>CM072999.1:97335000-98535000 GCA_037038555.1 Rhynchonycteris naso
AATTAGAACCAAGCCTCATGCTTTTCCTTTTTCAACAGAAATTATTGTTAAAACAGCGAAAACACATGATCTTACATTATTGAAGATACACATCATAATTACATATTATTTGCAATTTTGCTAATGTTTAATAAGATATAGAATTTTCATCTTCAAAGCAGTCTATAAATGTTAATCACCATGACATTTCTGGAAGACTGGAAAGAAATATTACCTACAGTTTAAAGATAAAGAAAGAGAAGAAGTGAAATTAAGTAATTTGTCCAGGAGCACTCATTTGGCTTTTATAGTCAAGGGTTCCTGGATTCCAGCTTTGAGAGAATATTACATCCATTTCTCAGAGTCTTGACTTCAAATACACATTATGGCTCCAGGGTCACTTAAATGCTCTGCTTCAAAGCTACATTTCTCTCTGTAGGGAGATACTTCCACAAGTTGTATAGGATAATTTAGCACTTGTGAGATGGGACTTAGGCTACACAAAATTTCCTAGAAAGTACAAAATATGATTTCTGTGTCCTTTGGTTGAAATAAAACTGTATAGCTAAATTACTATATTAAATAAGACTCTTTGATAACAAGTTACAGAAAGCAACTGAATTAGTTCAGTTATAAGTGACCAAAACTATGGTTCCAGACAAGATACACAATGTGTACTTATAGTTATATATCAGGTAAACAGGAACACATTTTTAATATATCACAAATATTGTAATATCTGTGTATATGTGGCATTTGTATTTTTATTTGCTAAATCTAGCAACCTTAATCTAAACCCAATTTAATCAAGCATAGATTTAAACAAATAAAGGGCAAAACAACTAAAGATGCAGTAAATAAAGGATCAGCTAAAAACAGCATGAACATGTTTAGTACTTTCTCCTCACTATGCTTCAAGGGTTAATATCTTTTACTGCAAACATGCATTAGTGGACAAATGCTTACATTTACTGAGATTTATATTTAAAAACTTTGCCAGGAGAGAGAGAATGGTCTAATATTCTCCCTGCTCCCAGACAGAGCTCCTAGTGAAGAACCATAATTTGTCTAGACCTGTCTAGGTGCCAAGCTCTGGAACAATCAGCTATAGTCATTAAATAGGGTTTATATAAAAATATCTTACCTTCCTCAGAAACTATATGGGTAGAGTAAGAAAGAGAAGCAAAGAAAAGGAATGATTTCTAAAAGAAAATGCTTGCTACTCCCAGATTAAATGGATGGTTTGAAAGAAAATGATAGGCAACAAACACAAATATATACTCTAAGATAAGGTAGTTCAAACAAAACAGAGCTTTTATTGAAAGAATGCAATAGTATCAGAAAGAATACATGGGGGATGGGGTGGGCACCTAGGCATTATAGAAAACCTGGAAAATCAATAAGAAAATCATTAGGCCACACTCTCTTTACATCTTTGCTATTTTTTTCTTTCTCTTTTAATTATTGAATGTCTTCAGACTATTCTGAGCATGTTTGGTCCAGATAGTCACAGATAAATAGCAGTAAACAGTATAGAACTGCTGGAGGCATACCTTGAAGATAGCATGGCTGGGTTAGGGCAACATTTGAGAAAGTTTAAGAAGTGGGGTATAATTTCATGAGAAATGGTATCTATTACATTTTGATATTTTAAAATAAGAGTGTATTATTACTTGTTTTATTTATTTCTAGGCCTTAAGGGAAAGTACACATTTTTATCTCTGATTATTTTCTTCCCTAAATTAACTGTACCCTTGGGATAAACATTCTTAGGGAAAACATGTAACTTAGTCATATTGATCCATAACACTACAATGATCCATAGGTCACTGAAGAATACAATCTGAGTGGTTATATTCTACAAATTCCATAAGTAGGGGCACCATACCAATAAAATAATGATTTCTTTTAAGCTAATTGCCTGAAGGTTTTACTTTAAAAAGAACATTTTAACTAATATTTAGTTATGTGCACTGACAGAATATGAATTTGTAGCACGAACAGTTTGTCTCTTTGACTTACTACTAACAGATTTTCATTTTGAAATTTGAAGAGGCATTGGTGGTGGTTACAAGGAAATGAGAAGCTTCAAAGCTTCACATTTTCTTGGCATGACCTCTACTACAGCATCTGTTCCTGTCTTTCTGGTTTTTTATATTATTGAGTAATACTAGGAAGTTGCTAGACCAGATGAACTTCCTGTAACCTGTTTAGTAGACCCAAACAATTAGCAAATGGTCATTCAGTCACTCCTAAGAGTAGATGTTTGCTAGGCAACTAGAATATAATGACCTTTTGATTTATTTTATATAACTATCCATATACATTTTTTTTATTTTTACAATGCCTGCCACATGGTAAAAGGAGATGATGGTCTGAAATAAGACTTTGTATAAGATATGGAAATGATGTGCAGTTCATTCTCTAGATAGTCTTCACATCTGAACTCAGAGGAGTTGACCCTATAGACTCTATTTCCCTGATTGTTAGAAATTATCAATATGAATGGTAAATAAATCTTTGGAGTATGTGTGATCATCCAATATGTGTATAGAATTAGAAGAATAGATGTTATTTTAGGTACACCTGTGTATAATGCGTATGTGTAGAAAGACAAGCCCATAAAAGAGACTGAATCTATTAAGAAGCAAAAAACTAAGGGAAATGGGACTAGGAGAGAGTTGCAGAACATCTAGGAGGAGGAAATATCAAAGAGGAAAGAACCAACAGCTTCCAATGTTATGAAGAAATATACTGGAAAGGCATCTATTAAATTTGTCAGGTTAGAAGTCAACAGTGACATCACTGATAGCAATTTCAGGTAAGTGGTGAGGAAAGAAAAACAGAACACAGAAAGTTAAAGAGAAAAAGAGGTTGAAAAGTTTAAAAAATGAGTGTAAACTACCCTGTCAAAACTTGGGTGTAGCAAGTTAAGTCTAACAGTAATTTAGCATTTTTTGTAATTTAGCATTTTTGTAATTTAGCATATTTTAATGTGAGCTCAAAATTCTATAACTTAAGAATACTTTGGCAGTAAGTCATCATGACCTGATTAAAACTGTATACAACTGTTTTTGGAAATTCAAAAAGGCAATTGCTACTCTTATTTTGTCTCTTTTTTCAGTAACAATACTACTTATTTCTTAGTCATTTCCCAAGCAGCTACCTGAAAGTCAATCTAACAAAGGGAAATAAAGAGAAAGTATACTTCTTATTTTTTTCCCCTTTTCCACCAGTAATTTACTGAGTTTTAAAAATTTCCCAACATCTCTAAATTAGGAGACATATTATATCAGCAGATTGTGTTTAAATAATATATATTATAGTAAAATGATCTGTAAACAACATGTTCTGTCATTGCTTTCTTATTGAGGATGTTGTATACTACTAAAATAAAAGATTATAGACATAAGTTTATATCATTCTGTCTTTGTTTTGGAACTTTCAGCATTTCCTTCCTAGTCTGTTTTATGCTTTTGTGAAGTAATTATACTTTCTCTAAATTCACTTTATCTGAAGTGCCATCTAAAGTGCTGGCAAAGAAAGAAAGATCTGATAAACTCATTGACAATAGAAAATGATGGCAAAAGCAGCCAAATATGTTGCCTCTCTCGAGATGACTGCATACCTGAGCCCTATAGTGCAGGCATTTCAAATTGAAGAATTTTAGTTGTATAGTAGCATGAAATGTTAATGACTTTTAGAGCTAGTTATGCATGGTCCTACTAGAATATTATTACAGAACATATTCTACCAAAATATAAGGCAAATACTATATAATGTTTTCAATTAAAAAAATAAACATGACTCTCAGAAAACAGATTTCTATATTGTAAGAGAAAATTTGTTTTATATTGAAATTTTAAAACATATTTCCCAATGAAGCAATCATTGGATTTTCTTCTTCTTCTTTTCTCCTTTTTTAATTCAGAGAGAGGAGGGAAGGCAGAGACAGACTCCCACATGTGCCCCAACCAGAATCCACTGGGCAAAGCCCACTCAGGGACTATGCTCTTCCTGTCTAGGGCCATTACTCAGTTGCTCTGATCGAGCTTTTCTTAGCGCCTGAGGCAGAGGCCATGGAGCATCCTCAGCACCCAGGGCCAACTCGCTCCATTTGAACCAGGGCTGTAGGATGGTTAGAGAGAGAGAGAAAAGCAAAAAGGGGAGGGTTAGAAAAGCAGATGGGTGCTTTTCCTGTGTGCCCTGACCAGGAATCAAACCTGGAACATTCACATACCAGGCTGATGCTCTGGCACTGAGCTGGCCAGGGCCATTAGATTTTCATTGAGACATATAAACTATACAGTTCAATTTTTCAAAGCAGTTTATTTAGCAGACTTACTTTTTAAAGCTGTCACAATTGCATTGATGTTGTTCTTAACAAACATGTGAGGAATTTCAAAGAAAATAATAGAAACTTCCAAATCTTGGCTATTATAAATAATGCTACAATGATGAGTGGGAAAAAAAAGCTGTGGTACATTTATATAATGAATACTACTTAGCCATAACATTCACACAATGAATACTACTCAGTGGCAAAAAAAGATGAAATCTTACCTTTTGCAGCAACATGTATAGATCTGGAGAATATTATGCTAAATAAAATAAGCCAGTCATAGAAAGACAAATACCATATGATTTTACATATATATGGAATTTAATGAACAAGATAAATAAAAAAACAGAAACAGACTTGTAAATATAGAGAGCAGACTGACACCTGTCAGAGAACCCATGCATTGTGGCTTGGGTGAAATAGGTGAAGTGATTAAGCAAAAATAAAATTAAAAAAAAAACCTCATAGACACAGATAGAAGTATAGTGATTACCAGCAGGGAAAGAAGGTGGAGGCATATAGAAGAGTGTAAAATGGGGATAAATGGTGAATTAAGAAAACTAGACTTTTCATGGTGAACACAATATAATATACAGATGATGCCTTATAGAATTGTACACTTGAAACCTACATACTTCTATTAATCAATGTAACCCTAGTAAATTCAACTAAGAAA
The DNA here is from genome assembly GCA_037038555.1 of Rhynchonycteris naso. Classification (NCBI taxonomy): domain Eukaryota; kingdom Metazoa; phylum Chordata; class Mammalia; order Chiroptera; family Emballonuridae; genus Rhynchonycteris; species Rhynchonycteris naso. The sequence goes on from CM072999.1 coordinate 97,339,998, forward strand.
AATAAAATATAAATGGTGAAAACTTATAAATTAAAGGTTCTCAATATTGATCGGGCTATAACATCTAATTAATATTTTTAAGGATACCATTTCATTTAGATGATGACTGGCAAAACTTGACCGGCAATCATAAGATAGCTCAGGCACATGGTTACAATAAAGTAATTTGCCTTTGTTAAATTCAGATTTCCAGTAATAGTGTTCTCTTAGCTCAATAAAGTTCATCACCATTTGTAATTGGTAACTCACTTTGCTTCTATCACATAGCAAGCACATTGGTTGTTCTGTTCTTATAGCAGATACCTGCATAGGTGTTCATTGGTACTCTCTTATAGGTACTTCAATTCTCAAGCTTCTAACTATAAAAAGTTATACAAAACGCAGTTTAAATTTTTGCAAGCCAGTATTCATCATCATAACTTAATGTACCATAGCTTTACACTTTCTAATAAAATTTTATTTGAACTCTTGTTTGTATGCATTAAAAAATCCTCTCTTTTTCAGTATATTTTAAAAATAATCACTGGTAAACATGTGCCATATAACTTAAAAACAGTGAGCCTGTTTTAAAAAATCACATAAATGATTTATAAAACATATAGACCATATGCAGTAATTTTCAAATGACAGGTTTGATTACAATTTAATCAATAACATTACATGTAACTTAAGAAAATATCTTGATTGAAAATCTTTGGTTTGGCACCATTAAAAAGTATAGAATAGGATTTAGATTTGTCCTGTGAGTTTTTTCAAATATCATTTTTTTCTAATGTCATTCTCAAAAAACAGCTAACAATATATACTTGAAGTTGAATAGAAAATACTGTAATTTATCTTTAGGTTGTACTTGGACTTAGGACCTAAAAGATGTTTATTAGTGCTTTAAGTAATGATATATTTGAAAAACTATTTAATTATTACAAGAACCATTAATTATTGAGATTCAGCATAAAGCCCATTAAATTTCTTCCTCTCTTTTTATACTCTATTAAACTTTTTATACTTTCTATCCTCCTTCAATTTAACTTTTCTCTCTTGAGAAGACAAATTGTCAAAATATCAAAGTAAAGTCTCCTAGTAATGCTTATACTTCAGAAATCTCAGTCTTCTCTACTATTCTTTGGCTCCCTTGTGTTTTTGGTATAAGCAAGTTATACATCAGAACTGAAAAGCCATGCAATGGTGAAAACCTAGCTCAAGAGCCAAAATAATGGGTAAATAAATTGGGTGGCATAGATATTTGAGAAGACAGGTAAGCACTTGAAATTATGCAGCCTTTCTCATGACATGGAAACAGTTCTTCAACGTGACAATTGAATAAGGTATCTCTTATGCAATTCAAATCACATTCCAAATCTGAGAATCAGAGGGAAAAGCCACTGGCTTTTCTCTCGGGATGCAGAGAAATTTTGCAGGAGTTTCAGAATGAAGATATCGGTTCAGAGTTTGTGAAACATTAGACAAAAAACAAATTTACCTAGTAACAAGGAAATTTAAAATGACCCTTGATTATAAAAGCAGTGCATTTTTAGTGGTATATTTGTTTATTTACAATGCTAGGAAGAAAAGTTCTCTATTTTTTGTGTTTACTATATGATAATTTTGATAAATTATAGGTAGAATATTTCATAATTTAAACAAGTAGCTTTAAGAAACTAGAATAGTGTACATAAAGTATACAATTGTAGAATAATATCTCATGAAGATTTAGGAGTACTCATTACTTGCCAGACTCATAATGAAGCATATATTGAGTATGAATGATTTTAGTGTACTAATATATATATAATAGTTATGTTAATTGTTGTGGCCTTGTATATCAGAAGGGAAATTAACTGCTCTTAGGTTTAATTCTCATTTTGAGGAGATGAATAAGTCTTTTTATAGCATCACTAGGTGAAAAAAAATTAAAGTAATCCAATTAGAAATAAAGAAGTAAAAATGTTATTATTTAATGACATTATATTATATAGAGAGAACTCAAAAGACCAAAAAAACTATTAGAACTGAGAAGTGAATTCAATAAAGTAGCAAGAAACAAAATTAATATTCAGATATTATGGTTTCACGGCTTACATTTAAGTCTTTTATCCATTTTGAGTTTGTTTTTGTGAATGGTGTAAGTTGATGGTCTAGTTTCATTTTTTTGCAAGTAGATGTCCAATTTTCCCAACACCATTTGTTAAAGAGGCTGTCTTTACTCCATTGTATGTTCTTTCCTCCTTTGTCAAATATCAGTTGTCCATAAAGGTATGGGTTTATTTCTGGGTTCTCTGTTCTATTCCACTGATCTATGTGCCTGTTCTTATGCCAGTACCAGGCTGTCTTGAGTATAATGGCCTTGGAGTAAACCTTGATATCCGGAACAGTGATACCTCCTGCTTTATTTTTTCTTTTTTAGATTGCTGAGGCTATTCGTGTTCTTTTTTGGTTCCATATAAATTTTTGGAATATGTGTTCTATATCTTTGAAGTATGTCATTAGTATTTAAATTGGTATTGCATTGAATTTATAAATTGCTTTGGGTAATATAGGTGCAGCACTGCAGCCACTGTGGAAAACAGTTTGGAGATTCCTCAAAAAATTAAAAGTCGAACTGCCTTTTGACCCAGCTATCGCACTTATAGGAATATACCCTAAGAACACCATAGCACTGTTCGAAAAGAAGAAATGGGCCCCCATGTTTGTGGTAGCATTGTTCACAATAGCGAAGATCTGGAAACAGCCCGTCAGAGGACAAGTGGATTAAAAAGCTTTGGTACATATATACTATGAAATACTACTAAGCCATAAGAAATGATGACATCGGATCATTTACAACAAAATGGATGGACCTTGATAACATTATACGGAGTGAAATAAGTAAATCAGAAAAAAAACTGAGAACAGCATGATTTCATCCATAGGTGGGACATAAAAGTGAGACTATGAGACATGGACAAGAGTGTGGTGGTTATGCGGTGGGGGGAGGGAGGGAAGGGTGGGATAGGGAGGAGGGGAGGGGCACAGGGAAAACCAGAGGGAGGGTGACAGAGAACAATATGACTTTGGGTGATGAGTATGCAACACAATTGAATGATAAGATAATCTGGAGATGTTTTCATTGTACATATGTACCCTGATTTATTGGTGTCACCCCATTAAAATTAATAATAAAAAAATATTCAGAAATTAGTTGCTTTTATATACACCAAAAATTAAGTAACGGAAAGATAAATTAAGAAATAATCATATTTACAATTACCTCAAAAAAATACCTAGGAATGAATTTAACCAAAGAGGTAAAAAAACAAAACAAAAATAAAAACAAGAAAAAAACACCTTAGAAAACTATATGACAATAGAGAAAAAATTGAGGAAGATAAAAGTAAATGGAAAGATACATGCCATACTATACAATGCAACCAACAGACTCAACAAAATCCCTATCAAAATACCAACGGCATATTTCATAGAACTAGAACAAATAATCCTAAAGTTTCTATGTTTCTATGTATCCACAAAAGATCCCAATAACCAAAGCAATCTTGAAAAAACAAAATGGGAGAAATCAGTCTACCTGATATCAAACTATACTACAAGATCATAGTACTCAAAACAGCATGGTTCTGGTATAAAACAAACACATGTTATTAAAACATAATAAACCAGATATAAATCCATTACCATCTGGTTAGTTAATCTATGACAGTGGTAGCAAGAATATAGAATGAGATAAAGACAGTCTCTGCAATAAATGGTGTTGGGAAAACTGAACAGATATGTGCAAACAAACAAACAAAAAAGAAACTTTTGAATCACTTTCTTATGCCAGATACAAGAATAAACTCAAAATGAATTAAAGACTTAAATGTGAGACCAGAAATTATAAAACTTCTAGAAGAAAATATATGCAGTAAACTCCCTGACAATACATTTAATAATATTTGGTTTCGGATATGTCTCCTCAGCAAGGAAAACAAAAGAAAAATAAAATGAACAAATAGGACTATATCAAACTAAAGAGTATTTGCCCTAAAGGAACCCATCACCAAAGCAAAAAAAAAAAAAAATCTACTAAATGGGAGAAGATATTCACCAATGGTACATTCAATAAGGAGTTAATATCCAAAATATATAAGGAACTTCCAACTTAACAACAAATAAAAATTCTTTTAAAAAATGGGTAAAGGTCTTCAATAGACATTTTCCCAAAGAGGAAATATAGATGGCCAGTAGACATATGACAGGATGCTCAACATAACTAATCATCAAGGAAATACAAATCAAAACTACAATGAGATGTTACTTCATACCTATCAGTTTGCTGTCATCAGTAAATCAACAAACAGGTGTTGTCAAGTATGTAGAAAAAAGGGAACCCTCATTCACTGTTAGTGGGTTTGTAAACTGGTGGAGTCACTATGAAAATAAGTATAAAAATTCTTCAAAAAATTAAAAATACAACTATCATATAACCCAGGAATTCTATTACTAGGTATTTATCCAAAGAACTCTAAAACACTAATTTGAAAAGACATACACTCCCTTATGTACATTGCAGCATTATCTACAATAGCAAAGATATGGAAGCAGTCTAAGTGTCCACTGATAAACCAATAGAAAAAGAAGTGATACCTACACACAGTGGAATACTACTTAGACATACGAAAGAATGAAATCTTGCCATTTGTGACAAAAATGATGTACCTAGAGAGTATTATGTTAAGTAAAATAAGTCAAAGAAAGACAAATACCATATGATTTAACAATAGGTAAAACCTAAAAAACAAAATCAATAAACAAACAACACAGAAACAAACTTATAGATACAGAGAACATTCTGATAATTGCCAGATGGGAGAAGGGTTGGGAAGCTGGGTGAAAGAGGGGAAGAGATTAAGATAATACAAGTTTTTAATTATAAAAACAGTAACAGGGATGTACAGTACAGTATAAAGAATATAGTCAATAATATTATAGCCTGACCAGGCAGTGGCACAGTGGATAGAGCGTTGGACTGGGATGCGGAGGACCCAGGTTTGAGACCCCGAGCTTCCAAGCTTGAGCGCGGGCCCATATGGCTTGAGCAAAAGTTCACCAGCTGGACCCAAGGCCACTGGCTCAAGCAAGGGGTTACTCGGCCTGCTGACCAAGTAATATAATAACTATGTAATATAATAACTATGTATGGGGCTAGATGGGCATTTGACTTATTTGGTTGATCACTTTGTAAGTAATATAAAAGATCTAATCACTATGTCACACTCCTGAAACTAATAGAATATTATATATCAACTCTAATTTAAAAAAAATTGAAAATAATAAAGCATTCCTACATACATCAACACATGACTCTGAACAATAGGAAATTCACTTGGGAGGGAGTCCATGATAGAATAAAGGAGTAAACTTATAGTTGCCTCTGAGTTAATAAAGGGTAGGTAGCACTAAGTGATGCATGTCACTTCAGGCAGGGCCTTCTAGAGTTTACCTATATATCTATTAGTTAGATATCTATTATCTATATTTATGCCTATATCTAATTATCAATGTGTTTATCTTAGAACCATAATTACACATGGGATATTTGTAAACCTTCATACTAGTATTTACCCAGGATCTAGTCTAATTTGGAAGACATCAAACCTTTTTACTCACATAAACCTCATTTAAGTACAGGCAACAGTAGTTGCTACCATTTTTCTTTTGATCCCAACCTTGCCCAAATTCTTTTATTTCCATTACCCACCTGGCACCATACATAGTTATAACAATATTATTGACTGTTTTCCCTGTATTATATTTGACATCCCTATGACTATTTTGTAACTACCAATTTGTACTTAACCCCTTCACTTCTTTTACAGTCTCCCAAACCCTTCTCCTATGAAAACCACCAGTCCACTCTCTGTGTCTGTAAATCTATTTTAATTTTGTTTGTTTGCTTATTTTTTCTTTAGATTTCACATGTAAGTCAAATCATATGGTATTTGTCTTTCTCTGACTGACTTATTTCACTTAACATAATACCCTCTAAGCCTATCCATGCTCACAAAAAAGGTAAGATTTCACTCTTATTTATGGTGGAGTAATATACCACTGTCTGTATGTACTACCATTTTATTTTCCACTTATCCGTAGATGGGCAGGCACTTGGATTGCTTCTATATCGGAGTTATTGTAAATAATGCTTCATTGTCCCTAATCATCAGAGACATGCAAATTAAAACCACAATGAGATTCTGCTCACATCTGTCAGAAAGGCTATCATTAATAAAACAATAAATGACAAGTGTTGGCAAGGATGTGGAGAAAAGGGAACACTGATACGCTGCTGTTGAGAATATAGACTGGTGCAATCACTGTGGAAAACAGTATGGAGGTTCTTCAAAAGATGAAAAGTGTACCTACTTTATGCCCCAGTAATTTCACTTCTAGGTATTTATTAGAAGAAACCTAAAACACTAATTTGAAAAAATATATGTACCCATATGTTCATTTTGGTTTTTTTTAACCAATCTGCCTTCAGTAGATAACCAATGACTTTGCATCAACTGTATAGAAAAAAAAAAACCATATTGGTCAATTGCTTACCCAACAATATATTCTTTGCCATTTACAGAGCCAAACGTATTAAAACATACTATAATGAATAAACAGAATGTACTGAAATGTATCCATTGTTAGATTTCATATTAAATCCAAGGGGCTCTGTGTCATTATTTGCACAGCTGAGAGGAGTGGCTGTTTAAACAAGAGTCTGCAGAAACAACTACTCATTAAACATTTGGACAACCAGATCTGACACATTTCTTTCTCAATAGTTTATTCTATGGACTGAAAAAGGCAGTTGGTCCCCTGTAATACCTAGAGAAATAACAAATAATCAGAAGTTTATCTTTAAATGAGGTTCTAGATCAGAAATGCACGACTGAAAATGCCATACCATTGTGATCTAAAATATATATTTTAAAAACTATTTTGTTAATTGTAGTTAGTAAACAAGTTATTAGCATTTTTCAATATTTCATCTATTGTAAATCACTGGAAAAACACCTGGCCTTTCACTAGTATATTTAGACAGTAAAATAAAGCACTTTATATATATTAACAAGCCACATTTATACTAAAGAAAGTATAATATACCTAAGATGTATCTCTTAAAGCTATTCATGCAAGGTTCATAATTGTACAAAAACATACCAGGCATTGGATTGCCCACTGGTAAACTGGAAATAAGAAATTATTTTAAAGGGGTACTTGAGGATCAAATGACATATAAAGGTAAACATTTAATGTACCTTGTACAAAGCAGTCTTTCAACAGATTTTAGTTATCATTAGTAAATTTGATTTCTCCTGAGTTACTAATATAGTTTAGAAAATTCAACTACATTTATATAGTATTCACTTAAATGACACCCATAATTCTGAACCCCTTTAGTTATGAACGCTAACCAAGGCAGCAGAACCACAATATCTCTCAAATTAATCTGGGAGTAAATAAGTTTCCTCTTCTTACCACTTTAAAATAACAATGGTGAGAAATCCTATTTGTTGGGCAAATAAGTTTGTAAAATTTTTGTTATTTGGGTTTGCTCACTTTTATTGTTAAAAATGGCACTGGGCAACCACATGCTTACTTGCCATCAAAGCAGGGCAGTTTATTGTGGATTACATTCCTGCTTGGGAAGGGCCATTGTTAGGCTAATGTGTGCTGGAGGAGGGGTCTTGGCAGGCCTGGGTAGTTTTTTCGAAGGACAAAGGAGGAGGAGAAGAAAAAGAAGCCAACATGGAAGGAAAGGAGATAGAAACCTGCTTTGCAGAGTAAGAAGCTATGTTGGCAGATGGGGAACCAGAGGTGACTGAGACTGGTGGGGGCTTTTGATTCTAGGAAAAATTGGATGAGTCAGTAGCTTTAGGAGCCCTAAATAGAAAAGGAAGTGTTTTCCCACTGTGTGTTTACTCACTGGCCTGTTGCAAGGCTAAAATAAAGAAATGACCCACCATTTTTTGGCTCCAGTCTCTTTACTGTCTGTCCGAATCTAATGTGAACCTGCATATGAATGGCCACAATGGCAGTGGCTGCTGGCCTTACACTATTTTAATCTTATTTTACAACAATACATATCTATTAACTCTTCTTGACCATCTCAGCGACTTTTCTTAACTAATTATAGCAAGTCCATCTGTATTTAAATTCAGCACAACAAATACCTATTGAGTGCTTAACATTTTCAAACTATGAGTAAAATATAACTTTTTTCTTCAAAAATTTTATAAATTGTGCATAATTTACATTATTAACCTAGACATTTAGTTAAAACAGGTCAGCAAACTTTGAAAGGCCTGATTTTATGATGTTATTACCAGCCTTTAAATTTAGATTAACTTAAATTGTTAACCTTAACAGAAATATAGCCCCTTTCAAATGCCATGTGTCTTTATTACTGTATTTTTAGGTAAAAGAACTGAAACAATAGGGTCAAGTGAGTCACTTCATGATTAATGAAGCAAAAAAGTAGAACTCACTGTCTCTTATGTTTAAACAAGGGCTTCAGAGATAATACATTGTGGACAGTTTAAATTAAATGGAAGTGTTAAAACTTTCTGGAGCAATTTGAGACAGGTATTCTAGTTAATAAAGGATGCCCAGAACAATTTCAGTCACATATAGTACTTATTATACTCTAAGAATGGTATAGTTTGCCTCAAATAATGATTACAAAATTGAAATAGTACCCATCAATGGATGTATTTTCTTTTTGAATTTACTGACAAAATAAAGGTGCAGATGGCACCCAAAATGGGAGACTGGCTTGGACCAGTATATTCTCTGTGAAAATGACTAATGTATCACTACACTTCTGCCAGAAGTACATAAATAGACTGCCAAAAATGATCGTATCATTATCAGCTAGTGTTCCCAATTGTTCACTGTGTGTGTCACATATGGATCCTCTGAAATGTAGAACTCTTATCTAAAGAAACCCTAATATCATAATAAAACATGAACTTCTGAATGTTTGTAAAATGTTTTAAGGAAATGGCATTTGTTCTCTAGTAAACAGACATATTTTCCTGGTGTCAGTAAAAAAAGAACAAAAAATGGGTGCAAAATAATAAAGGAGACTCAAGTTTCAAAAGTTATATCTGTGAAGCCAAATTAGAATACAAAAAAAAATTTATCTAGGTTTCTATATAAACCAATAAGCTTGTTCTTTCACTTACTCTAGATCAGTGGTTCTTAACCTTTTTTGAGATACCGAACCCACCAGTTTCATATGCGCATTCACCGAACCCTTCTTTAGTGATAAATAAAATATGATTTTTGTTTTCCAAATTCATGACATAGGTATATGGTTTTTTACTGGTGCACAAAGTGAGCCGTGCATGAACATCACCTTGCTCAAGGAACAAAACCAACGAAGTGCATGAACTCACAACAAATTACGGTATTATTTTATTCTGGCCTCCACGGCAGAGGCTTCCCAACCCCTGAGACCTACTCATCAAACTCCTAGGGTTCAATAGAACCCAGGTTAAGAACCACTGCTCTAGATTTTTAGCTAACATCCACCACCAAACATCTAGCAGCAACCATTTGATAATAAAGGGTTATTGATTTCTCTCAATTTATGAGGTGTTAATAAAGAGAAGTTAAATAGGATGGTGCAATGACCTAGTTCCCATAATATAGTTTATGACTACAAAATGAAGATAATATGAAATAAGAGGCTTGTCTGCTTATATATTACAAAGTAGTATCTTTTAGCTTCTCATTAACCCAAAAGTTAGTTGTTTTTATATGAATATACATATCTACATAATCAAACAACAAAGAACTGTACAGTGATATACACACACATTTATACAAATATGTATGTATATACAATCTTCTATGTTACCAATTATAAAATAATAAACATTTGGATGTAGAGCATCTTTATATATAAAATATTTCAAGAGAAAAATGATGGTTAGATAGAGAAAAGTGCTATTTGAAAAGTAGTTTTGTGGGGTGGAGGAGGGTTAAATACATAAAGCACAGAGGATTTTTAGGGCAAAAATATATTCTGTAAGATACTGTACTAGGGCATATATGACACTGTATGTCCATCACACCCATAGAACTTTACAATACAAAGTGACTTTATGAAATTTAAAATAAAACATTTAGGAAGTTAGGTGATCACAAAGTAAATATAATTAGTGACCAAAAACATCTTACTATATTACAAATACACTGCTCACAAAAATTAGGAGACGTTTAAAGATAAATATGAAGCACTGAAATATCCCCTAATTTTTGCGAGCAGTATATATGAAATAATCTCACTGAAGAAGGTAAAATAAAAGTGCTTACCTAACTGGAAATTAGTGGATTCTATAGAACTAAAAACAAAAGAAATTGTGCATAAGTACTATACCCTAGAGTTGGTAAAGGTTAACAATTTTGAAACCACTGTACATATATACTGGTATTGGATAAGTGGATGGTGGGAGTCAGGTTTTTTACTATTGGAACAGGAAGTTATAGACAAGTAAGTAAAGGCTAGAATGATTCATGAGGTAATAGATAAGAGTTGGAGACGACAGTTTGAACTTAATATATACACACATATATATAGAGAGAGATGAATTGATATAGATATACACACAGGTTAATTCATATTTTTTCCCTGGCTCTGTCAGCTGAAAGGGCCTAAAGGCCATTAATGAGATCCCAGTAGCAATGAGTATAACTAACACTTACATCTTGGTTCCTAATGCATTCTTCAATAAGATTAATCAGAGTTACCTAGAAAAATAGCTGATTCTAGAACTAGACCAGATATATACAAAATAAGGTTCAAGTATATTATACAGCCAGAAAATTAGAAAATGTTGAAATATACACACACAATGATGGGGTATGTCAAAAGGAAATAGAAACCTACTAAAATAATTTCCAATGGCCAAAACTAGCACAACTTGAGTAACAAAATAAATGAAATAGTATTCTATTAGAGCCAAAAATATAAAATAAATATTCATGAGTCATTCAGATAGATAGATGATAGATAGATGAAAGATAGATAGATGATAGATAGATAGATAGATAATAGATAGATAGATAGATGATAGATAGATAGATGATAGATAGATAGATAGATGATAGATAGATGATAGATAAAGAGATAAAAGACAAATCACCCATGCAAAAGAATTCTAAATGCATAATGAAGATACTATATCCTCAGAGAGGTAGAGGGTAATTCTCTACTTCTCCACTGTGCATTTCTCATCATGACTTTCTCCTGCAGTCTACAGAACATAAAATAAACAAGGTTTTATTTTAGGTAGCATTCTGTGGAGAAACCTGTCCAACACTATCTTACCCAGGTGATTGAGGTCAACATCACCAGTAATAAATCATGTTTATGGTATGTATCCTTGATTTATTATGATGAAAATGGCAATTTAACTCTATGGTCTTCCTCTGAAAATCTCATAACCTCAAGTTAATCATAATTAAATCATCAGACAAATCTCATCTATGGACATCCTACAAAATACCTCACCAGTACTTCTCAAAACAATCAAGGTACCCCAAAACAAAGAATGTCTGAAAAACAGTTAAAGTCCAGAGAGTACAAGAAGATATGACAACTAAATGTAAGGATCCTGAAAAACAACAATTAGGTAAAATGTAAGCCAACCTATATAAAGTACAGACTTCAGTTAGTACTGATGTATTAATATTGGTTCATTAATTGTTTCAAATACCATACTAATGTAAAATACTAATAATCATGTATAGTGGGTATGAGGTATGTGGGAACTCTCTGTACTGTCTTTGTATGTTTTCTGTAAGAAAAAGTCAATCCTAAATAAAAGTTTATTTAAAGGAAAAGTGGTCTTGTTGATGAATTGAATTATGGATGAACTTAATAGTGTTAAATTGCTATTGATTACACTAAATAAAGGGTGTAACTTAATAGATCACAGCTCTGTAGAATTTTTTTTAATTTGAACTTTGACTTGAAACCCCTGTTTAGTTAAGCAAGTTGGGACTCTAACAAGAGTGTGAACTGTCACAGTGCCATAGAAACAGATGGACATGAGTGCACAAAACTGGGAACCAAAACCCTAGGACCAGTTGGAAGTAATCATAGGATTCCCACTCCAGGATGTCCAAACTGTGACAGACTTTTTGTTTATTTTTTTATTTTAGCAAACTCAATTTGTTGAATTAATTTCAAAGGATATTATCGGTGACAAGCACACCCAATACAGTTATTAGAAAACAGTTAAAGCTCCTTACTGGCTTGAACTATGGAATTATTTCTGCCTTTATTAGAAAAAAATTTTTCTATTTAATTGAATGCCCTTTCAGGTCTCCATTAGTTCAATCATGTGAAGATTTTAATTTCTAATATATAAGATGATGAATCTATTAAAATAAATCACATATATAAAACTGCTATTGTGACAAAACTGTAGTGACCTTAAGGGGACAGAGCCGCTCTTTCAAAATCATACTGAGTTGTTATTAGGCAGACTTCCCAAGTAGGTTTCAGCCATCATGTTCTTGGATTATTAGTTTATTGGTCAGTTTTATTTCAGAGCATATAGCTTAGACATATTACATATTATATCTACCTTCTTAAAAAATTCTAAATGAACTTTTCATTACCTAAATTTTATGGACAACAAGAAGGTCTTACAAAAACAATCCCAAATGCATTATATTTAAGTCTTTTCCCAAAAAAAACTTGCTGAATATCAAAATATCCATGTCGAATCATATCTTCATTTAAATTACATTACTATTGCAAAGTCACATATAGAAGTGTCTTTAATAATTTTCATATCTACAATGTCAAATTCTACAGCAGCTGACACTGACACTAACCTATCAGCTCCTTTCCACGTGCTTTATGATAAAAGAAACAAATATTTTAAAAATAAATAAATAGTTTTCTGAGGCCCTGGAGAAGTTGCCATGGGACCACAAAAATAAGTAACAAACCCCCAAGACTTTCCCTTTATTTTGCCACTGTTTCATTTTCCTAATGGACTTCTGAATGTTTCCTTCAGAAATATACCAGTGATATCTTAAACCAGAGAAGTGGAATGATACAACACTATGAACATTGTGAGAAACAATACAGTGATTAAAAGCATGGGCTCCAGAACCACTCTTTCTGGTCTGAATAGAAAATCCTTTATGTACAAGCTGTATGATACTTGTAGAAGTTACTAAACCTCTCTTTGTTTCATTTTCTTTATCTGCAAAATGTTAGCATCATAATTTTACAGTATGCTATCTATCACTAATGCAGGTAATATTTATTCTACAAGAGTATATATAGTGCCTAACATATAATAAGCTAAAGGTTTGTTGAATGAAAGAATAAATGAAAGTATAAATCAGCAATAGCAGAAAAAGAGTGAGTATGCACAATAAGAAATATGAGTAGAAATTGTGAGTACTTTAGCAATTATATCAATAGTAGAAATGTATCTGCCATGTTTCCCAGTATTGGACACAGTGGACACATACTGTCTACATTCTCTCTGAAGATACATCTGAAATGCTAACCACGTTGTTTTCTCAACTTAGTTCCATTCAAAATGAAGTTTCATCAGCTTCACTCTTAATATAGGTGGTTCACAGGCTTTACAGTAAATTTAAGGTAATTTATGATTTCAACTTAAGTAATTTCCAATCAAGTAAAGTTATCCAACAAGACTGGAAGTTGCACATGGAAACATTTTATTTTAAGGTTTCATTAGTATGCATAAACTCACAGCTCCTCCCAATCTCTATCCATTTTTGCAAGTAATTGAAAGAAGTAATCCAACATATGTGGATATCAGTTTTTAGGTTAGCAAATGGGGCATGGCATTTTAAATGTGAAACATCAATAACTGTGTTTTAACTTAATTTTTAATAATAAACCTGATTTTCTTTCCAAAAAGAAGGTAACACCCTGTGGTAAGCATGAAAAGCAGGAGGGTGTCATAGAAAGCACATTAACAGCATAAGCAGACATCTGTTTTCCAGTCCTTTTACTCATTACCTACAGGTAATGAATTTTACTTAATTCACTTGGCCTCAGTTTGTTCATCCATAAGACAGGAATCATTATTATATATTATATACCTACACAAAAGTAGAAGCTTACCCAATAAATTGCATCCACTTATTACCTACTAAGTTCCTATAATGTGTGAAGTTTAGGCTCTTTTCTGCTCATTTAGCTGTTTGTAAGAGATGACACACAGGTAGGAATAGGGAAAGAAACTCTAGTGCAGTCATGGTGGGTGATGTGGGGTTACAGCTACTTTCTCATGAGGTTACTTGCATGTCTGACCTTTCTTGGGCTCAATCCTGATGTCCCATTTCTGATGGAATCAGAAGGGGCTACCTCTGAGTCTATCTGACTTTGACTTAGCAAGTCTGACAAATCTAACTTACCATGTCTATTCCCAGAAGCATATCACTTGGCATTTGCTCTAAAGTCAATCATTCCATCTCTACCAGCGCCCCATGACATGTCAAGTGCTATTTCTCAAAGAATGTGTGATCTCTGTCACAGAAGGCAGAACCTTGCTCCAGATTCTAGGAGCCCACATTGACTTCCCCCACAATAGGATGCTGCCATAATCTCCATACTGCTTTTATCCCACTCCTGACACCTCCAACACCTTAGGCAGCTGTATTATATGACCCAAGTGTCAAGGCTGACAAACTGCAGGCTGAAACTTCTGCAAAGCTATTTTCTCATACCAGCTTCACTTGGGGGCTGGCAGCCTCCCATGTCCCCCACTACAGCACTAAGGCAGGAATCCTAAGGGTGAACTGTGCTGCAGCCAGAAGCCAAAGAAAGAGCTACCAGGAACTCTGTTTCCTTTTTCGTTGTAAGGGATACAAGATGCAGCCATTTATCTTTTATTTCAGAAGAGAGATCTCGGCACCATTCTGATTACTGTATTCATGAATTTCATTAAAGTAGCAGATCCCTGAACCTTCCTAGAGTTTATCTCTCACCCTCAGAGTGCTGGTATCTTACCAAACTCTCCAGCATTCTAGCAGTCTCTTGCTCATTCTGTCCAATCAGCTTAATGACATTGTTAAAATGGATCTCTGTGGCATTCTGTGTGATATTCATGCAGTTCAGATCTCTTTAGACTATATTATGACTGAAGCTGAAGAGTTAACATACAGTATAGGCAATGGGATATGCAACCTATTTCTTTTTTTTTTTTTAATTTCTTTTTTTATTTTATTTTATTCATTTTAGAGAGGAGACAGAGAGAGAGAGACAGAAAGAGAGAAAGGGGGGAGGAGCTGGAAGCATCAACTCCCATATGTGCCCTGACCAGACCAGTGCAGGGTTTTGGACTGGCAACCTCAGTGTTCCCAGGTCGACACTCTATCCACTGCGCCACCACAGGTCAGGCTGCAACCTATTTCTTATCTACTTTCTAACTGGCATGGAGAAAAATGAATTTGCCGAATCACTGGCTGTGTATCATGTATATAGGACCTTAAATTGGCTTTGACACTGATAGCACATCAGCCAGAGCAACAGTGAGCAAGACTACTGACTGCTTAGTTACACATATAATAATCTACAGTTATCCCTCAAGAGGGAGCATCTGTAATGCTAAACAGAAAATAAATAGAAATATTATAAATATTAGAAAAGAAACAGAGTATAGTAAGGACTACCACAAGTGTAACTTTTAAGTCTTTAACAGTGGCATTAATCACCCTCTCACCCCCCATGGTAGCTTTTATTGCGCAAACAAAGAATCTAATGTGAGTTTTGTTCCAACTGCCAAATATACCAATTCCAATTATATACAGTTGATAATCTGAAAATGACCACTGAGTGGTCCACTGACTCAGGTCCACATTGTGAACAGTTTCTTATCCAAGAATCCCCAAAGCCCTGGACTCTAAATGGGGTACTAAGATACTTTTGATCTTTAAACACTACCACCTGGCTATTTCTTTGAGCCCCCATCATCCTAAATATATTAAGAGCCCAGCTCTGTAACTCTTTACCCTATAGTTAGTCTGGACTGAAGAGGTGAGGCACCACTGAATATTTAGTGCTCTTGGTGTCCTCACTGACGTATTCCTGATGGCTTGGGTGAATGGTATGTTCTGTGAGCCCTCCCATGAAATATAATCCTCTGGTGGGTCCTCTATACTTACATAGGATATCCATTGCAGGATGCTCAGTTCCTTCAGATTTTTTATTCCTTTTTACCATCTTCCAAGGCAAATAAGGATTTCCATTTTTCTGAGAGTTGGACATAACTTTTTCCAGAATTCTAAGGGTCACATTAGCAGCAAGTTTGTCCTTTTTTCCTGAACTTATTTTTAGGATTTTAATCCACTGTTCAAAGAAAGTGCTCCCAGCCTGATGAGGCAGTGGCACAGGGGACAGAGCATTGACCTGGGATGCTGAGGACCCAGGTTCAAAACCCTGAGGTTGGTAGCTTGAGTGCAAGCTCATCTGGCTTGAGCACAGGCTCAGCAGCTTCAGCATTGGGTGGCTGGCTTGATCATGGGATTACGAACATGGTCCCATGATCACTGCGTTGAGCCCAAAGACTCCTTGCTTGAGCCCAAAGGTCACTATCTTGAAGCCCAAAGTTGCTCGCTTAAGCCCAAGGTCACTGTCTCGAACAAGGCGTCGTCACTGGTTCAGCAGGAGCCCCACCCCCCCATCAAGTCATATATGGGAAATAATCAATGACCATCTAAAGTGAGACAACTACAAGTTGAATCTTCTCATCACTGTCCCTTCCTCTCTCTCTCTCAACCCCCCTCTCTCTCTTTCTCTCTCTCATACACACACAAAGAAGTGCTTCCAAATCAATGACTTCCTCTTATCCAATCTAACATTCTCCCTGCCTTGATCTCCTATGTACTCTTTCATTTCCTGCTGGTACATGCTAATGAATTCTTGCAATTCTTTTGTCTCTACTCTCCTTTATCAGGTCCAGCACATCCCAAGATGGAATA
Organism: Rhynchonycteris naso; assembly: GCA_037038555.1. NCBI lineage: Eukaryota > Metazoa > Chordata > Mammalia > Chiroptera > Emballonuridae > Rhynchonycteris > Rhynchonycteris naso. The sequence continues at coordinate 97,357,014 of CM072999.1, forward strand.
TGCAGAGTTTTTAATCCTAGTTCGTACTTTGGCAGTAAAGATAGAAGGTGAGAGCAGTTCTAGTGGAAGGTTCCTGTTGGCTTATAGAAGAAAGGCTTCTCTGGCAGCATCCAGCATCAGAAAGTCTCAGCTGTGAGTAGGGAAGGAAGATTATTTTTGCAAGCCCAAAGAGTCATGGGCTCTACAGAATTTACATCATCAAGATAAATCAACCAGATGCCCCAATCAATGTGGGAAATTTTTAGATTTTTTCCCTACCAGGGATCTAACCTTTGTATGGCAGACCTGCCTTGACTGAGTATTCAAACTTCTCTGCAACTCTGCAGCACTAATGATGATATCTTCAGGTTGCTACTCAAACATATCTGCTTTTCCACTAAGAAAAATAAGGGCCTTCTTTATTAAGTGTCATGGAGACTCTTCAGTTGTCATGCTTACCCATTACCTGTTCTTAGTCTGTCATTATCTATCTTTAGGGCATCTATACCACTTAGCAATAACCAGCCATCTCTGTCTTATTGGTAGTGTTTTCACCATATCTGTCAAATTCCTACAATATTGTACCTGCCAGCACATTCTCCCCCAGTGATAGTTTCTCAGATCATCACAGGTGAAACCTTTAGCAACTAAGACACCATTCTGTGCCAGGGACTATTCATGCCTCACCTACCAACTAAAATAACATTCTCTCCACTCACCAGGTGTAGGCAAGCCAGTTTTACATTTTTATCTTATCACAGCTACAGTGGTTTCTTCAAAGCACTCTCAGAACCATTTGTATTAAGGCAGATTCTCCAAGAAACCAATGACAAAGCAAAATTAGACACACAGGAAACACTTGTGAGGGAACATGGGAAGGAAAGCAAAAAAGTCTGGGAAAGCCATAAAGCAGTAATGCAGATCTAACTCTTTGGAAGGAGGCTAAGGAGGAAAGTGTGATGGGAAAACTTTATATTGCAGTTAAATTTTAAGGAAGTTCAGCTAGGCAATGAGTATCCAGGATACAAAATCAGAGTGTTCCCATGTTTCCAAAAAATGAATCACCACATTAAGCATACACAGGGAGCAGCCTGTGAGAGCTGGAGCCTCAGGAAAAACCTAGAGATGCATTTCAGAGCACAGCAGCTGAGGCTATGGGTCAATGATACACTCTAGTCTGCTAAGAAGTGTATTTTCATGGCTGTTACAATAGCATTTACTGAAGGTGTAAAGTATACCAGTTATCATTCTAAGCATAATATAAATATCACTTCATCAATTCTATACATGGTGACGTTGTCTTTTTAATCTGTTTTTATAGGTGAGGCAGCTGAAGCTAAGTGGTTTGTCTAAGTGTACATACCTAAAAATTGATAAACTGCCCCTGCCTGGTTGTCTCAGTAGTAGAGACTCAGCCCACTGTGTGATGTCCTGGGTTCAATTCCCAGTCAGGGCACACAGGAGAAGCGACCATCTGCTTTTCCACACCTCCTTCTCCCTTTTCTCTCTCTCTCTCTCTCTCTCTCTCTCTCTCTCTCTCTCTCTCTCTCTTTCTCTCTCCCTCTCCTGCAGTTATGGCTCAATTGGTTGGAATGCATCAGCCTGGGCACTGAGGATGGCTCCTGGAGCTTCCACCTCAGATGCTAAAAATTGTTAGATTGTGAGCATGGCCCCAGATAGGCAGAGCATCTGCCCTAGACAGGGGTTGCCAAATGGATTCCAATCAGGGTACATGCCGAAGTAGTCTCTATTCTCCTCTTCTCTCTCAGAAAAGAAGGAAAGAAAGAAAGTGATAAACCTTAATTCAAACACAGACCTCTCTGATTGCACAGCTAGGTGCATTTAACCATGTTTTCTACCCTCAGAGGGCTTAGATTCTGCTTAGTAAAGTGACATGGGAAAAGAAAAACATAATAAAATATAATTGCTCTAGATACTGATAATTACAGTGTCTATCAGAAAGACTGCTTCAGTATTTCTGGAAAAATCAGAATGATTTGGCTCATAACTGAAGGAGAATTGGGTACTTTGTGCAAAGAATAGAGAAATACAGAAAAACAGGAAATAAATTTGAATAAGAAAAAGACACAAAGAAGAATCACAATGCTAGTTCTGGCATTGACTTAAATATTTTCAAATTATTTGAAGTACCAACATTGTGCTGATCCTTTTCAAAAGATTAAAAAATGAGGAAGCTTATGCTTAGCACAAACTCCTAGCATCAGGTAGCTTTTTACATCAGAAAAAATTTTTTAAAAGATGTTGCAAATGCTAAAAAGAGCAGTGGGGATGATAATCACAGCACAGAAGAAAGAGACAGGGAGCAGGCCTTTGATGAGGGAGTGACCTCTGAAGCAGCAATGGCAGCATCCACCACTGCCAGTCCTGGAAATAAAAATTTAGCCAGCCTGAGAATAGAGCGTCCGACTGGGATGCGGAAGACCCAGGTTCGAGGCCCCGAGGTAGCCAGCTTGAGTGCAGACCCATCTGGCTTGAGCAAAAGCTCGCCAGCTTGGACCCAAGGTCACTGGCTCCAGCAAGGGGTGGCTCGGTCTGCTGGAGGCCCGCGGTCGAAGCACATGGGAGAAAGAAATCAATGAACAACTATGGTGTGGCAACGGCAACGAAAAACTAATAATTGATGCTTCTCACCTCTCTTCATTCCTGTCTGTCTGTCCCCATCTATCCCTCTCTCTGACTCTCTCTCTGTCCCTGTAAAAAAAAAAAAAAAAAAAAAAATTAAGCCAGCATTTGGAGAAGATATGCAAAGGAAGCAAAGTTGTCTGGAAAAGTCAATTAATTCAGAGTTGGCATAAAAAGACTATTTTGGAAGCAAAGAAGACATATCACTGTACACCCCCTGATACTAGAAATAAATAGCTCATTACCTGTATAAGATAGGAGCAGCCCTGAGAAAAGAATTTGGTCTGAATAAATGGAGATTTTTCTCTTACATTCCAAATCAACTAAGTAAGTGTTAAGATTCTCATTCCCAAGTATCAGAATTTTAAATGGTTATACCTATGACCTGACCCAGCATTCCCACTTCAACAAGTCATTATGACAGAAATTATAGCAGGAAAATATGAAGATGGATACTCAGAAGCCCTATGAAGTATTGTTTGCAGTAAGAAAAATGGAAAAAACACTCATCTGTGGGAAAATTATTATACTATGGGATATTAAAATGCACCAGCTGGGAAAAGTCATTTATGTGTTTAATAAATACTTAGTGAGAAATTCCCACAAGTCAAGAATTGTGCGAGGGCTAGGAAATAGAAGTGAGGAAGACTGATGTGGTCCCTGCATTTGTGGAGCTTGTAGTTGGAAATCAAAGCACATAAATACAAAGTAAGCAATGATGCATAGGGAGAAAGAGGGAAATAGGGTATGATAATAGAGGTTAACCAGGATGGGGGTGGAGAAAGAAACAAACTTTAATATTTATTAAATAGAGTAATAGAAAAATCTCTTTGAGGTAATTTAAGGTGACATTTAAAGAATAAACTGGACAAACATTACAAAGAAGCTTTCTGGACAGGGAGATTAAAAGTAAAAATCAGTGACAAAATGCATGAGAGAGAGAGGCTACCCATGAGGATCACATCACCAAGTAGATGAGAAGGTGTAAGATCCAGTTTACAAGTGGAGGGATGGTCATTTAATGGGTTTAGAGACACCACGTGCATATTAATATAAGAAAACAAATAATTTGAGTGACTATGGGGGTAAGAATATGCCTACTTCTTAGGCAGAAGATGAAGGGATTAGTTCTAATTTACTTTTCATTTTTCTTTATAAATCGTATGTTAGTGAAATATGGGTAGGTATAAATGTATGAGTGAGGTGGAAGGTGAGAAAATAATAAGACATAAATTAGGTTTCTCAGAATGTGGGAAAGAAGATCAATTAAAAATATATAGCAGAGAAGATGGCAGCAGAGTAGGCAAACACACAGACTTCCTGCTTATACCATAAAACTAAATTACAAATTAATTTATGAACAATCACAATGAAAAACCAACTTTGGAAAATAAGAACCGGTCTCAAAAACCAAGGAGCAAAGAAGAAGCCACACTGAGCCTGGTAGGGAGTGCAAGGGTGCAGTGGGGCTTCCTTGCCTCCAGGAGTGGAGAAAGGCTGAGGCTAAGAGCCCAGAAGGACTCTCATTACAGGGAGAAGAGCAGAAAATATCGCTCACAGCCACTTGCCTGGGGACCTGGGAACAAGGTGTGCTGAGAGGGCTGGCTTGTCTTCCAAAAGGAAAGTGGGGAGAGAGAGACAGATGGTGACGTGCAGAAGAATGCATGGGATGACTGGAGAAGCTGACTCATCCACTGCGGAAGTGGCCATCGCTGGGGGACGGGTTGATGCCTCAACACAGCACAAGCCTAAAGTGATTCCGGTTGACCCACCTCCAGAAAGCTCTCCAGCTCCAATCAGCACAACAAGACATATCTGAAAACAGGAGGTGGGGAGGAGGGGCAGTAACTCAGGTCTCCATGGAGATCTGAGATACAACTCCCTCTACTGAAGTGGAGAGAGCACCCTGCAGAAAGACTGGCAGATCACGCCTTCAGAGTCTCAGATTACACCCACTAGATTCCTGAATACAGTTTCAAATAAGCCCCTTGCTGAGATCAGTAAACAAGATCACCACCAAGTTTAGAAAACTGAGAAGAAAACAAACAAATCATGACTTCAAAGAGGCTCTACTAGGTAAGGAGATCAGAAAAAACTGGAAGAAGCTTATAAGTCATACAGAAAATAATCAGTAGGCAGAGAAGCATAAGTCATATGATTCAACAAGATAAATCTGCAGAAAAAGTCTTGGACAAATTGGAAGTAATCAAATTACAGGATGCACAGTATAAAATAATGATTGTTAGGATACTTAAGGATCTCAAAGCTACAATGGATGTACTTAATGAACACCTCTATAAAGAAATTGTAAGCATCAAAAAGGACATGGAAATCATAAAAAGGAACCAGACAGAAATGACAAACAAAATGTCAGAAATGAAGACTACACTAGAAGGAATTAAAAGCAGGCTGAATGAAGCAGAGGATCAAATCAGCGACTTAGAGGACAAGATAAGCTAAAACACAGAAGCAGAAAAGCAAAAAGAAAAGAGAATCAAAAAGTCTGAAGAAACCCTATGAGAGCTCTGTGACAACATGAAGAGAAATAATATCCACATAGTAGGGATTCCTGAAGGAGAAGAGAAAGAAAAGGGACTATAGAAACCCTTTAAAGAAATTATAGATGAAAATTTCCCTAAATTGATTCAGGAAAAAGTCACACGAGTTCAAGAAGAAAAGAGAACCCCATTAAAAAAGAACCCAAAGAGACCCACACCAAGACATATCATAATAAAATACCAAAGCTAAGAGATAAAGAAAAAATATTAGAAGCTGCAAGAGGAAAACTAAATCACCTACAAAGGAACACCCATAAGATGGCATTCGACTTCTCAACAGAAACACTTGAGGCCAGAAGAGATTGGCAAGAAATATTCAAAATATTGCACAACAAAAACCTACGACCAAGACTTCTTTATCCAGCAAGACCATCGTTTAAAATTAAAGGAGAGCCTGACCTGTGGTGGTGCAGCTGATCAAGTGTTGACCTGGACACTGAGGTTGCTGGTTGAAAACCCTGGGCTTGCCCAGTTAAGGCACATATGGGATTTCATGCTTTCTGCTGCTCTCCCTTTTCTCTCTCTCCCTCTTCTCTAAAATAAATAAATAAATAAATAACTTTTAAAATTGAAAAAATATAAAAAGCTTCCCAGACAAAAAAAAACTTAAGAAATTCATCACAACCAAACCAATGCTGAAAGGAATGTTAAGGGGACTGCTGTAGACAGAACAAAGAGGGAATATATATATATATATATATATATATATATATATATATATATATATATATATAAAAAAAAGAATATAGATTTAAAGAAAAAAGTGGCAATAAACAACTACATATCAATAATAACCTTAAATATAAGTAGATTAAATGCTCCAATCAAAAGATATAGGGTAGAGACAGCAAGATGACAATGGAGTTGGCGGACGTACCAACATCCCACTCCTGGAACCAAAGTGGATTATAACTTGATTTGAAGAACCATCATCTGGATAAACTGACTTTGAACTAAACTAAGTGTACTCTTCAACCAAAGAACACTGAAGAAGCCACATTAAGAATGGTAGGAAAAACAAAAACCAGGAAAAGGCTGCCCAGCTCCCTGGAGCGAACGGCAGCCCAGAGAGACTCACTTGGCAGGAAGAGAGTTTAGCAGAGAGGGAGGGACCTAGGTCCCAGGAACAAAGCCCCAGAGCCCAAAAGAGACATTTGGACAGTATTGAGCTATGAAACAAGTGAGGATACTGTTTGTGAGAAAGAGACAGTTTTTTCAGACCCAGGCTTCTTTTTAAAGAAACAGCACAGAAAACCTCTCTCACAACCACTCACCCAGGGCTCCAGGAAACGGGGAGAGAGGAGAGGACCAGAGGAGCGGGAAGAGAGTGTGGACTGGAAGCCACAGGGAGAAACATTCTGAGGGACAGCCACCATAACCCCTGGGCTGAGTCACTTCCCAAATCGAAAATGAATATTTCTCTTGGAACTAGCAATACCAGCAAAGGAAGACAGGACACAAAACAAACAAGCTCTCCCACGGCACTTAGAGCAGAGCTGCTTAGATACAGGGAGCTTCCAGGACTACAGTATTGAGTGTAAGGGTCTGAACTGCAGTGCCCCTACCCACACTGCTGAAGGCTTGCTGGAGGGACAGTGGTGGCAGGACGCAGAAATGCGGTTCTGTCGGAGGGGGCGGAGGCCCAGCCTGCGTGAGCACAGTCTAGCCCAGCAGTGGTGGAGGGGACACGCAAGAAGTGGTCTGGCAGCTGTTGGCCCTCCTGCAGCCACACCTGCAGCGGGGAAAGTGGGAGGCCAGGAACGGGCAGAGATCTGCTGCTGAGCAGAGCCCATGGGCACGCAACATAAACTGGCCTCCGAGGATTGTGACCCTGCACGAGCCGACCCTGACCGCAGGGGCAGGGCTAAATCCCGGGACAGGCGGAGGCTGGCAGCTGAGCACATGCCAGCAGCCCCGCCCTGCACGGGAAACCACAGTTTGTCATACTGCATACGTGAATTGGCTTTGACCACAGGGAATGGGCAGAAGCCTGGGAAAAGGCAGGTCCGCAGCTGAGCAATGATGCTCACCCCACCCTTGGTGCTGAGGCTTGTGGCTTGAGTGCGATGTGAAGCCCCACCTGTTGGAGCAAAGCGAAGACCCAGATAGGCTGAGGCTTGTAGAGCCGGGAACCAGAACACAACCACTACCAGGAAGGTGAGGTGGAAATTACAGCAACAGGCGCAGTGGGCCGATGCCAGAAACTCCTATACCCAACCGACCTAGGCAGCACCTGAGGGCGTAGTGGGCCTGCAGACAGACCATACCTAGGAAACACAGAGGCCACACCTATTGGGCCACACCCTCCTTATAAACAGACAAAAAGGGAAGGCAGAGAAAAGCAACCCAAATGAATCAAGAGAAATCCCAAGAGGAGGACTTGAATGAACCAGATATAACCAAATAGCCAGATGCAGAGCTTAAAATAATGATAGGTAGGACTGACCAGGCTGTGGTGCAGTAGATAGAGCATCAGACTGGGATGCGGAAGTCCCAGGTTCGAGACCCCGAGGTCACCAGCTTGAGCGCGGGGCCCATCTGACTTGAGCCAACTTGGACTCAAGGTCGCTGGCTCCAGCAAGGGGTTACTCAGTCTGCTGAAGGCCTGCAGTCAAAGCACATGTGAGAAAGCAATCAATGAACAACTATGGTGTTGCAACGGCAATGAAACTTAATGATTGATGCTTCTTAACTCTTTCTGTTCCTGTCTGTCTGTTCCTATCTATCCCTCTCTCTGACTCTCTCTCTCTGTCCCTGGGAAATATAAAAAAAATAAAAACCTTTAAAAAAAATGATAGTTAGAATGTTCAAAGAGCTTAGAGCAACAATGGATAGTCATTACAAACACCTAAATAAAGAGAGAACAAGTATAAAAAAAAACATGAAATAATAAAAAGGAATCAGACAGCAATGACAAATACAGTATCAGAAGTGAAGACCACAGTGGAAGAAATTAAAAGCAGGATGGATGAAGCTGAGGATCGCATCAGCGAGTTAGAGGACAAAATAAAAAAAGGCACAGAAGCAGAGCAGAAAAAAAAAAGAGACTCAAAATATCTGAGGAAACTCTAAGGGAACTCTGTGACAACATGCAGAGAAATAACATCCGCATCATAGGGGTAACCAAAAATGAAGAGAAAGAACAAGGGATAGAAACTTTGTTCAATCAAATTATAGCTGAAAACTAATTAAGGCTGAAAAGGTTTCACATGTTCAAGAAGCACAGAGAATTCCATTAAAGAGTAACCAAAGAAATCTATACCAAGATACATCATAGTTAAAATGCCAAAGCTAAGTGATAAAGAGAAAAATTTAAAACCTGCTAGAGAAAAAAGGGCTATCACCTAAAAAGGAGCACCCATGAGGATGACATTCGAATTCTCAACAGAAACACTTGAGGCCAGAAAGGAATAGCAAGATATATTCAAAGTAATGCAGATCAAGAACCAATTCTGCAAGAGATGCTAAGGGGTCTGTTGTGAACAGTTCAAATGGGGAAAAGAATATAGCAAAACAAGAATACAGCGTTAAAGAATATAATGGCAATAAACAACTATATATCAATAATAACCTTAAATGTAAATGCATTAAATGATCCAATCAAAAGACATAGGATAAAGCAACAGGACCCATATATATGCTGTATACAAGAGACACACCTTAAAACAAAAGATGCACATAGACTGATGGTAAAAGGATGGAAGAAAATATTTCATGCAAATGAAAATTTAAAAAAAGCCAGTGTAGCAATACTTATATCTGACAAAATGAACTTTAAAACAAAGGCTGTAGTAAGGATAAAGAAGGACACTATATAATGATAAAGGGAACAATTGAGCAGGAATATATAACCATTATAAATATATACACACCAAACATAGGAGCCCCGACATACATAAAGCAGACTTCGATGGATATAAAGAGCGAGATTAACAGCAATGCTATAATAGTAGGGAATTTCAATACTCCACTAACTTCATTATTCAAAAGAAAATTAACAAAAGAACAGGAGACTTAAAGGATACACTAGATAAACTCAATTTAATAGATATCTCCAGAACTTTTCACCCTAAAGCAGTAGAACATACATTCTTTTCAAGCGCTCATGGTACATTCTCTAGGACAAACCACATGTGAAGACACAAAACTGGACTCAACAAATTTAAGAAGATTGAAATCATATCAAGCATTTTTTATGATCACAATGTCATGAAACTAGAATTTAACCGAAGAAGAAAAATTAAAAATATTGAAAAACTTGGAAACTAAGTAGCATGTTATTTAATAATGAATGGATTAACAATGAGATCAAAGAAGAAATAAAAAAGTTTCTAGAAACAAATGATAATGAGCATACATCAACTGAAAATTAAAGGGACACAGCAAAAGCAGTATTGAGAGGGAAGTTCATAACATTACAGGCATACCATAAGAAGCTAGAAAAAGCTCAAGTAAGCATCTAAAAGAAAAAAAACCACCGCATTTAAAGCCCAGGACTAGTTGAAGGTAGGAAATAATAAAGATCAGAGCAGAAATAAATAACATAGAGTCTAAGGAAAAAATAAAGAAAATCAATGAACCCAGGAGCTTGTTCTTCGAAAAGGTAAACAAGATTGATGAACCTTTAACTAGACTCACCAAGAAAACAGAAAGTGGACTCAAATAAATAAAATGAAAAATGAGAGTGGACAATAACAATTGACACAACAGAAATACAAAGTATTGTAAAAAAATACTATGAAGAACTCTTTGCCAAAAAAATAGACAACCTAGGTGAAATGGAAAAATTTCATGAATCATATAATCTTCTGAATATCAATCTGAAAGAATCAGAACACTTAGAAGTACTAATTACAAGAAATGAGATCGAAACAGTTATCAAAAAACTCCCAAAAAAAAAAACTCCTGGGCTTCACAAGTGAATTCTATGAAAACTTCAAAGAAGAACTAACTCCTATCCTCCTCAAGCTATTTCAAAAAATTCAAGAGGAAGAAAGACTTCGAAACATCTTTTATGAGGTGAGCATATTTCTGATCTCAAAACCAGGCAAAGACAATACAAAGAAAGAAAATTATAGGCCAATATCCCTGATGATATTAGATGCTAAAATTTTCAACAAAACTTTAGCCAACCAGATCAAGCAATATATGAAAAAAATTATACACCATGATCAAGTGGGATTTATTCTGAAACGGCAAGGCTGGTTCAATATATGCAAATCAATCAATGTGATCCATCAATTAAACAAAAGGAAGGACAAAAATAACATCATAATTTCAATAGATGCAGAAAAAGCATTTGATAAAATCCAGCACCCATTCATGCTCAAAACTCTCAGTAAAGTGGGAATACAGGGATCATTCCTTAACATGATAAAGGCCATCTATGACAAACCCACAGTAAACATCATACACAATGGGCAAAAATTAAAAGCAATCCCCTTAAGATCAGGAGTGAGGCAGGGGTGCCCCCTTTTACAACTCTTATTAAACATAGTTCTGGAAGTACTAGCTACAGCAATCAGACAAGAAGAAAAAATAAAAGGCATCCAAATTGGAAAAGAGGAAGTAAAACTGTCATTATTTGCAGATGATATGATATTGTATATAGAAAACCCTAAAGTCTCAGACAGAAAACTATTGTATCTGATAATTAAATCAGCAAGGTGGCAGGATATAAAATTAATACTCAGAAATCAGAGGTATTTTTATATACCAAAAATAAACTGTCAGCAAAAGAAATTAAGGAAACAATCCCCTTCACTATTGCAACCAAAAATATAAAGTACCTAGGAGTAAATTTAACCAAGGAGGTTAAGGACTTGTACTCAGAAAATTATAAAACATTGATAAAAAAAATCAAGGAAGATACAAAAAAGTGGAAGCATATACCGTGCTCATGGCTAGGAAGAATAAACATCATTAAAATGTCTATATTACCCAAAGCAATTTATAAATTCAATGCAATACCAATTAACATACCAATAACATACTGCAAAGATATAGAGCACATATTACAAAAATTTATATGGGACCCAAAAAGAACACGAATATCCTCAGCACTCTTAAAAAAAAAAATAAAGCAGGAGGTATCACTCTTTGGATATCAAGGTATACTACAAGGCCATTGTACTCAAGACAGCCTGGTACTGGCATAAGAACAGGCACATTGATCAATGGAACAGAACAGAGAACCGAGAAATAAATCCACACCTTTATGGACAACTGATATTTGACAAAGAAGGAAAGAACATGCAGTGGAGTAAACACAGCCTCTTTAACATATGGTGTTTGGAAAATTGGACATCTACCTGCAAAAAAATGAAACTAGGCCATCAATTTACACCACTCACAAAAACAAACTCAAAATGGATAAAAGACTTAAATTTAAGCCGTGAAACCATAAGCATCCTAGAAGAAAACATAGGCAGTAAGCCCTCCGACATTTGTCGTAGCAATATATTTGCCGATGTATCTCCATGGGCAATTGAAATAAAAGGCAAGATAAACAAATGGGACTATATCAAACTAAAAAGTTTTTGCACAGCTAAAGACAATAAGAACAGAATAAAAGACAAACCACACAATGAGAGAACAAATTCGACAACACGTCTGATAAAGGGTTAATAACTAAAATTTATAAAGAACTTATAAAACTCAACACCAGGAAGACAAACAATCCAATCAAAATATGGGCAAAAGAAATGAATAGAAATTTCTCCAAAGAGGACATACAGATGGCCAGTAGGCATATGAAAAAATGTTCAACATCACTAATCATTAGAGAAATGCAAATTAAAACCACAATGAGATATTACTTCACACCAGTCAGAATGGCACTCATCTGCAAAAAACACAGAACAAGTGCTGGCGAGGATATGGAGAAAAGGGGACCCTCCTCACTGCTGGTGGGAATGCAGACTGGTGCAGCCACTGTGATAAACAGTATGGAGATTTCTCAGAAAATTAAAAGTCGAACTGCCTTTTGACTCAGTTATCCCACTTTAGGAATATACCCTATGTACACCATACCACTGTTCGAAAAGAAGAAATGTGCCCCCATGTTTGTGGCAGCATTGTTCACAATAGCAAAGATCTGGACACAGCCCAAGTGTTCGCCAGAGAACGAATGGATTAAAAAGCCATGGTACATACACACAATGGAATACTATGGGGCTATGAAAAAGAGGGAAATAAAATTTTTTGCGACAACATGGATGGACCTGGAAACTATTATGTTAAGTAAAATAAGCCAGGCAGAGAAAGAAAAATATCATATAACCTCACTCATCTGAGGAAACCAATGAAAAGTATGAACTGGGAAGTGTAATAGAGACAGAGGCGGAATCAAAGGATTCAGAAGGAAAGCGGACAGAGGGAAAGGAGATGATAGGCTGAATGGATGGGATGAGAGCAGAAAAGCAAATCCTGGAGGGAAGGTGGGAGGGTATTACAGAGATGGGGACAGGAGGGATGTACTGGGGAACACAGGGGAGGGTAGGATGTATTCGGGGGGAAACTAGAATCTATGTAAACAAAATAAATTAAAAAAATACATAGCAGAATTTTTAAAGCAGTGTTGAAAATACATAGATAGCTTCGTACAGTGCAGATATGCATAATAATTATTCTTGCCATAATTAATATACTTCATTCTCTTTGTTTGGCTTTCCACTTGGCAAACCTCCAGATTTAACACATGTGGAGGAAAAACAGTGGGAATGACAACTAGAAAACAATTAAAAATAAAATGAGATTTAAACAAGGATATATACATTATGAGCAACCATGTAAATAATGCTAAATAGAATTACATTCAAAATATTAAAGTAACTAAAGTTGCAAATGAAATATGACTCATTTTAATATTATTTACCAAGTGAAATTATCAAAAATGGATCTCTTCCTAAAATAACTTTTTAAAAAACTGTTACCTTTTAAAATGTCTCATTCTTAAAAAACAACAACAACAACAACACATGGACAGGTAGAAAATTTAAAATAAAAGCAGAAATTGTTGTACAATCTAAAAATAAATATAGTAATGTGTCAGGCTTTAGCTAGAATTTCTCTATAAATAACCTGTGATGGGTGCAGTATTTACTTTCTTGAAGATTTCATTTCTAAAGAACCTACATTGTTGCTAATTAAAATGCCAGCTAACAAGATTTATTGTATTACCTTAATTATTGCTTCTTCTGTTTCTACACACATGTCTGATTCGGAAATCAAAGGAAAAGTCCACCCAACCGCCTGACTTGTGGTGGCGCAGTGGATAAAGCGTCGACCTGGGAACACTGAGGTCGCCAGTTCAAAACCCTGCACTAGTCTGATCAAGGCATATATGGGAGTTGATGCTTTCAGCTCCTCCCCCCTTTCTCTCTTTCTCTATCTCTCTCTCACTCTGTGTCTCCTCTTTAAAATGAATAAATTTAAAAAAAAGAATTAAAAAACAAAAACTTTGGTCTATATGGAGCAAAAAAAAAAAAAAAAAAAAAGAACACCCAACCATAAAATAAGGAAACAAATCATGAAGTGAAAATCAAACATTAATCTTTAAACTAAATAGAAACAGAAATTTGACCAATGCTAAAATTCAAAATTCATTTTGTTTATTAAAATAACCTTTAATTTAGTAGTGCTCAAATTTTACTGTATATCACAATTGAGGGTGAATCCCTGGGCTCTATACCATAGCTGCTCAATCAGAATCTCGGTGAAGAAAACCAGGAATCTGCTGTTTTATAAAAAAAAAAAAAGCTCGGAGAGGGAAGATGGCGATTGAGTAGGCAGAAGTACCAACTTCCAACTCCCAGAAACAAAGTGGATTATAACTCAATTTTAAGAACCAACATCTGGATAAACCAACTTTGAACTAAACTAAGTGGACTCTTCAACCAAGGAACACTGCAGAAGCCATATTGAGACTGGTAGGAATAGCAAAAATGCGAAGAGGGCTGCCCAGCTCCCCGGAGCAAATGGCAGCCCGGAGAGACCCGCGTGGCAGGAGGAGAGTTTGGCGGAGAGGGAGGGACCTGGGTCCCAGGAACCAAACCCCAGACTGCAGTCCCAGAGCCTAGAAGAGGCGTTTGGACAGTATTGAGCTGTGAAGCAAGTGAGGATACTATTTGTGAAAAAGAGAGAATTTTCTCAGACCCAAAAATCTTTTTAAAGGGACAGCTCAGAAAGCCTTTCTCACAACCACGCACCCAGGGTTCCAGGGAACTGGGACAGAGGAGAGGAACAGAGCAGCGGGAACAAAAGTGAAATGAAGGCACACAGACACTCTGAGGGACAGCCACCCCGACCCATGGGCTAAGTCACTTCCCTAATCGAAAATGAATATTTCCCCTGGAACCAGCAATACCAGCAAAGGGAGACAGGACACTAGTCAAACAAGCTCTCCCGTGGCAATTAGAGAAGAGCTGCTTAGAGGGAGGGAGCTCCCAGGCCTACAGTGTGGAGACGTAGGGCACTTCTATCCCCCTGAGGGTTGCTGAAGGGTGTGGTTCCAGCAGGACGCTGAAACGTGGTCCTGTCGGTGTGGGCGGATGCACAACCGATGTGAGCTCAGTCAAGCCCAGCAGGGGCGGAAGGGATGTGCAAAAGCGGCCCTTTAGCTGCGGCCCGCCTGTGACCCCACTTGTGGGGAAAAATACGGGCAGAGATCAGCTTTGTGGCCCTGCACAAGCCAGCCCTGAATGCAGGGACGGAACTAAAACCAGAGACGGGCTAGGGGCTCATGGCTGAGCTTATGCTGCCAACTACGCCCAGACAGAGAAACTGCGGTGTGCCATCTGTGTGCACGAGCGCGCTCCTAACGCGGGGGCGAGGGAGACACTGAGACCAGAGGAAGTTCGTGGCCGAGCTCACGCACCTTGCCCCGCCTGGCCAGAGAAACTGCGGATTACCACCCTACCGGCCTGAGCTGGCTCCGAGCGTGGGGGCGGGATAGGATCCAGAATGATCAGAAGCTAGCAGCTGAGCTCATGCCAGTAAACACGCCCGGCCCAATAACTCCCAGTTTTCGGTTTCAGTCCCTGCGCAGAAGGGCCCTGGCCTCGAGGGCGGGGCTAAAATCTGAACAGGCAAAGGCTCACAGCTGAGAGCACATCAAAAGCCCTGCCCAACCCGCAAAACGGTGGCAAGCAGGCTCTGACTGCAGGGGCTGTGCGTAAGCTTTCGGAAACAGGCTGGATCGCAGCTGAGCAAAGGTGCTCAGCTCTGCCCTGGGTGCTAAGGCTAGTGACTTGAGTGACAGCCCCTCCCGCAAAGGAGAGGGAGAAATCACAGCAATAGCTGCAGTGAGCCGGCGCTGGCAACGCCCACACCCAACCGCACTAGGCAGCAGCAGAGGGGGTGGCAAGCCTGCAGACAGACCACACCTAGAGAACACAAAGGCAACACTTACTAGACTCCAGTGGCCACAACTTGCTTATACTCAGATAAAATGGGCAGGCAGAGGAATGAAAACCAAATGAACCAAGAGAAATCCTCAGAGAAGGACATGAATGAACCAGATATAACCAAACTACCAGAAGCAGAATTTAGAATAATGATAGTTAGAATGTTCAAAGAAATTAGAGCAATAATGGATAGTCACTATGAGCACCTAAATAAAGAGATAACAAGTATAAAAAACGAAATTGAAATAATAAAAAAGAACCAGATAGAAATGACAAATACAGTATCAGAACTGAAGACCACAATGGAAGGAATTAAAAGCAGGATGAATCACGCTGAGGACTGAATCAGCGAGTTAGAGGACACAATAAACAAAGTTACAGAAGCAGAGAAAAAAAAGGAAAAGAGATTCAAAAAATGTGAGGAAACTCTAAGGGAGCTATGTGACAACATGAAGAGAAACAACATTCGCATCATAGGGGTGCCAGAAGAAGAGGAAAGAGGACAGGAAATGGAAACTGTTCAATCAAATCATAGCAGAAAACTTTCCTAAATTAAGGCTGGGAAACATTCCACATGTTCAAGAAGAACACAGAACTCCATTAAAGAGAAACCCAAAAAGGTCCACACCAAGACACAACATAGTTAAAATACCAAAGTTAATAGATAAAAAAAAAATCTTAAAACCTGCTAGAGAAAAAAGACTATCACCTACAAAGGAGCCCCCATTAGGATGACATTGGACTTCTCAACAGAAACACTTGAGGCCAGAAGGGAATGGCAAGATATAATCAAAGTAATGCAGAACAAGAACCTACAACCAAGACTACTCTATGCAGCAAGGCTAACATTTAAAACTGAAGGAGAAATAAAGAGCTTTCCAGACAAAGAAAACATCAAGGAATTCATTAAAACCAAACCAATCCTGCAAAAGATTCTAAGGGGCCTCGTGTGAACAGTTCAAAGAAAAAAAAGAATATAGCAAAAAAAAAAAAATACAGCTTTAAAGAATAAAATGGCAATTAACAACTACATATCAATAATAACCTTAAATGTAAATGGATTAAATGATCCAATCAAAACACATAGGGTAGCTGCGTGGATAAAGAAACAGGACCCATACATATGCTGTCTACAAGAGACACACCTTAAAACAAAAGATGCACATAAACTGAAGGTAAAAGGGTAGAAAAAAATATTTCATGCAAATGGAAATGAAAAAAAAGCACGGGTAGCAGTACTTATATCCAACAAAATGGACGTTAAAACAAAGCCTGTAGTAAGAGATAAAGAAGGACACTACATAATGATAAAGGGAACAATTCAACAGGAAGATATAACTATTATAAGTATCTACGCACCAAATATAGGAGCCCCGACATTCATAAAGCAGACTTTGATGGATATAAAGGACGAGATTAACAGTAATACTATCATAGTAAGGGATTTCAATACCCCACTAACAACACTGGATAGATCCACAAGATAGAAGATCAATAAAGAAAGAGCAGACTTAAAGGATACACTAGATCAACTTGATTTAATAGATATCTTCAGAACTTTTCACCCTAAAGCAGTAGAATATATATTCTTCTCAAGCGCTCATGGTACGTTTTCTAGGATAGACCACATGTTAGGACACAAAATGGGCTCAATAAATTTAAGAAGATTGAAATCATATCAAGCATTTTCTCTGATCACAATGACATGAAACTAAAAATTAACCACAAAAGAAAAACCTAAAAATACTCAAACAATTGGAAACTAAATAGCATGATATTAAATAATGAATGGAATAACATTGAGCTCAAAGAAGAAATAAAAAAGTTTCTAGAAACAAATGATAATGAGCATACGTCAACTCAAAATCTAAGGGACACAGCAAAAGCAGTACTGAGAGGGAAGTTCATTGTACTACAGGCATATCATAAGAAGCTAGAAAAAGCTCAAATAAGCAACCTAACCCTGCAGCTAAAAGAACTTGAAAAACAACAACCAATAAAACCCAAGAAAAGTAGAAGAAAGAAAATAATAAAGATGAGAGCAGAAAGAGATGACATAGAGGCTAAGAAAAAAATACAGAGGATCAATGAAACCAGAAGCTGGTTCTTTGAAAAGGTAAACAAGATTGATGAACCCTTAACTAGACTCACCTAGAAAAAAAGAGAGAGGTCTCAAATAAATAAAATTAAAAAGGACAGTGGAGAAATTACAACTGATACAACAGAAATACAAAGCATTCTAAGAAAATACTATGAAGAACTCTATGCCAAAAATTAGACAATCTCGATGAAATGGACAAATTTCTTGAATCATATAAACTTCCAAAAATCAATCTGGAAGAATCAGAGCACCTAAACAGACCAATTACAACAGATGAGATTGAAACAGTTATCAAAAACTCCCAAAAAAGAAAAGTCCTGGGCCTGATGGCTTCACAAGTGAATTCTATCAAAAATTAAAGAAGAACTAACTCCTATCCTCCTCAAGCTATTTCAAAAAATTTAAAAGGAAGGAAGACTACCAAACTCCTTTAACGAGGCGAGCATAATTCTAATACCAAAGCCGGGTAAGGACAACACAAAGAAAGAAAATTATAGGCCTATATCCCTGATGAATTTAGACGCTAAAATTCTCAACAAAATATTAGCCAACAGGATCCAGAAATATATGAAAAAAATCATACACCATGATCAAGTGGGATTTATTCTGGAGAGGCAAGGCTGGTTCAATATTCGCAAATCAATCAATGTGATTCATCACATAAACAAAAGGAAGGACAAAAATCACAGGATAATTTCAATAGATGCAGAAAAGGCATTTGATAAAATCCAGCACCCATTTATGCTCAAAACTCTCAGTAAAGTGGGAATACAGGGATCATTCCTTAATATGATAAAGGCCATCTACGACAAACCCACACCAAACATCATACTAAATGAACAAAAATTAAAAGCAATTCCCTTAAGATCAGGAACCAGGCAGGGTTGCCCACTTTCACCACTTTTATTCAACATAGTTGTGGATGTCCTAGCTACAGCAATCAGACAAGAAGAAGAAATAAAAGGCATCCAAATTGGAAAAGAAGAAGTAAAACTGTCACTATTTGCAGATGATATGATATTGTATATAGAAAACCCTAAAGTCTCGGTCAAAAAACTACTGGACCTTATAAATGAATTCAGCAAGGTGGCAGGATACAAAATTAATCCTCAGGAATCAGAGGCATTTCTATATACAAACAATGAACTGTCAGCAAAAGAAATTAAGGAAACAATCCCCTTCAGTATTGCAGCCAAAAAAATAAAATACCTAGGAGTAAATTTAACCAAGGAGGTTAAAGACTTGTACTCGAAAAACTATAAAACATTGATAAAAGAAATCAAGGAAGATACAAACAAGTGGAAGCATATACCGTGCTCATGGCTAGGAAGAATAAACATCATTAAAATGTCTATATTTCCAAAAGCAATTTATAAATTCTATGCTATACCAATTAAAATACCAATGCCATACTTCAAAGATATAAAACACATATTCCAAAAATTTATATGGAACCAAAAACGAACACGAAGAGCCTCAGCAATTTAAAAAAAAATAATAAAGCAGGAGGTATCACTCTTCCGGATATCAAGGTTTATTAAAAGGCCATTATATTCAAGACAGCCTGGTACTGGCATGAGAACAGGCACATTGATCAATGGAACAGAACAGAGAACCCAGAAATAAACCCACACCTTTATGGACAACTGATATTTGACAAAGGAGGAAAGAACTTACAATGGAGTAAAGACAGCCTCTTTAACAAATGGTGCTGGGAAAATTGGACATCTACCTGCAAAAAAATGAAACTAGACCATCAACTTACACCATTCACAAAAACAAACTCAAAATGGATAAAAGACTTAAACATAAGCCGTGAAACTATAAGCATCTTAGAAGAAAACATAGGCAGCAAGCTCTCCGACATCTGTAGCAGCAATACATTTGCCGATTTATCTCCAAGGGCCAATAAATAAAAGGCAAGATAAACAAATGGGACTATATCAAACTAAAAAGTTTTTGCACAGCTAAAGACAATAATAACAGAATAAAAAGACAAACCACACAATGGGAGAACATATTCGACAGCACGTCTGATAAAGGGTTAATAACTAAAATTTATAAAGAACTTATAAAACTCAACAACAGGAAGACAAACAATCCAATCAAAAAATGGGCAAAAGAAATGAATAGTAATTTCTCCAAAGAGCACGTACAGATTGCCAAAAGACATATGAAAAAAATGCTCAACATCACTAATCTTTAGAGAAATGCAAATCAAAACCACAATGAAATATCACCTCACACCAGTCAGAGTGGCACTCATCAGCAAAACAAGGCAGAACAAGTGCTGGCGAGGATGTGGGGAAAAGTGAAGCCTTCTGCACTGATGGTGGGAATGCAGACTGGTGCAGACACTGTGGGAAACAGTTTGGAGATTTTTCAAAAAATTAAAAGTCGAACTGCCTTTTGACCCGGTTATCCCACTTATAGGAATATACCCTAAGAACACCATAACACTGTTCGAAAAGAAGAAATGTGCCCCCATGTTTGTGGCAGCATTGTTCACAACAGCGAAGATCTGGAAACAGCCCAAGTGTCCGTCAGAGGACGAGTGGATTCAAAAGCTTTGGTACATATATACTATGGAACACTATTCAGCCATAAGAAATGATGACATCGGATCATTTACAACAAAATGGATGTACCTTGATAACATTATATGGAGTGAAATAAGTGAATCTGAAAAAAAAGAAAAACTGAGAACAGCATGATTTCATACATAGGTGAGACATAAAAGTGAGACTATGAGACATGGACAAGAGTGTGGTGGTTATGGGATGGGGGGAGGGAGGGGATGGTGGGGTAGGGAGGAGAGGAGGGACACAAGGAAAACCAGATAGAACATGACAGAGGACAATTTGACTTTGAGTGATGGGTATTCAACACAATTGAATAATAGGATAATCTGGAGATGTTTTCATTGTACATGTACCCTGATTTATTGGTGTCACCCCATTAAAATTAATAAAAATAAAAATAAAATGCCAAAAAAAAAGCTCCCAGATGGTTTGTTTTTTAATTTTTATTAATTTTAATGGGGTGACATTAATAAATCAGGGTACATATGTTCAAAGAAAACATCTCCAGGTTATCTTATCATTCAATTATGTGGCATACCCATCACCCAAAGTCAAATTGTCCTCTGTCACCTTCTATCTGGTTTTCTTTGTACCCCTCCCCTCCCCCCTCTCCCTCCTTCTTCTCCCTTCCTTCATCCTTTAACCACCACACTCTTGTCCATAGTCTTGCTTTCATGACCCATCTATGTATAAATAATGCTGTTCTCAGTTTCTTTTCTGTTTTACTTATTTCACTCCATATAATGTTATCAAGGTCCATCCTTTTTGTTGTAAATGATCCGATGTCATCATTTCTTATGGCTGAGTAGTATTCCATAGTATATATGTACCAAAGCTTTTTAATCCACTCGTCCTCTGAAGGACACTTGGGCTGTTTCCAGATTTTTGCTATTGAGAACAATGCTGTAACAAAAATGGGGCACATTTCTTCTTTTTGAACAGTACTATGGTGTTCCTAGGGTATATTCCTAAAAGTGGGATAGCTGGGTCAAAGGCAGTTTAATTTTTATTTTTTGAAGAATCTCCATACTGTTTTCCACAGTGATTGCACCAGTCTGCATTCCCACTAGCAGTGCAGGAGGGTTCCCTTTTCTCCACATCCTCGCCAGCACTTATTCTGAGTTGTTTTGCTGATGAGTGCCATTCTGACTGGTGTGAGGTGATATCTCATTGTGGTTTTAATTTGCATTTCACTAATGATTAGTGATGTTGACATTTTTTCATATGCCTATTGGCTATCTGTATGTCCTCTTTGGAGAAATTTCTACTCATTTCTTTTGCCCATTTTATGATTGGATTGTTTGTCTTCCTGGTGTGGAGTTTTACAAGTTCTTTATAAATTTTGTTTATTAAAATAACCTGATCAGACGTGTTGTCGAATATGTTCTCCCATTGTGTGGTTTGTCTTTTTATTCTGTTCTTATTGTCTTTAGCTGTGCAAAAGCATATTAGGTTGATATAGTCTCATTTGTTTATCTTGCCTTTTATTTCATTTGCGGTGGAGAAAATTGACAAACATATTACTGCAACAGATGTCGGAGAGCTTGATGCCTATGTTTTCTTCTAGGATGCTTATGGTTTCACTTCTTACATTTAAGTCTTTTATCCATTTTGAGTTTGTTTTTGTGAATGGTGTAAGTTGATGGCCTAGTTTCATTTTTTTGCAGGTAGATGTCCAATTTTTCCAACACCATTTGTTTAGGAGGCCGTCTTTACTTTATTGTATGTTCTTTTCTTCTTTGTCAAATATCAGTTGTCCATAAAGGTGTGGGTTTATTTCTGGGTTCTCTGTTCTGTTCCTTTGATCTATGTGCCTGTTCTTATGCCAGTACCAGGCTGTCTTGAGTACAATGGCCTTGGAGTATACCTTGATATCCGGAAGAGTAATATCTCCTGCTTTATTTATTATTTTCAAGATTGCTGAGGCTATTCGTGTTCGTTTTTGGTTCCATATAAATTTTTGAAATATGTGTTCTATATCTTTGCAGTATGTTATTGGTATGTTAATTGGTATTGCATTGAATTTTATAAATTGCTTAGGGTAATATAAACATTTTAATGATGTTTGCTCTTTCTAACCATGAGCATGGTGTATCTTCCTTGATTTCTTTTATCAATGTTTTATAATTTTCTGAGTACAAGTTCTTAACCTCCTTGGTTAAATTTATTCCTAGGTTATTTTTTTGGTTGCAATAGTGAAGGCATTGTTTCCTTAATTTCTATTGCTCACAGTTCATTGTTGGTATATAAATATGCCTCTGATTTCTGAGTATTAATTTTATATCCTGCCATCTTGCTGAATTCATTTATTAGGTCCAGTAGTTTTTTGACTGAGACTTTAGGGTTTTCTATATACAATATCATATCATCTGCAAATAATGACAGTTTTACTTCTTCTTTTCCAATTTGGATGACTTTTATTTCTTCTTCTTGTCTGATTGCTGTAGCTAGAACTTCCAGAACTATGTTGAATAAGAGTGGTGAAAGGAAGCCCCCCTGCCTAGTTCCTGATCTTAAGGGAATTGCTTTTAATTTTTTCCCATTTAGTATGATATTTGCTGTGGGATTGTCATAGATGGCCTTTATCATGTTAAGGAATGTTCCTTGTAATTCCATGAATGGGTTTTGGATTTTATGAAATGCTTTTTCTCAATCTATTGAAATTATCATGTGATTTTTGTCCTTCCTTTTGTTTATGTGATGAATCTCATTGATTGATTTGCGAATATTGAACCATCCTTGCCTCTCCAGAATAAATCCCACTTGATAACGGTATATGATTTTTTCATATATTGCTGGATCCGGTTGGCTAATATTTTGTTGAGAATTTTAGCATCTAAATTCATCACGGGTATTGGCCTATAATTTTCTTTCTTAGTGTTGTCTTTACATGGTTTCGAGATCAGAATTATGCACGCCTTATAAAAGATGTTTCGAAGTCTTCCTTCCTCTTGAATATTTTGAAATAGCTTTAAGAGGATAGGATTTAGTTCTTCTTTGAATTTTTGGTAGAATTCACTTGTGAAGCCATTAGGCCCAGGACTTTTCTTTGTTGGGAGTGTTTTGATAACTGTTTCCATCTCATTTTTTGTAATTGGTCTGTTTAGGTGTTCTAATTATTCCAGGTTGATTTTTGGAAAATTATATAATTCAAAAAAATTGTCCATTTTACCTAGGTTGCCTAATTTTTTGGCATGGAGTTCTTCATAGTATTTTCTTACAATACTTTCTATCTCAGTTGTATCAGTTGTTATTTCTCCACTGTCCTTTCTAATTTTATTTATTTGAGTCCTCTCTTTTTTTCTTGGTGAGTCTAGTTAAAGGTTCATCATTCATGTTTACCTTTTCAAAGAACTAGCTTCTGGTATCATTGATGTTCTGTATTGTTTCCTTATCCTCAATGTCACTTATTTCCCCTCTGATCTTTATTATTTTTTTTCTGCTACTAGTCCTGGGCTTTATTTCCTTTTGTTTTACTAGTTCTTTTAGATGCAGGTTCAGGTTGCTTGGTTGAGCTTTTTGTAGCTTCTCATGGTATGCCTGTAGTGCTATGAACTTCCGTCTCAGTACTGCTTTTGCTGTGCCCCATACCTTTTAGTTGATGTATGCTCATTATCATTCATTTATAGAAACTTCTAATTTTCTTGATCTCATTGTTAATCCATTCATTATTTAATAGCATGCTATTTAGTTTCCAAGTGTTTGAGTATTTTTCAGTTTTTCTTTTGTGGTTAATTTCTAGTTTCATGGCATTGTGATCAGAGAAAATGCTTCATATGATTTCAATCTTCTTAAATTTATTGAGACCATTTTTGTGGTCTAACATGAGGTCTATCCTAGAAAACGTACCATGAGCGCTTGAGAAGAATGTATATTCTACTGCTTTAGGGTGAAAAGTTCTGAAGATATCTATTAAATCAAGTTGATCTAGTGTATCCTTTAAGTCTGCTGTTTCTTTATTGATTTTCTTTCTTGAGGATCTATCCAGTGATGTTAGTGGGGTACTGAAATCCCCTACTATGATAGTATTACTGTTAATCTCGCCCTTTATGTCCATCAAAGTCTGCTTTCTGTATGTCGGGGCTCCTATATTTGGTGCGTAGATATTTATAATAGTTATATCTTCCTGTTGAATTGTTCCCTTTATCATTATGTAGTGTCCCTCTTTATCTCTTACTACAGCCTTTGTTTTAAAGTCCTTTTTGTCAGCTATAAGTACTGCTACCCCGGATTTTCTTTCATTTCCATTTGCATGAAATATTTTTACCATCCTTTTACTTTCAGTCTATGTGCATCTTTTGTTTGAAGGTGTGTCTCTTATAGACAGCATATGTATGGGTCCGGTTTCTTTATTTACACAGCTACCCTATGTCTTTTGATTGAATCATTTAATCCATTTACATTTAAGGTTATTATTGATATGTAGTTGTTTATTGCCATTTTATTCTTTAAAGCTGTACTCTTCTTTTGCTAGATTCTTTTCCCTCTTTGAATTATTCACAACTGGCCCCATAGCATCTCTTGCAGAAATGGCTTGGTTGTAATGAATTCCCTGAGTTTTTCTTTGTCTGGGAAGCTCTTTATTTCTCTTTCAATTTTAAACATTAGCATTGTTGGATAGAGTAGTGTTGGTTGTAGGTTCTTGTTCTGCATTAGTTTTAATATATCTTGCCATTCCATTCTGGTCTCACGTGTTTCTGCTGAGAAGTCTGACCTTATGGGGGCTCCTTTGTAGGTGATAGCCTTTTTTTCCCTAGCAGCTTTTAAAATTTTGTCTTTATCCCTTAGCTTTGATATTTTAACTATGATGTGTCTTGGTGTAGATTTTTTTTGGTTTCTCTTTAAGGGAGTTCTCTGTGATTCCTGAACGTGTGAAATATTTTCCAGCATTAATTTAGGGAAGTTTTCAGCTATGATTTGATTGAACAAAGTTTCTATTTCTTGTTCTTTCTCCTCTTCTTCAGGAACCCCTATGATGTGGATGTTATTTCTCTTCATATTGTCACAAAGCTTTCTTAGAGATTCCTCAGATTTTTTGAGTCTCTTCTTTTTTCTCTCTGCTTCTGTGCCTTTGTTTCTTGTGTAATCTAACTCGCTGATTCGATCCTCAGCGTCATCCATCCTGCTTTTAATTCCTTCCATGGTGGACTTCAGTTCTGATACTGTATTTGTCATTTCTGTCTGATCTTTTTTATTATTTCAATTTCCTTTTTTATGCTTGTTATCTTTTTTTTAGGTGTTCATAATGACTATCCATTGTTGGTCTAATCTCTTTGAACATCCTAACTATCATTATTTTAAACTCTGCATATGGTAATTTGGTTATATCTGGTTCATTTAGGTTGTTCTCTGGAGATTTCTCTTGATTCATTTGGGTTGCATTTCTCTGCCTGCCCATTTTGTCTATGTATAAGAATGGTGTTGCCACTGGAGTCCAATGGATGTTGCCTTTGTGTTCCCAGGTGTGGTCTGTTGGCAGGCCTGCCACCCCCTCTGCCCCTGCCTATAGCGGTTGGGTATGGGGGTTTCCAGCACCAGTCCACTGCAGCTGTTGCTTTGATTTCCTCCTCTCCTTTGTGGGAGGGGCTGTGTTTCGGTGCCTGGCTCTACAAGCCTCAGCCATTCTGGGCCTTCGCCTCACCCCCACACGTAGTGTTGTGCACTGCAATCAAGCCACAAGCCTCAGCACCAAGGGTAAGGGTTAGCACCTTTGCTCAGCTGTGGACCTAGCCTGTTCCCGGGCTTCCACCCAGCCCCCGCTGTCAGAGCCTGCTCGCTGCAGTTACTTGGATCAAACGGGGCTGCTGGCTTGCACTCAGCTGTGAGTCTCCACCTTTCCCGGGCTTTAGCCCTGCCCCTACAGTCAGGCAGGGTTTGAGAGCATATCTCTGCCCATTCCTGGTCTTCTGCTTTTCCTCCTTAGGTGGGGCTGCGGGCGGGCCCGCAGTTGCCGGACCGCTTTCGCGTGTCCCCTCCACACCTGCTAGGCTAGACCAAGCACACTCCGGCTCAGCCTTTGCCCTGCCAACAGAACCACTTTTCCATGTCCTGCCGCCACCGTCCCTCCAGCAAGCCCTCAGCAATGTGGGTAGGGGCACTGCAGCTCACACCCTAACACTCCATACTGTAGTCCTGGAAGCTCCCTCCATCTAAGCAGCTCTGCTCCAAGTGCCGTGGGAGAGCTTGTTTTACTGGTGTCCTGTCTCCCTTTGCTGGTATTGCTAGTTTTAGGGGAAATATTCATTTTCTATTTGGGAATTGACTCAGCCCAGGGATTAGGGTGGCTATCCCTCAGAGTGTTTCTCCCTGTGCTCTCTAGTCTATACTCTCTTCCCGCTGCTCTGGTCCTCCACTCTCTCCCCCTTTCCCGGAGCCTCGGGTGAGTGGTTGTGAGAGAAGTTTTCTGCGCTGTCCCTTTAAGAAGAATCCTGGGTCTGAGAAAACTGTTTCTTTCTCACAAACAGTATCCTCACTTTTTTCACAGCTCAATACTGTCCAAATGCCTCTTCTAGTCTCTGGGGCTGCAGGCTGGGGCTTTGTTCCTGGGACCCAGGTCCCTCCCTCTCTGCCAAACTCTCCTCCCACCACACGAGTCTCTTTGGGCTGCTGTTTACTCCAGGGAGCTGGGCAGCCCTCTTCACGTTTTTGTTTTTCCTACCATTCTTAATGTGGCTTCTTCAGTGTTCCTTGGTTGAAGAGTCCACTTAGTTTAGGTCAAAGTTGGTTTATCCAGATGATGGTTCTTAAAATTAAGTTCTAATCCACTTTGTTTCTGGGAATTGGAAGTTGGTATGTCTGCCTACTCCATCGCCATCTTTCCGTCCTCGGTCCCAGATGGTTTTAAAGTAGATGATGTTGAATACATGTTGAAAAACATTGTTAGCTCAATTTCAATTTATATTTTAGACAGATGACTTTAGTGACAAAGATGTAAAATAAAAATTATTTTCGGTACCAAATCAAACTTTTGAATTTTGTTGACGGTGTTCATTGGTTGTCCAATCAAAGTTTGGTAACATTAATAAGCTAAAGAATGGTTAAATGTCTGGGAAACAAAGGTCCCAATATACAT
This sequence comes from Rhynchonycteris naso, assembly GCA_037038555.1. NCBI lineage: Eukaryota > Metazoa > Chordata > Mammalia > Chiroptera > Emballonuridae > Rhynchonycteris > Rhynchonycteris naso. The sequence goes on from CM072999.1 coordinate 97,384,355, forward strand.
GGTTAAATATGTTTAAATAAATACAGAGAAAATAATTTCATTAATTGTTTTTTTAAATGTAAATGTTAGAACATTTAAAATGTCAGAGGTGGTATACAGTTATTATTTCCAGTTGTTTGAACAACTTTTAATAAGCGTTTGCATATGGAAATCATAAATAATTTGCCTTGTAATTTGCCATTGTATAATGTATTGAATCAGCTAAAACAGAGATACTGCATGACATAAATATGATTTAAATTACATAAGGAAACTGAGGATTGCTACTTGCATACAGAGGGAATTGGGAGCAAAAGATACTTTTCAGACTCAGAGCAAAAGAATACAAGCTTTCCAGATTTCAGATATGTAGATGGTTTCAACAAAATGAAACTACCATATCTACCTGCATCTGCTAGTCTGCTCCTAAATACAGACATTGCCAAGAAAAGTAAAATCATGATTCATTTATAAGAACTTAATAACTTGAAGATGAGGACTAAGATGAACAAATAAGAGCTGCATAAAAAGACATATTTTTTGAAAATTGATTACAAAAAAATAAGATGTAAGCAATTAAATTTCAAATACTATAGATGTTTTTAAAAATAAAGAAGATAAAAAAGAACTTTCAAAAATCTGTATAAAAAGATTGGGCTCTTCTGTACATGATATATCATTACTCAGAAATTTCTCTGAACTATAGATTGGTTGTGGTCTTGCATTAAAAACATAATTATCAGTTAAATATTATTTGCTTATTCATGTAAACCAGTTGTTAGTTGAAAACTTAATAAAAGTTTTATGTTGCATTATATGATGTGAGTATTTATTCAAAATATATTTATTCTGGGGAGAGAGGTACACACACACACAAAAAAGCAAATAGAAGGTGACAGAAGACAATTTGACTTTGGATGATGGGTATACAACATAATCAAATGTTCAAATGACCTGGAGATGTTTTCTCTGAATCTATGTACCCTAAGAATCAATGTCACCCTGTTAAAATTAATTGTATAAACAAACAAATTGTATATTCAACACCTCAATGTAAAAAATATATTGAGGAAGACACCTGAAACCTATATAATTTTATTAACTAGTGTCACACCAATAAATTTCATAATTAAAAGTAAATATGTCAGATTGCTTTGGAAATGCATAGGTGAGCTATATAGATGTACTTCACTCTGATAACAAGTAAATGTCTAGTCTCAGAGATATGCCCTCTCGAAATTTTATCCACACCACTCTTCCAACTTTCCTGTCTTGGATTACTACTCCTGCTTCCATCTTTCCAGGTTGTCTTGCTTAGTTTTGAATTTCTGGGCCAGGTGAAGATTGCTATTACCAGTTCATTCAACATTCAGATGTACTCATAAAGCATACCTGCCTATATGCCTGTGTGCATTATCCTTCATCCTCAATCATATATAGCCCACATTAGAAGAACTCCAACACTTAAGGACCCATATTAATGTGGTTGGTCCATCAAAGTAGGAAAGAAAATAAAGTAAAAAAAGTCTGAGTTGGCTCTGGCCAGTGGCTTATTGGATAGAGCATATGGACATCTCAGATTTGATTTTTGGTCAGGGGACACAGGAGAAGTGAACATCTGCTTCTCTTTCTTTCCCTCTCCCTCTTTTCTTCCTCTTCTCTTCCTCCTACCCTCCTGCAGCTAATGGCTTGAGCTGTTTGATCATGGCCCTGGGCACTGAAGATAACTCAGTTGGTCGGAGAAAACAGCCTCAGGTGCTAAAAATAGTTCAGTACTTGAGCATCAGCCCCAAATGGGGTAGTCAGGTGGATTCCAGTCAGGGTGTATGCAGAAGTTTGCCTCACTATCTCCTCTCCTCTCACCTAAAAAAAAAAAGAAGAAGTCTGAATCAATCACATCAAATGAGGATTCTTTGCCTTTTCCTTTCAAATTTTTATATCTCTATAAAATGCATATGAAGACAACAGCAGTGCTAATTAGAAAAAAAATAATCCTTTGGGACCAAAATGGAAATGTATGTACTAGGTAAAACATGTTAAACAAATCTAATTAAGATATAGTTTTTGTAATGGCTGAAATTATGATTATAATTATTTTCTCTCCTGACCCTCACCTTTAAAATGGCTGAACAGAAAAATGCAATATACTTGCTTTAAAAGAAAAAAGAAAAAACTCACCTGTCTTAATAACTAAAAACCTGAAATTAATACAGCATCTGGAAGATATTTATTTATTATGCCAACTAAAAAAGATGGTCACTGAAGCTTAAAAATAGGATTTTTTTAATGGCCTGGAATGACAATGAATAATAGGTCAAATATTACACTAAGAGTAGTTACTGTTCTTTGTTCAAGAAGAATTAAGTGGGCAGCATTAAATTTTGTTTGAACAGTTTGCTCTTCAAAAGAGTTGATTTGTTTATATACTTCCTTATTTACATAATAGAGTATTTTGAAAAATTGTATAATATTATTCTAGAAAAAAAAGCAAGGCTAAAAGTTAAAGAATACTACTATACCTCCTTGGCCGGTTGGCTCAGTGGTAAAGTGACAGCATGTCGCGTAGAAGTTCCAGGTTCGATGCCCTGCCAGGGCACACAGGAGAAGCACCCATCTGCTTTCCCACCTTTCCCCCTCTCCTTTCTCTCTCTCTATCTCTCTCTTCCCCTCCTGCGGCTAAGGATCCATTGGAGCAAAGTTGGTCCGGGTGCTGAAGATGGCTTCATGGCTTCCACCTCAGGCACTAGAATGGCTCTGGTTGCAACAGATCAAGGCCCCAGATAGGCAGAGCATCGCCCTCTAGTGGGCATGCCAGGTGGATCAGGGTCGGGTGCATGCGGGAGTCTGTCTCTCTACCTCCCAGCTTCTCATTTCATAAAAATGAAAAAGAAAATTTTAAAAAGAATACTACTATACTTTATAACCCATATCTTAGAAACACAATCCCCTGAAACTGTTGATATATCAAAGGACTATAGCATAAACACAAAATTACTTTGCATAATATGAGTCAGAGAAATATATATATGTGTGTTACACACACAATAAAGTTTATTTGTATGCACAATGGGTAATCTTAATAAACCTTAATTCTTTGCAAGAATTAATCTTCTAAATTCTCAATGCTATTGCTGGTCCTTGTGTTTCATTCTTGGTTGCTCAGACTGTGACTCAGACCCATTCACTCCTTGGAACATCCAAATGCCATTGCAATTTATCCACCATCTTTGTAATCAATCATGTAATCAAATGGTTCTTTGTTTTTTTATGTGTTCAGACAGTTTTTTTTTTTTCATCTGTAATGATTCCACATCCTCTTGCATCTCCAAGTGTGGTAAAATGTTTTTTTTTTTCCATCATAAGGATATAATGAGCAAGTATCAGTCACTTAAGGGTTGTTCAAGTAAGGTTACCCTACTTATTTTGGGGAATCTCAAAACCCCAAATTTATTAAGTGTTCATAATGCAATCTTTTACTGTAGTGACTATCTATTGATAGTTTTTAGCAAAATAATACATAGAAAAATAGTTTAATAAAAATCTCTGGATTAGATGGTTCTTATTTGTTCTGTATAATTTTCCTCTTATCCTTGAAAATGTCTTCACACTCAAGTAACCAGTATTTATTATACACTTACTACTTGCAGAGCATTACATTAGACATTTTGATAAACAGGGAAAATAGAGATCCTAGCCTAAGTATCTTGTCAACCAAACAGGAAAGCAAAATAGAAGTATATAGTGAGATTTTTAAGAATCACAAATAAAAAGTTTTTGGAATGGCTTGCAACTGTTTTATTCCCTGCACATTTCCCATCTTTATTTTATTGGCTAATTTACATGAAGGATTTTAGTAATTTTGTCTAAGAAGAAAGCAGAACTAATAATAGAGGGAAGTTGCTTTGTGCAAAAACTCATGAAGAAGACACAGGAAAGGAATAAAGACACAGCATCAATTAATATATATATACACACACACTTTTTTTAGCTCTTTTAGAAAGTGGTGTTAGAGATAGAAAAAGTTCAGAAGGTCTTCCAAATGAAATTATATGATGCTTTTATCATAAGCTACAGCAGTTTTGGCAGGTGAAGGAGGAGAGGGCAAGTAACTAAATTCAGCATGAAGAGGAGGAAAAGGCTCCTTTTTACCTTTCTATTATTTTTTGCATTTCCCCTCACTATTGACTCTCTAAGTTGACAAAGAATCAATTAGTAAAAATCCCTGTGATTGACAGAACAAGAACAAATACAGCACCCACAGAAAGGCCTTCTCATGGAAGGGGTAACCAGGTTAAAGTATTATTTTCAAATAACTAGTGCAAAAACATGTGAGCAATCTTGTTCCTGAGCACATTGCAATATCCCTTGAAGCCCCAGAGATAATGAAGATTCTGGGGATGGTTCCTAAGTTCTGTAATGATATGTGTAAAATTGAGCTAATGAGTTATTAAAACCTACAAAGTCTGGAGAACATTTAAATTACAAAGTTATGAAATAATGATGAACAGTTTAGAGTGAAATATATTTAAGTACAAAACTATATGGTGGAAACTCAAATGCCATGGAATTTCAGAGACAACTGAAGGCTGAAATAGTCAGTAAAGGTTTTATCAAAGTGTTGGGAATAATATGGGACAACTAAGGATCAGTTTTTCTTATAGACTACAACCAAAATTAATTTGTTGGAATCAAGCCCCCAATTTGATGGTAGGAGATGGGGCCATTGAGAAGTTATTAGATCATGAGGGTCAAACACTCATAAGTGGGATTAGTGTCCTCATAAATAGAGAACAGAGAATTAGCACTCTCTTTTTTCACCATGGGAGGCTACAGCTAGAAATTGACAGTCTACAACCTGGAAGGTAGATCTCAACAGAACCCAGTTATGCTGGCACTCTGATCTCAGACTTCCATCTTTTAGAACTATGAAAAATAAATGTCTGTTTTTTAAACCGACAACAATAACAAAGAAGTTAGAGAAGATAACAAACCTTACATTGTTTTGGTGATAAAAATTCTTTAACATAAAAAGTTCTGTAGTATGTTGGGATCTGAAGTAAGATTCAAAGTATTATAAGAAAATGGCTATAGGTGCTGGCCAAATGGCTTGGTTGGTTAGAGCATCTTCCTGAAGCAAAGAGGTTGCTGATTTGATTTCCAGTCAGGGCACATACAGGAACAGATAGATGTTCCTATCTCAATCTCCCTCTCTCTCTTCCTCTCTTACTAAAAAATAAATAAACATTTTTTAAAAGAACTAAGGATGAGTCAATAAAGCCTTTAAAAAAAAAAAAAGAAAATGACTATCAATAAAATAAAGATAGTATTTATCACTCAGTACAAAATTTGCCAGTGAAAAGAAAAAAAAATTTTAGATGGTAACAGAAAATATTTCAAGTGAAAACACTTGTTTTTCCTTATCTTTAAAAAGCTTCCCTTTTTTGGCTGTGGCCAGTTGGCTCAGTGGTAGAGCATCGCCCTGGCATGTGGAAGTCCTGGGTTTGATTACTGACCAGGGCACACAGGAGAAAAGCCCATCTGCTTCTCCACCTTTCCCACTTTCTCTCTGCCTGCCCTTTTCACTAAAAAAAAAATAAAGAAAAGGAAAAAGAAAGTATTTTTGAAAGTATATTTCAAGATAAAAAATAAATAAAAACACATGAGACCAAAGTAGAATAAGAGACTGAATGTGAAGGAATTGATAATTATGGGAGCAAAGTTTTTGAAACTTTGCTTTGCGCATTTCCAAATTAAGATGTCTTTCTGCTGCAACATCCCACTGAAGTCATCCCTCTTTAGACAGAAATCCATACTCAGAATGCTTCAATCTCCCCATCAACTTATCAGTTAAATTTAAAATGCTTGAACTGATGATTACTATTTATATTTGAAAGTATAGATTGACTTTTACTTACAATCAAGTTACCATGTTATTTTTTAAATTGCATTTGTATTTTAAAGACACAAGGAAGAGTCTTAGTCTGAAGAAATGATTCTCCAAAGAATATGTTAAGTTATGAAGCAATCAGGCCATTTAAAAGAAAATATGGTGGGTTAAAAGGCTGGGAGTCAGCGAGTTTTTCTCAAAACTGTTCATAATAAATCTAATGTGCAACTTTTCACTTTATGAAACTCAGAGATTTCATTTATTTCACCTCTTTACAATCATCTACTTTTATGTCATTTATTTTCTACTTTATTGCCTTGAAATTCCTAATATGTTTAAGAGTTTTGTAGCCAAAAAACAAGGAATATGCAGTCTTAAAACTCAACTTAAATATATGCTAAATTAGTAGAAATAGCATTTAGAGATTAACATTCTGTTATTTTTATTTAAGTTAAGAAAATTACAAAATATTTTATCTCCTTTTATATAAAAAATTTTCTAATATTTGGACATATTTCTCCTAAAGTTTCACATGGAAGGAAGCAGAAGAAGAAAAGAAATGGCAGTTGATATGGTTTTCTCATTGTGTGGTATATTGTGTGCTTTACAATGGCTTTAGCTTTCTTTGAATTGACATAAAATACATAAATAAATTTTTTGTAAAAATAATTTAGAATGTAGTTTGTTAATTGTGAAATTGCCCTAATAAAACAAATTTGGTATCTGCTTTGATATATGAAACAAATTGGAAAACAATATATATTGAATTCTTATATATTTTATTGCTTAAATATTTGTTTTCAAATAACAACTCTAAGGTTGTTGGAATCCAAGATAATTTAGTCCACAGAAACTCTTGATTGGTTGGGTTTTTTTCATGCTATATCTAAGTATTTCATTCCAGTGCCTTGACTTTTAAAATTTCTTCTTTGTAACAATATATGGCAACAACTTCACACATGAAAACTTTGTCACAGCTCTTCCTTGGTTTACAACTCTTTCCCATCAATTGAAACACAAAGGGAAAAACTGCTCAATTTATTTCCTAGGCTTTCACTACACCACATATATTGTGTTAATCTCTTAAACCTAGCAAACTGTTGTTGTGTAAAAAATAATATCCTTCAAGTGCAGGGAGTGAAGTAGTGCAAAGATACTTAAAATGACACAGAAGGTCCATGTCTATACTACCAAAAGAATTACTACTGAGTTGCTGTTTGCAATGTTCTATTTTTGTATGTAACTTTTCTTGGCAAAAGATTCAATATTTATAGTAAAGTCTATCACTGTTTATTAATGTTATACATTAGAGATATTGACTCCACTAAAAATGATATGCTATAATATGCCTGAGCATTTTTAGATAAAAGAAAACTGAACTGATAATTTTTAATTATATTTTATTGTTTTATAATAAAACATGATAAAGCTTGAAAAAATGTAAATATATTAATTCCATTTAGCATAATTGCGCTAACCATTTGTAATGAAGTTTCCAGAATCCTATTCTAGTTTATTTTTTTCTAAAATTGTAAAAAAAATTTTCCTCTTTATTCTCTTCTGCCATGTTTAAAAAAGGTTTTTTTACAGTAAATCACATGAAAACAGAAGAGCACAACAAAAACTGGAGTGTGCATACGTCCATAGCAATGATAAACAATTTGCTAACTGCTATCTTTCAATCAAATGTGATTTTGAAATTTTGTTGCAGATATAGGGCATCATTCACGTTATCTGTTGCAAAACAAAATGGATCAAAGTACTATCTCAAAGCTCTAATAACAGATATTAAAATAGGTGCATTATTAAATGTATACCAATTCAATCTGCCATAAGAAGCAATTCCATCATTGTTTTAGATAATATGTTTTTAAGAATGGCATAACAAACCTTTTTCAACTTTGAGGAACAGATACATGTGGGAATACCCAACAATTAAATTCTAGAGTTAGATACAGAATCTGTAGTCATATGTTAAAGGTACATGGAGCAAGAGATGCACATTACATATAAATTTATCTTTTAAAGCCATAAATTCTGTGCATACATGTTTATATTTGTGTTTCTGAGAATTCTGAAGACATTAAACAGGCACAACATCATTTTTAATGTGAGGAAACAGAGTCTATTTTAATACCAAGAAAAAGAGAGCAGAAATAAGACAGAAGGCTGTCGGTGGAAGGGAAGGCAAGAGAGGAAATAGACTCAACTGCATATAAAATTCAGTATATAAGACAGTATCTCTTGCAAGCAGAGAGAAAATAAACTCCTTAATTAATAGAGCGAGTAAATAAACATGGAAAGAGTAAAAGGGGATCAAGTCTTCACATTACACATCTGAATAAATTACAAATGGATCAGAGTTTGCTGTTAGAAAATAAAATAAACAATGACAAGTACTAGGTTAAAGCATAGATGAACTACTCTGTAACTTGTATTTAGGAAAACCTTTCCTGACTATAGGTCAAAATCTGGAAGGAATAAAGGGGAAAAAGACAAGTCTTACTAAATTTTAAGAATCTTTTACAAAAATGACATACCATAAACAGTGTAACAAGACAAGTGAACTGGGAAATATTGCAATTATGTCACATGAAAAGGGGCAGTATCCTTAATATATTATTAGCTTCTAATAATAAAGAAGAAATGGACCAAAAACTGAAAATGGTCTGTGACTATGAACAATGTTCAATCTTTCTTACAATAAAGCTGTATAATAAGACTGTTTCTCACCTATCAAACTGAATACAATACAAAAGTTTGACAACATAACATATATGTGAGGTTTTTGGGAGATGGGCATTCAAATACATAACAGGTAGAAATGAAATATCATAACCTTTAAGGGGAGTAATTGGCAGTAGCTAATAAAATTTCATATATATTTACCTTTGACCTAGCAATTTCAACATACTATTCCAACATACACTGGTAAAATATATACAAGTTGATTTATTAATAGCACTCTTTGCAATAGCCAAGCACTTGAAAACAAAATAAATGTCCATCAAACCAGGAATAGGCCATGTACATCAACACAATAGAGTACTGTGCAGCTATAAAAAGTAATGAGAGGAGAGGGGCAAGATGGAGATGGAGTAAGTGGATGTACCAACTTCCAACTCCCAGAACCAAAGTGGACTATAACTTGATTTTAAGAACCATCATCAGAATAAACCAACGTTGAACTGGACTGAAAGGACTCTTCAACTGGGGAATAGTGAAGAAGCAACATTGAGACTGGTAGAAAAAGTGAAAATGCGGAAAGGGTTACCCAGCTCCCCAGAGCGAAAGGCAGCCCGGTGAGACTCCTGTGGCAGGAAGAGAGGCCAGCGGAAGGGTAGGGACTTGGGTGCCAGGCACAAAGCCCCAGCCTACAGCCCAAGAGCCTAGAAGAGGCATATGGAAAGTATTTAGCTGTGAAAAATGTTAGGATACTGTTTGTGAGAAAGAGACAGTTGTCTCAGACCCAGGATTCTTCTTAAAGGGATGGCGCAGAAAACCTCTCTCACAACCACTCACCCAGGACTCTGGGAGACAGGGAGAGAGGAGAGGACCAGAGCAGCAGAAAGAGAGTGTGGACTGGAAGACACAGGGAGAAAAGCTTTGAGGGACAGCGACCATAAACCCTGGGCTGAGTCACTCCACAAATCTGAAACAATATTTCCCCTGGAACCAGCAAGGGGAAGCAGAACACCAGCCAAACAGGCTCCCCTACAGCAACTAGAGCACAGTCACTTACAAGGAAGGAGCTTTCAGGACTATAGTATGGAGTATTAAGGTTTGAGCTGCAGTGCCCCCACCCACACTGCTGAGGGCTTGCTGGAGGGCGAGCAGTGGCAAGACGTGGAAACTCGGTTCCATAGGCAGGGGCAGAGGCCCAGCCGGCTGGCATGAGCTCGGTCTAGCCCGGCAGGGGTGAAGGGGATGCTCGAAAGTGGTCCAGTGGCTGCGGCCCACCTGCAACCCCACCTGTAAAGAAATAGCGAGAATCCAGAATGTGCAGAGATCCGCCATGGGGCAGGGGCGAGTGGGAGCACAGCCGCACCCAGCCTCTGAGGCTTGAAGACCTGCATGAACTGGCTTAGCCCGTGGAGGTGGGGTGGAAGTCCGAACTTGCAGTTGAGCGCGCACCAACAGCCTGGCCTAGAAGCTGAGGTTGGCAAGGGCGGGGCAGAAGCCCAGTGCGAGGCTGAGCACATAGCAGCAGCCCAGCCCAGCCGAGGAGCTGAGGTTGGCAGGGGTGGGGCAGAAGCCTGTCTCACAGCTGAACTCGCACCAGAAGTCCCTTCCAGCCAGAGGAACAGGTTGACAGGGACCCGAAGCTGAGCAAAAGTGCTCACTCTTGCCCTTGGTGCCCAGATGTGAGGCCCGAGTGTGATGTGCGGTCTCAGTCGTGGAAGAGGGACGAAGGCTGAAACAAGCTGAGGCTTATAGAGCCTGGCACGAGAACATATCCCCGCCCTCGGAGGCGAGGCAGAGACTGCAGCAACAGCCGTATCTGTTGGCACCGGCAACACGCACACCCAACCACATCTAGGCATCGGCACAGGGGGTGGTGGGCCTGCAAACAGATCACACCTAGGGAACACAGAGGCAACACCCATTGGACTCGAGTAGCCAAACCCTTTTTACACACAGACAAAATGGGCAGGCAGAAGAATGCAACACAAATAAATCAAGAGAAATCCCCAGAGAAGGACCTGAAAGAATCAGATATAACCCAACTACCGGCTGCAGAGTTTAAAATAATGACAGTTAGGATGTTCAAAGAGATTAGAGCAACAATGGATAGTCATTACGAACAACTAAATAAAGAGATAGCAAGTATAAAAAAGAAAATTGAAATAATAAAAAAGAATCAAACAGAAATGACAAATACAGTATCAGAACTGAAGACCACGATGGAAGGAATTAAAAGCAGGATGGCTGAAGCTGAGGATTGAATCAGCAAGTTAGAGGACAAAATAAACAAAGGCACAGAAGTGGAGAAGAAAAAAGAAAAGAGATTCAAAATATCTGAGAAAACTCTAAGGGAGCTCTGGAACAACATGAAGAGAAATAACATCTGCATCCTAGAGTTTCCTGAAGAAGAAGAGAAAGAACAAGGGATAGAAACTTTGTTCCATCAAATCAAAGCTGAAAACTTCACTAAATTAAGAATGAAAAACGTTTCACACGTTCTGGAAACACAGAGAACTCCATTAAAGAGAAACCCAAAGAAATCAACACCAAGACACATCATAGTTAAAATACCAAAGTTATGTGATAAAGAGAAAATTTTAAAAGCTGCTAGAGAATAAAAGGCTATCACCTACAAAGGAGCCCACATAAGGATGATATCCGAATTCTCAACAGAAACACTTGAGGCCAGAAGGAAATGGAAAGATATATTCAAAATAATGCACATAGACTGAAGGTAAAAGGATGAAAAAAAATATTTAATGCAAATGGAAATGAAAAGAAAGCCAGTATAGCAATACTTATATCTGACATAGGGGACTTTAAAGCAAAGGCTGTAGTAAGAGATAAAGAAAAACACTACATAATGATAAAGGGAACAATTCATTAAGAAGATGAAACCATTATAAATATCTACGCACAAAAAATAGAAACCCCGACAAACATAAAACAGAATTTGATGGATATAAATGGCGAAATTAACAGCAATACAATAATAATAGGGAATTTCAATACCCCACTAACATCACTGCATAGATCCTCAAGAAAGAAAATTAACAAAGAAACAGCAGACTTAAAGGATACATTAGATCAACTCGATTTAATAGATATCTTCAGAACTTTTCACACTAAAGCACTAGAATATACATTCTTTACAAGCGCTCATGGTATATTCTCTAGGATAGACCACATGTTAGAACACAAAAGTGGTCTCAACAAATTTAAGAAGAATGATATTATATCAAGTGTTTTCTCTGATCACAATGGCATGAAAATAGAAATTAACCACAAAAGGAAAACTGAAAAATACTCAAACACTTGGAAACTAAGTAGCATGTTATTAAATAATAGATGGATTAACAATGAGATCAAAGAAGAAATAAAAAAGTTTCTAAAATCCAATGATAATGACCTTACATCAACTCAAAATGTATGGGACACAGCAAAAGCAGTACTGAGAGGAAAGTTCATAGCACTACAGGCATACCATGAGAAGCTAGAAAACACTCAAATAAGCAACCTGACCTTGCATCTAAAAAAACTAGAAAAACAAAAGCAAATAAAGCCCAGGACTAGTAGAAGGAAGGAAATAATAAAGATCAGAGCAGAAATAAATGACATAGATGCTAAGGAAACAATACAGAGGATCAATAATACCAGGAGCTGGTTCTTTGAAAAGGTAAACAAGATCAATGAAACTTTAACTAGACTCACCAAGAAATAAAGAGAAGACTCAAATAAATAAAATTAGAAATGACAGTGGAGAAATAACAACTGACACAACATAAACACAAAGTATTGTAAGAAAATACTATGAAGAACACTATGCCAAAAAATTAGACAACCTAGGTGAAATGAACAAGTTTCATGAATCATATAATCTTCGAAAAATTAATATGGAAGAATCAGAATACCTAAACAAAACAATTACAACAAATGAGATAGAAATAGTTATCAAAAAAACTCCCCAAAAAGTAAAGTCCTGGGCCTGATGGCTTTACAAGTGAATTCTACCAAAAATTCAAAGAAGAACTAACTCCTATCTATCTCAAGCCTTTTCAAAAAACTCAAGGGGAAGAAAGACTACTAAACTCCTTTTATGAGGAGAGCATAATTCTGATCCTGAAACCAGGCAAAGACAACACAAAGAAAGAAAATTATAGGCCAATACCCCTGATGAATTTAGATGCTAAAATTTCTCAAAAAAATATTAATCAACTGGATCCAGCAATATATGAAAAAATCATATACCATGATCAAGTGGGATTTATTCTGGAGAGGCAAGGCTAGTTCAATATTCGCAAATCAATCAATTTGATTCATCACATAAACAAAAGGGAGGACAAAAATCACATGATAATTTCAATAGATGCAGAAAAAGCATTTGATAAAATTCAGCACCCGTTCATGATCAAAACTCTCAGTAAAGTGGAAATACAGGAAACATTCCTTAACATGATAAAGGCCATCTATGGCAAACCCACAACCAAAATCATAATAAATGAGCAAAAATAAAAGCAATCCTCTTAAGATCAGCAACCAGGCAGGGGTTACCCCTTTCACCAATTTTACTCAACATAGTTCTGGACATCTTAGCCACAGCAATCAGACAAGAAAAGAGATAAATGGCATTCCAATTAAAAAAAAGAAGCAAAACTGTCATTATTTGCAGATGATATGATATTGCATATAGAAAACCCTAAAGTCTCAGTCAAATACTACTGGACCAGATAAGAATTCAGCAACATGGCAGGATATAAAATTAATACTCAGAAATCAGAGGTATTTTTATATACCAACAATATCAGCAAGATTAATTAAGGAAACAATCCACTTCACTATTGCAACCAAAAGAATAAAGTCCTTAGGAGTAAATTTAACCAAGGAGGTTAAAGACTTGTACTCAGAAAATTATAAAACATTGATAAACAAATCAAGAAAGATACAAACAAGTGGAAGTATACACCGTGCTCATGGTTAGAAAAAATAAACATCATTAAAATGTCTATATTACCCAAAGCAAATTATAAATTTAATGTAATAGAAATTAAAATACCAATGACATACTTCAAAGATATAGAACACATATTCCAAAAATTTATATGGAACCCAAAAAGAACACAAATAGCCTCATCAATCTTAAAAGAAAAAATAAAGCAGGAGGTGTCACTCTTCCGGATATCAAGGTCTACTACAAGGCCATTGTACTCAAGAAAGCCTGGTACTGGCATAAGAACAGGCATATAGATCAATGGAACAGAACAGAGAACCCAGAAATAAACTCACACCTTTATGGAAACAGATATTTGACAAAGGATGAAAGAGCAGACAATGGAATAAAACAGAGTCTTTAACAAATGGCCTAGGGGAAATTGGACATCTACCTGCAAAAAAATGAAACTACACTATCAACTTACACCATTCACAAAAACAAACTCAAAATGGAAAAAAGACTTAAATGTAAGCCATGAAAGCAAATGAAATAAAAGGCAGGATAAACAAATGGTACTATATCAAACTAAAAAGTTTTTGCACAGCTAAAGACAATAAGAACAGAATAAAATGACAAACCACACAATGGGAGAACATATTCGACAATACGTCTGATAAAGGGTTAATAACCAACATTTATAAAGAACTTGTAAAACTCCACACCAGGAAGACAAACAATCCAATCGAAAATGGGCAAAAGAAATGAATAGAAATTTCTCCAAAGAGGACATACAGATGGCCAATAGGCATATGAAAATATGCTCAACATCACTAATCATTAGAGAAATGCAAATTAAAACCACAATGAGATATCACCTCACACCAGTCAGAATGGCGCTCTTCAGCAAAACAACACAGAATAAGTGCTGGCGAGGATGTGCACTGCTATTGGGAATGCAGACTGGTGCAGCCACTGTGGAAAACAGTATGGAGATTCCTCAAAAACTTAAAAATTGTAATGTCTTTGGATCCAGCTATTCCACTTTCAGGAATATACCCTGAGAACAGCATAGCACTGTTCGAATAGAAGAAATATGCCCCTATGTTCATGGCATCATTGTTCACAATAGCGAAGATCTGGAAACAGCCCAAGTTTCCATCAAAGGACGAGTGGATTAAAAAGCTTTGATACATATATACTATGGAATACTACTGAGCCATAAGAAATGATGACATCGGATCATTTACAACAAAATGGATGGAACTTAACATTATACGGAGTGAAATAGGTAAAACAGAAAATACTGAGAACTGCATGATTTCATACATAGGTGGGACATAAAACAAGACTATGAGACATGGACATGAGTGTGGTGGTTACGGGGTGGGGAAGGGAGGAGAGGGAGGGAGAGAGGGGAGAGGAAGGGCACAAAGAAAACCAGATAGGAAATGACAGAGGACAATTTGACTTTGGGTGATGGGTATGCAACATAATTGAATGGCAAGATAACCTGGAGATGTTTTCTTTGAACATATGTACCCTGATTTATTAATGTCACCCTATTAAAATTAATTTTAAAAAGTAATGAGCAATATCTCTGTATAGTACTATGGATTGATCTTCAAGATAAGTGAAAAATATCATGGTGAAAAACAATATAAGTAGTACACTACTATTTGTTTAAGGAAGAAAATATATGTATATTCATATATAAAATTATTATAAAATTTAATTTACAGTATCATAGTAACATAAAATTTATATAATAAAAATATGAAATATATAGTATATGAAAACATGCATAAAATTAAATATATAAACGTTTCCCCAGAAGGAGTGAGAACAAGGATAAAACCTAAACATTTTGAATATGCTTTGCTTTATAAATTTCAAAATTGACTTTGAACCCACTTAAAATTTTTCAATAATTTTAAAGCAAAATCCATTTCAAAAACTATTTCCTGGTTTTGGTTGGTTGGCTCAGTGTTAAAGCATCGGCCTTGTGAATGGATGTCCTAGGTTTGATTTCTTGTCAGGGCACACAGGAGAATTGACCATCTGCTTCTCTTCCCCTTCCCTATTCTCTTCTCCTCCCACACCATTGCTTGATTGGTACAAGAGCATTGGCCCTGGCTCTGAGGATGACTCCCTGAAGCCTCCCCCTCTGGTGCTAAAAATAGCTGGTTGCAAGCATGACCCCAGATGGGGGTTGCCAAGTGGATCCCAGTCATCCCAGTCACAGCATATACAGGAGTCTGTCTATCTCCCCTCTTCTCACTTGGGAAAAGAAGAAAAAAAAAACAAACTTATTTATTGAAGGTTGAAAGTCAGATTTACTTGTCAAATTGATAGCACAAACACAAGGAAGAACTATTCCAAGTAATTTATAGTTTACCAAAGATTCTTAGTGGGGTATATTCTAAAGGCAATATAAATAACAAAAGAAAAAATCTTTACTATTTTTAGTTAGTGTCAATATTGTTATTCTGGGACTATTGTGTGTGTGTTGTGAGATAAAGGCAATGCATAATTATACTGGTGTTCTGGAAAAACTATTATTTAAACATGATGAAAACAAAATGTAATTATAAAATCAATGAGGTTAAGTAAAAAACCCATAGTCATGAATATGAATTGCAATTACCAACAAAATTTATGATGCATTATATATAACAAAGGAAATATGTATTTCTTACTCTTGTTCATTAAAGCTTCTTGAAACAGTGTCTAATGTAGTAACAATGTTTACCCTTAGCTCCTGAATGTTAACTGCAATTTCTGACTAAAAGGAATCAAGTTATTTTAGAGAAATAACTGATTCTAGATCTAGAACAAGAAATGTATAATATGCATCTGGATCATCTTAATTACTAAGAAGCAAGTTACTATCAAAGTCCATCAGGGTTACCTTTAATGGCCTCAGGAATTAATATGAAAAAAGCTAGGACTGGTCAAGAAGGGACAATTTAAATATCTATAAGAATAATGACTGCTTTGAATTAAACGACATAATATATTTTTAAATCTATCACTTTGTAAAGATTCTCAAATCTCTACAAAAAAAAAACCCTTATTGGTCTCCTTTGGAGGATAGTAATGAACTGATATTAAAAAGAATAACAAAATTAAAATATCTCAATTTTATATATCTTAAAGAAATATGAATTTGAAAAGTGATTATCAAGTGCTGAAACATCAAAAAAGTTAATGTTGTTAATCATCTGTTTTCTCCCATTATCTGTGCAAACTAACAACCCTAAATCACTAATCTGAGCAGCCGGCTTGTTTTTCTCCTTCTTTGGGTATGACTTTTCACCTATATCTTCTAATTATCTTTCCCTAAATGTCGTATCTTTCCCCTGTTCCCATTCTTCTGCTACCAAGTGTATCAACAATGCTAGTTTCCTTTAAAGCCCAGGATATACAGGTCAAGAATACATATGTCACTACACTAATAGATGTTGGGTAGAGTAATCAGATAAGAGAATAAAACTAAATGCCTAAGAATTGGAATAGTAGAAACAAAACTTTCATAATTGGCAGATGATATAATTGTTTACATTGAATATCCAAACTATGAACAAATTATTAAAAGTAAGTTCTGCCAAGTGTCAAGGTACAAGATAAATATGAAAGAGTCAATTTCAATGTTGTACATTAAAAAAAAAAAAAAAAAAAAAAAAACTGATCAACCTGACCTGTGGTGGTAAAGTGGATAAAGCATTGGTCTGGAAAGATGAAGTTACTGGTTTGAAACCTTGGATTTGACTGGTCAGGGCACATATGAGAAACTACTACTTGTTGTTTCCTACTCTTCCCCTCTTTGCTCTCTCTCTCCTCTCTCTAAATAACAATAAACAAAATCTTTTAAAAAACTGGTCATAATTTTTGAAAATATTATTTAGAATAGACACAAAATGTATTTATTAATGAGAAAGAAATAGAAGAAACAAAATATATTTATTAATGAGAAAGAAATACATGTTTAAAATATTTGTGGGGATAATTATAAAATTTATTGAAAGATCTTTTTCATTGAATTTATTATGGTGATATTGATTAATAAATTTATACAGGTTTCAGGTGTACAATTCTACAACACATTATCTGTATATTGTATTGTGTGTTCACCACCCCAAGTCAAATATCCTTCCATCACCACTGATTCTCCCATACTCTCTTTTACTATCCCCATCTCCTTTTTCCCTTTGTAATCACTATATTATTGTCTGTGTCTCTGAGTTTTTCTTTTTCTTCGCTTAAAAGCTAAAGGACTTCATCACTACCAAACCAGTATTATAAGAAATGTTATAGGGCCTGCTTGAAGAAGGAGGAGGCAGAGAAGAAAATAAACAGAGAAACATACTTAAAGAACAAAAGATCTTACCGGATGAAGATCTAATACATGGAGAGATATACTATATTTACAAATTTTAAAAAAACATAATATCAAAAAGATGCTAATTTCTTTTTTAATTTATAAACGTTTATTTTTTTCCCTGGCCAGTTGGTTAAGTGGTAGAGCTTCAGCCCAGCATGTGAAAGTTCTGGGTTCAATTCACAGCCAGGGCACACAGGAGAAACACCCATCTGCTTATCCACCCTTCTCCCTCTCCTTTCTCTCTATCTTTCTTCTCCTCCCACAGTCAAGGCTCCATTGGAGCAAAGTTGACCCTGGGCTCTCTGAGGATGGCTCTATGGCCTCCACCTCAGGTCCTGGAATGGCCCGGTTGCAACAGAGCAATGTCCCAGATGGGCAGAGCATAGCCCTCTAGCGGGCTTGCTGGGTGGATTCCCATTGGATGCATGCAGGAGTCTGTTTCTCTGCCTCTCAGCTTCTCACTTCAGAAAATACAAAACAAAAGTTTATATTTTAATTACAGTTTACACATTATTATATTAGTTGCAGATGTATAACCCAGTGATTAAACATTATATAATGTACTAAATGATCATCTGAAAAATCTAACCATCTGACACCATACATAGTTATTAGAATATTATTGATTATATTTCTTATGCTGTACTTTACATCTCCATGACTATTCTGTAACAACCAACTTGTACTTCTTAATCCCTTTACCTTTTCCATCCATGCTCCCAACCTCCCATCCATCTGGCAACCATCAGAATGTTCTCTGTACCTATGAGTATGTTTCTAATTGAATCTAAACAAGAAACAAACTTTATTTAATATATATAGATTTTACATAATTAAAATAAAAATTCCAACAGAATTTTTTTTAAAGTTGACATCAAATTTTGTTAAAAAAGCAAAGGGTCATGTATATAGCCAAAACATTTCTATACAAGGTTAATATAAAAAATCCTTCCTCCCTGATATCAAAAATTATTATAAATTCAAGTATTTATAACAGAATGGTATTGAAGTTGTAAAAGACAAAGAAATCAGTAGAACCATATTAGAGCCAAAATATAGACACATGAACACATGAAACTTTTATGGTGAAAGATGTGTTATTATAAAACATTGAAACTATACATGACTTTCATAAAAAATGTTAAAAAACTTGTTATTCATATGAGGAAAAATTGAATCCTACCTCATACTATACACACACACACACACACACACACACCAATTCCAAGGTTTCAATATGAAAAGGAATACTTTAAAATTTTTAAAAGAAAATTGTTTTATGACTTCAGAATAGGAATAAAAAAGAAAACTTTAAAATTCCTAACCATGAGCAATAATACTGATATATACAGTTATACTGATAGTTTAAACTTTTGTTCATTAAGAGCCATTCTAAACAAATTAAAGGAATTAGCATAAAATAGAGAAAAATAATTTTAGCATTTGTAATTGACAAAATAGTTATCTAAAATATATAACAGATTTTTCTAAAACAGAATCAAAAGTATAAAAATACATAAACAGTAATTTTAAAGAAGTTTAAGCATGTATGGCCAATAACCTATGCAAAATAATGTACAACATTATTATTAATCAGCACTCTCAAATAAGTCTACAATGAGATATTCTTTGAAACTTATTTTCTTAAATATCATGAATTTTAGTAATTCTAAAAAAAAATTATGTCATTGTCAATAAAATAAATTTTTATATGTACCCTTATATACTATTGATCTTAGGAAAAAGTGGTAAACTACTTTGGAAACATTTTTGTATTACTTTGTAATATTAAACATGTACACACAATATGACAGGAATTCTGCTCTTAAATATAAGCCCTACAGACAGCTGGGGCATGTATAACAGGAAACAGGTATAAGAACATCCACATCAAAATGTGTGAAACTGTAATACTAGAAATAACAACACAAATGCACAATGATAAGAGAATAATAAATAAATGAATAAATGGTATTATATACAATAGGAAAAGTAAATTAGACAACCACATGGATTAAACTTCGGAACATAATTTGAATAAATACATTTAGTAGCAAATAACTACTACATAATATACTATTTCAATAAAGCTAAAGAAAGACAAATGTTTTTGAATGAATATATATAAAATAAAACTATTCATTTTTAAAAAAGGAATAATGCTTCCATGTGAGGAAGGAGATAGGGAGATGGGATAGGTTAGAAGCACAAAGGTCACATTCAAAATGTTCCATAAGTCCATTGTTGACTAAAATGTCATTTGTGGCACAGTATTGTATTAATTGGATAAAATCAAATGGTAAAAGACAACTAAAATTTTCTAAAAAGACAGTTAAGAAGAAGGAAGAGAGAGCAAAGATGGAAGATAAACAACATAATTACCCATTCACTGTACTTGTTCCATTGGTGGGGCCAAAGGGCAGCAATGTGTACAACCAGGTAATCATTTCTTGGTCATAAATAAAACATATAAAAAGGTATGTTTCAGAGCATTATGATGTATAATCTTGTTTATGTGTTATAGGATTTTGTGCTAGTTGAAAAGACAATAGAAATTTAAGAGTAAATGCAAAAATAAATGAATGAGACTATATCAAACTAAAAAGCTTCTAAACAGCAAAAGAAACTGACAACAAAACAAATAGGCAGCCAACTAAATAGGAGATGGTACTTGCAAACAACAGCTCAGATAAAGAGTTAATAATATCCAAATATATAAAGAACTCACAAAGCTCAGCAACAAACAAGCACACAATCCAATTCAAAAATGGGGAGAGGACCTAAACAGACACTTCTCCCAAGAAGACATACAAATGGCCAACAGATATATAAAAAGATGATTATTTTCACTAGCTATTGGACAAATGTAAATCAAAACTACAGTGAGATATCATCTCACACCTGTTAGATTAGCTATTATCAACAAGACAGATAATAACAAGTGTTGGAGAGGCTGTGGAGAAAAAAGAATGCTCTTTCACTGCTGATGGGAATGTAAATTAGTGCAATGGTTATAGAAGATAGTATGGTGGTTCCTCAAAAACTTAAGAATAGAAATACCATATGATCCAGCAATTCCTCTACTGGGCATCACCCCCAAAACTCAAAAACATTGGTATGTAAAGACACATACACCCACATGTTCACAGCAGCATTATTCCCGGTGGCCAAGACATGGAAACAACCAAAGTGTCCTTCAATAGAGGATTGGATAAAGAAGATGTGGTACATATACACAATGGAATAGTACTGAGCCATAAGAAACAATGACATAGTGTCATTTATGACAACATGGATGGACCTTGATAACATTATACTGAATGAAATAACTAAATCAGAAAAAGCTAAGAACTGTATAATTTCATACAAAGGCTGGATGTAAACCTGAGACTCATGGGAACAGATAAAAGTGAAGTGCTTACTAGAGAGGGGAGGATGTGGGAGAGTGGGTTGGGGGAAGAGTGTATAGAGGGACAAATATATGGTAATGGAAAATGATTTGACTTTGGGTGATGGGTATACAGGGTAATCAACAGTTCAAGGGCTATAGTTACCAGAAACCTATGTACTCTTATTGATAAATGATACCCTGTTAAATTTAATTGTCTAAGTAAATTTTTTTTTAAAAAAAAGAAATTTAGGTAACAGTTATTGGTAGAAAAAAGACAATTTTTACAAGATAATATTAGGAATACAACTGTGGGACATAAAAAAACTAAAATTTAAATCTTGCTAAAGCTCTAGCTATAGTATAATTTGCTAGAAATAAAAAAGACTAAGCACCATTTTAACCCCACAAGGAAACAATTCTACAAGACAAATGACTCAACTTCTACAACAAAGTGCATGATAGAAAAAAGAGAAGAAAAAAAGAGCAACTTATAGTTTAATATAACATTTAATTGCATTATATGAATTGATTGGACCTTAATTTGATCTTGATTTTAATAGAGTCTTACAAAAATTTAACAAAAATGAAGACTGTAGCCTGACCAGGCGGTGGCGGAGTGAATAAAGCATCGGACTGGGATGCAGAAGACCCAGGTTCAAGACCCCGAGCTCACCAGCTTGAGCGCGGGCTCATCTGGCTTGAGCAAAAGCTCGTTAGCTTAGACCCAAGGTCGCTGGCTCCAGCAAGGGGTTGTTGCTCAGTCTGCTGAAGGCCCGCGGTCAAGGCACATGTGAGAAAGCAATCAATGAACAACTAAGGTGTTGCGACGGCAGCGAAAAACTAATGATTGATGCTTCTCACCTCTCTCCATTCCTGTCTGTCTGTTCCCATCTATCCCTCTCTCGGACTCTCTTTCTGTCGCTGTAAAAAAACAAAAAAACAAAAAGAAAACGAAGACTGTAAAATGTGACTGATTTTTTTATGTATGAAGTAATTACCTTTTAATTATTTTTACTTGTGATGATGGCACTGTGATTTTTTTATCAGACTTTAGTTTTTTTAAGATATTTACAGATGACATAATAAAATATTGTGGATCTGTTTAAAAATAATCATAGAGTGTACTTTAGTTGATCAATGTCATCCTGTTAAATTTAATTTTCTAAATAAAAATAAATAATTGTCAAGATAGAAGTAGATAGGCACATGGAAGCCAAAAACTCGTCATGCATTGATATCCATTGAGGATGGGGATGAATAAAAGATTGTTATTTCTATTGTTCTCCCTATATGTGATTATGGTTGAATTTTTCCATTGTAACATATTAAAATGTCTTCTTTACAACAAACCCATGAAAAAAAAAGATGCTTAGTATTTTCTTTTTAAGAATAAAAATAACACTAAGAGAATCTAAGAAATATATAAGTTACCGGTAATTTTTTTTTATCGGTAAATTTTTAATAAGACAAAACTGCAACCACAATCCAGACATTACAGTGCTTAACCAGTGTCTTTTCATCACCTTTGAATCTATAGAATTTATTATTATTATTATTACTATTAAGTGAGATGTGGTGAGACAGAGACAGACTCCTGCATGTGCCCCTACTGGAATTCACCTGGCAAGCCTCCTACTGGGTGATGCTCTGCGCTTCTGGGTCACTGCTCCATTGCCTGGTAACCAAGCCATTCCAGCACCGGAGGTGAGGCCATGTAGCCATCCTAAGCACCCAGGGCCAAGTTTGCTCAAACCATTGAGTCTTGGCTGTGAGAGAGGAAGAGAGAGAGATAGAAGCGGGGAAGGAGTGGAAAGCAGATGGTCGCTTCTCCAGTGTGCACTGAGCAGGATATAAACCCCCGACTTCCACATGCCGGGCCTACATTCTCCTGCTGAGCCAATCAACCAGGGCCAAATCTATAGAATTTTACGCTCTAGCTAGGAGATATTCCAGATCATTATTTATAAATGATATGAACACTCATGGAATTAGTCTCTAAGCGATGCATTCTTAGACAGATAAATGGGAGTGTTCTGTAACCTTGTAAACAAGTTTTAAAAATAAACAAGTCCCTGGAACTTTATTTAGCACTTGTCAAAATTTGAATAAACTTCATTGTTGCTTCATTAATAACTTCTCTGTATAAATGAATAAAAGTTAGCATTTCTAAAGTAGTGTGCCATTTAAATTAATGTAGCAATTTTGGCACTATCTCAGGTGCCAAGAGAACAGACAAAAAGATAAACATTGATTTCAACCATAGTTATAAAGAGGTTCACATCCTGGAGGGGGGTGTAGAAAAAGAAAGAAAGAGAGTAGAGTTTGGGATGAAATTTAATGGGAATAGTGGAATGGGGAAATAGACATTGAATACTCAGTTTTAAATGGCTCAAAGTGGCTTGTTTTACAAACAATGTAATTTGGTATAAAACTTTATTTCTCTTCATTTTTTTATTGGCAGAAACAAATACCTCTCTATGTTTACCAAAGTATGCTTATGTAAGACTGAAAATTTTGCTAATAAAGACATAAAAAGCCAGAAAGCAACAGAAATGTTAAAAAGTAGACACAAAATAACAAAAAATGAAATCAAAATAAATCTGCTATCAGAACATTTGGGATTTGTTTTTTCAAATTATATTATACATTTCCTGAAAGTTTAGTTTCATTGTAGTTTATCTTGGTCTTTTCACACAGTTTGTAAATCTTCTATTCCGTGGTTAAAACTAATAACTCTCATTGTCATCAACCCAAACCTAGTTCCCTAAAGTATTTTTAAATTTCAAAGTTAATTGAGCTTCAGAGCAAAGTCGTGCACAGAATTCTAATTTGCAGTGGAAAATCTGCACCATGCCTGATGATGAATCCCTGGAGACAGGGCATCAGATAGTTTTGTCAATCAAATGAAAGTCATCATATTCCCTTCTAATTTATTATAGTTATTTATATGTTTACTTATGTCTTCAAGGGAGATTTAATTATGAATTATTTACTGTTTTTATTCACTTGAATCACCACATCAAGACCAATTTAGGAGTGATGTCTGCAAATTTCCAGATAAAGAATTCTAAGCAATTTATGTTATAAACTAATGACACCATGAAAAAAATAAAAATTGTTCTATATAAAATTCCTTTCTTAAAATCTTAGCAATATTTCAAAGTTTTTTATTTTCCTCCACAAAGTGTTTTAAAATATTTCTTCTTGATACTTATAGTTTCCTTCTTTGAAAATAAAATATATTTTATCTCATATATATAAAGCTCTTGGCCATATATTTCTTTTTTATTTAAATCTTACTTTTTGCAACAGCATGGATAGACCTGGAGATAATTATGCTAAGTAAAATAAACCAGCCAGAGAAAGAAAAGGACTGTATGATTTAATTTATATGTGGAATCTAATAAACTAACAAAGAAAATAGAAACAGAGTCATAGATAGGGAGAACAGATTGACAGCTGTCAGAAGGGATAGGAGTTGGAGGCTGGGTGAAAAAGTGCAAGGATTAAGAAAGGAAAAAAATTATAAACACAGACAACAGTGTGGGGATTGCAGAAGGAAAAAGGAGGAGGAAGATGTGGAAGATGGTAGAGGGAGGATAGATGGTAATGGAGTGAGACTAGACTTGGGGTGGTGAACACACAATGCAATGTGCAGATGATGTATTGTAGAATTGTGCACCTGAAACCTGTATGATTATATTGACCCATGTCACCTAATAAATTCAATAAAAGATTTAAAAACATAAATAAATTTTAAATAGTACTACAAGGAATGATTAATCTATTTTCCTCCAATAACTTGTATATCATTTCATTAGATTGTTGTGTATTATTATCGTTGCCAACAATAGTTACTGGTGAACTTATTGATTGGTCCTGTGGTAGATTGTAATATTGATCTAAAATATTAAATATTCCATATCTTTACATTCTTTGCCATGCAATTCTGAAGTGCTCTTTCATCATAATAATAAGGACAGTCTGATCAGGAGTGGAACAATGGATAGAGTTATGGGCCTGGGATGCTGAGGACCCAAGTTCAAAACCCTGAGGTCATGGGCTTGAGCACAGTCTCATCTGGCTTGAGTGCAAGGTCACTGGCTTGAGCGTGGGAACCTACATGAGACCCCATGGTCACTGGCTTGAGATCAAGATCACTAGCTTGAGCAAGGAGTCACTGTCTCAGCTGGAGTTCCATGGTCAAAGCACATATGAGAAAACAATTAATGAAGAAGTAAGGTGCCGCAACAACAAGTTGATACTTCTCAGCTCTCTACCTTCCTGTCTGTCTGTCCTGTCTCTCTATATATATTTCTTTCTCTTGCCTAAAAAAGGGGAGGGGGACATAATCTGCCATTTTTGGAGTTAATGTGACATGCATTGGCCAACATAATGATAGAAATGTCATTAGCAGAGGCTTGAAATGGGCTCATATCTAGAGACTTGTTCTCTTATACCTCTACAAATTCTATAAAAAGGACATTCCCAGATTAGTCCAGTAGAAAGACCAGAAACATTTGCAGCAGAAATGAGAGGCCCCAATAATAACATCTGAGGCCATCCTAGAGTAGCTAAATACCACCCACCCTGTAGATATTTGATTAAGCCTAGCAAACATCAACAGAGTAACCCATGTGATCAACCCAGAGGCATGAGCAATAAAATATTATTTAATGCCAATGAGTCATTGTAGTTATTTATTATGCAATACTGTCATGGTGATGAATATTGAAGCAAACCCTAACAAAGATATTTTTAAGAGAATTTACAAAGAAGTAAAATTATATCATGTAATTAGAAGTAAATACATATAATGTAATTTTGTTATAAAGTTTACTACTGATTTATTCAATTAAAGTGGGAAAGAGGTAGGATTATTGAGGTAAGAATGTATTTATTTATTTATTTATTTATTTATTTAATTTATTCATTCATTCATTAAAAGAAACTTATGTTAACCTGCTACATTGTGACAGAAAGCAATGGCTTAGAGAAATAAAACTAATGAGACACAAACAAATGTTCAAATACTGAGCTAACGTACTCAGACCAATTTGCTGTCCTCAGCTCCCAGGGCCATGCTTGATCCAATCAAGCCACTGGCTGTGGGATAGGAAGACAGAGAGAAGGGACAGAGAGAGTGGGGATAAGCACATAATCACTTCTCCTCTGTGCCCTGCCCAGGACTCAAACCCAGAATGTCTATATCCGAGCCGATGCTCTATTCTGTGAGCCACCTGCCAGGGCCAAGTATAAATTTTTGACTAGTAAATACTTTTACAGGTTTCTGTGTAAGCCAGGCAGGGGCAATAACTCAGGCTGCAACATTAACAGATAAGAGTTCCTGAAAGAAGTACTTGTTAAAATGTTAAAAAGACTTTTGGTTTTATTAAGTAAAGGTGAAAGGGGATGTACTTAAACAAAGACCCAGAGTTCCAGGTCAGCATATTTGAAAAAGAAAATTCTTGGGTGTTTGAAAAATTAAGTATAGCCTAGAAAATTAGGGTCTTGTTAGAAATGATAGAGACTTTGGAATTTATTCAGAAGGTTGTGAGAATTGATTATAATTTGTTAAAGAAGGGTGATATGATAAGACATATATTTTATAAAGATTACTCCAATGGAAAGTGGGAGGAAAGACTGGAGTGAATAAAGGAGTCCAGGTGAGTAATGATGAGGCTTAACTGAGATAGAACAGTGGCCATTATAGAAAACGATGTTAAAAGAGTAGAATTAACTGATGATGGTGAATAATGAAAAGTAGATTGCACATTGAAGAGGTGAAAATCAAAGATTTTTGGATGAAAAGATGTGGTCAATAACATAACTTGAAGGTGAATATAAAAAAATAGTTCGGATAGGGGAAAAATTAGCTAATTTTGAGCACCATGTATTTGACTCAGTTATTTTCTCCATTCTGAGATTACATAGTATGTTGGGACAAAAGAGACAAGAGCTTAAAGTAGATATGGTAATAGAAATATGGGTATTATTAGCATATTTTATTATAATTGAAACATGGGAGTCAGACAAAAAAAAAAAAAGAGTGAAGGCAATTTCTAGAAAACCCCACCACTAAAAATGGCATTAGGTTTGGAGATTGGTTGAATGGATTAAATGTAAGAATAAGAGATTAGGGATATTGATACCATCAAGAGAGGTCTTGAACAAGTGATCTAAGTAAAATAAGGAAGGGAATAAACTTAGAATGACATATTTTTCTTACATATAAAGGTAACATATTAAATACAGGAAAAGTTCTAAATTTTTCTATTTGAATAAAATGAAAGGACCTGAAATTTTGAGTGGGAGATTTCACCCAAATTATGTGGAGAACCACGTGTCACAGTAAAAGGTAGTGTGGCTGTCTTTATACTATAGCCATTTGTAGACCAAGAGGAGTATGTTTCTTGCCGCTAAAATTTCTTGGCAATCAGCATGAACATAGCAGATTGTATTTTCCAAAAATAGTCATAGCAATACTTTCACTTCTACTTGCTCTTCCAGAACACTGCCACTTCCCATGCAGAGTCAGTATATCATGCCCTCCTCTTCTTGAGTCAGGACAGGTTTATATAATTGTCTCAAGGAATAAAATGCGGTGGTAGTGACTGAGTGATTTCTAAAGCTTGGTCATAAAAGGTGACACTTATATAATCTCATTTAATGTCTATAACAACCTTTGGAGTTAGGTTCTTTATCATCTCCATTCCATATTGGAATCTTGAGACTCACAAATGTTGGGTAACATACTCATGACAACATAGGTGGTAAGTATCAGAGCTAGGATGACGTCATGTAGGGCTTTCTGTCAAAGCTGTTTGTAGGTTGCAGACCCAAGCTTGAAAGCCAAATTGTCTCAGGTTAAATCACAGTTCACTCTAAGATACCATCCCTGCCAAACACTTAAAACAAAACTAACACTTAGTATATTTAAAGTACAATCTATTTAAGATAATGGGTTACTTAAAATATTGGGATATCAGCTTTAACATATTCTTTTGGTAGTTTTCCAAATTTTATGGACAGTCACAAAAGTTAAAATTAATAAATATATGTGGATTACATATCTAAACATATAACATTATGTTGTAGAGTTGAAAGTTACTCAAGTAATCCAGTTAAAGTAGGTACAATGTGATCTAATATAGTACACTCATTTTTAATTCAGTGCTTTCAGTCCAAGTTTATAATCCCCAAGAGGTATTGCAAGAAAGTCCTAAGGATGGTTTTAATTTTTTTATTTATTTTTATTTTATTTTAAAAGTTAAAAGAATATATAGGTTTCAGGTAAAAATTTCTATAGTATTTGAACTGGTGATTATGTTGTATACCCATCACCCAAAGTCAAATTATTTTCTGTTATTTTATATTTGCCCCCTTTACTCCCTTCTCCCCACCCCCTCCATCATGTCTCCCTTCCACTGGTAACCACTTCACTTTTATCCATGATTCTCAGTTTTATATCCCACCCTTGTGTGAAATCATATAGTTTTTATCTTTTTCTGATTTATTTATTTCACTCAGTATAATGTTTTTAAGGTCCATTCACATTGACGTAAATGGCACTATGTTATCATTTCTTATGGCTGACTAGTGTTTGATTGTATATATGTACCACATCTTCTTTATCCAGTACTCTATCCCAGGACACTTTGGTTGTTTCCATGTCTTGGCCTCTGTGAATAATGCTGCAATAAACATGGGGGTGCATATGTCTTAACCTACCAGTGTTTTTTAGTTTTTAATTTTTTCTAATTGCTTTTTTTTCACTCAGACTCAAGCTAGTTCCTGAGCTACTGAAACATAAATACAAATAACTACAGAATATCATGTTCTTCATCTGGATAAGCCTAACTACTGCCACAAGAAAGCTCCAAAACAAAACTTTACAATGTTCAACCTTTTATAATAATATTTTTTATTAGTGACATAGTTACTATTTTCCCTAAATATTAAAATTGCTTACGTAATACACATTTCTTACAGAAAACAGTCAATGGAGGTGACACCCACAAGAGAGGTAACATGAGTTAAAGGGCCTTATGATCATGCCAAGTACAGACAACAGGTGTGGAGAAACAAGTGAGAAATTGAAAGCATGAGAGAGGAACACTGGAATTAAGAATTTTGGAGTTTGTACAATTCTAGGTGACACCAGATACAAGGTATAGTCATTAGAAAGGTTAAACGGAGTCTCTGGTGCTGAGAGTTAATAAGTTGTTAGCTAAAGTTCAAAAGTGTTATATTCTTGGACAAGAAGTTTAAGAGATCATTGTGGAGAAAGAAGGGTGAATCAGTTGCCAGAGTTCTTCTTCATGAATCTATGCATTTACAATGGCTGTTTCTTCTGCCTGGGATATCTTTATAACCACCCATTTGCCTGTCAAACTCCTATGTTTTTCAAGTACCAGCTCAAATCTCAACCACTCTATGAATCATCCCTTTGAATCATGTCAAATTAATTCCTCCAAGCTCTCTGATCTTATAGCATTTTATTCTCACCTTGGTTGAATTGTCTCTTTATTTTCACAAATATATCTCATCATTAGACTGTGAACTTTGCAGTGGTAGCCACCAGGTCACATTCTCTTTTCTAAGCTTCATAGCATATAGAGTGCCTAATATGCAGCCAGTTGACAATATTGTTTATTAAGTTAAATGTGGATAAATGAACAAAGCCATCAAAGGAACACACAGGAAGTTATAATTAATTCTTACTCAAGGGAACAGGGAGAGTATCAAATAAAAGGAATAAGTCAAATCAGAGTCTCTAAGATGTCTAAGTTTTCACTAATCACAGAACTATAAGAAAGGCTGAGCAAACCACAGAAGCAAAAAGCACAGCATGTGAAGAGGCCAAGTGTATTCAGAAATGGTATGGATTCATCATTCATTTGTGTATTCATTTAACAGATATTTATTGATCACCTCTCTATTTCAAGCATTGTACTAAGTACAGAGAATAAAAATAAAATAATAATACATTGTAGTTACCTTCAAGAATTCATAGTCTAAACAAAGAAAAATAAACAAGAAAAAAGAGAGAAATATTATACAGCATAGAAGTGTTCTTGCCGAAACATGAACTAAGCTATAGGGTAGCACATTGAACAAGCAGAGACATTAACCATGCCTGAGGCCTGGAGGAGGCCACTTGTGGGCATGACACTTCACTGACTATTTCAAGATGAGGAATGGAGAAGTAGACCCTCTTGAAAAATAAAGAATAGCATGCAAAACTAGTTTCTAAGAACTGCATTATGGAGAGTCTTGTGTTCCCAGGTAAGAAACTGCAGATGTTATTTTGTAGACAAAAGCAGGTCAATAAATTATTGTAAAGAGAAAAGGGATTAATCAAAAATATTTTAAGAGGAGATGAAGCTGCTAGTTTGTGGAAGAAGCACTAGAATAAAAAGGCGCTGGAGGCAGAGACCAGTTAAGAGGTTTGCAACAGTTCAAGCAAGTGATGAAGGGGAAGAGAAGTGCAGAGAAACATACAGTGTGTCCATAAAGTCATGGTGCACTTTTGACCGGTCAAAGGGAAGCAACAAAAGATGATACAAATGTGAAATCTGCACCAAATAAAAGAAAAACTCTCCCAGTTTCATACCTATTCAGTGCAGTTCGATGTGGGCTCCATTTGTTGCCCTACACACATCCAAACAATAGTGAAGTTCTTGCCACACACGGGTAAGGACATCTGGTATAACAGAGTGAATAAACGTCTGTGATTCTCTGTTTTAAGTGATTAATGTTATTGATACGTTCAATGTACACATGTTGATTCACATAACCCCAAAAGTAAAAGTCTAAGGGTGTCAGATCCAGGGATCGTGGTGGCCATGGCTTGACAGAACCCCTGCCTATCCACCGCCAGGAGAATGTTCTATCCAGAAACTCATGAACAATGGTGGCATAGTGTGGAGGAGCGTCATCCTGTTGAAAGATGACACCTTCTGGAAATTGTGGCACCGCATACAATTTCAACACGTCAAGATAGGTGTTTGCCATCACATACTGCTCTGTGAAAAAAAATGGGCCTATCACCTTATCATGCATCAGGCCACACCACGCATTCACTTTAGGGGTGTTACATTCATACTCAACGTAGGCATGAGGATGTGCAGCAGCCCATATTCAGACGTTATGGCGATGAACATGTCCACAGATATGGAAGGTCGCCTCATCGGTAAACACTATCTTCTGCAAAAATCTTGCATCACTGTCGATCTCATGAAGCGTATCTGTAGCAAACACGCACTATGTGGGTCTATCCGCTGGTTTTATAGCATGCAACAGCCGCAATTTGTACCTCATAAAACAGAGACGTTTCTTTAACACCTTATGAACTGTAGTCTTGCTTAGGTGTAATTGTCGAGCACACGCACGCACAGATTTTTTAGGGCTCCTGAGGTAGCTATCCCGTATAGCCTCTATAGACTTGCCACTGACTGATGGCCTACCAGAACGGGGTTTCTTCACCAAACTGCTGGTTTCCTTCAACTGCTTATCCCACCAAGTAATGTTATTCCTATGTGGTGGCACTTCATTATAAACACGCCAATGTTCACATTGCACTTTGGTCACGGATTCGAATTTAGCGAGCCACAGAATACAATGAACTTTCCTCTGTACCATCCACATCTCAACTGGCATGACCGTGGGCTGCTCTGCTGTATATGCGGTGTTATGTCATCATCTGTGCATGTGCACATGTTGACACATCATCCTACAGAAACTGGGAGGGTTTTCCTTTTATTTGGTGAAGATTTCACATTTCTATCGTCTTTTGTTGCTTTCCTGTGACCGGTCAAAAGTGCACCATGACTTTATGGACACACTGTAGAATTTATCTTGAAAAAATCATGGCTGATGTAATTAAAGATTTTGAAGAAAGAGAGAAAATGACTTGATTTAATGAACATTTTTGATGCTTCCTGTAGCAATGTGAATTCTGGGTTAGAAAGACAGGAGTCCGAAGGCAGATTGATCTGATAGGAACTCAGTGCTAAGGCTTAGGGAAAAGATGGTGAGAGCTCAAATTAGAACTATGGACAAGGAAATGGGAAGAAATCAAAGGAGAAATGATAGAACATCATTCCTTCATTTACTTCTTTATTCATTTGATAGCTTTTCAGAGATCATGCTGAGAATTCGAGTCAACAAAATAAGCATCCCTGCCCAGAGCATATGGTTCAATGTAGAGAGATGATTTAAGTAGGTAATTAAATGAAGACATGATAAATGTTGTATTGTCAAAGTAGAGAATGCTGTGGAAATATGTATGCATAGAATTCAATGTGGTACAAAGGGTGAAGAGATCATGATGTTTGGACTAAAACCTAAAGTACAAGAAGGCATTAGCTGTGCTAAATCATCCGGGGAAAAAGAATTTTGCCTAGAAGGAATAGTATATGGGTGGGGGCCTCACTGTAGTGAATGATTGGGTTTAAAGCTGAGAAGATGATAAGAAAATGGAGAATACAAAGAGAATTAACTTGTTTAAGAAGTCTGGTTGTGCCTGACCAGGCGGTGACGCAGTGGATAGAGCGTCGGACTGGGATGTGGAAGACCCAGGTTCGAGACCCTGAGCTAACCAGCTTGAGTGCTGGCCCCTCTGGCTTGAGCAAAAAGCCCACCAGCTTGCACCCAAGGTCGCTGGCTCCAGCAAGGTGATCGGTCTGCTGAAGGCCCGCGGTCAAGGCACGCGGTCAAGGCACATGTGAAAAAGCAATCAACGAACAACTAAAGTGTTGCAACGGCAACGAAAAACTAATGATTGATGCTTCTTACCTCTCTCAGTTTCTGTCTGTCTGTTCCTATCTATCACTCTCTCTGACTCTCTTTCTCTGTCCCTGTTAAAAAAAAAAAAGAAGAAGTCTGGTTGTTAAAAATAAAGATTTAGGCCCTGGCCTGTTGGCTCAGGGGTAGAATGTCGGCACAGTGTGTAAATGACCCAAGTTTGATTCCTGGTCAGGACACACAGAAAAAGCAACCATCTGCTTCTCCACACCTCCCCTCTTCTCTCTCTTTTTCTCTCTCTCTCTCTCTCTCTCTCTCTCTTTTCCTCTCTCTTTTCCTCTCTTGCAGTCATGGTTGAAGTGAGTTGGCCCTGGGTACACTGAAGATGGCTCCATGGCCTCTGCCTGAAACATTGAGTTCAATTGCTGAGCAACAGAGGACATCCTAGATCATCCCCTAGGGGGCTTGTTAGGTGAATCCCAGTCAGAGTGCATGTGGGAATCTGTCCCTGCCTCCCTTCCTCTCACTGAATAAAGTGTGTGTGTGTGTGTGTGTGTGTGTGTGTGTGTGTGTGTGTGTGTGTGTGTGTTTAATCAGGAGATAAATATGGAATTAAAAACAGAATCTTGTTTTCTTTTTTATTTCTAATTTACATTCAAGAAAATGCACCTATTTTAAGCATACTGTTCAAAGAGTTTTTGAAAACTATACAGCCATATAACCATCACCTTATTCATGGTATAGAACATTGCCAACACCTCAGAAAGTTCCCTCATGTCCCATTTAGGTCAGCGCTCCAAGGAAACCAGTTTATAATTTCTAACATCACAGTTCAGTTTTGCTTGTTCTTAAATTTTATATGAATAAAAGCATACAGCATGTTCTTTATTCTTTTGATTTATTTCAGTCAGGATAATAATATTGAGATTTATCAATTTGTGTTCTGTATCATTAGCCTCTTGTTGCTTTTTTTACTTTACGTTATTTTAGTTTTCTGCTGAGTAGTATCCCATTGTAAAGATACACATGCATTTTCTACCTATTCATCTGTTGATGAACATTTTATCATTTTTAACAAGTCTGTTTATGGACATATATTTTAATTTTTCTAGAACTACTGGGTCTTAGTCTAGGTGCATTTAAAGGGAATCATAGTGTATATATGAAAACATGATATAAATAAGACTAGCTAACTTGTGTGACTAAAGTGAAATCAAGCAACTGACTCTTCTAAATGTTAGTAAAGTTTATTTCTAAAGACTATTTGGGCCCTGCTTGGTGGATCGGTGTAAAGAACATTGGCCTGGCATAGAGAAATCCTGGGTTCAATTCCTGATGAGTGCACACAGGAGAAGCAACTATCTGCTTCTTCTCCCTTCTCTCTACCCCTTTTCTCCCTCGTTTCCTCCCATAGACAGTGGCCTGATTGGTTAAGCATGGCCCCTGGCACTGAGAGTAGCTCAGTAGGTACAAATGCATCAGTGTCAAGCACTAAAAATAGTTCAGTACTCAAGCATGGGCTTCAGATGGGGTTGGTGGGTGGATCCTTGTCAGAGTACATGTGGGAGTCTGCCTCATTATCTCCCCTCCTCTAACCTAAAAAATAAATAAAAATAAAGACTTGTGAAAAAGATATATATATATATAACTGATGTTTAGTAAGGTTATACAAAATATTTATCAAAAGCATTTAAAAGGATGACCTATACTGCAAAGGTAAGAAAATATAAGTCTTTAAGTTTAATGATAATCTACAGCTGCATTTTGCCATTTCATAATAAGCTGGTTAGTAATAAACACTTCAAATGAGTGATATGTTTTACATAGAGACTGATGATATAAGATTTTGACTTTTAAATTCTATGCATGGTTTTAATGACAATACCCTATATATGTAATCTAACCCATAAATGATAGTAGTAAACAAAATGGAAGTGACGGAATGTGCCAGTTAGAGTTTACGTTTCTTGACATGTTGACTTGCCTCTACTACTTGCCCACAACCTATCATATAATCAATGCTCAAGTGTTAGTTGAGGTGTTATTTTCAGCTATATGCAGTGGGCCACAGAAAAATAAAGTTTCACAAGTACAAAGTTCGGCTGCTTTCTCATTCCCTTCCTTCTGTTGCAAAGATTATACCCAAAATCAAATGAATAAAGAGGAGAATTATAGTCTGTATTTTAGGGTTGTTAAAGGTTTTTCTGTTTCTGACAGTTTGGCTTTCTTTTGTCATTTTCTCACTTAAAAGTTGTAAACTCAGAAAGTGCTAAGCTAAGATTCTTTATGTAGTGTTACACATGCCATAAGACAATATTATTTTACCATGTCAAAGTTGTTTGCACCATTTGAAGCACATCTATCATCAAAACTCAATTAAATGGAGTCTTTCTATCTTCAACTAAAACAAACTGTTTACTTAGATTTGCTCAGTGTTTACTTCGCAAGAGGTAGAAGATCCAAATAGCGCAGTAACATAGGTGTCTGGGGATAGACCAGGGGTCAAAAAATTTAACCCAAAGGAGGAGGCCTTCTTCTTTGGTTGCAACAGGAGACTTTCTTTTCCTTTTGCCTAGTAAATGGCAGCATTATAATGTTATTCATACCTCATTGGTGTACTAACAATTCCTCTATTCAAACTGAAAAGGGATATATTCTCTTTGTTGCAAAGTATTAAATTTGTCCCTAGAGATTAGTGCGTAGGCAGTTTTAAAGGATGAAACAGGATTAGATAAGGTTTCTTTACTGAAAAAGAGTTCTATAACAGTACAGCAGAAAACTCTCTTGTATTACTTGTATTAAAAAAAATTGCTTTGTTTTAAACACTTCAAATCACAAGTCAAATTTATTAAATTGTACATTGACAAAGTGTTTCTTAGAGGAAGTTTTGTAGAAAGTAGGTAAGTTACAAGTAGAAAATAAACTGACACTTGCCTTAATTGTATTTGAAATTTTATATATTTAAAATCACTCTATTGCATTTATAATTTAAATATGTTCTAAGAGATAATATAAAAAGATTATGGGAATTATAGTTATCTGCTTAAAGAAGACTTCTATCTTTCTTGATCCTACTTAGAGGGGTTTAAAATTATATTATGTATCTGCAGAACTCAAACAATATTTCTTAAGTTGAAAAGTGTCTGAATTATGTTGAGGGCAGTTCTAGAGAATGTCAGTGGTCCATCTGAGATCCAGTTACTTGCTTACGATTAATAATGTTATATACCATAAGAAGTCATAGGTGAATATTATTACCAAATTTTTAAGAGAAATAGCAAGATATGTTTTCTTCAAAAAGAAAAATATAGGCTGTGATAATAATATGTTTTCTCTAAGTTATACAAATTTGAGGTTACAGATCTTTCCTAACTACTGGTGAAGTAACTACAGGATTGTATGTTAAAGTATTTGTGTTGGATTTAAAAAAAAAATTTACATGGTAAGGCAGAGACTGAATTAAGGCCTTCTAGGTTATAGTATTTTCTTTTCTTTTGAACTTTATATTGTTCTACAATTCAAGCTTTTGTGTAATGTTACAAACCACAGGGGGAAAGTTTTATTAAATAAAATGAAAAGATTTGAGATTAGGACCTTAATTTTTGTTAGAGTTAAAAAAAAATCTTAAGGCTAAAGATTATGTTCCCGGTATATGTACAGATTTTAAAGCTAAAAAATTTTTGGAAATATAAATTTTGGCTAACAAACTAAAAGAAAAATTTTAAACGCTTTGCAACTTCATGGCACCTTGTCATGTGAAAGTCAGGAAACCTTCTACATACACTTCCCTTTTTCACATTGCTGCCAGGTTATCAATCTTCCTATGGCAGGTCTCTGCTTATGTCAGCCCCTGCATACAGACTATCTGTGGTTTCCCACTGTCTCCAGAACAAAATACAGACTCTTTGGTTTGATATTCAAAGCCTTCTACAATTCTTCTCTACATTTCCTATCACCAGTTTTCTGAGTTAATTTTGTAGCAAGCTCATTGACACCCCCTACCTAGACTCCTCCATACTGTATTCTTAGCAAGTCTCCATATGTATCACTATGCATTGTGGCTTTCATAGTATCACTTATGCTGTTCTCACTCATTCCTCACCCTTCAAGTTTCTGCTTTGATGATTTCACCTCTCACCTGCTGGTACCTTAGGGCAATAAGTATTTGTTGGTCTGCTTCTGATAAGTATCGCTGTGTGGGACACAAAGTGAAGACATTCTGAAGTAAACATCCCTTACCTGCGTGGAAACTCTGAGTCATTTTAAGATGGTTTGGTTATTTGGAAGACCAGTAAAACTACCATGTTTGCAGGCTTCTGCTTGCTCAGTGGCTCTGACATGTTTTAGTGTTTCTCCTGATTTCTCCTTACTCATTTTAGTTCAAAACAGAAAAAAAGTGCTCACGCTTTTTATAAATAAGATTGACATGGTAAAACTTTTTTAAGTGTGCAGTAGTTATACAAAAACAAACACTTGGATGTCCACCATTACTCAGATATTGAACTAGTCTTTTTTTCACATATTCATCTTGACTTTGAAGTCATGAAAACAGAATCATGTGGTTTGATGGAGAAGCTAAACTAAGTTTTATCAATTTCTAACATTTTTATGATTACCACTTTTATATACATCTTCCATAAATTATATTTTAAATATTCTATATACTTAAGTTGGACACTATTTCTATGAAAATAACTTTCTGCAACTAATTTAAGAAATTAAAAAAATTCAACTAGCATGAATTAAAAAAGAAGAACAGAGATAGGATGGTACAGAAAAAGAGAAAAAGATTTGAATGAACGCATACAGTTTTTGAAGATTAATTGTTTTTTTCTATGCTCACAGGGCAATGTTCACTATAACCAGAAGGACCTGCAAGTGAAGCTAGCAGGTGGGATTGTTTGATTGTTGCTACTGATGATGATGATGATTTTATTTTTTTTGCTTTAAATTACTTTAGGACTTTGAGACACATGGAGCTATGACGTAAAGTCTTATATTGACACTTTCAAGGGTTACTTATACTTGACACTTTCCATCCAATTATGCATTTGAAGAGGAAACAATGTCAAAATAATGTAAGAAATATCTGTTCATCACATCAGGCTTATGAGGAACAGATGTACAATGTGTTCCACTTCACTCATTGGCCATGAACCATAACAACGTAATCTTACAGATAAGAAAACATACACCCAAAATTTTTTCCAAGTTATGAAAGCCTATTTTGGATAGAGATGATAATTCAAGTAGTTCCCCTCCTTGTCTGATCTTCCTATCTCAAAGTATACTTTAAATCCTCTTTGTCAAGGCCTGATGAATGATTAGCTTTTGTGTGATTCATATTTTTATATAACTAAGCATGGATTAGTTTTCAAAAAATGATTTTTGGTCAGATCAAAGATGATTCCTACCACTATGCTATATGAAATTTGTGTATAAAATCAGTTGATCATCAAGTTGATTTAGGAATGTAGAAAATTTTGTATACAGAGAAGAAGATCATATATGAGCACAAAAATAGTTTTCCCTCATTCAGAGGCTTTAAATGGTAGGACTGTTGATTTTTAATTATAAAAGCAGCACCATTATTGGGTGTTTCCAATGTGCCATGCATTGTGCTCCTGACATACACAAACTTCTTTCATCACCTCTGTGATATAATGTTAGGCATTCTCATCCTAATTATGTAGACAAGTAAATAAAGACTCAGAGAACATAAGTAATGTATCCAAATTCACACAGACATTAATCGGTAGAATTGAGATTTGTTCTTTATTTCTCTTTTACTTAAAACTCTTAACTGCTTAAAACTACTAGTACTAATATTACTTTTAAAAATAATAGCTGGTATAGCCTGGCCAGGCGGTGGCACAGTGGATGGAACATCAGACTGGGACGTGGAGGACCCAGGTTCAAAACCCCAAGGTCAACAGCTTGAGCCCTGTCTCATCTGATTTGAGCAAGGTTCACCAGCTTGAGTCCAAGGTTAATGGCTTGAGCAAGGGGTCACTCAGTCTGCTGTAGCCCCCAAGTCAAAGTACATATGAGAAAGCAATCAATGAACAAGTAAGATGCCACAACAAAGAATTAATGCTTCTCATCTCCCTTCCTGTCTGTCTGTCCTTATCTGTCCCTCTTTCTGCCTCTGTCACCAAAGAAATAAACAATAGCCAGTATATATTGAAAATATTTTATGTATTATCAGAATATTAAACACTATTTTTAAAATCTTATTCAATCTTCATAACTACTCTTCGAGGATAGTTATTAATTTCCTGTGAAATATTTCCTGTAAAAATTATTTTCCATTTTTCTGTGAGGGTAAGAAAACTTGGAAAAGTTATACAATGTCTTTAAGATTATGTGGTTAGGAAGAAGTAAAAGCAGGTTGTTCACCTAGAGAACTTGGCTTCATCCACTTCTCCACACTGCCTCTAGTGCTTTCTTTATCTTCATTAATGCATGGTTGTTCTCTAGAAGCATGATCAAGAGAGAATAAGCAATATTTCATAACAAATGAGTCCAGTATTTCAGTGCCTTACAGCAGCAGAGGACTTTTTCTAACTCATACTTTCTGTCCATTGCAGTTGTGTTCTGTTCTGAATGTATATAACTAGAGCCAGGAGAAGGGGCAGCTAGTATCCAGACCTGGTCTCATGCAAAGGAGAAAACAAGCAAATATATATATATATTGGCTTCTCCTGGAGGTTCCATGGCCACCCCTGAATCTTTCCAAGGGGGGATCAATAATCCTGTCATGGTGATCCATTCCACAGATATAGAAATCAGACTATTTAGGGAATAGTTAAACTGATATCTGAATCAATACTGCCAGAATGTGCATATTCATGCATAAGGTGGCAGGATGCAACTGTGTTGTCTTCATTTGTGCTTCTTCGGACAGCCTTAGCTCTTTTATTGGGAGGGGGGAGGAATCATAAGCCAATAGAACAGCTTTCATAACTGAAGAAACATTACCATTTGATGGGCTAATATAAAATTCTTCACTAATTATGACATCCACATCTTACAGCTTAAGGATTTCTTCTGTTAGGAGAAGAGAACTTATTTATAAGGCTACACTGAGTGAAAAAGATAGATATTTTCAAATCTGGCTGGCAAGAGGTATATTTCAATAAAGACCAAAAATGCTTTCAAAGATATATCAGGAAATATATAACTCTACTGCACTGTTTATAATAGGGGAGAAAGGTAAAAACAACCTAAATACCAAGTAATAATAAATGGGTTAAATTAATTATATTAAATCTATAAATGAAATTCTATTCAGCAATGTAAAATGATTATAATGTAATAGTACAGAAACTGCTAATGATATAGTAGAAAAATTAGATTATAAATTAGTATTGTATGATCTTTTTTCATAAGATATAATTATTTTTATATAAAAGGTTTATACTAGAAAAATCACAAAAATGTCCCAAGTTATCATTCAGAGATATTTTTGGAAATGTTTTGGGGGACAAGAGTCTTGTCTACATTTTCTAAATTTTCTATATTGAATATATAATACATTTTTAAAATAAATTAATAAATGAATATTGATTAAAAGAATAGATCATAAAAACATGAAGTAAAGTCCAGAAAATACTAAATAAAACAACATCTTTAATCATAAGGAAAACAAAAAACTAAATTTAGATAATTCAGTGATCTGTCACATCAGTCTGGAAACAGTGATCTTTCTCAATCATTCTTAAACACTTTTTACTCCATTTTTAATTTACATTTTACTCCCTCCTTAGACTCATCTTTTGCATAAAACCTATATATCCCTTGACTTCCACTACTCACAGCTCCACATCAGCAAAGAAACAATCTGCATGCTTCTCTTCCCACTAAACTGTCAATTATTTAGTAGCAGGGATGCCAGCTCATTCTTTTTGATACCCTCTAGCTAAGGTTCCTGTTCCCAGATTTCTTCATGGCCATCTGTCCTCCACATTCCTGGCAGAGTTTCTTTGAAGTAAAATAAATTGAAATGATGTAATATCTTTTGGAAATTCTTTATTTCCTTATTAGTTAGCTTATCCTAACTTTTGTTGTAGTAACAGAAAACCCCTAAATCTCAGAGGTTCTAGAACAAAAGTTTATTTTTATTTTCTCCTGCTACAAATCAGCTGGGAAACATGAATGACTCTTTTTCATCATGTCTTTTTCATTCTAGGATTTGTAAAGGAAGAGCAATAATTATCTATCATATTTACCTTTATAGTTTTCAGTTAGACATGATGATAATCATTTTGGTTCACAGATCCAAAATGGGAGATAAAGTCCTGGCCAGGCCTAGTATCAGCGGTTTAGTGACTAATATAATCCTGTCACTAGGGGCTACAACTGCAAATATTTGGAAACCAATAACAGAAAAAATAACACTAACGCTTCCTCTTTGCATTTTCATATAGTTTTCATGGAGCATGGAGGGGCATGATGTGATGAGTAGAGGGTATTATATTGATTTGGACCTTGAAATAATGTCAACACAATAAATTTAAAAAGTAATCGTTACAATTAGAAAAAATGAATAATATTTTGCTTCCTAATATAATGACTATTTGTTTATAAGAATCAATATAAGTCA
Organism: Rhynchonycteris naso; assembly: GCA_037038555.1. NCBI lineage: Eukaryota > Metazoa > Chordata > Mammalia > Chiroptera > Emballonuridae > Rhynchonycteris > Rhynchonycteris naso. The sequence continues at coordinate 97,425,961 of CM072999.1, forward strand.
AATAAAAAAGGATCATAAGCTTCTGTTCAGGTTAATATGACTTGGAAAAATTGAATTTGGGGCCCTGGTCACTTGGTTCAGTGGATAGAGCATCTCCCGACTGGCAGATATCCCTTGTTTGATCCAGTCAGGGCACACATGAGAAGTGCCCATCTGCTTCTTTTCCCCTCCCTCTCCCCCTTCTCTCCCACTTCCCCTCCCACAGCCAGTGGCTCAAATGATTAAAACAGCAGTCCCCAGCACTGAGGATAGCTCAGTTGGTCTGAGCATAGGTCCCAGACAAGGGTTGCCAGGTAGATCTTGATTGGGGCACACATGGAGAATGTTGTTCTATCTCCCCTCTTCTTACTTAAAAAAGACAAATCTGGGTCACATAATTAGCAGAAGGATACTTTAAAAAATGACAAAGTGGAAAAAAAAATGACAAAGTGGTTCTGGAACATTCTAGCTCTCCAAGAAATAGGCATAGATATTTCTTACATTTTTGGTACAAAAGACCTATTTCTAGATAGATATTGAAAAGCCATATAAGCCAGTAATGGTTGATGGCACAATCTAAATTTTCCAATGCTAAAGGGTTCTATAGACCATCTATGAAGTCCAGAAAGAATGCATAAAATGTTCATCTACTTCCTTAGGCTTTTTTAACTTTGCCTGTATTGGGTCCCCTCAATGGCTAGAATATGCCCCAAAATTCATATATCTTTCTGAAAAATGCTGCAAAAATTAAATTTTGCTAATTTTGCTCCTTGATTTTCTGGTAGGTTTAATGCCTATTGAATAAATGTTAAGCCAGAGAACTTCATAACTCATACTTTACTGGCAAATTATTCCAGCAAATGTTACTAATGTAAAAAAAGAAGGAAAGAAGGAAGAAAAAAAGGACGGAAGGAAGGAAAGAAGGGGAGGGGAGGGAAAGGAAGAGAAGGGAAGGGAAGGGAAAGAATAAGAAGGGAGGAAAAAGGGAAGGAAGGAAGGAAGGAAAGAGTGAAGGGAAGAGTGCAGAAGGGAATTAAAGAGAAGGGAAGGGAAAGAAGGAAGAAGGAAGGAAGGAAAACTCAAATTATTTTAAAACTAAAGTAAGGGACATTTTTAAGAGTTGAGTCTTAACTTTATTCAACTGTAGTAATTTGATCTAGGTTTAGGCTATATGACATCTTTAGAAACTGGTTTTAAAGAAGAATAAAAATTATTTGTAATTACCATATCAATTGTTTGTTTATGTAGAAGCTGCCAAAGTATTTAAGAGTACAAGAGAACAGTTTATTTTCTTAAATATATTCATTTTACAGTTTTATTTATATTTAAGAACCTGGCAAAACCTTTCATCTAGAGCAGCAATTTTCAATCTTTTTCATCTCATGGCACATATAAACTAATTGCTAAAATTCTGTGGTACACCAAAGGTGAAATACATTATATTTTTTCTTGATCTGACAAAAATTACATATAATTTTGATTCATTCACACCAGACGGCTATTGTTGGCTGTTATCATTGTTTCATTTGACAAGCTAAGAGAAAAGAGGTCAGTGCCCTGACTAAATAGTCAGGTATTCTATGCTTTACCAATTCTTGAGGCACTCCGGTTGAAAATTACTGACCCAGAGCTATGAGAGAAACTGTTTTTTACGTAATTGAAAATATTACAAGCAAAACTTATTTTTGTTTCACACAGACAAAACAAAAAGTATTCAGTTGCTTTTAGGAATTTGACTATTTGAAAAAGAATCCAATTTAAGATGTGCTGCTTGGATGTAGAAAAAGGCTTTCTTTCTGTGTTCTTTGGTAAAATATTTGAAAGGAAAGAAGACCTATATAACATATATAGAGAGAATATATATCTGTATAGATATATATAGATACAGTTCTATATAGTTATATGTATAGTTGCAAATTTAAATGTAAATATATGTATATGTATGTTTATATAGAGATATATAGTTATAGACATATATAGAAGTGATTTTAGATTTATTTTTCTTATAGTTAAGCATTAGAGCTTCATTGCTTCTCATTTCCTGGAAAGGTTGTACAATGTATAAATGCATAGTTTGGGAGAGAAGTAAAATATAGGGTACATAGTGCTCTGAAACCACCTATCAGGGTAAATAAAGGTAGACCAGACAGCTAAACTGCCCTTTGAGGATAATGCCACAAAGTGCCAGCCTCTAAAAGCTAACAATAGCCTTGACTATACTCAGCAAAATGTTATTTACAATGTTATTTACAAAATATTCGAAATTGGTCACAGCATTACATGTTGACAGTTTCATTTGTATGGTAGATATAAAAGGTGTACACACTCTCCCAGAAAGCCAATGTAGTCTAAGGTTATGAGCACACAATGTCTGTCTCTCACATGGTGATGATATGAGAGTGTGCTACCACATTACTTTGTACAATTTACTGATATATACAAAGCAAAAAGAGTGTTTTTAATAGTCGTGAAATCATACTTTCACATTTCAATGGAAACCTTAAAACTGAAGGCAGGCTAAAATTCTAATTCAAGGTACAAAATACTTTATAATTTCTGTTGTAAATAAAGTAATACTTGAAGCATTAAGGTTAATTCAGAACTTTATTTTCACTTGTATTTTATTTCTAAAAGTATGTCAGTTATAGTAAGTATAACAAACTCGTATGTGTTTGCTAACTTGGTTCTATGGATGCTGCTGCCTAGAATGATCATTTTGTATTGAAATACGAGTAATAGCACTTCAAGCTTTAAAACAGCAGTGGTTTTTAGGCAAGGTGAACACATGATAACAGTCGTTACGGAGTTGTAAATTTCTTAAGTTAATAGTTGTATGTTACAAACAAAATAGAGTACAAACCAAACTTTTTATATATTTTGTATTTAACCTGAACTGGGTTACTGTATAATTTCAACATATAACATTTCATTTCAAAAATTATTTTTTATAGGAAGTTATTTATACTTTTAGGCATTTTAATTTCTTGAATTAAAAGATGCAATGTAAGTAAAGATATTGTTATATTTTCAAGTTCTCTTTTGATTGGTAAGGGACAGTGAAGGCCCATCTGTTTTGCAGCAAAGAAAGCCCCAAACCATCTGTGTAGAACCACATGCCAGCTAAAACACAGAGATATGCACAGTTTTTTTGTTATGAAAAATTTTGCGGTATTTTTTTGTATTAGTGTGAATAAATTAGCAACAACTAAATTAAAGAAATCTTTAGAGAACATATTAACTTTCTGATGCCTACAGTAAATTATATGCATTTAGAAATGATAAAAGTTGCATTGTCCCCATATAAATTTTTCCTTACTATTCTAAATTTGATACTGAAATCACTCATCATCTGCAAAGTAAAATTGCTTCATTGTTGGTAATGTAAGTTCACATTTATAAAATTGTTTTTATTGAGCAATTTTTGACATTCAAACAGTAAATCATTGTGATTTTTTTGTTCAGCTACAAATACTAGCACAGTAATAATTTATATATTATAAATTTATGTATTATAATTTGTATATTATAAATTTTTATATTACTTGCACAATATCTGCATAATATAGTACATTAGAATGTTTTATGGCATATTTTGGAGAAGGTTTGTTTTTCCATGGAAATAATTCTGCTAAATTATTTTTTAAATTATTTTTTAGATTTTACTAGCGTAATTGACTACATAAGTGAAAACTGCTGGTTTTGAGACTCAATAAGAATATTGAATAATAGATTAAATGTTAATTATATTTTATAATTCTAGGGCTATGAAAAATTATATTAACATTTTAAAAATTTCTTCTAGATGTAAAATATTTTACATAGACTTAATAATAGGTCTTTTGCCTATTCTACAAAGTTTTCTATCCAAGCTAATTTTTTTAATAAATCAGTAAAACGTTTCTAAAACAAAGCACTAAAATCACTTCCTGGTCTTCTCACAAGTCTTCTATATTTATCCTGCTTTAGTTTTTACATGATTGCTATTGATTGACTTAGAAAATAACAAATAACAGAGATAGATCCATGTATATCAACCTCTTGATGCATAGTAAGTATTGATGAAATATGTCACTCTTGAGAGACCTTTTCTATTATGTTGTACAATGGTGTTGAAGATGCTTATTATCTGTTTGAAAAACATTAAAAGCTTTAAATTCAAGCAGCTCATTTTTCATTTTGTTAATTGCATAACATACTAATGTTGCACTAGGTTGTTTTTTTCAATGGTATAATGATGCAACAATATTTACATACCAACTCCGGTTTTTCTTTAATGGTTTCTATAACAAGATCATAATTTCCTTTAGCGTAATCACTGGCAGATTTATTTGGCGTCCCATCTTCGCTCCGCTCTGGCTTTGGGGGCCTGGGAGAGAGCACATACCACTTTTTCTCCCTTGTGCCATTAAGCACACTCTGTGCAAGTATGGTTGCTGCAGGTCTGGGTTACACTCCTGCCAAACATTCATATTTAGAAAGCTTTTAGGACAGAGAATCAGTAGAAATCAACTGATTTCTTTAAACTCTGCTCAAAAGCTTTAACAAATTGGTTTATCCACCATTATTTTTCTGCACAAGTAAAGATGTGAATATGTGAGAGTGGGTGGTGAAGGAAAATTTAACTAGTTTCAATGGATTCATAGGAGAGGTGACATTATAAAAAAAGAACATTATGCTGTTAAAACTTTTCTAATCTGAGTTCTGACTCTGAAAATCATGGTTTCAAACCAGATCTATATCATACTTACTTGAGAAATCCTGTGACCTATCCTCCACCTACCGTGAGCAAGAAATGCTGTATCACACTGCACAGTACTGTAAATTTCTATTGTGAATTTTTTATTTTTCCACATAGAACAATAATAAGGCACTAGCATTTGCCTGGCTACTTTGCTCAATATGCCTTGGAAGCAGTTGAAAACATCATAATATGACATTCCAAATTTAGCTCCACTTGTCCTGCATAGAGAAACAAATCAAAAAAACAAAAAAAAAATTTCAAGATGTCTCCTAAATTGAGCTGATTTCAGAGAAATAAAAACACAAAACATTAATCGGAGCACTACAGATTGGCAGGACTTGTTCTTTGGATGACATTGTATGAGATAACTTTAAAAACCTCTCATTATGTTTCAAAGATAGTTTGTTAAATGTCTAGATTCTTTTTAGATAAGTAGTGAATGACCTGTTTTAAACCAAAGTAAAGGAGAGTTTTGAAAAGAAAAAACTGTTTACACGAGATGGAGTTGGGTAGAGCTATGATTTTCTGCTTGGCTGGAACACAGTCTATGATTCAGTTACAAGGTTAATCAATCTGAACTAAAATGTAAAGGAATATGCATAAAAGATACAGATAAAATGGGATCCTTAATGTCCTAGAGGAACATGTATTTATATGTTCTCACAGTAGTGATTCAAGCTGATTTCATTCATTTCATGAGATCCCTTACAATTACCTTGACTGCTGTAAATTCACTCTGCTGTGAGACATCTCTGAGGCAAAGTGAGAAACATGCATCAAAACCTATGGCATAGACTTGAAAGAAATCCTTAGCTCACATAATTACCCATTGCAAGCAATGAATAAAACACATTTAATATTTTATTAACATGTCCTAATAATTTAAAATCAGAGCAGGGTTTATTTCAATTAACATGGGAAGCAAAATAAATATTTCATTTATTTAGCATTCCACAATTAAGATCTATAAGTTAAATGAGATGTAATTTTGTGTTCTCTCTTAAGTGAAACAATGTTCTACATAGCATGGGCCAGAGCTTTATTTTACTTTACTCTTTCAAGGGCCCTTTGTTTTGGAAGGCTTTTCTGTTTTTGCTGCATTTAACCTGCTCAAAAAGCCTCAAACTCAACTGCTCCAATACCTGCACAGTCAAAACTTTCTTCTATTTTATAATGTACGTCTGCTGATTAAAATCTTCAAGACATCCTAGACTTAGGCAAACAGTATCCAAATGTACCATATTTAGCTTCTATCTCAAAATCTCCCGAGCTGTCAATTTAGGTGTTAAAGAGACCATTTGTAAAGCTTGGCTGGGAATTGCCATTATTGACTGGAATGTGTGTTTATCATTACATTCAATGATGAAAGTGGAACATGTAGCATATGAATAAATGTCAGCAGATGTTTCTTTTAAATGGCCTGATTTCAACCTCCTGTTGTTTGTCTTGAATACAAATATTAAAAAAGGGAAAGAAGGGAGAATTTTTTATGACATAGTGCAAGGTTAGATAGATTTTTTGAAAAACAACAAAAATAATGGCTAGAATATCAGCCTGGGAAAGGAAAGTAGAATTAAGAGTTAGTTGGCTGCATTTTACTACTCTTCTGGGCTTTTAAACAGACTGAGCAAAATGAGAGATTTCCAGTATATGGTTATAACCAAATTTTATCTCACTTATTTTTGTGCTTAACAACTGTTATTAATGATTTTTAAAATAGCTGAATTTGATCTGCACAGAGGGTGTTCAACTTGTGTAAGGGTCTTTAAAAGTCTTTAGCTCTTATTTGGAGAGGTTGAATAAAAAATATTCAGTAGCAAATAGACACTGTTTTCTAACAACTCTTACTTTGAAAGATAGACATTGAGCATAGAAAGTGTATTTTGCATATTCCAGTGAGGAAAAAGCAACACAAACTCAGTGGTATACAAATGAAACAGACATTGTAAATGGAAAGACAGAGACTCGTCTTTTGTTCACATCTACAGCAATTTTTGTGAATGTGTTTTGGGGGCTGTAAATATTTGGGTGTCATTTGAAGAGGTGTAAAATGACTAGAGACAAATTCTGGGTGGGCTGTAATAGCAGGAAATGTAACTTTAAAATTAGGCACTCATATTAAATTTCCACCATGATTGGTCTAAAATACTCCAGACAAAATTTTCAAATATAATATATCTTATAATAAAATTCTTCAGAATTTGTCACCATTTCCACTTTATTTAAATGGTAATAATTTGTACTTCAGATCATAAGGAGCACTAGAGGCTAATGCTTATGTCTGTCAAAAACAGAACTTTCAAAGCCAGTGAAGTTGTGAGCAAAACATGTTTCAGTCTTCACAAAGGGCAGTGACTTGGGGCCGGCTCTTTATCCCACGCTCTTATTTTGGTAGCAGGACTGTCTGTAGCCACTGTTAGTGGTGGGCACAGATATTGCATACACAATTAGTCATTTTCTTTTCATTTTGATAGTGTAAATGCCTAATTGCTTGGTCAATTAAAGGAAGCACACATTTTCTGCCTGTAAAATAAAAGACTAGGATGGAATGTAAATTAAAACCATTAGTGTAATTTTCTAACTTGTATATCAACAAATTATATATGTTTTTCCTATATGTTTAGTATTTCTGCAATATTGATTAAAAAGCTAGCCTTAAAAATCAAATATGCTCTCACCAAATGCTAAATTACCTGAACACAAAGAACATTTTGACAGTCATGCTAATCAAAATGTTAAGTTTAATATTTAACAATCAAGCCGTTAATCATTTTTTTAAAGGAATAAAGTACTCTATGTGTTTGCTGAAGCTTTCTTGGGGAATAATGCTGTATTTATTTTGATAACTCCTCTGAAATTCAAAATTGAACCTAAATCAGCTTTTCCATTAGTTGGCACATATACACCATTCGTCCTTGCAGGTCAGAAATAGCAAAACCACACTTACTTATGTTTCTGTCACTTAGACTGAAAACATGCCCCAGCCAGTATTCCATTCCCACCAGACACTTTCAATACCAAACCACTACCTTTCATCACTATGCACACTTTACGCATTCCTTCAGCTCAGCACTTTGCATAACCTCTCTCCGTCACAAATATACATTGTGGTCCCCTCATAAAGAACCCTTGCTCAGGCCACAGTCACCTTCCTTCATATGCTTCCCCAAATTCTCTTTCCTTTTATTCTTTAACTTTTTATTTTCTTTCCTTGTTTGTTCCTTCTTAATCTGAACACAGATATATACACACCCCTCACTAATATTTCTATGCCACCTATTCCAGGACTTAAACTCCTCATCTATGAAACAACTTGACATATGAAATATGAAATACCTATTAATTAACTCTGCTTCATTTAACTGTGCTTAACCATGACCGAAATTAGACTCTGAGGATCTATGACGATGAAAAGGAATTATTAACCAGCTGAAGAGATCTTTGGATGATTGTAACATTAAAGGACCTGAGAAATGCTTGGATTTAGTTTAACTCATTTGTCACACGAAGAAATGGGACATTGAAAGGGCAGAGGGGACTGTGCTGAACTTGGTACAAAAAGGTCAAGGACACCTCAGTCATTCTGCCTCTATTCATGTGCTAGAGTGTGGAGTTAGCTTCACACAGGTACTTCTATACATCTTGGGACACAGCGTATGCACACACCTTTATGAACCACTATTTGCTGTTCCAAGTGTACCATGCTAGCTACAGTAATGGGACAGGCACGGCAGGCATTCCGGCACAGTGCATTACAAATGGAAGGCATGGAAGAGGAGTTTACTAGAATTGAACTGAATTAATATTTTCTGATAAGAAATTACATTTGCCTGACCAGGCGGTGGCACAGTAGATAGAGTGTAAAACTGGGATGTGGAATACCCAGGTTCAAGACCCCGAGCTCGCCAGCTTGAGTGCGGGCCCATCTGGCTTGAGCAATAAGCTTGCCAGCTTGGACCCAATGTCGCTGGCTCCAGAAAGGGGGTGCACGGTCTGCTGGAGGCCCGCAATCAAGGCATGTATGAGAGCAATCAATGAACAACTATGGTGTCACGGTGGCAATGAAAAACTAGTGATTGATGCTTCTCACCTCTCTCCCTCCCTATCTGTCCCTCTCTCTGACTCTCTCTCTCCCTGTAAAAAATAAAAATTAAAAATTAAAAAAAGAAAAGAAAAGAAATTACATTTAATCCACAAAGAAGAGAAAAACTGTTGCATAATAAGCCGTAATAATAAAATTTTGTATTAGGATCAAGTCAAAAGAATAGGAATTCTGCAATGATAGGTTGCCTCCATTCTTGTTGAACTGTTTATATCTGCCAATAATAATTAATGTCATTTTTAATTCTGAGTAAGTCCCAACCGCCTGAAAATGATGGCTTTTTTAGGGGAATAGAGTCAATAAAAAATTGGAGGGTTTAATGACATATATTCCTCTTACATGAAGAGAAATGGCTAGTTAAAATACAAAGGTTGTCATGCTCCTAAAGTTAGCTTTTTCACTGAAGCTGTCTAATATCTTCCAGAATGAGTTTTAGAAAACAATAATTTGTTGGGGACACTGGATAATATAATATTAAGCAAATTTTATTTTTCAGGAACTAAAAGACACTCTATTAATGTCATATTGGGACTCTAGAAAATTGAGGGGGGGGGTGAAGAACAGCAGTTTTCAAATGTGTTTGACTACATTTCTTTAGAATATCTCGTACTAGTGTTCTGGGAAAATCTTTGCACCTGAGCTAGTTGGGATGCTCAGATACTCTATTTGGTAATAACAAGTTAAAGTAGTTTACCAGCATATCTCAATTAAAACTTGGAAATATCAAAGGGCTTTGACTACTTAGGCCAAAGTTTTTTTATTCTTTTTTTTTTAACTTTTCTGTAGTCTCAGTGGTCATCATGGTTCTCACACTAAGACTTTTTAGTTTTTCCCTCCACCTGGTGTGCTGTCAGAAATCGTTGATAGCTTCTAATAGTTTAGGCTTCAGGTCTCAACTAAGTCAAATAGCAAGAACTATGTGGAAGCTTGAGAGCTGAGGCGTCAAAAGTCCAGTGACATCAGGTAAGAGTCAATAAGGAGCAGGCGGTCCCCCATTCAGCAGGACTGAAGAGCATTAAACATCTACTGGCTCCAAAAGCTCTCCAGGATACCAGCAATTCTCATTACACAGGGTGGTGGGAGGTGTAAGGGAAAAATAGATGCGGAAGATCCAAAGTGCAGTAGCACCTTCTAGGTACAAGGTGCTGGGCTGAACATTTTTACAAACATGATTTTATTTATTTTCTAACCAGTTTTGAAGGTAGGTAATGTCATTCTTATTTTCCAGAAAAAAAAAATGATGCATTGTTTCTAGGAAGCACTAGGGTGTGTTCTTCCTCAGGGTTCTTCCCACCTGAACAGGTTGGGAAAGAGCAGCCCAAATAATAGGTTAGAAGAAGCAGGGGAGGGGAGGGATAGAGATTAAAAATGTACAACTCTATGCAGAATTTATTATAATTTCTGAAACCAGAGAGCAGTAGGAGTTCTTTAGTCCATCAGTAAATTCTCCTTGATATTAAATATAAGGTTTTAATAGCTAGAGATGCTTAAAGTTTTTCAGCAAATCAAGGAACAGATGCTAAGAGTTTCAAAGTAACCCCTAGTCTCAGCACTGATCAACTCAGGTAGAGTTAAGTATGAAATCATAGAGAATTCTTGAGACCTCTGTCGATGTTTTAACAGAGATATCAAAATCAGTTCTTCATGGGATCTTCAGTTCACAGCACACTTGTGTTTTGTTGTGTTTTGTTTCTTTCTCTTTGATATAAAAAACTAATTAAGAGAAATTAGGTTTCTGCGGACAAGATATTCCAGAGGTTTCTTATTCTCTCACTAGTTCAATCTTTTGGTATTCATATATTCTTAAAAACTATAATTTGGGGACTTTGTTGTTTGTTTGTGGGATTTTTTGTATTATGGTGTGTGTTTGTAAAGGTTGTTATCATAAACAGAAATTTATTTTGTTTAGAGTTTCCAAAATGATTTATTATTAAAAAGAGAAAAAAATATTTTTCTCAGATATGTATATTTAATTAGAAAACCAATTGATATTCATTTTGACACTATTTATATATAAATCTAAATTTTGACACTACAGGTATTTAGATATAAATCTTGACTATTTATAAGACTATAAAATACAAAAGTTGTTTTCTACTTTATTAAAATGGTCAAAAAAGAAAACAGCACCTGATAATTTTAAATCTTGCACAATCAAGTCAAATAAAATTTTATTTTTCCAATATTACTATCTGATTTATTATCTTTATGTACTAACATTGTCAGAGCTAAAACCACTATTAAGTATAGGAACAGAATGATACATCAGGGATGAGCCACATATGATCAGATAATTTTTAATCTATGCAGTTGTGAATCTCATATTAATGAGGGAATCTACATCAGAAATTAGTGACAGGAGTTATCTTACAGTTGGGTGGTGATAAAAAAAAATCCAATCTAAAATGAAAGTAGCAACAATGCAAATTAATGCAAAGTGTAACTTTATTAAAAAAAAATACTAAGGTCAAATTACAGATTTAGAATTGTGTCAATTCCAGACATTGTCAGCACTACCAGTTTCTTTGAGAACCTCAATCACTCATCTTTCTGAGAATACTGTAAAAACTGCCTTAGACACATCCTATTCTAAATGGTCCTTTTCCAATCCTTTGACCTTGACCTTTGAGCTTACATACTCTAACTATTTCCAAGTGAGAAGTCCTATCTAAAAGCTTTTTTTTTTTTTTGGAAGAAAAAACATTTGGAAAATCGAGTTTGATGCCTAAAGAGTTGAAATATGATGTGTTAGTACTAATCTTGGACAGAAGATTTTCACTGAGGAAATGAGAGTTTTGAGGCACTTGGGACCAAAAGAAAAGGACACTTTACCCCAAACATTTCCAGCTTAGAATATTTGTTGAACTAACTGGAATTTTCAAAACTCAGGGAAAAAGAAAGAGAAAACATTTTGGCTGATAAAATGCTCCTGAATAAAATATTATCTGAAACAAATGTTTAATTCAGAAAACACCTGCCAATGTAGATGTGCCCTTCAATAAATATGGCATCTCCATCCTCATTTAGCATGTTTCTTAGCAATGAAATGTTGGCATTAAATTTAAACATAAGTACAGTATAAAACAGGCATATAGCTGTATACTGTGGACATGGTGTTATAACAGTTAGGCCAGGCATTTTCAATGTTTTGAAGTCACAGCATTTTTATATTGGCATCATTTAGAAACCATAATTAAGTAGGACGGTATTTAATGCTATATACAAGAGACTAGTAATATCGCCTCAGTGATACTGTGATATTGGTCTGTTTTTGATAATCTATATAAAAGGAGTAATCTGAAAATAAGACTTATAATAATATTAAGACAGTAAAGTTTGAAGATAAAGCCTGTGAACATAATAATATTTCCATTTTCTTTTTTGTGGCTTGTTTTCTGGATCATATAAAATATCTTCAAAATTTACATACAAGTGGCAACATATATACTATTTGTTTCCTAATGCACCCTTGAATGCCCTTGAGACAAATGCATCTTTGCAGAATAAAGCAGTAAAATAATTTAGAGGTCTGAATAAAAGTAATTCACTATTTATGGATTTGCAAACTATGCCCCTTCTAAAAACTTACTATGAAAAAAAAAATCTATAATTTCCCGTAAAAACATCCAGTGGGCATCATACGTGCAAACCATGAAAACTGAGAGACACTTATACAATCGTGTTTTGAAGAATAATGTTAAAAAGTTCTGAAACTAAAGAATTACAATTGTCAAAATAAAGAAAACCAGGTGCTACCTTGGTCAAAAGAAAAGTTTCAAAGCACAAGAGTATCTTAATTACTATGAGAGTTATACTATATTCTCCAAGTTTGAATTGATTTTAGGAAAAAGAATTCTTTACAACCTATTCAAATCTGTAAGTTTATAACAAGAAAGCTATAATTTAAAGACTCGTACAAATGCTTGATTTAAAAGAAGTGATGTTTTCCTTAGAAATATATGCATAACAATACTATTAAGATTTTATTCAAAAGCTATTATAATATTTTTGAGAAGTGTTTAAAGCATTCCACTTAAAACTTTATTTTATAAATCAGTTTACCTCAGCAATTTTCAACCTTTTTTAAATGATGACACATGTAAGCTGATAACTAAAATTCTGCAAAACACCAAAAAATATATATTTTCCCAATCTGAAAAAAAAAATAGGTACAATTTGATTCATTCACACTTGATGGCTATTGTTGTGATGGTTATTGTTATTTCTTTATTTGAAAAGCTATAGGAAAAGAGGTCAGTGTCTCTGACTAAATGGTCAGATATTGTATGATTTAAAAATCTTTGCAGCACACAGGTAGAAAATCTCCAATTTATCTCATCAAATATTTGACAATATATATGGCCTTAAAATAATGATATACAGGTCAGGTAAGACTACATGAAAGAATGAGAAGGAGGGAAAAACATAGAATTGAATCTCCCTGAGAATGAAGATCCTAAAATGTAGATGAAAAATCAACCATAATTTTAACTGAGTGTGTGAGATGGACCTTTGGTGCATACAGTGATTATGCAACATAAAAAAGGACATAAGTGCTGACCACAGCAGTTTGAAAATATTTCATATAACATAGGGTTTTTCTAATGTTTTGCTTTTGAGTAAGGGATTACAGGGTCCACCGCACTTCTGAAATGTTTTATATTAATGCATATATCAATTCTTAATTAATTGAAATCTCTGATTCTGAAAACTCATTCTAAAAAAAGTCAATGTTTGTTTTATTGCTAAATAAATTTCTAAAACTTTATTCAAGAGAATTTAATTAGAGAGACAATTTTAAAACGCCTACATACTGTTGTACTCAAGAACCAAATATTTTGATAATCTTATACCCAAGAACCAATTATTATGATGCCCTGAAAGATATTTTTCCTCTTATTTTGTTGTCACTTTATAACTAAAATGCCATATACCAAAACCATGACTTATTAATATCTCAAAATATAACTATGTTTTTAAAGACTAGAACACATATATTTTAAAAGATAATAGGAAATCTGAATTCTGATTCACAATATACATACTCAAGAAAGGAAAATCAAAATGTTATTAGAGTTTCTTGTAATACTAAGTGACACATAGTTTTGATTGACTTAATTTTTAATTGTTAACAAGTAAAACATCACTCAATATTGGCTAATCTCATTATTTCCAAAAGAGGAAATACATAATTATTTACTTTCAATTCCAAATACCATAAAACAGATTATAGTGGATCAAGTCTCTGGCTGACAAAAATTAGAAAAATCTAGATAACATACATCACATAGACTTGAAGGAATTGAAGAGTTTCTTGAGACAGCATGAACTTGAGGGGCAAGTTTCTGGAGAAAAAGGAGCTTACCAAGTCAAGCCCAGTGTTTTGAATGCTTTTTTATCTCTCATGGACTATACTAATTCTTGGTTTAGGGCAAGATTAAGAGTCAGGTAGAAATAAGCTGCTATCTGCTAAAAAGTTAAAAAACAAAAGGAGTTTTATTTTATCAATGCAGGCAGAAATTTGAGGGTCCTAGAACACACAAAAAAGGTAAAATCTCTTCACAGATGTTATCAATAAAGTGTCATTACTAGATTATGAAGGCTGCTAGAAAGTAAATATAAAGCAGGACAGAATACCTGTATTGACATTCTAATAGCCCTGGGAAGACTCTCAGGTTGCAGCCCAGGAAAGGGATGAATAAGAAGTAGACCAAGACTTACAAGGACAGAAAATCAGCCCTTAGTCAGCATAATTCATCATTAGATTGATATGTCTTATTGTTGTGCTGCCTGCCAAAGGATGGAACGAATTCTCTCTGTAATGAGATAACAGAAATTGGTTCCTACAATCAAATATAACGTCTAGAATTCAGTTTTAAAAATTAGTCTTACTGAAAAATAAAAGTATCAAAAGAAGAATTAGGCAATAGAAACAGATCCATAGGTGACACAAATATTAGAAATATCAGATATAAATTTTAAGATAAATATGTTCAAAAAACAGAATGAGCCAGATAATTTTTTCATAACTAGAACATACAAATAAATAAATAAAAAGTCTAGATCTATAATTATAGTAACAAATATAAATTTTAAAAGATAGGCTTAACAGTAGTTTGAAAAGAGCTTAAGAAGGGTTTACACAGCTGGAAGCTAAGTTATTAGAAAATATCCATAGTGAATCATGGAGAATAAAATATATGAAAAGTGCAAAAAAGATCACATAAGATATATGTGAATTGAGGTAAAAATTTTCTAACATACATGCAGCATGAGTCCATGAAAGAGAGCAGAAGGAGAATGTGACAACCACAATATTGCAAAATTAATTACCAAAAATTTTTCAATGCTATAAAAACAAATCCAGGATGTATTATAAACCCAAATCAGGTAAATACAAAAAAAACAAATAAAAAATTACACAAAAGAAATCACACTTAATTTTTTTAGCATAAAGCAGGTAAAAACCATAGACAAAAAGTTTATTATTAAGTGTACCTAAAGGGTGAAAAGTGATTACTTTCTTTTTTTTTATTTTTTTTATTTTTTTTATATATATATTTTATTATTATTAATTCTAATGGGGTGACATCAATAAATCAGGGTACATATGTACAATGAAAACATCTCCAGGTTATCTTATCATTCAATTGTGTTGCATACCCATCACCAAAAGTCAAATTGTCCTCTGTCACCTTCAATCTGGTTTTCCCTGCGTCCCTCGCCTCCTCCCTATCCCATTCTTCCCTCCCTCCCCCCATCCCATAACCACCACTCTCTTGTCCATGTCTCATACCCTCACTTTCATGTCCCACCTATGTATGTAATCGTGCTGTTCTCAGTTTTTCTTTTTTCTGATTTACTTATTTCACTCCGTATAATGTTATCAAGGTACATCCATTTTGTTATAAATGATCCGATGTCATCGTTTCTTATGGCTGAGTAGTATTCCATAGTATATATGTACCATAGCTTTTTAATCCACTCGTCTTCTGACGGACACTTGGGCTGGTTCCAGATCTTCGCTATTGTGAACAATGTTGCCACGAACATGGGGGCGCATTTCTTCTTTTCGAACAGTGCTATGGTGTTCTTAGGGTATATTCCTAAAAGTGGGATAGCTGGGTCAAAAGGCAGTTCGATTTTTAATTTTCTGAGGAATCTCCAAACTGTTTTCCACAGTGGCTGCACCAGTCTGCATTCCCACCAGCAGTGCAGAAGGGTTCCCTTTTCTCCACATCCTCGCCAGCACTTATTCTGTGTTGTTTTGCTGATAAGTGCCATTCTGACTGGTGTGAGGTGATATCTCATTGTGGTTTTAATTTGCATTTCTCTAATGATTAGTGATGTTGAGCATTTTTTCATATGCCTATTGGCCATCTGTATGTCCTCTTTGGAGAAATTTCTATTCATTTCTTTTGCCCATTTTTTGATTGGGTTGTTTGTCTTCCTGGTGTTGCTTTTTATAAGTTCTTTATAAATTTTAGTTATTAACCCCTTATCAGATGTGCTGTCAAATATGTTCTCCCATTGTGTGGTTTGTCTTTTTATTCTGTTCCTATTGTCTTTAGCTGTGCAAAAACTTTTTAGTTTGATATAGTCCCATTTGTTTATCTTGCCTTTTATTTCAGTTGCCCATGAAGATAAATCGGCAAATATACCGCTGCTACAGATGTCGGAGAGCTTGCTGCCTATGTTTTCTTCTAAGATGTTTATGGTTTCACGGCTTACATTTAAGTCTTTTATCCATTTTGAGTTTGTTTTTGTGAATGGTGTAAGTTGATGGTCTAGTTTCATTTTTTTGCAGGTAGATGTCCAA
This sequence comes from Rhynchonycteris naso, assembly GCA_037038555.1. Classification (NCBI taxonomy): domain Eukaryota; kingdom Metazoa; phylum Chordata; class Mammalia; order Chiroptera; family Emballonuridae; genus Rhynchonycteris; species Rhynchonycteris naso. Next base: position 97,442,602 of record CM072999.1, read on the forward strand.
TTTTCCCAACACCATTTGTTGAAGAGGCTGTCTTTACTCCATTGTATGTTCTTTCCTCCTTCGTCAAATATCAGTTGTCCATAAAGGTGTGGGTTTATTTCTGGGTTCTCTGTTCTGTTCCATTGATCTATGTGCCTGTTCTTATGCCAGTACCAGGCTGTCTTGAGTATAATGGCCTTGTAGTAAACCTTGATATCAGGAAGAGTGATACCTCCTGCTTTATTTTTTCTTTTTAAGATTGCTGAGGCTATTCGTGTTCTTTTTTGGTTCCAGATAAATTTTTGGAATATGTGTTCTATATCTTTGAAGTATGTCATTGGTATTTTAATTGGTATTGCATTGAATTTATAAATTGTTTTGGGTAATATAGACATTTTAATGATGTTTATTCTTCCTAGCCATGAGCACGGTATGTGCTTCCACTTGTTTGTATCTTCCTTGATTTCTTTTATCAATGTTCTATAATTTTCTGAGTACAAGTCCTTAACCTCTTTGGTTAAATTTACTCCTAGGTACTTTATTTTTTTGGCTGCAATAGTGAAGGGGATTGTTTCCTTAATTTCTTTTGCTGATATTTCATTGTTGGTGTATAGAAATGCCTCTGATTTCTGAGTATTAATTTTATATCCTGCCACCTTGCTGAATTCATTTATCAGGTCCAGTAGTTTTTTGACTGAGACTTTAGGGTTTTCAATATACAATATCATATCATCTGCAAATAATGACAGTTTTACTTCTTCTTTTCCAATTTGTATGCCTTTTATTTCTTCTTCTTGTCTGATTGCTGTAGCTAGGACTTCCAGAACTATGTTGAATAAGAGTGGTGAAAGTGGGCAACCCTGCCTGGTTCCTGATCTTAAGGGGATTGCTTTTAATCTTTGTCCATTTAGTATGATGTTTGCTGTAGGTTTATCATAGATGGCCTTTATCATGTTAAGGAATGATCCCTGTATTCCCACTTTACTGAGAGTTTTGAGCATGAATGGGTGCTGGATTTTATCAAATGCCTTTTCTGCATCTATTGAAATTATCATGTGATTTTTGTCCTTCCTTTTGTTTATGTGGTGAATCACATTGATTGATATGCGAATATTGAACCAGCCTTGCCTCTCCAGAATAAATCCCACTTGAGAAAAGTGATTGCTTTCAATGCAGTGAAAGGACCAATGAAAGCTAGGGGATAATGAAATATCTTTAAAGTATAGAAATGAAAGAAAAGCTTACTAAATTAGAATTTTATACCCAAATGTGCTATCCTTCAAAAAATAAAGATAAAATAAATATACAAAACCTAAAATTATTTATTCATAGCAGATTCAAATTAAGAAGAATTAAATTTTTTAGAATAAAAATATAACTAAGATAAACAATAAAGTGAGAAATGAGAGCAACAAAAAATATATTTATATATCAAAATTAAAAATAAATCTAAAAAAAAGCCCTGGTTAGAGTGTGGTCCCAATACACCATGGTTGCAGGTTTGATTCCCAGTCAGAGCACATACAAGGATAAACCAATAAATGCATAAATGAGTGAAATAACAAATTGATCTTTCTCTCTCTTTCTCTCTCTCTCCCTTATTCTTTATCTCTATAAAATCAATAGATTTTAAAAAACTTAATCTTAAAAAAAATAATGGTTTATGATTTAAAATATTGTTAAAATTAAATGTGTGAAAATAAGACAAAAACCAAGAAATGGGTAATAAAGTGCTCTATATATCTTACATTGTCTGGGAGTAGTAAAATTATAAATTTAAAATAGATAGTCATAAAACAAGAGTGTGAGCTATACTTTCTAATTAATTAAAATGCACATAGTAAATAAATAAATAAATAAATAAAATGCACATAGTGAAGTATAATTACCAAACTAGTCAACGTTTCAAGAAAAAGGGTATAGACTGCTAAAATCTTAGTATAAAGTTTAAAAGAGGAAAAATAGCATGGAACAGGTGAAATATGTAAGAAATAAATAGTAGGATAGTAAATATAAACTCAAATGTATAACCAATTACATTAAACATAAATGAGCTAGCTTCCCAGTGGTAGTGCAGTGAATAGAGTGTTGAACTGGGACACTGGGGTCCCAGGTTTGAAACCTCGAGGTCACTGGGTTGAGCATAGGCTTATCCAGCTTGAACACAGGGTTGCTGGCTTGAGTGTGGGAACATCAACATGATCTCATGGTCACTGGCTTAAGCCCAAAGATCATTGGCTTGAAGTCCAAAGTCACTAGCTGGGCCCCAAGTTACTGGCTTGAGCAAGGAGTCCTTGGCTTGGCTGGAGCCCCCCAGCCAAGGCATGTATGAGAAGTAATCAATGAACTACTAAGGTGATACAACTATGAGTTGATGCTTCTCATCTCTTTCCCTTCTTGTCCTTCTCTCTGTCTGTCTCCCTCTTTCACTCACTATAAAAAAAGAAATAAACATAAATGAAGTAAATACACCATTATAAACAAAAGATATCAGATAATTAAAGAAAAAAATAATGCCCTTCAATATTACAAACAGGTTGCAAGTAAAGGATGGAAAGTATATATCTTGCAAATACTAAGCAAAAAAAAAACAAAACTGGTGTGGTCATGTTAATATAAAAATTAGGTAGACATTTGTGAAAGTAATCTTGTTAGAGATAAAGAGGTCATTTTCTAATGATAAAAGAATTAATGCACCAAGAAAATATATTTTCAATTTATACATATGATATTGCTTCAAAATATGTGAAACAATATAAGATTGGCAGAAATAGAAAATGCACAAATCAAAAAATGTATTGGAAAGTTTTATCACACTTCTCTTACTAATAATACTACAAATAAACAAAATTCTACTAAAGATATAAAGAATTTTAGCGAGAAAATAAACATTTTTGATCTTATTGACTTATTTTGAAGTCTTCATATGTGATAGAATACACATTCTTCAGGTGCACACAGAATGTATACCAAAATAGACCACATTTTATCAATGCTGGTGTATGTTCAACAAATTTCATAGAATTAAATCATGATATATTATCTGACTTTATTGCTTTTATGTTAGAAACAATTTTTTAAAGGATTAGGGAAAACCCACAAATGTTTGAAAATGATCAATACATATTTAGGATAAGTTAAAACTTTCTTAATATTTTCCTGGGTATCTATACAAAACCTATAGCAATATGACATGTAATAATAGTGAAACATAGAAACTTTTCCACCATAAAATTAGGAAAGACACAGATGTCTCTTAGTGTCTCTTCTGTTCAACACCTAGTCAGGATAATAAACACAAAAAAGAACTAACAGATATAAAGATTAGAAAAAAGAAAAAGAGGTAGAGTATAGAGATAGAGAAACATGACATTATTTGTAAATGACATAACTGTGTTTATTTATAAACTACAAGGCTTTTACAATAAAACAATTACTATTTGTAAATAAATTTAGCAAAAAAAACAGTAAATGGTCAATATAAAAAATAAATTTTATTTCTACATACCATTAATAAACAATTAGAAAATGAAATTTTAAAAATACACATACAACTTATAATAGCTTCCAAAAAGCAAGTGCCAAAGAAAAAACTAACAAAGACCTCTAGTCATAAAGTATTATTGAGAGAAATTCAGATTATAAAAACTATAAATGAAAAGGTTTGTTATGTTTATGAATAGAATACAATGTTGAAAATACATTTCCAAACAAAATTCTAGCAGATATTTTTATTTTTTATTTTTTAATTAATTTTATTTTTATTTTATTCATTTTAGAGAGGAGACACAGAGTGAGAGAGAGAGAGAAAGAGAGAAAGGGGGGAGGAGCTGGAAGCATCAACTCCAATATGTGTCTTGACTGGACCAGTGCAGGGTTTTGAACTGGCAACCTCAGTGTTCCCAGGTCGACGCTTTATTCACTGTGTCACCACAGGTCAGGCTCTAGCAGATATTTTTAAATGTGAAAATCAACACGGTAATTTTAAATGCAAGTGATAATAACCAAGATCATCTTGAAAAAGAACAAAATCAAAGAATATACAGTGCTAGAAATCAAGACAGTACAAAGTATAATAAAGACAGTGTAGAGCAGTGTTTTTCAACCACTGGTCCATGGACTGGGATGCCAGAAATTTCGTGTGGGTCCACAAGAGAGTTAACCACCCTGATGTTGTATGAAGATCATAGACCCAATAATCTTAGTCAAATTTGCTTATTATGCTCAGGGTAATTTCTGCCTTAGTAGTCCCTGAAATAATTCTATTTTCACCAGTCTCCAAAGTGCAAAAGTGTTGAAAACCGTTTGTGTAGTGAATAAAGGGATATAAAGGAAAATCTGAAGCCATAGATAGTCACCTGATTTATGACCAAGGTGACACTGCATTGCAATATTGAAAAAACTGTCTCCTTAATAAATGGTGTTAGAAAAAATTATAATAGATTCTTACCCTGCAGCACAGGTCATCCAGATATGAAAAACTAAAAGGTAAACAATAAGCTTTTTTCCAAAACAGGAATCTAGTGTCACACCCTTAAGGTAGGTAAAGATATCTCTAACAGGACCCCAAATGCACTAACAATAGAAGATAAGACTACAGTAAAATTAAGAGATTATGTTCATCCAAACACATCATTATGAAAGTGAAAAGGGCAAACTATGAACTAAAAACGGTGTTTGCAAAGTACTTATCTCACAAAGGGGAAATCTGCAGAATATACTAAGTACTACAAAATAATAAGAAGATAAACAACCCAAAAGAAAAATGGTTCAAGATACTTCATAAAAGACAATATCCAAAGCTCTATAAACATAGAAAAAGTGGCCGAACCTCAATATTTGCCAAAATAGTGCAAATTAAAATTACAAAAAGATATTACTACATATTTCCCAAAACAACTAAAACTAAATAGAGTGATAACACCAAACTTTGGTGAGAATATGAAGCAACATCAAACACTGCTGGTGCAAGCATAAAATGGCACATCCACTTTGAAATATTGTTCAGTCAAACCTGCCACAACTGAACATACCTTATTACCCAGCATTTCCACTCACAGGTCAAGTTAAACAAAAAGTACGCTTATGTGCCCAAAATGCATACTAGAATATGAATAGTAACCTAAAATTGGAAACAACCCATATCCATCAAAAGTAGGGATAAATCATTTTGCTATATTCATGCAATGAAATACTCTACAGCAGTGAAAATAAATGAACTGCAGCGACTACAACAAAGAACATACTAATGGTACTACTTACATAAAGGTCAAAAACAAAGCTAATCGGAAGAAATAGGAATCATGATAGAGATTTCTTTTTGAGGTAGTGACAAGATGGGACAAAGGGGAATTCTTATATGCTAATGATGGTCTATTCCTTAAAAACATTGAGAAGAAGTACATGGATATGTACACTTTGTGCAAATATTCAATCATACATACATTTACATTTGTGTGTTTTTGACTATGTGTTTCACATCAATAGAAAGTTCACTTAACACAAAATGAATAATTTTATGGAAATTATAATGGATTTAAGAATATGTATTAGCTTTGTCTTTTCATATAATTTACTAACTTACTATACAAATAAAGAAATTGTTCCATAGCTTTGGGTTCTTTACTGGCTTCATAGAGATTTTAGTCTTCAATTTTACTAATGGCAGGAGAAATTTAGGAGTTCAGTTTATAAAGATCTCTACAATAATTATTCCAAATAAATGGCAATTTTATGTGCTTGCACTTCCACACACACCCCCAATTCTCAAAAGTTATTATCTTGAGAAGTAATTACCTATTGTGTTCTGGTTACATAACTATGAAGTGAACAGTGGGGTGATACTATTATCCATCTCACAAAGCAAGGCAGAATGAACCCAAACCACCAATTGGAATTTTTATTGAAAGAGAAAAACTGATTCAGTACTTGTTTTGTGACTTGCCAACTAAAACATCCCTTTTCTCCTTTAACCTGATCTACCAAACGAACTCCTCTGGTCATTTTCAGAAACTTGTTTTTAGCATCCCCTCCAGTGGAGAAGTCCATGAATATTTGTTCCAGTCAAAAAATGCTTTGGACAACTACATTTTTCTCCAAAACAGTATTTTTTTCTTTCAGAGATTCCTTCATTCTTTTGATTCCATCATATAGAGAGCCTGATTGACATGCTAATCAGCATTCAACACCTTACATAACTTAACTTTCTCCTATCAGGAGAGCAGCTACATTTCCTTTTAAGAGAGAAGTGACTCCTAGTCCAGAATTCTGACATTTGTATCAATGGAAGAGAGAAGTACACTGCTTCTTGTCCTTAAAGAAACTGAAGATTATTACATCCACCCTGATTCTCACACAATATATTTGAAAATATAACAATGTCTCAAAAAATCTAGTGGGTGTCCTGGTGATAGAACATCTCATTCTCTTCAAAACAGAACAGTTGAGGCATTCTGAAATGATAGATGAACTAATTTGCCTTATTTCACTAGACTCACATTAGTGTATCGGTTATGTTTTACTTTAAGATAAACTTTTCTAGTGTATAGTTAGTTCTAGGAATATGATTCTAGCTTCTAAAATTCTCAAGCTTGACCCTGACCAGTTTGCTCAATGGATAGAGCACTGGCTTAGCAGATGGACGTCCCGGCTTCCATTACTAATCAGGGAACAGAAGAGAAGCAACATTTGCTTCCCATCTTCTCCCTCTCCCCTATTATTCCCTCTTCCTCTCCCACAGCCAGTGGTTGCATTGGTTGTAGGGTAGGCTTCAGGCACTAAGAATAGCTGGGTTGGTCCAAATATGTCAGCCTCAGGTGCTAAAAACATCCCATTTGACTCAAGCACCAACCCAGATGTAGGTTTCCAGGTAATCCTGCTCAGAAGCATGTGGGAGTCTGTCTCACCGTCTTCCCTTCTCTTACATTAAATTAATTCTCGGAGCAAGATGACGACAGAGTAGGCAGACGTACCAACTTCCAACTCCCAGAACCAAAGTGGATTATAACTCAATTTTAAGAACCATCATATGGATAAACCAACTTTGAACTAAACAAAGTGGACTCTTCAACCAAGGAACACAGAAGAAGCCACATTGAGACTGGTAGGAATAGCAAAAACGTGAAGAGGGCTGCCTAGCTCCCCGGAGCAAATGGCAGCCTGGAGAGACCCACATGGCAGGAGGAGAGTTTGGCGGAGAGGGAGGGACCTGGGTCCCAGGAACCAAGCCGCAGCCTGATGTCCCAGAGCCTAGAAGAGGTGTTTGGACAGTTTTGAGCTGTGAAACAAGTGAGGGAGCTCCCAGGCCTACAGTGTGGAGTATTAGGGCCATTCCTACTCTGCTGAGGGTTGCTGAAGGGTATGGTGGCGGCAGGACGCTGAAACGCGGTTCTGTCGGCGTGGGTGGAAGCCAAGCCTGTGTGAGCTCGGTCTAGCCTAGCAGGGGCGGAGGGGACACATGAAAGTGGTCCAGAAGCTGCAGGCCCGCCTGATATCCCACCTGCGGGGACAAAGTGGGAGGCCAGGAACGGGCAGAGATCTGCTCTGTGACCCTGCACAAGCCGGCCCTGACCGCAGAAACAAGGCTAGGACCAGGGACGGGAGGGAACTCGCGGCTGAGCTCACGCTACCAGCCCCGCCTGGCCTGAGAAACCGCAGTTTGTCATTCTACGTGCGCGAGCGGGCTACAAGCGCGGGGGCGGGGTAGACCCCAAGACGAGCGGAAGCTAACAGTTGAGCCCATGCTACTATCCGCGCCCAGGCAGAGAAACTGCAGTTTGCCATTCTACATGCATGAGCAGGCTCCGAATGTGGGGGTGGGGTAGAGTCCAGGACGAGCGGAAGCTCGCAGCTGAGCGAAAGCAAGCAAACATGCCCGGCCCAATAAACCTTGATTTGTGACCCTGCGCAGAAGGACCCTGGCCTAGAGGGCGGGGCTAAAGCTCTGGACGGGCAAAAGCTCACAGCTGAGAGCACGTCAGAAGCCCCGCACAACCCGCAAAACTGTGGCGAGCAGACTCTGACTGCGGGTTCTGGGAGGAAGTCCAGAAACAGGCTGAGTCCGCAGCTGAGCAAAGGTGCTCACCTCTACCTTGGTGCTGAGGCTTGTGGCTTGAGTGAAAAACCCTCACGCGGAGAAGAGGAGGAAATCACAGCAATAGCCACAGTGGGCTGGCGTGGGCAACGGCCATACCCAACCGCCCAAGGCAGCGGCAGAGGGGTGGCAGGCCTGCAGACAGACCACACCTAGAGAACACAAAGGCAATACCTACTGGACTCCAGTGTGCACAACTTGCTTATACACAGACAAAATGGGCAGGCAGAGGAATGCAACCAAATGAATCAAGAGAAATCCCTAGAGAAGGACCTGAATGAACCAGATATAACCAAATTACCAGAAGCAGAATTTAGGATAATGATAGTTAGGATGTTCAAAGAAATTAGAGCAACAATGGAGAGTCATTATGAACACCTAAATAAAGAGATAACAAGTATAAAAATGAAATTGAAATAATAAAAAAGAATCAGACAGAAATGACAAATACAGTAGCAGAACTGAAGACCACAATGGAAGGAATTAAAAGCAGGATAAATCACGCTGAGGATCGAATCAGCAAGTTAGAGGACACAATAAACAAAGGCACAGAAGCAGAGAAGAAAAAGAAAAAGAGACTCAAAAAATGTGAGGAAACTCTAAGGGAGCTCTATGACAACCTGAAGAGAAACAACATTCGCATCATAGGGGTGCCTGAAGAAGAGAGAGGACAGAAAATGAAAACTTTGTTCAATCAAATCATAGCATAAAACTTCCCTAAATTAAGGCTGAGAAACACTTCACGCGTTCAAGAAGCACACAGAACTCCATTAAAGAGAAACCCAAAAAATTCTACACCAAGACACATCATAGTTAAAATACCAAAGCTAATGGATAAAGAAAAAATTTTAAAAGCTGCTAGGGAAAAAAAGGCTATCACCTACAAAGGAGCTCCCATAAGGATGACATCAGACTTCTCAACAGAAACACTTGAGGCCAGTAGAGAATGGCAAGATATAATCAAAGTAATGCAGAACAAGAACCTAAACCAAGACTACTCTATACAGCAAGGCTAACATTTAAAATTAAAGAAGAAATAAAAAACTTCCCAAAAAAAGAAAGCATCAAAAAATTCATTAAAACCAAAACAATTCTGCAAGCTATACAAAGGGGCCTGTTGTGAACAGTTTAAAGGGAGGAAAGAATATAGCAAAAGAAGAATACAGCTTTAAAGAATAAAATGGCAATAAATAACTACATATCAATAATAACCTTAAATGTAAATGCATTAAGAGATCCAATCAAAAGACATAGGGTAGCTGCATGGATAAAGAAACAGGACCCATACATATGCTGTCTACAAGAGACACGCCTTAAAACAAAAGATGCACATAGACTGAAGGTAAAGAGATGGAAAAAATATTTCATGCAAATGGAAATGAAAATAAAAGTCGGGGTAGCAGTACTTATATGTGACAAAATGAACTTTAAAACAAAGGCTGTAGTAAGAGATAAAGGAGGACAATACATAATGATAAAGGGAACAATTCAACAGGAAGATATAACTATTATAAATATCTACGCACCAAATATAGGAGCCTCAACATACATAAAGCAGACTTAGCTGGATATAAAGAGCAAGATTAACAGCAATACTATCATAGTAGAGGATTTCAATACCCCTCTAACAACACTGGATCGATCCTCAATAAAGAAAATTAATAAAGAAACAGCAGACTTAAAGGGTACACTAGATCAACTTGATTTAATAGATATCTTCAGAACTTTTCCCCTAAAGCAGTAGAATATACATTCTTCTCAAGCACTCATGGTACATTTTCTAGGATAGACCACATGTTAGGACACAAAAATGGCCTCAATAAATTTAAGAAGATTGAAATTATATCAAGCATTTTCTCTGATCATAATGGCATGAAACTAGAAATTAACCACAAAAGAAAATCTGAAAAATACTCAAACACTTGGAAACTAAATAGCATGATATTAAATAATGAATGGATTAGAAATGAGATCAAAGAAGAAATAAAAAAGTTTCTAGAAACAAATGATAATGAGCATACATCAACTCAAAATTTATGGAACACAACCAAAGCAGTTCTGAGAGGAAAGTTCGTTGCACTACAGGCATATAGTAAGAAGCTAGAAAAAGCTAAAATAAGCAACCTGACCCTGCATCTAAAAGAACTAGAAAAACAACAGCAAATAAAACCCAAGACAAGTAGAAGGAAGGAAATAATAAAGATCAGAGCAGAAATAAATGACATAGAGGCTAAGGAAACAATACAGAGGATCAATGGAACCAGAAGCTGGTTCTTTGAAAAGGTAAACAAGATTGATAAACCTTTAACTAGACTCAGCAAGAAAAAAAGAGAGAGGACTCAAATAAATAAACTTAGAATGACAGTGGAGAAATAACAACTGACACAACAGAAATACAAAGCATTGTAAGAAAATACTATGAAGAACTATATGCCAAAAAATTAGACAATCTTGGTGAAATGGACAAATTTCTTGAATAATATAACCTTCCAAAAATCAATCTGGAAGAATCAGAAGACCTAAACAGACCAATTACAACAAATGAGATCAAAACAGTTTTCAAAAAAACTCCCAAAAAAGAAAAGTCCTGGGCCTGATGGCTTCACAAGTGAATTCTATCAAAAATTAAAGAAGAACTAACTCCTATCCTCCTCAAGCTATTTCAAAATATTCAAGAGGAAGAAAGATTTCCTAACTTCTTTTATGAGGCGAGCATAATTCTGATCCCAAAACCGGGCAAAGACAACACAAAGAAAGAACATTATATGCCTATATCCCTGATGAATTTTGACGCTAAAATTCTCAACAAAATATTAGTCAATCGGATCCACCAATATATGGAAAAAATCATATACCATGATCAAATGAGAATTATTCTGGAGAGGCAAGGCTGGTTCAATATTTGCAAATCAATCAATGTGATTCATCACATAAACAAAAGGAAGAACAAAAATCACATGATAATTTCAAAAGATGCAGAAAAGGCATTTGATAAAATCCAGCACCCATTCATGCTCAAAACACTCAGTAAAGTGGGAATACAGGGAACATACCTTAACATGATAAAGGCCATCTATGACAAACCCACATAAAACATCATACTAAATGGACAAAAATTAAAAGCAATCCCCTTTAGATCAGGAACCAGGCAGGGGTACCCCATTTCACCACTCTTATTCAACATAGTTCTGGAAGTCCTAGCTACAGCAATCAGACAAGAAGAAAAAATAAAAGGCATCCAAATTGTAAAGAAGAAGTAAAACTGTCACTATTTGCAGATGATATGATATTGTATATAGAAAACCCTAAAGTCTCAGTCAAAAAACTACTGGACCTTGTAAATGAATTCAGCAAGGTGGCAGAATATAAAATTAATACTCAGTAATCAGAGGCATTTCTATATACCAACAATTAACTGTCAGCAAAAGAAATTAAGGAAACAATCCCCTTCACTATTGCAGCCAAAAAAATAAAGTACCTAGGAGTAAATTTAACCAAGGAGGTTAAGAACTTGTTCTCAGAATATAATAAAACATTGATAAAAGAAATCAAGTAAGATACAAACAAGTGGAAGCATATACCGTGCTCATGGTTAGGAAGAATAAACATCATTAAAATGTCTATATTACTCAAAGCAATTTATAAATTCAATGCAATACCAATTAAAATACCGATGACATACTTCAAAGATATAGAACACATATTCCAAAAATTTATATGGAACCAAAAAAGAACACGAATAGCCTCAGCAATCTTAAAAAGAAAAAATAAAGCAGGAGGTATCACTCTTCCGGATATCAAGGTATACTACAAGGCCATTACACTCAAGACAGCCTGGTACTGACATAAGAACAGGCACATAGATCAATGGAAGAGAACAGAGGACCCAGAAATAAACGCACAGCTTATGGACAACTGATATTTGATAAAGGAGGAAAGAACATACAATGGAGTAAAGACAGCCTCTTTAAAAAATGGTGTTGGGAAAATTGGACATCTACCTGCCAAAAAATGAAACTAGACCATCAACTTACACCATTCACAAAAACAAAATCTAAATGGATTAAAGACTTAAATGTAAGCCGTGAAACCATAAGCATCTTAGAAGAAAACATAGGCAGCAAGCTCTCCGACATCTATAGCAGCAATATATTTGCCGATTTATCTCCACTGGCAAATGAAATAGAAGGCAAGATAAACAAATGGGACTATATCAAACTAAAATGTTTTTGCACAGCTAAAGACAATAAGAACAGAATAAAAAGACAAACCACACAATGGGAGAACATATTCAACAGCACATCTGATAAGGGGTTAATAACTAAAATTTATAAAGAACTTATAAAACTCAACACCAGGAAGACAAACAATCCAATCAAAAAATGGGCAAAAGAATTGAATAGAAATTTATCCAAAGAGGACATACAGATAGCCAATAGGCATATGAAAAAATGCTCAACATCACTAATCATTAGAGAAATGCAAATTAAAACCACAATGAGATATCACCTCACATCAGTCAAAATGGCCCTCATCAGCAAAACAACACAGAACAAGTGCTGGCGAGGATGTGGAGAAAAGGGAACCCTTCAGCACTGCTGGTGGGAATGCAGACTGGTGCAGCCACTGTGGAAAACAGTATGGAGATTGCTCAGAAAATTAAAAATCGAACTGCCTTTTGACCCAGCTATCCCACTTATAGGAATATACCCTAAGAACACCATAGCCTGTTCAAAAAGAAGAAATGCGCCCCCATGTTCGTGGCAGCATTGTTCACAATAGCGAAGGTCTGGAAACAACCCAAGTGTCCATCAGAAGACGAGTGGATTAAAAAGCTTTGGTACATATATACTATGAAATACTACTCAGCCATAAGAAATGATGACATCGGATCATTTATAACAAAATGGATGGATCTTGATAACATTATACGGAGTGAAATAAGTAAATCAGAAAAAAAGAAAAACTGAGAACAGCATGATTTCATACATAGGTGGGACATAAAAGTGAGACTATGAGACATGGACAAGAGGGTGGTGGTTACGGGGTGTGGGGAGGGAGGGAAGGGTGGGTATGGAGGAGGGGATGGACACAGGGAATACCAGATAGAAGGTGACAGAGGACAATTTGACTTTTGGTGACGGGTATGCAATACAATTGAATGATAAGATAATCTGGAGATGTTTTCATTGTACATATGTACCCTGATTTATTGGTGTCACCCCATTAGAATTAATAATAATAAAATATAAAATTTAAAAATAATTAATTCTCAAGCTTGTCTCAAACTAGTTTTTAATGCCCTGAACTTAAGAAGGAGGTTCTCTATTTTCTAACAAATCTGTAAAGCAACTTATTAAAACAATCATTTGTTTCCCCCCAATTATAGACACCAAACACTGAATGAAGATGTGATTTAGTTAAATGTGATAGTTGTCATGAAATCCAGTTGAGAAATTTAATCAAATTTATTTCCCTTAATTTCAACTCTAGGATGTTCTTCAAAGAATTTCTTAAATTGCATGATATTAGCAAATAACCTCAGTAATAAGAAATGAATTATAAATGAGATCATACAAGCTTTGAGCTTGAGCATATCCATCGCCTGGTCTTCTTGGTTCTGGTTTCCCATCTATACCTCTCTACTCTCCTTGCTCTATGTTCCCTAAGGTAAATCTCCTCAAAACTCATATAATTAATTGATAGTTTTATAAAAGCAAGAACTTCTGGTGTAGTTTTGAAATTGAGTTCAAAATTTACAGCTGAAGATCATGATAAAGTCACTTTCCTAATTTCATCATCTTTGCCTATCATAATTATCCCTGTTTGCATTATATAATTTTAGGCCCATCGACTATTGCACTCAAATGGAGGAAAATCTTTTCATTTACAAACACACACTAGATGTTTTTCTAGGACACAAACAGTTATAGGGGAATATGCAAAAAGATAACATTTAACTATTTAATACTACCATTTTGAAATGCTAGAATTCCACCCAGAGCAATTATGTAAGATAAGGAATAAAATGCCCATGAGAAGTCTTACCTAAAATTTGAATGGAACTTTTGAGCTATTCTGCTTTTGTTAATTATGAGATTTCAATAATGTGGAAATAATAGTTCAATTCTAGATTTGCAAGTATAAGGACTATTCCTGCAAATAATATTCATGAGCAACCAGAGAGACTCACAGGTTTTCCCCACTATCAGAAAGTAGAGTATTCCTATAAATGCTTTTGTAAGCCTAAAAGACATAAAACAAAGAAGCAAGTACCTTAGGACACATCTTGCTCACAGATGCATGGGATAATCTGAGATAAAGCATAGATGCTCACAGATAGCACAGTTCCCAGGAAAAGAGCTCTCTATAGTGGTACGCTGCTATGCAAACACTGAATGCTGCTTTCAGTTTTCCTCTTTTATTTCCTAAAAGTGAAAATCCTCTTCAGATTTATTTTTGTTGCAGGCACTAATGCAGGTCTTTCATAAAAATGAATGAGTGTAAAGCAATTTTTTTGAAAATCGGGCATACTCTTATAGGTCTTCATCCCATAATCTGCTTACACAGTATCATTAGTGATAGAATCATCCTTATGTACCAAAATACTGTTTGAAAAAAAAACAACATAACCAACCTGAAGAATAAAGTAATTATTTATTAGTATTTTGAAACTAAATTTTAAATGGCCTTTGAAAGATATTTCAGAGTCATGAAAAACAAATACAATATATAGTACTACAGTTAACTGAGTTTGTCACCTAATTCCTTATTGGTTTTAAATTAATTATTCATTTACCTAGAGATTGTGGTTTTCTTCATGCTGGAGACCTTGAATATTAACTTTCATTTAAAAAAATTAAAAATAAGATGTTCTGAATTATAAGTAAAATAAATTCTGGGAATATTTAAAATTGAAGAGAGCTGAGAAGTGTTGCTTTTAGAAAGAGCAAAGAGGACAGTGAACAATTTAAAAATGGAATGAATGGAATTTAAAAATGCAAATGAGTGAATCATATTTTTCACAGAAGCCAGATGTCTACTTGCTTCCATGTTACAAATCAGTATAAAGGCTTATTTGTAAGGCAAAGTTTACACAATAAAAACAAAATAATGTGTTTAGAAAAACAGTCTATTGATCCATCTGGGTTTGATGTCTATGTAAGAAAGAAAAAAAAAGATGTCATTTTGGTTAACTTCACTTCAATTATCAAAATCAAAGTTGTTAATCTTCTTTCAAAAGGCCAGTGAATATGCACTACTTTGTACACGAAATTTCTTTGTACGTACTTCATGAGCATCTTCTCTGAAGAAGGGCCACAGCTTTTATAAAGGGCCATATTTCCAAAAAGGTTAAGAACCATTGCCCTTCTAGTTCAAACAGCTACATTTTAAAATCATATTGTCTGTAGCTTCTTTTAGCTATATATTAACAAAAGACACAAGTATGATGTTTGAAGAAGTCAAACATCTTGCAAGTAAAATTTTTCTTGAACAGCCCAATTTGGTGAGGGGATCAGAAATTAATACCCTTTAGAAATGGGAAAGAGTGAAAGGACAAAAGCATTTAATCATAAATAATTATTGCAAAGATGATGATTTTTCCTCAGAAATAATAATACAAAAAAGTCACATACCCGAGGCAAAAAGAACTGTTAAAATTATATTATTACATTAAGGTTTTACATTTACTTGTCTGAGGGCTTGTATATTTGCATTAACATGATCAGTAACTCATATTTCATCCAGTCCACCAAAGATGTAAATAAACTTAGAGTTGAGAAATTTAATTTTAACTATGAAAAAAACATGTTGACTCATTGAATTTTGTAGTATAATTTCACTTATATGTTTATGAGTAGGAGAGTCATAAGGTGGACAGAAATATATGTATCCCAACGGTACTTAAAATCATTCAGTGTTGGCCAAAATGTATATAGTACATATGCTATTCTTCTTATATTTTTATTTGAATGTTCTCTTAGGAATTTCTCCTCCAAATCCCTTAATGTACTACCATTACTGTCATTTCAGTTGTCTATTTTTCTAAAGGGCATAGAAAATTATCAATTACTAAGAAAATATCGATTGAAGACAGCCAACACATATTAAGAAGGCTCTTTCACACCACATCAATATAATCCATCAGTGACTGTTATCTGATCAAAATTTTCCAGCTCATTTCACTAGAGTTAGTTCAACCTTTTCTTTATATGAACAGAACTTATCTAACTAAATAAAAATTTTAAACTGGGGAGTGGTCAGGGTATGGCAGGGCTAGATAACACAACCTGAATATTTTACTGTTTCTAAGGTGTTTCTTTTCAGATGTTAGATTAAACCTTTTTTACCTTCTGTCATGAATTATCAGAATCTGAGAAATACAATGCATTTAATACAGAGTACTGTTTCATTTCTAAAAGTCCAAGGTAGATGTTTCACCTACCGTAACTAAGGGTAGGCATTTGACCAGAGAAGAGAAGCTCAATAATGACTTCTGTCAGTGGGATCTTAATATTTGTTCATGTAATATACACGAGGAAATATTTATAAGCCTTTGTTGGTAAGGAAACAAACCTATTTATTCAGAAAATAAACTAGAAATCACTATTTGACCCTATTATTTTCTAAAATCACCAAGCCATGTCATATAACTTAGACTCACAGTGCAGGAAACCAACTAGGGCCTTGCTTCTCACAGTGTGGTCAGGCATCCCCTCAGAGCTTGCTCGAAATACGAATTCTCCCACCCATCCCAAGCCTACTGAGTCAGCATCTCCAGTCTGAGAAGATTCCCCAGGTGACTCATATACAGATTAAGTCTGAGAAGAAGTTGTCTAGATGAGTGGTTCTCAAAGTACAACCCTCAACCGGCAGCACCAGTATCACCTGTGAGTTTTTAAACAATGAAAATTCCAGCCCAACCCCAGGCCTACTGTACTTTAATAAGTTCTTCAGGTGATTCTTATGCACATTATAGTTTGGGAATCGCTGTCCTAGATCACTAAATTCTGATTTTGTTTCAAATATTTTCTATATATCGAGCTTTCTTGCTACCATCTTCCTTTTCACATAGTCTAGCACAAGAACTGTTCTAACACACTGTATACTCTAGAAAGAAAAAAAATGACTGGATATATAGCTGTCCTTGGAAAGTCCTAGAATCCCCTCAAATATTTAAAACAATTTGAGGGCAGGTTTCCCTATTTGAGTTTATTAGTATACTAACATCATCCCTCTATCTCTAAAGATATCATATAATTCTCATAACCACATTTACTTATGTTTACTTTACATGTTCATATCTGCATACACAAAAACAAACACACCATTCAAAAATAGAATTACTGAATGAGTAGAAGAAGTCAGGATATTAATCACATATTTATATTTAGTAGTTAACAGTTTTCCCTTTTGCTTCCTATGTAAAAGAAGACAAGAAAGAAACCCCAATAATAAAACAAATTGGTAGAAGCAGAATTTCACAATAATGTATATTTTTAAAGCCACCCACATTGTAAAGAAATGTTTTATAGCCAAGGGCCTCCTGACCCACACAAAGTAACTCTGACCTTCTGTGGCAATATTTGGTCTGTTAGCAAGAAGTTGAAGTGGTCTCATTTTTACCATCAATTCACTTTAGTGATCACCTCTGCTATGAAGCCTTCCAGGCTGAAGCAAAATTAGAAATTTCTCTTCTAACTTCCCCTAGAAACATTGGCATGCATTTATCACAGTACTTGTTGAATTGTGTTGTTAATTTCATTAGCAGGCTATTTTAAAGGTTGGTATTTTAGTAGTCTCTGAACAACTGGTAGCAAGTATAGTCATGCCCTTTAGTCAATACTCAAGATATCTTTGAATGAACAAATGAGTAAATGAATGAAACTATCATTGTAAATAGAATATACCCTTTTAAAGCATATGAGCTCAAACAACAATGGAAACATCAGGTATCAGAAATAATAAGAAACAATCTTTCATTCCTTATATCTGTCAGAATCTTGCTTTGTACCCATCTAAACTTAAATAGTTACATGTTAAATGACTTGTTCAAATTTATATAGCATATAACACTGCCACTTGAAAGAATGAATGTACCTACCAATTATAAGCCTTTCATTTTTAAATAATTATGAAAATTAATTTACATTTTATCTCAACCATCACCTTAGTTTAGGATTGTAAAAAAATGTGCTATCATTTGTAAGCCTTAAAATTCTTAGTATTTCAAATAGATTTTCTACTGTTTGTTTTAGGGAATCTTTGAAACATTTCCAGATCTCATTTTACCTTGAAAGGCCTCTTCCTCTTACAATACCTGTACTTGAATCTCCTTCCTGTTAAAGTTGTACACAAACACCAGGGAGGGAACAGACAACTTAACATTGCTTGGGAGGGTTTCCTTTTCGTGCTTTAGTCCCTAACAAACACATGTAATGTTGGATGACCTTTTGCTCCAGACTACTGTGCCTATTGTATAGTGGCTTCCTTTTCTTTGATGTAGCAAAGAAGAGTTTGTGCCTCAAGTCTTTAAAGTGGAGCCTCCGAAATTTGCAATACAAAAAATCCCAAAGATTGTTGGAGGCAGAGAATCAATGTTCTTAATAGTACAAGATCCTTATCCAAAAATTAACTTCTTTCACACCTTAGCTTTCCAGATATAATGCAGCTGTAGAAGGCTATGCAAGTGTCATGTTTAAAGAAATGTAGATAAACAAGGATACAGAAAAAAGACAAATGTGGTCACAGTAAAGATAACAATGTATATAAACTCATCTTTATGAATATAATTAATTATTAATTTATACACTTATTTGTTTGGTTTCTTAGTGAGACTGTTTGAATAATTCTCTTGTAAAGGTAATAAAAATCAGTTAATGAAACATCATTCTTGAGACTGTTTCAGAGAAAATATATTCAATAATGTGCTCATTGAGCTAAAAGAAATGCAGTGTATGTATGTGTGTGTGTGTGTTCATGTGCATGCACACATACATGCTGCAAGCTAAATATGTAAGATTTGAGATATTTAAAGGGAAAATACATTATTTTTGTATGTTATTCTCCAACTATGTATACTTCCAAATGACTGCATAGATGTCATTTCAAAATCATAATAATTTCTTAGCCATGTGGAGGGAGGTTTGAAAAATGAATATTGAAAGATGTCTTAAACATCAGTGCTGGCAAGCATTGATTTATAGTAAATTCCCAGCAAAACAAGAATAAAATAAAGAGATTAATTTTAGAATTTAATTAGCTAAAATATCTAATTCATTCAAATCATGGAAAATTTCTAAAATAAGAGATCTAGAATATATAATAATCTTGTAAATCTTTGATGTCATGAAATTTAATGATGATTCAGTTTCTTGCCCAAATGAAACAGTAGAACTATAATATTGAAGGAAAACTAGTTTATGTAACTTTAGGAATGGCATTGCCATTGTAATATCTGACTCTTTTGCTTTCAGTACTGATATTAACTTACTGTTATCTTTGTTGGTTATAAAGATATTATAAGAAGAAAACTAGAATGAAAACTTAGTAAGTAAAGTGCTTTGTGCTTCTTTAAAACTCAGCCAGGTTTAATGTGTGAATAGTAAGTTTTTAATGTGTATTTGGTCAAGGATATTTAATCTAGTCACAAACAATGAATAACCTGGAATGTAAAAACCAGTTGTGAGTTAAAACTAAAACCTGGAGGATTTTAGTGTCTTAAATTTATTATTGTATATAATTTAATAAGAGTACTATCATCTACTTTAAATAATAGTACACTTTTTAAATTATTTTTGTGAATTCTCATTCTTATCCCGAAAGGAAATCAGATTTCAGAAATTCTTACACAGTCAAAACTCTCCAACATGTTTTTGACTCAGCCCAGAAACACATCTTAATTCTGTTCAAGCAAAATATCTTTCTCCCTTAAATGTTCTCACATATCAAATCACAGTAGTCATCCCTAAGCATTATTTCTTCCATAAAAAATATCAATGTGTTTTGAGAAAGGTTTTTAATCTTACAAAATTTTGGAGATGTTTAAAAATCAGTGGTAGGTTTGGTGACATAATTATTCTAATTCTCAAATGTCAGACATTCATAAATGTGGAGCTATGTCTTTTTCCTGGTGGTGAAGTTCAGTATTTGCAAATTTGTACAATCAGAGAGCAATGCAATGGTTTCAAGGCTGCTACAGCTGTATGCTTACCTAAATTGCAACACAAACTAGGTCCATGGCAAGAAGCACTCATTTGCCCATAAAAACTGAGAAATCATATTGCCCAGTAATCAACTCGTGTAGGCAGTTGTTCATAGATGTGTCTTTAAAAAGCACAGCCATGTACGATCTTACTTCTTCATCCTTCAAAGGACAAGTCACAGAACAAATTACAGAGAAGGAATTCAGAGAACACAGAAGCTGTATCTTCAGCCCACAGAAGCTGATCATATAGTTGCACAGTTATAAGAATTATATAGGTATAGCAGCACAGCACCTAAATAGACATTTCATTTGACAGTAAAGAAATATAAAATCTTACTTAAAAAAGTATTTTGAAAACCAGTGTTAGTTTTCTGACTTCAAAGTTCATGAAAGAGATTATAAATAGCATGCACTTCTTAACAAACACATTGTTTAGCTTCCAAATATAATATTATATATAGGAGGCTGTGCATTTATTCAGTTACTACTTACAGAAGGATAAACTAGAAGTCTATGGTTAAACCCCATCCCCATTTGTATTATTAAAGATTTTGTAAGGATACCATAGCTATATTTACATATGCACAACTTGAGGTACATGGGAAAAAGCAAGTAATCAAGAGCTTCAATTTGGTGTCTTAGGAATTGTCCTCTCTACTTATTATCCTGTGATTGTGTTCAGAGCTTGGGAATTTAAAATGAAAAAAAAAAAAAAACCTCATACTAGCAATCACTATTTTTCCTGTAATCAAGTCAATACGTCTTTTCACATTCTTTTACTGGATTGCTTTCCTCTGTTTATTATTGTTGTTAAACAAGGTGAGAGTTTAGGTGACATTTTTCAATGATGATTTCTTTTGCAATAACAAAAATCTTAAATGCAGTCTCTCCTTTTATTCCTGCTATGTGCTATCAAATTCATCTTTGTATGGGAGGCACAAACTAAATTGACTAAATTGTCCTTAGTAGGTAGTACTCTTTCCCAGACACTAGGAAGTAAATTGTCAAAGAGTTACACAGGGTTTTAGCTGCATGATTCCCATTGACTTTAATGGGAGTTGAAAGGAAAAACACTCCATGCAAAGCTTAGAAAAGTAGGGGTTAGCTTTCTTTATGGTCTCCACTGTATTTAGTACCCTCTAGCTGTCAACATTCTCTCTTCTAATACTTCTCTGTTCTCCTCTTTCTCTGTATCTTGTCCCTAAAAGGATATAAATCTTAGGCCTTTTTTATATAACCATCAATATACAGTCAACTTACTCCACCCCTAACAGCATTTCCAAGTCTCATAAACATCTCTTTCTCCAACCCCCCACACCCAAACCATCTATTAATGCCCAGTGTATGTAAATAGCTAGAGAAAATATATTTTTTATATTTTAAAGAAATATTTTTATAATATTAGCTGGATGTTTTTGTTATTTGTGCTGTATTTCAAGTGATAATCAAAATTGAAAAAATTATATTCTTTACTACTTTAAAAAATGCTTATTAGTATTCTCACTTTCAGTATTTTTTAACTCAAGTAGTTTTAGTATTCCCTGAAAGGTGCCATAGAGCCCAAATACATAAGCATCTGGAAAATCACCAGGCACTGCAAGGCAGTTATCATAGTCACTTAAGCAGCAGTTAGCTAAAGTGATTCATAGGACAACTGTGAACAACATAATAGATACCATAATGTTAGATTCTGGCAGAATAGGTACAAGTTTCCGTCGTGTCAGGGAATGAAGGACACCTTTGTCTGTGTAATGGAGACAGCAATACCACAATTGCCTGATGTCACTCTTATAGAATACATTGCAACACACACACACACCCTATTGGGATTGTTCTAATTCTCTAGCAAGTTTTGATTGTGGAGAGAGCCAACTAGGCTAGCTTTGAGCTAGATTTTTATGAGTGTTTGATTCTGTATAGAATACACAAAAGACCCAATCTTTGTGCCTACAACTTTTTTCATTACTGTGGCATTAATTACAAAGTAAGATGCCAAGTAATTGGCCGGGGAAACACTACTTGCTTATTTATCAGATACTTTTATTCTATGCCCCTGGCTTCTCTCCTTTATTGCACTTTTATAATAGATTACCAGGGTAGCAATATAAAGAGTCTTTCCTTTGCATAATTATCACCCAACTTACCTTGAATTTTTTCTCTCATTTCAAATCATAACAGTAAAAGAAAGGATTTGCACTCAGCAACATATTAATCAACACACCATATATAAACACATGGTCTAAAACAAAGCAAAATATTCTGCTAAAAGCTAGTAGTGGTTTACTATCAAAAATCATCCCAGTTCACTCTTTCACCCAGGGGTTTATTATTTCTCTGACACACTGTGAGAATGTGCCATAAAATACCAGACACATTGAGCAAACATCCTGAAATCTCAACACACTGGGTACCTCAAAAACATACAAGGACAGATTTCTCTCAGTTTGTTTGTCTTATTTGTCCCAAGTTATTATCAAATACTACTTTTCTATCTCTACATTGATCATGACAAAAGATATGTTTTTCATAAAATAGCACATTTGGACATAACAACAACCCCAGTTTATATCTTTCCCATTGTCGAATAGCACGTCTCATACTATACAGGCGCCGCTGGCTGGCCAAGGACCCTCATGCCAAATTGCGGAGGATATTCTTGTCGCAGTGACAAATTGCTTGCTGGTGGGCTGTGCAGAGTGTTGTTCTGGCAGCATCAGAGTTGTCTATGTGTCTGTCACTTGGTGAAGCTGCTTTAATGCTAGGTGATTTCACCCTCACCCCTACCCCCTTTCCTTTTTCAGCAATACATTTTTCAGACTTACTTTTTCGCTTACCAGTGAATGGGGACTTTTAACATTCACTTGACAGTGAGCCTATGGAAACGCCTCCTAAGCAATCCGTACAGGTATCTGTAGGGTGAGAGGAGGATTTTTTTCACAGTGCCATACTTGTTTTCCATACAAACCTACAGGCTTCCATTAGAGCCACCCACATCCCGGTTGGCAATGCATTTCTGCAGTGAGTGCTTTAATGAATCCAGACAAAACTGCACAGCATTCCTGACACACAGGATGATCATGCATTTTAATAGTATTACAAGGTAATTTATTTCTTTAGTCTCTAAAATATTGATGATCAAACTTATTTATTTGTTAACATTTCATCAAATAGATTATTCTGCTTGGATATGACACTTTTAAAAACTAAAAGTATTTCTTTTATAAGTTCCTTATATTAAGTATATCTCTTCAATGAGGATCGGCTTTCAAAAAAAGCAGAAATGTAAATAAGTAGACAACCATCAGTAAACAAATTAGCTTGTAAACATACTGGAGGCAATTCCAACAATGTCTGTTGACTACCTCTAAAGGTATATAATTTGATGCCTCCAGATAATTTGTGGGTAAAGTCTAACCAGCTGACATTTCAAGATAAATAATAAATAATACTCCTATTTCATTACATAGTTTATAATTAACTATAAATGTAAAGACATTTAAAAAACTAGAACTACAGGAGATAGAGTGTTGTAAGATAATTTGGGGAAACTGGAAAGGATAATGTATAAATACAAAAGAGGTAGGAGGCCTTTTATATGCTACGGAATGACAGTAGATTTTTTCCCATAAAACATATTCTGCAGTGGTGGTGTATTATTTAAGACTTAAGATATATAAATGAAGCTAATGGGTTTTTCACAAAGGATAATATACAATGGAATAATTCTAAAAGGAAATGAACAGGCTTTTAATCTTGTGAGGAAAAAAACGTTTGTTTTTACTTCTCTTATATAGACATGTATTTGTTAGTTTTATTGTTAAAACTGTAGCCCTGAATTAAGTAGACTATAACATTCTTCTAAATACTTCAATATAAAGATATTAGATAAGATTTTTTTTTCAAAAAGATATATACATAGGTAGGTAGAGAGATAGATAGGTGATAGATGATAGATAGATAGATGGATAGACCAATGGTTACCCGTATGTTAGTTAGAAGTAGTTATAACTGTGTGGTAGAATTCCAAAAAGACTAAATATCTTAAATATATATTTTAAGTTTCAACTCTCAGGACACATAGGTAAAATTTTCAAGCCACATTGATGTTTAAATTAGTTTTTTTCATCATGATTGCTGATAGGACTTAAGTTAGCCCTCTGAACCACATGAGTATTTCCAACCTAAACCTATCAAATTATCTTTCCCAGACATTTTTGTGATTTGTTTTATTCTCCAAAACCTGACAGCACAAATGTTCTCCCTTTCATCACTCAGGAGCATCTAATATGAAGTTATTGATCCTGAAATTGCTGGGATTTTCTAAGAACGTTCCTTGTTGGTTCTGCACTGTTGCCACTGAAGTGGTTAAATCTTTGTTTGTTTGTTTTGTTCTGAAAGGCTCTTAATGGGTTAAGCTGTAGGCTTTCCCCAAAGCTGTAAATGATTGTCAAAGTAGCAAGGAATAAACTAACCACAGAGTGTGTGTGTGTGTGTGTGTGCAGGCTGTCAGAGCAAAGTAAATATGATCTTTAAGTTCTAAAACTAAGCTAGTATAAATATATGTGAAATAAAGTATTTCTCACTATCTATATTAAATGTCTATTAACTGAAAATTCCCATGAATTATGCTAACCAATATCTAACATGCATTATGTCTATTTAATCAATAATAATTGCATTAAACTATACTGTACAATGACGACCCACAATTTTGAGATGAATTATCTTAATTACAGTGGCAGTATCATGCTTTACTATGAAATTAATGTGTCATTGTATTTTCATCCATTGTGCTTTTCATAATTGTACCAATAATATTCAAAATGGTGATTCCAAGATATGTAGGGCTTTAAAGCAATCACTGGAACTTTAAGTAAATATGTATTTGTCTTCATGATATTATGCTGTGTTCTTGACTTGTATAATTAGTTTTCAGCTTGAGTGTGATATTAAGTAGAGGATTAATGACTTGACAAGTAAAGACATACCCATATTTGGAGAAACAGATGGAAATGCATGAACTTATATGACTATTTTATATAGTGCCAGCTCCTACTTAAAAGGAAGACCTTATCCAAGGTCTCATTACCAATGCACAGTGACTCCAACAGCTAAATACTCAACTCAAAAAAATGCAATTCTATTATACAACTCTCCTGATGGGTGTGATGGACAAATGTTACAGATTGGGTTCAAGTCACCCAACCAGTCTTCAGGAATGGCATACACTGGCACTCTTCAAAACCTCTGGCCACTTGTAATAGAGGGTGAATTCCTCTGTCAGAGTATGACAAAACCCCTCTTGGATTTGCTGGGGAACAGATATTTTTCCAATGGATAAATCACAAAAGTCTAGAAGAAATGAACTAAAATGTCCTCTGCTTCAGCTTCAAATAACCTCATATTATTAATCAAAATCTACAGAGATGACAGTCTTTTGGCAAATGTTCAGCATGACTGTTTGAGAGAGATGCAACACAGCATCTGGGCCTCTGAATGTTGCACTTGAACATTGCATTTTGGAAATATATCATGTTAGAGAGAAATAATTTATTTTTAACTTTAAATAAAAAGCCCTCTGTTATACCTCTGGTTTCTCTTGGACATGGATATTGTATTTCATACTTGAGCATATAAGTACAAATGAACAGTTTGCTGTACCTCTTAAAATGTTAGCTTAATTCATTAAATCTCATATGCAAAAGAATAACAAAACATTCTCTTTCCCATAAAATTCGGATACAAAAATTATGAAACCTTGAAGGAAGTTTCTAATTTCCACCTCATATTTGTAATAAATGCAATGAATTGAATTGAAAGGGATTCTATATTAAAGGGAATGCATGAACTTCAAAATGATAGTGCTTTTATCGTATATAGGGAAAGATTGATTCTGCTGTAATGCCAGTGCAGTCTTTGTAATTTTCTAAATTCCATTCAAAGTGCTGATATTCTGATGACAAAACCAACTGCCACTGTAACTCCGGAGCCTAGCATTAAGAAAAGGGACTTCAATGAGTGCAATAAAAGAGAAAGCAATTTTTTCCCCTTGCATGTAGTATTCTAAAATTAAGGTGGGGAAGTATTATAAAACCTAGATGAATACCCTTAGTGAACAACTAATTTGCTAATTGTATGACACCCAAAAAGCCAAATGTAGTTACTACTTATATAAGAAAAAAAAAAGATGCATTTATAAAAACAAAGGCTGCTATGTCAATCTTTTCCTGAGGCATTGTACCAAGATAATGGGGGGGGGGGGGGGTGAAAAAGGAAACTAGTTCTTTTCCCCTTTTTTCTTTTCTTTGTAAGATTTGGGGTACCTCTAATTGACCTAATGTACTTTTATTTGTAACACCTTTCCAAAAGTAAAACAAACAAACTGTGTAGACAGTGGCTGCAGAGCCTCTTTTCTTAGCGTATTTTCCAATATTGCTGCATTTCACTTTCTCCATTACTGTCTCACCTTCCCTATTCACACTGTCCTGGGCAATATCCTCTGGCACTAACCTCCTCCAAGTTTCTAGGCTTTTTTTTTTGTCACTCCTTTGTCATCCAGAGAAGAGGAAGGACATTGGGGGGAAGATTTCCCAAGACATCTCTAATCTTCTTCCCTGTTTACACTACCACCTGCAAATGAGAAGGAAACTTTCCAGAGTTTGAATGAAAGCTCTGGCCTCTCCTATAGACAAGGATGCATGATGCGGAAATAGTGTTTGTTAAGCAGGCTGAATCACTGAAAAGATCACACATGACAAGGCAGCTTTAGGAACCTTTGTGGATTTAGGTCATACCAAGATAACTAAATAAGAAATCAATAAATCAAGTGAACTTTCCTGATCTCCAAACATCCAAAAGCTCAAGTTTATACAGGACCTTTAAGAACAGGGTTAGGAAAATGTGTTTGTTTTGTTTTCAGGAGAAAGAGTACCTGGCACCTTGGCAATACTCCATGTAAGAAGAGAATACATTCACATTTTGGAATCAAAGAAAAACACTATCCAATACCAGTTGTCAACACGATGATTTCAATAGTGCTTGGGTTTTGGATACTACATTAGAAAGATCAACACAAATTTAAAGTATTCAAAAAATATTCTTCTGCAGGTTTTCATTGCCTTCTTAATCAGAGTAGAAAGAGGAACCTGATTGGAAGTAAAATATAAAAGAATTAGGATTAAAATTGGAAGTGTAGTCCTAAAATAACATGCTGACTGGTCCGTCTTTATACAATATTGCTCCTATAAAAGAGCTTGGATAAAGGTGAAAAGGCTTATAAAATGCATATAATTTTTGAATCACATAAATAATGTGCACATATAAGTTTCAGTAGCTTAAAAATATTTCTAATAAGAATATTTCTTTCATTAATTTGAACTGTGAAATAGGATGAGAAAGGTATTTCAAAGGATATATTTACTTGTATGTTTACTGCCAGTCTTTGCCTTCGCATTTTGTCCTCAAAACATTTTGAATGAAAATGCTTACTTCCTTCCACGAGTAAGAAAGGCTTACCACTTTATATCTATGCATAGCCAGAATATTTGAAATTCTAGAAATAGATTAGCATTTCTAAATATCTCAATAGTAATGCTACTTCTTTGCATTTATCAGTGTATGGGTTTATGTATACCAGTTATTAAATGATTACTATCTGCCATCATGTTTAATTTAAAATACATTTTTATTGTATTAATTTTAATAGAGGATACATTTTATTATAACAACTCAGGAGATAAGAAGACAACAAGGAGATCATATATATGAATATGGATATGAATATGAATATAGATATATAGGAAGAGATTCAGTAGAAGCCAAATGGGTTAAATTTTTGCATGAAACTATTTCCTGCTCTTAGGTGAATGTATTCAGATTTTTTTTTCCTTTTGATCAACTGCATGTAATAATTGTGATCTATTTTAAGTAATTATGACTCAAAAACGTTATAGTTTTTTATGTTCAAAGGAATATACATTAACACCAACTTGTAGCATAAAAGGGTGGCCAAAATTTACTCAAAACTTCCTCAAGAAGCAAGAAATTTCAAAAGATATGATACAAATGTCCTGTGGCAGTCCAGACCCCATGTTCTGCATTCCTTCAGAAAAAAAATTTCAATCACACTTTTATCTCATAAACACATTATTATTCCCGCAGCTCTTCCAGTGGTACCCAGATCATTTCTCAGTCCCATAGATGGTCAGCATCAAGTGTGTTGACTGATTATCGTTACAAGGCAAATTGCACACAGCCGAGGTTTCATTGCTATCAATCACATTATTTTTTTCTTGAAGAGCCACAATCTCTAATTCATTTTGGGTGATGCCAATTCATTCTGAAGTTTAACACACACACACACACACAGAGTCATTTAAACTTTAAATTCAAAAATAAATAAATGTGGAGCCAATTCCCAATACCACTCATCCACCCTACACCTACATATTGCCCTTCTGCCTTTTTCCATAAGAAATATGATAAAAATATTAGAAAAACACATTTTGATATCAAACAAAAAATAGACATTCTAGCTGCTTAAAAGAAATCACAGTCATAAATGGAAATGAGACTAGTACAAATGAACAATGGTTGTTGCAGATGTTTTCTTTTGGCTGAACAATCTTGCACACACAGATAAACTAACATAGCACTATATTCAAAGCACCTACTATGTGTAAGGCACCAGACATAAATCAAACAGGGTGCAGAATTGTAGAAAGTCTGAGACAAGTTGGTATTTTTTGTCTTTCACCTTCCATCTAAATTGCCTTCATCTATTTAAAGTTAAGACATCTCCAATTAAAGGATGTTAGGCATTTTGTACTATTCAACTTTGATAATGTACTTAGAAAAGAATGCCTGGCACATAGTAGAAACTTAAATATTTGTTGAATGAGTGAATGGTTATAAGTACTTTTCAAAGGCAAAATAAATCATCTGCCACTTCTAATGTATTTGGAAAGACATCAATAAATGGCTATTGTAAGGAATATTGCAGAAGCTAGTTAAGATAATCTAACTATGTAGTAGTTTATTTATCCTACTATAGAATTTTGTTCAGAACCCCTGGGGGAAACTTTTGTTGTGATTACTTCTAGTCTGGCAATCAATGACTCTGCTCCAGAACAGAATCAAACCAAGCCTATGTCCTTTCTTCATGTCCCTGCCATTTAACCATCCAGTTGTTAACACATTTTTAAATCTGACAAGTTATTTCACTTCCAAAATGATACCAAGAGTCACACATGTCAGAACTCTACTTGATAAGTTGTGTTCATTTCAAATGTGGTATGTGAACACTGAATTCTCACTCTTTACATCCTGCAAAGTGTATCAATAATTATGCCAAATCTATCCAACAGTTGATTGAGGTGCTTTCAGTTTGATATGGGTGTCAAAAAGCGAACACTAACTTTATTCAGATCTTTGCCTGTTATGTTGAATGGAAAAAAAATCCATTCATCTATCTCAGATTCATCTCTAATCCTGGAAATTAGGAAAAGGTATCTCAGATTGTGCACACATTTCCTTTGTGGGTACAGAGGTGACTATACCACCTGGCATCCTGTCCCCTTTTATTATATCCAATTATATCTTTCATATGTAAAAGTTCTAAAAAGTATGATTTGTATGCAAAGAAATAGTTTTTTTAACTCCAATTCCTAGTCTATCTGAAAACATTAATTCTTCAATTATTATAAAGTAAATGTTAAAAAGATATCTACCGCAATCTCTTTTTCAGGGCTCTCCTGACTTAATCTTGTGTACTCCTACCATATCATGAGTGGCTGAACTTCAATCTGAGAAGATCCAGCAATGGAAACTCTTTACTCGGGTTTCCCGCATTTATTCGTGACATCTTCGATTTGTAGTTCTATTTATCCTGTGGCAGACAGAAATACCGATGAGAAAAATAGAAGCAATATAGTTTTGTATTTAAAGTGATCTCATGAGGCACCAAGATAGTAACCCAGGAAGATTCAATGTATTCTTAACGAAATCAGTGTGAACATGAAATATAAATTAAGTGAAAAAATAATTTCTAATAAGTAATACATCATTATTGGAATGGAGAACATCACTCTATGTATTAAATTTAATAAGGGAGAAGTTTTAAAAGGGTTAACATTAAGTTTATTTTAAGATCATAAAGCTTTTCAGTAAATATGTTACCAATTAGATATTGAAGACAAATTGATCTCTGGTATACACACATTTTTTTCAAGTGCTAATTTTTGGCACTATAATTAAGCATAAGTGATTCATATTATACATTTTCCCATGTTTCATGTCTAGAATTCTTCCACTGTTAAAAGAAAAAAAAATCTTCTGACCATGGGTGACAGTTGCTTGAGGTTAAAACTTAAACATAAACTCATCATCATCTTTTAATCTTGTGGCCTTAAGCATTTGACCCAAAGATGTGTTGAGAGTTCACAAGGGAAGGACTAAATGGAGTAGACATTTATCTTTGGAGCCCAAGCCCTGACCTTAAAGTTGTAAAATGAATTGCCTACTCCAGAGGATATTGTTATAGTCAGATGTGTGAAAATGAGCAGTGGAAATGGGAAAGAAAGAGAAAAGAGAGAGAGAGATTGAAAGAGTAGATAAGAAAAAGAATTTTAGAGACTTCGGGTTGGCTTAAATATTTGATGTATCTTTTATATTTGTTTAATTTTTTTCTACCATGATCTACTTTGAAAACTGTAGATAGAAGAGTTAGGCTTCTGACTTTTAATGAATTGCTGTGAAACTTGATTACACACATTACTCCAACCCTGGGGAGGGAGAAAACAATTAAAGTTCAGTATATGCATCTAAAGTTGTTTATTCCTTACCATGCATGAGGATAGTTTAAGGACTTGTTTCTGCCAAGAGCTTCCCCCCAACACACCCCAAATAATTTCACAACAGAGTAAAAACACATGGACTTTATATAAAATAAAAATAGAAGTCATATAAGGGTTGTATTTTTATAGCTGTATTTGAGTACATTTCAAATGAATGTTTGTTAAACAGGGGGAAAAAATCAGACTGGCATTGTCATGATTCTAAGTGAATTAGGTGAGGCAGGAACAGGAAGAATCTGAGTAGCTTGCATTTAATTAGCACTTACTGGTACAAAATAAATTAGTCAGATTTGTCTTGTTTTATGAGCAAGATCCTGTTTTTCTATTTCATTTTCTTTGTGCTTTTGGTAAGGACGGATCTGGCGCTTTGGATACTAAATAGGCAACTAATTCAATTGGTGCTTTCTCCAAGGGTCTGCTTGCAAACCAGTGCCAGACTCACTGGTCCTTTGTGTCCTGCCTGCCCTGCATGTGTCTGGGCTCCCCTGGCCAGTTCGCTATTTTTGTCTCTGATGGTTAATAAGCTTTGAGCCTAGTAGTCAAATGTGGTGGGAACGGGGACAAGACGAGGGTCCTTAGTGAAGGTGTTTGTTGTTAAATAGAACAATTCAGCTGTCTCTTTAGAAAACTTGACAAAAGGAAATGCTCCCTGCTGAAAATTTTCTTAGCCTGTTGCACAAAAGATGAAGTTTGTTTAAGAAATTGCTGCTAAAGAAAGCGTCAACCCATTAAGGTAATTATATGGAACCTGTGCCGTATAACAGCTTAATTGATGTTAATGTTTGTCTAATTGGTGATTGGGAGAGTGCAAAGGACTAAAGGTCTTCCAAGCATTTTCAGTCACGGCTCTGAAAGGGGTTCTTCTGGTTTTCACAGTTATAACAATGCCTGAGCGTCTTTCTCAGATTACGCCTTGTTTTCAGCCCCTTACAGCATTCTGCTCCACTACTTAAAGCGTAAAATAAGGGTGAAGAGCCATTGTCTAATGCAGCCTTTTTCAAAGAGTGTTTCTGACAGGGATTGTTCTAGGAATCAGGCAGGAGAGAAGGAAGTGTGAGAGGTGAAAGCCACTATCACCCACTTGTGTCACCTCCCCAATGAGTAGCAAGAGCCGCCTAATTGCTGCATCTGTTTTGTTTTTTTTTTCCTCTCCCAGCCTCCATTCTCTTAAACAAGATCCTTACAGCGATGCCACATGTTCCTGTGGAATCTATAAAACAAAACAAAAAAAAAAAAAAACACCCCAACCTGGCTGACACTTTTAAAATTTGGCATAAAAAGAACTGTTAGGAAAACATGTATAACAAATGCACACACAAAAATCTATGAACTTTTATTTTTTCTAAGATTTCACACACTAGTGTGGACATATTTGCAAATATAATTAAATAAACAATGCATGGATGTACCTAAACACACATATATGACTTTTCTTTGCAAAGATACGGACATGATTATTACACAGATTCTTATGCATGCAGACACAAATGTATAGATTGTGAAAGCTTGCATTTGTTTTTAAATGAGAAAACCATTTGTGTGTATCACCCATTGGTTAAAAAAAGTAATAGTATATATAATTGATCCAGGTTATAAAACTCAAATCCTTAAATATTTTGCATCCCAAGATAGACTGATTAAAGAGCCAAGACTTGTCTTTAAAAAAAATCTCAGCTTGCACACTCATTCATTCACACACACACAATTTAACAGCCTCCATCTCTGCAAAGTTATAGTTCTCAAGCTTTTCAGTTTTTATGTTTTACATTCCTATATTTAACAGATTGATATTTTCCCTGTTTGTTCTCTTTAAGATTTCTTTTCTATATACAGAGTGTATTCATGTGCTATTCTAATAAGGAAATGATGCGTTTTTATCAATCTTATTAAACATATACCCAGAAAATATCTATTTTAATAAGGGGCCAGTTACTAAGTGTGTCTTCAGTTAGAAAAAACTTAGCTTTTACCTTGTTTTTTGGTTCTTCATGTCTCTAATTAATTGAATCTTGAAATCGTTGGACTTTCAGCTTAAGAGAAGACTGAAGAAGGGAACTTAACAACACTGCCTATTCCTTTATGTCTAAAACAGACTAAAAAAAAGAAAAACACCTGTAATGCTAAAAGACTCAGGCTTTTGTCTGTTTCTAATATTACTTTTCTGCCTAATTGCCATCACTGCCACGTACATTAGGCCCTTTTTCAGCAGGGTTAAAACAGGGCTAGTGATGAATGGAAAACTGATTGTACTGCTGTCAAACTTGAATGTGAGGCTTATTCTAGAGATAGAAGTATGAGGAAAAGGACAGAGAATTGCACTTCATTAAAGCTCTACCAAGCTGATTGGAGTGGAGGAGGTAATTGAGATTTAAAGTGGCATTCCCATCACACTGTCCCTTTTTCAACTTAACAACTGTCATTCAAGCCACATAGGGCAACAATTGGCCAGATTTCCCAGCTCTTCTGAGTAATAAAACAGACACTCACCTTCTGGCTATTCGTTTTACTTACTTTGTTCTAATTTCCAATTCATGTGTCATTAGTGAACGAAGATTGACAAGAAATAGCTTTGACCTCACAGATTTGACCTTCAACCCCAGAGACCCAACTCTAGTCTGAACATAGGTTGGAATATGCTAAGAAACACCTTTCCTTTGCACAAGAATGAATGGCAGTTTTTTCATTATTGTACCACCCCCTGCTTGCCACTACATTTAGACTATGAGACATGTCAACTGCCTGTCACAATTACAATAGGCACAGCAAACCAGAATTTTCCCCAAATCCAAGGGGAACTTCCTGAACAAAGAGTAAATTTTATTGCACAGATTTTGGAGACCTCCAATTTGTAGAGCCATAATGAATGCATCCCACAGACAAATAGGTAGTTGTTAATTATCCCAGCAATTTCTTTTTTAATGTGCTAACAACACAGCATGCTAAACCTTCATATCCTACACTGTTACCTGATGATCTCATCACATTTGAAAAGATGGTAGTCTGGAAAAAAGGCATTATTATAGCAAGTATGCATAAAAATAAGTTATATGATTATAATTACTTATTTTCATTATAAAAAGAAGAAAAAATATGATATTTTGGAAACAAATGGGTTTGGCTACACCTTTACTGAACAACTGACATAGTTTACAATAGTATCATTTTAAGATAAACATCATTTTTGTATTTTCCTTGACTGATTATCTAAAAGCTTGTATATACTAATGTTGTATCATCAAAGCATCCTGTGAATTGTAGAAGGGACAGACCCATGACCTGAATATAAACCCTCAATGAATTTACTAGTAATTTATGCTTTTTTCATAATTTTGAATAGAAATTGGCTCTTGGAAATATATCATGGTTATGAAATTATGTTTTCTTCATATTGAGTAACAAATACTTTGATAATTCTAGTATTATACCCCTAAATAAACAGAATAATGAAACATACCACTTTTTGTGTGCCAAGAGTTTAGAAAGTTGACTTTGTTTTCTTCACAATAACACATTTTGAAAACACTGCCAGGTTACTGCTTTGACTTCGTTTTAATGAAATGTAAAGTCATTTTTATTTTACCAGCAATATTCATCTTTCCACAGTTTTTTTAAAAATCAGGGGCATATGACTGTGCTGACTTCACTGTAATGGATGTTGGAGTCATTTGTTTTCTCCCTTGTAATATTCTTCTATTATAACATGGATTTGCATAACTCATTGTGCTTCACTGTGTTTTCTGAATTTCTTACTTACCTTGCTTAAAAAAAGGAGAATACAATATATTTTCTTACAGGAGGAGGAATTAACTTTCATAAGAAATCACAATTGTTACTACATCATCTTAAATGCTCTCAAAGCTGCTACCTTCAGAACATTTAAATAAAACTCAAAGAACTGGATCCTTTCTAAGAAGGTGATTAGCATATAAATGCAAAAGAACCATTTCAGAATAGGACATACTTCCAGGGTATGACATAGGAAGAGTTTACCAATAATTATAAAAATGTAGGTAGTCTATTGTGGATAAAGCATTTTTTATTTGATCCGTGTCACAATTATGTGTGGAACATGCTTTCAGGGGAAGGACAATAACACATTTACCAGAGCTTTGTCCTGATGCATGTACCCTCCGTTACAATAGAGATCTTCAAGCCAAATAGTAAAGAAAGCTCTTTCTTTTCGGAATTTTGCTTTGTACCGGATAAATTTTCATGTCCTTATAGGTCAAAGAAGGTCAGAACTTATGGTTTTATCTCAACAGACATTTGTGGTCATCAAAAGGAATAAATCTCAGACTATTGGTAGCTACTGTCCTACACCTATGGCAATTACCCTATGTTAGTAAAGCTAACAAGAGTTAGGCCATAGGTCAAGGGTCAGGGCACTGTCAAGAGGAAGTTATTCTTCAGTCCACTAAATCTCTTATCATTTTCATCTAATGTGATATCCATCTGTCAGTCAGAGAATGTAGGCCATTGTCTTGTTCTAAATGCTGTACTTTCTGCATCAAAGAGAACATGTTTTATTACTTTTGTCATAATTATCATTTACTATGTATCTTTAAAATTTCATGTTCAAAATAAACACACTGAACTAAAAAAATGTTATTTTATATCAAAATAAAAACAAGGAGCAAAATTAAAAACAAGTTTTAGGTATTCATATTTGACTTAATGGTTATGTATCATAAGTGAGAAAGAAAGCCAACCAAATGAATAATAAATTGGTTCCATTGGAGAAATAACAAATGACCAAATAGCTCAACAATATAACAGTTGTCTGAATAAATGTGTGTCCGTATGTGGACAGGTGCACCCCAAGTATTTTGGACTAGCCCAATATCAAGCTAACAAGCATGTTTCTAAACTATAATAAAGCATCTTCTGAGAAATATTTTCATAATAAACTTTAGTTGATATGTATATATAGTAGGTTCTGCTTATTCTATACTTAGATATAATGAAATTTCACTTAGAAAGAGGCACTTTGAAAGGCTCAGTTATCTTAATATTACAATATGCAAATTAAAATTCCTCTTGTCATGAGATTCAACTCTCAAAAAGAATCTTGTCTCAAGGAGTCTTCCTTAAAAAAATAAAAAGCTATTAGCTATCTTAAAGCATTAAAAGAGCAAACGTATAGCTTAAGTGTCATAAGGTTAAAAGTGACTAAATTGAGTTGTTTAGCCCTTCTCTTTCACTGCAAGCATAGTAAAGCACAAAAGTTTCATGCTATCCTTTGTCTCCAAAGAAATGTAAAGCAAACCTCTGTTTTCATATATCCTTTTCCTTCTGGTAACTTCTATAAAAATAACACAGTGAGATGGAAAGTTTTAGAACAAAACTCAGAGATCATGTACTTTAGCTTCAAATCTGCTATTGGCTAGTTGAATAACGTATCAATTTTTCTAACTGTCAAATGAGAATGAGAGTTCACTATTCTCAACTTAATGGATTTTTAAAGATTTAACAACATTCTTTAGCATCCTGTTACAGATAGAAACCTCTGCTCTGTGCACCCTATAAAAACTCTTAATTCTTTTTTTTAATTTTTCTTTTTATTTTATTCATTTTAGAGAGGAGACACAGTGAGAGAGAGAGAGAGAGAGAGAAAGGGGGGAGGAACTGGAAGCATCAACTCCCATATGTGCCTTGACCAGACCAGTGCCGGGTTTTGAACTGGCGACCTCAGTGTTCCTAGGTCGACGCTTTATCCACTGTGCCACCACAGGTCAGGCAAAAAACTCTTAATTCTTAATAAAAAAAAAACAAAACATTTATTCTACCCTCATTACCTTGATCTTTTTGGGGACAGGGATAGGGTCTTCATTGTTCCCCCAAATAATTAGCAGAGTGCCTGTTGAATTAATGACCGAAACAATCTTTCTTCGAGTGACAATACATCCGGATTTTTGCCTACTTTTTCATGTTTAACTATTAATAAGCCCTATTCACTGCCAAATATCTCTAAGTTTGGATGACAGATTATAGGGCATTCATCATTTCCTTAATGGAAGTAGAAACAACTAATATCACCAGTTTATTTGATATCAATTAACACCCACTCACCCACTTAGATTTCTCATATCTTTACAAAATAACTCTAGTTCTTCTATCTTTATTGTCTGTTTATTTTAAAGTTTGGAGATTATTTTAGGGGACAACTGAATCTTAGATTTGAGCTTCTACATTTACTATCATCTGATATATAAATCACCCTGCTCCAAAGACAACTTTGCATTTTCTTACAAGTTTAAGATTATAGTACTCTAAATATACAGGGTGGGAGAAAGTAGGTTTACAGTAGTGAGTAAACAAAATATGGTTTATTCCTGTATTATTATTTATTAACTATTATATTATTTTCTATATGAACTATAAATTAATTTTTATGCTACTTTGTAAATTCTTATTCTTTGATCGGTCTCCCAAATTGTAGCCAAAGGACTCACATTTAACTAAGCATTATTTTAGGTAACCAGCTCCCTGTCGTATCTGTCATGGCTATTCATAAAAATTATGTACAGGGTATGCAAAAGTAGGTTTACTGTGCCATTGTGACATTCTTTTGAGTTAATAAAGTTATTGTAATAACTATAACCTGTAAGTAATTTACCATACAAACAACTGTAAATTTACTTTTGCTCACCCCTGTGTTACAGTTTTTAGAGAAAAAAAATACTTTATACTAGCAAGCAGAAATAAACAACACATTACAACAGCCTTTGTCTTGGGAAACACTAATTCTGTAGATAGCACTCCCCTGAGAGGGTGAGGGTGAGATAATCCAC
Organism: Rhynchonycteris naso; assembly: GCA_037038555.1. Taxonomy (NCBI): domain Eukaryota; kingdom Metazoa; phylum Chordata; class Mammalia; order Chiroptera; family Emballonuridae; genus Rhynchonycteris; species Rhynchonycteris naso. Next base: position 97,480,525 of record CM072999.1, read on the forward strand.
CTTGACTTTATGGTAATAACTGTCATAATAAATGACACCTTAAAACAGGAAAGACATAGTTCAAAAGTTGGTCTTGTTATCTGACTATAGAAATATATCAGAAACATGACCATTGCTGAATCCAGAATGAAAAAAAATTATTTTCCTAAGAAGCCACTCTCCAATGCAACCGTCTCTGGCCAGCCTTACCATGTTTTCAGTCACTCCTTCAAATGTCCCGTATGCTAATACAAGGGCTCTGATTATAAGTCCTAACACAAAAATAAACAAAAACACAGAGAAAAAGAATTGTAGTTTTGGGGGGAGAAAAACCTTTTAGCTTTAAATAAAATAATATTTTCAGCATATTTTTTTCCAGTTGAAATATGGACATTTATTGTAGGCTCTTTAAGAACTTAGAGTAGTACTGTTACTAATCCCATGTATTCAATATGTGACTCAGTATTGGCTTTTGAAGTAATATGTAACCAAATGTTCTCACATACTGTTCAAAGTAAATGAGCTGATTCTGACAGAACAGCCCTGCTGCTTTTCACTTCATTTTAATTTCATTGCTTTATCTTCTTCATACCATATCTAAGTAAATACAGAGGAAAGCGTCAGAAACTAACAGAAGAGTGATGGCGGTCACTTCTGCCCAGTCACCAGCTGAATCACCAAATCACAAATTGCTCCTAAAAGGCATGCCACTGGCAAAGTTTAAAGGGAGAAAAATCAGTGATCCTATAAATTTCAGTAACTTCTAAAGCATTAAAATAATTACATCTTTAACCTCCTTTAGGCTCAAAAATAATATAAGTAGGGAGTGAACAAAGTAAAAAATAACTTCCTAGATCTTTCAAGGCTTCATAACTTCTTTTAGCATCTCTCTATTGTACCTGTAGTCACACCAAAATTCAGATGTTTCCAAAAAGTTAGAAAAGGTAATAATAACAAAGGAAAAGAAAAAGAGAGGGGTCTGTTTCTATGCCTGTATTTTGTACATTCAGAAAAGAAAACTTGACTTTAAAATAAATAAGGACCTTAATGATTTTTGGAAAAAAGCAAGTATATTCCTTGCAATGATCCACAGACTGTTGTTCTATTTTACACATTAAACAAGTAATAACACTCTTCCCTCAACTCAAAGTACTAAAATCCACTGAAAATATGCTCAATTTAATATAGTAGATGGAGATCAACTTCAAAATCAATTCAGCTGAGCATGAAAGTCACAAAAGTAGAAACAAAATACCTTGGGTATTCTTTACAGAATTAAAAAGTATTCAAGTAAAAGAAAATAAATTTCTGAAAAAAGTTTGGTGTCACCTTTCATCTCAACCTGATTCCTCTAAGCTTGTCCATTCAGATGCTCTGGTTCCTTTTTCTATGAAGATGGACACACTGAATGTATAGAACAATTTCCTCCCTATAAAAGAAAGAAAAGGAAAGAAAGAAAAAAAGAAAAGAAATCTGAAAACTCACAGTGACCCCTTCACATCAGGGAGAAACCACAGTGAGAGGGAAAACACATCAATCAAGTAGGAGAGTCTGAGACACAATCTCACCATACCACCACCACCACCAATACCACCACCACCACCACACACACACACACACCCCTTGTGGCTATCAATCGACTAAACCAGAGCTGCTTCTTCATGAGGGGATGGACCCCACTGTAGGCACTCCAACTTTTAAGACCAGTGCCAGAGAGAAGAGTTCCCAAAATATCTGACTTTCAAGAGAAGAGGCTCATGCCCACGAGGTGGAGGACTGTGAACAGAGCGACAACCCCTCCAGAGCTGAGTGCCGGTGTGCAAAGGCAGCCCTTTGAGAAACGCACAACTTGCTTTGGGGTCGCTGATTTGCTCATTTGAAAGTTCTGTCGTCCAGGGCAGGGCCTATGAGCTACTGTCCAGGGACGGAGGCTGGTGGGCGCTATCTTCCTGCTCTTCCTCTGCCTTGCCAAAGCTGGACAGCATGATTGTTTAAAACCTTTCTTTCTTTTTCATTTCTTTCCTTCCCTCCCTCTTCGCATCCCTCCCTCCCTTCCTCCCTTCCTCTCCCCTTCCTTCTTTCTTTGCACCTCACTCCACCTGGCTCCAGGCAGTGTGCTCTGTCTTCACTCTGTTTCTGCCCAATATCTCCTGGAGGCTTACCTCCGCACTCATCTGGTGCCCTGGTCTGGTGACAGGGTTTTTGCAGCTGTCACCCATGGGGCCTTGATCACCCGCGGAGGTGAGGGGACTTGCACTGCTGGATCCCATGGGGAAACAGTCATAGGAGAGACAACCCTGGACGGAGGGACTGAATCACACCCCAGTCTTTCTGAGGAATAGGCTTCTGCTGGACTGAGGGCTTGGGCCTGAGTCCTGGCATGCAGAGGCTAAGGACCGCTCTGGATACTGGAAGCCGGAAGACCAGTGCTTCTACAATTCACCAGTATCTTCCAGAAAGGAGCTTGTCCCCTTGGCTAACAGCCTGATTTTGCAGCTGCTGCCAGGGTTTTGGGCAGATAAAATATATTATGCTCACTCTTAAAGATGGTGCTGCCCACATGCAAGTTTTAAGAGTAAGCTTTTCCCCACACCCTTGACTGATTGGATGATGTGGGGTGGTGCACTCTCATGAGGAATCCTCCCATTATGCCTCAGATAAGTGACTGTATCAGAGACTGTCTTGTTTGTAGATTGGATTAAAGGTTTGGATTTCTACACTATAAAGTGGGGCAGACTGGGAGTTTGCTCTTTCTCAGTTCCTGAGGTTAGGATTAGAGAGGAGAGCAGATTAAGGCCACGTGGAGGAGAGGAGAAGCAGCCAAGATGGCGGAATGCTGAAAGAGAAGCCAGTTTGGCAAAGTTTGTGTAGAGAGAAAGATGGGAAACAGAGGTGAATAAGTCTGGTGAGCTAGAAACCTTTGATTCTAGGAAATTCGGATAAATCAGTAGCTTTGTGAGCACTGAATGAGTGGGTTATGGAGCCCAGTGTGTGTTTTTGCTTGCCCACTGGGTGCAAGCTAAGATTAAAGCTGATGGCTCACAAGTTCTTGGCTCCATTGTTTCATTATTGACTGTCCAAACCCAATGCGAACCTGCATAGGCCAGGCAGCTGTGATCTTGACCCTGGCTACTGGCTTTACAGTCAGCCTAGTCTGTCGCAGGATTCGGAAATAGGTATGGAGCTGCCACCCTTGAGGTGCATGGTAGAGGTCTGGCTGCTGTTATAGTTCCCCATGGCTGTTCTTTTGGGGGCCATAGGTTGGCTGACTTTTATAGCCATGTGTGAGGAAACCGAGAGCTCTATGGAAGAGGCTGCCCAGGACCTGCAAACAGAGCAGTGGAAGGAGCTGGAGCAAACGTGAGAGAAAGAGATGCTGACCCTGGAACTGGAGCAAGCACCAGAGGAGGAGGCCGACCAGGTTTGCAATATTCACCTGGAAATGGAGCAGATGCTGGAGAAGGAATCACAGGGTCATGAGTTTCAGCTTGCCCTGGATACTGAGGAGAGCCAGCAGCATCAGGAGGCTGGGGCTGAGGCTGGAGCTGGGACTGCAAGGCCTGCTGAGAAGAAGATGGTGGTGGCCCAGGGCTCAAGCCCAGCAGCAGGAGCTGGTGTTTTCAGTTCCTCTTTGGAGGATGAGGAGAATCGGGCTGGAGTTGCAATCTGCACACTCCAGAAGATGAGAGCCCAGCTGGAAGGAGTACCTGCTACACTCCTAGTAGGTCTGTGATTTTGGGACATAGGGGTGGATGCCATCATGTTCCCCGGAGCAGAGTTGGAAATGCTGACTGCCATTGCCACATCCTTCTCTTTAGGACAGTGTGAGACCTGCCATGTCGGCAGGGATGAGGGGGGAGCCTAACACCCCATGTTCATGGACTGATTCCTGTACTATGACTGGAGTGAACACTGGCTCCTTTGTTGAATGGACTTAAGGATTTTGGACAATGTGAAATACCCTGATGGGGGTGGGGGATGGCTTTGATGGAAGCCTTCCCCCTGCCCCAGGAAGCCTTTTAAATGGCGAGAGAGAAGGCCGAGGATATTTTGCACTTTTGGCAAAGTGCTCAGAGACTGGTGAAGTATATCTTTGTAATTGTTGAAATTGTATGATTTGTCATGTATTTGTAATTTGTGTAATGTGTCTAATTTCCTTTCACAGGGATGCCGGTGGTGTAGATTATGGGTAGTAAAGTGAGCATAGGGGTGGATTGTGAGGCAGATAAAATATATTATGCTCACTTTGTTAAAAATGGTGCTGCTCACGTGCAAGTTTTAAGAGTAAGCTTTTCCCCACACCCTTGACTGATTGGATGATGTGGGGTGGTGCACTCTCATGAGGAATTATCCCATTATGCCTCAGATAAATGATTTTGTATCAGAGACTTCCTTGTTTGTAGATTGGATTAAAAGTTTGGATTTCTACACTATAAAGTGGGGCAGACTGGGAGCTTGCTCTCTCTGGGTTCCTGAGGTAATCATTAGAGAAGAAAGCAGATTAAGGCCATGTTGAGGAGAGGAGAAGCAGCCAAGATGGTGGAATGCTGAAAGAGAAGCCAGTTTGGCAGAGTTTGTGTAGAGAGAAAGAGATGGGAAACAGAGGTGAATAAGTCTGGTGAGCTAGAAACCTTTGATTCTAGGAAACTCGGATAAGTCAGTAGCTTTGTGAGCACTGAATGAGTGGGTTATGGAGCCCAGTGTGTGTTTTTGCTTGCCCGCTGGGTGCAAGCTAGGATTAAAGCTGATGGTTCACCAGTTCTTGGCTCCATTGTTTCATTACCGACTGTCATTATCCAATGCCAACCTGCATGGGCCAGGCGGCTGTGATCCTGACCCTGGCTACTGGCTTTACACAGGGGAAACCTCTCCATTGCCTATCTCTGGTGGCCAGCAAGACTAACACTGCAGGTCCCACAGAATTGAACAAATACAGAAAGGGTTCTTTAACAGCCACCACCCTCCCTCAGGGCACAGCAAGAGGCAGCAGGCCCAGGAGCTAGGTCTTTCTGTGAAAGAGGTTTGTCAGCTTATCTTCCCAGCTGCAGCCTGAAGGACTGGTTTATAGTTAACACACATCTCAAGGCTGACTGTAAACCTTTTGTGAAACCTGGAAGAGTAGACAACCTCTTCCCACCATAGTATCAGCATCTCTCAGAGATGGGCTCACATCTGTACCTGCTGTATATAGTTAATTAATACTCATTTGATGTCTGCAGGATTTTTAGTGATATCCCCATTTCTTTCCTTATATTGATAAAGTATGTTGCCTCTTGTTTCTTTATAAGCCATGCTAGATTTACAAGTTTAGAGGTTTCAACTTTATCTTTGCAAAGAACCATCTCTTCATTTCATGGATATTTCTTCCACTGTTTTTCTTTCAGTTGTATCGATTTCTGCTCAATATTATTTTAAGCCTTCTGCTTGCTTTGGACTTATTTTGCCTCCACTGATGAGTCTCTGGCTGGGAGGACAGGAATACTTTATTACTGACACTACAGGGGTAGAGGAAGAAAGCGAGAGCCCCTCACAATGGGAAAAGAACTGACATGCATTACAGTTAGGTAAGGGTTTAAGTTCAGGCTGTCCAGGTGGTCTCTGCTGACATCTTGAGACAAGAGGAGAGGGCTCATTACTTCTTGGTGGGGGGAAAAGGTTTCAGATATCCACCAGCCTTCTCTTATACCACTCCAGTGAAGGGCTTGCAGAGCCTCTTTAGGCCTAGAAAGGATGAAATTCTAGGCTGCCCTCTTAGGCTTTGCAGTTGTGAGTAGAGGCTAGGATGCAGTTTTTCTGCAGTGTTTTACCTAATGTTAAAGCAGTTATTGTCTAAAAGAGTTCTGTTTTGTTATACTACCCCTTTCCTGCCCTTCGGCAAGAAAACAGGCTTTTGTTGGGGCTTTTGTGTCTGCACCTTTTGGCATTTCCTGGCTACCAACTTCTTCGACTCCTAGTCTAGAAGACATAAAGCAAGAGGAAACCCATGACCCACTCTGGGTCCTGAGGTCTCCAACCAATGTGTCCTTTTCAGAATCTTCTTTATTTGTTTTCTATATAATGTCCAGGGTTTTTAGTTTTACTCAGGAAAAAATGTTTTATTTATCTTTCCAAAAATAGAAGTCAATCTACATTATTTTTATAACTTATAATGACTTTTAGAATAAATCATATTGGCAATGGTCCACTCAGTATGTACAGTAATAGAAATTCTTTCTAAGAGAAAATTTAGACCAACTTACTTTGGGAGTAATTGAATATGCAAAGCAAAAGTAAATCCATGTTTATAAACACTACCTTACAGTCATGGTTATGGTTCCTCTGAAAGCTAGAAAACATGCAAATACACAGTTCCAGATCTGAATTATCTAAAAGCAATAAAATTTAGACTTACTGGCTCCCAGAGTTTAGGGAAAATAATAAAATTCTCTAAAGAATTTTAGGAAGAAAAATAAGGTTGCCAACATGTTTTTGTATTTTATCTCCAGAAATATTTACTATTGTAGTGAGATTTGGTTCATTTTATTAGAAGACTACTATTCTTTCATTGTTAAGTCACATGAGAACCATTTATATTGGCTAAGTAGTTTGAAAAAACTTTTTCATGTGCTCTTTCCAATGGTGGAGTTCTGCCAAATACCTGTGGTATTTCTTGCAATTGTTGTAGTGAGCTCAGCTAGTTTTACCTAAAAAATATCTCAGTGAAAGGAGAGCAATTATTTTGCATTTACATAATAAAAAGTAAGATCTAGCAAAAAAAGAAAAAATAGAACAACACAACACATACAGGACACTAGTTAAATTTGAATTTTAGATAAATAGCAATAATTTTTGTATAAGAATAACCCACGCAATATTTGGGACATACTTATACAAAGCAATTATTTGTTCTTTCTCTAAAATTAAAATTAATATTTTATTTGAAAATTCTATATTTTAAAATGCCAAAAGAAAAATATAGCTCATTATACAAGAGCTAAATTTATATTATATCATTAGAAGTTTTTTAAAGGTATCAAACATAGTGTATTTTGTTTTAGAAATTGTTCTTAGAGTCATCATAAAAGTTGACACAGAAGAAAATAATTATGATCCAAAAAATACTAAAATTAATTGGTTAGAATGTACAAAATAACTAAATATATTTAAAATATTTTTTATCAATTTTATTTTATAGAGGAGAAAGGATTATTTGTTAATTCTTATATGTGCCCTGACTGGGATTGAACCTTAAACCTTAGTGTAGTGGTTCTCAAAGTGTGCTCTAGGGAGAACTAGTGTGCCCTAAAAGATTTTCAGGTGCACCCTATGGTATTCCAGAGAAATATGTGCCTGTTGGGGACCAAAAATCCAACTTGGTTTTTGGAGTTTTGATTTTTGGGGGACAGAGGTGTGGGGAATTGGCTGTAAACTGGCAGTCTGCCCAACCCCCATCCTTACTTGCCTGATTAGGTTGCAAAAAGCTATTAAGCTGTGGTGCTGGATTGTTTATCCTACCCTCCATGTTCCCCAGAAAGACTGGAGGCAAGTTTTTTCTATCCTTTGTTTGGTGTAAAGTTAAGATGATATGTATGGGGGGGGGGGGGTTCTGCACTTGGTAAAATTCTTGGGTTGCCTTGGTAACATGATCAGAGACCATTGATTTACTAATGGCCTCACTTTGCCCTATAAATAAAGCAGAATACGTTTTTTAGGCATGCTTTGTTCTTACTAGCAGCGATTACAGGGCCATCCCGATTCCATATTTTCTTAATTCCACATAGTTACCACTCAGACCTGGAATTACTAGCTGTGCTGGTTCGTGGCATGTGCCCAGATATAAAAGCAAATATAGTTACTCTATTATACCGTTTCATTATGAACATACCACTCTTTTTGTTAGCACATTATTATTATATTTATTATCAACACATCATTATATAATTTTTAGATAAACACACCCAAATCAAATGAATAGATTTCTCAAAAAGAAGCGTAATATTGAAGAATCCAATTCTGGAAGTGAGCAAAAGTTAAGTGTGAATAAAATAAGACTTGAAGGCTGAAGGGAAGAATTTAATTTATAGCATTTTCCATCTCTTAACACTAAACAATATGATTGGATTAGAAACCCATTCATGGAAGCTTCAAGTGATTTTGGTTTAACATTAACAAAAGAAGAAGAACTGGCAACTATATCCACTGATCGTGGATTGATGATTAAACATAAGGAATTGTCTCTTGAAGCTTTTTGGATTTCTATAAAAGAAGACTATGTGGCAATATCTTAAAAAGCTGTGAACATTTTACTAAAATTTTCAACATCCTATTTCTGTGAATTAGGGTTTTCTACCCCAACACAATTAAGAGTAAAAAGAGAGGAATTCTTCAATATACTGATGAGGAAATGAGAGTTTGCCTTTCAAATATATGCCCAAACATTGAAGAAATTGCTAGGACACATCAGACTCGTGTTTCTCATAAACACAAGAATGAAAAAACTTAACACATTTGCACCAGGACCTGCTGAATTTACTAAATCTTACTAAGAATGTATCTATATATATAAAAAGATAACTTTTTTGTCATTCTTTTTAATTTTTTAACCCCTCTTTTATACAAATTCTAAAAAGCATAACTCAAAAAATGTAATATAAAAATGTTTTTAGCCTGACCTGTGGTGGCACAGTGGATAAAGCGTCGACCTGGGAACACTGAGGTAGCCAGTTCAAAACCCTGCACTGGTCTGGTCAAGGCACATATGGGAGTTGATGCTTCCAGCTCCTCCCCCCTTTCTCTCTCTCTCTCTCTCACTCTCACTCTCTCTTTGTGTCTCCTCTCTAAAATGAATAAAAAAATAAAAAGAATTTTAAAAAAATGTTTTTAATGTCAGAATAAATTTAATTTTGTTGTATTTATTTTGTTTAATTACCATAAAAGCATGCTTGGATTTTATATTTTTTCTTTAATATTTGACTTAATTATTATAATATACTTCTCAGAAATTTGTATATAGTGCACCTATAATTATTTGTAGGATTTTAAAGATTTCTTTTTTTTTAATTTTTCTTTTTATTTTATTCATTTTAGAGAGGAGACACAGAATGAGAGAGAGAGAGAGAGAGAGAGAGAGAGAGAGAAAGAGAGAAAGGGGGGAGGAGCTGGAAGCATCAACTCCCATATGTGCCTTGACCAGACCAGTGCAGGGTTTTGAACTGGTGACCTCAGTGTTCCCAGATCGACGCTTTATCCACTGCGCCACCACAGGTCAGGCATGTAGAATTTTAAATGTGCCCCGACTTCAAAAAGTTTGAGAGCCACTGCCTTAGTGCATTAGGACAACTCTCTAACAGACTGAGCTACCCAGCCAGGGTCAATCAATATATTTTTATCTTTTCTTTCTGTATATAAGAGAAAGTAAAAGAGAAAAATTGACTTAACTGAACATCTCAGGGGTAGAAAGTGGTGAAGACTTAAGTCTTTCTATATAAGAAAACAGACTGTATGAGTGCTTTTGCGAAGAAGAAAATAAAGGCTCAAAACCCTCAGAGAAACACTGGAGGTGAAGGAGGAAAAGATGAGAAACAATGCTAATTGCAGGGCAGTGCTGGTTTAAGGGATGATTACAATTTAGGGGACAAATATTATTTGTTTAAATCTATACCTTACTCATAAGAAAACACTTTTAAGCATTTAGTATTCTTACCTGTAACAAATTATTATTGTTGTTCATCATTATCTTTGGAAGAGTAAGGTAGTAAAAAACCAGGTATGATGGAAAGTTTTTATTGAATATTTTATCTGGAATAAGAAAAAATGAATCAAGGGTTAGTAAATACTATATTGGAATAAGTTACCCTCTAATGTTTGACCCCGTTACTTAAATTTTGCTTAAGAATACTTCTTCTAACACAGGGCCAAGATATATCACTAGATTAAGTCAGTGCCCTGCCACCTGGTAGCCTAACTTCAGTTTTATCCACAGTCAGTCTACTTGCCAGTGATATACTACAGAATGCTTGAGTATTCCTCTTCTCATTGCCAAACCAAATCAAGACTAAATCTCTACATTGTCTTTTCTAAGGAACTTCCGTATGATCCCAACCTACATTTCATCCTTTGTTCTGGCTGCTTCCCCACTGGCATCCAGGAGGCCATCCAACTGAAGTTATTCATTATCTCTGAGCTCTTTACTTTCCTGGCTCTCTTTTGTTTCTTGACATTCCCTCACTTGTGCCTTCTTCCTCACATCCAACTTTTTCTTATAGAAAGTCTACCTCTTTTTTATCAAATTATCTTTATGCTTCAAATTTGTATTTATTGAGTAATTTTTAGAGGGGGAGGAGGAAGGAGAGAGAAAGAAACATCAATTTGTTAATCCACTTACTTATGCATTCATCAGTTGAGTCTTCTATGTTCCCTGATCAGCAATCAAACCCACAATCTAGGTAGGTGTATTGGGACAATGCTCTAACCAACTGAGCTACCTGGCCAAGGAGCTTACTTCCTATTAATAGCATAACTTAAATTCTTCCCTATTATGTAGATTATTTCCTGTTCAGTAAGCAACCCAGCTATTCTCACTTCTTACTTTGATTTCTCACCTTATTCCTAATGTTATCTAATATATTTGCATTGATTCATAGCTGTTTAGTTATGTGTTTGGTCTTCACTGGGGACAATAAAAACTTTGAAAATATAGTCTATATTTTATATTTGTTATAATTTTGATAGTGCCTTGGGTTCTGTAAATATTTAATAAATATTTATTTGATAGTGTTAGTGAGAAGCACAAAGTTTTGTGGTTTCCAGCTAATGACTTAGAGTTTGGGTAATAACTTTTTTCACTTTTTTGTATTGTCTAGATTTTGATTCAGTCAAATGAATTAAGTGGGTCATTGGAACATAACTTCAATGATTAAGATCAACAGATTATTTAAAAAATAAATAATCAAAACAACTAATTAGGATAAAAGGGACAAACTTGGCAATTTTAAGTGCCTTAACTCTGAGTGCTTGTAAAATAATAAAATTCTCAAAATAAAAAAAACAACTTAGGATTTAAAAGGCCTAAAATAAGCTTCTATATTCTCTAAGTAGAAAAAAAAAAACAATTACAGCTTACTTTATAGCTTATTTGTAGTTTAGTTGAAACTGCCTGATATACACAATATCAATATGAGAAACTTTTTACAAGATTTTAGCTTTGCTACTGGAAAAGAGAGAGGTATATTTCTTTAAAATGAAAACTTGCCTATGGAAAAAACAAGAAAGATTGCAAAAGGCAGGAAAATTACAGAATCTACAATTTTTGGTGTTCATGATTTTCCACTATCCCTAGTAGATAACCTTGAAATTACATGACAATAAGAGGTGCTCTCTGTGACAAGTACTTCAGATTCAGTTCTTATTAGATTTCCAATAGTCATTTAGATTTTGCATGGTCCAAAAATGCTTTAAAATACTACATAACTTCTCTTATTTTCAAAGTTATATAGATGTTTTAAAACCATTCTTGATATAATAAGCACTGTAAATGGTGGATGATACCTGTAATTCCTGGCATGGATCCTTTCTTTTCATCTTTTTGATGACAAAGATGTTCAATCTACATTGATGAAGAACAAAGATGATTATTAATCTTAGGAAAAACAATCTCTGTAGCTCAGTTGAATCATTCCATTTCTCTGTGAAACCATTCTTATAGGATCTCAAAATGCCCTCTTCACCTGGACCTTCTACAAGCCCTATCACTCCTTCAAAGTTCAATTTAGCACTCTCATTCTTCAAGAAGTTTTTTCTCACTTTGTCAGTCTTTGGTGATGACCCCCTAACTTGAACTCCTGTCATTTATTTGTCATTTGACATATAGTACCTGATAGGTATTTAATTACTTTTTGTGTCAATCCAGTTCAAATCATAATATGAGGACATTAAGTCAAGGTCTCTGATTACAGTGCCTCAAGCACTTACTGGACATTGCCAATAAATGTATGTGGTTTTAATGGAGATGATTATACCTCAAAGTTTGTGTAGCTTTTGCTTGGTCCCTTTTACTATAGCAAACAAGGAGAGTACCATAGACTGAATCTTTTTGTCCCCAAAAATACTATATGATGAAACGTAACCCCTCAAGACGATGATATTAAATAGTGGGGCCTTTGGGAAGTTATTAGGTCATGAATGTGAAGCCCTCATAAATGAGATTAGTGCTCTTATAAAAGAGGTCCCCAAGAGAACCCTTGCCCTTCCTACCAAATGAGCACACAGCAAAAGACAGTCACCTATGAAGAAAGAAGCCACCCCTCCCCAGACACCAAATCTGCTGGAACATCAGCTGTGGACTTCCCAGCCTCCAGAACTGTGAGAAATAAATTTCTGTTGTTTATAAGCCATCCAGTCATCTATGGCATTTTGTAATAGCAGTTGAATGGACTAAAAGAGGGAAAAAGTAAGCAATCTCAGATTTCTGCTGAATGAATAAATAATTTTTCAAACCATGTAGACATTTATAAATTCTAAACATAAACACAAGAAAACCAGGCTCAGAAGTGAGTAATTTAACCTGACATTTATCTAGGTACACTACTTTAAACAGTAGTCTCAAAAAAGTTTCTACTGTATAAATTTATTTGAGAAACACAGCACACTATAGCACCCTCTTGACCATTTGCTATGCAAACTTTCATATTAAAACTTCTGGGAACTCCAAATATAAAGATACATTTTGAAATCAGCCTTATACTCAGCATTTCCTAAATTTGTTGGATAATATACATTACTACCATAGCTTATAATAGCTGTTATTTGAAACATGTTTTAGGAAACAAATGGAAATGCACCCTTTGAACAGCTTCTAACCCTCTTATCTCCACCTGAAGTGGATGGTAGATGGGATATTTCCCAGATGAAAGTATGAAGGCATTTTTAACACAGGATCACACCATCATTCTGTTGGCATCTTTCCATACTTCCTAATAGTATGTGGCGTTTTACTAGAGGTCTATGACATTGAAAAAATACTTACCTACTTTGGCTCATTATTCTTATCTGTAAAATATAGATAATACTTGTATATTTGTATTAGATATGTTACAAAGTTAAATGAGTTAATAATATACATAAAGCATAGAGAACAGTGCCTGACACAGGTCTCAGTAAGATAGATGCTCATGATGATCATCATTTTGTTCCATCAATATCCCCCATGTAAAAACAATCACCTCTCAGTCTCTGCTTGCAAATGAAGAAATGAAACTGTTGCTACTACGAGAATATTTTATTTAATTATGAAATAGAATTCTGTATGCAACTCCTGCTTAAAATTTGAGTATAGTATTCAAAAACACCATCACAAAACTTAAAGTGAAACAACTCTGGGAAAACTGGTTCAACCGAATATGACATTTCCCCCAAACTCCTGCATGCTCTAGAATACTTTCTTTTCAAACTGGCATTGAAACATAGTCACATGGGACACTGGATTCCTCTAAATGTGGTTCTTTAAACTCCGTTGGGATGGAGAAATCATTAAAATATTTAATTTGTCCTACCTTTTCCCTCTAGATTCAGCTGTTTTTAAAATCCACTTTACCACCGTCAATAGAAATTTATAAGCATGTGATTTATTGAATGAGGATAAGCAAATCATCTGTCCACACACAGCAACTCATTGCTACAGATATGTTCTTTCTAATAAAATCTAAGCAAGTTTTCAGCACAGTCCTTGCCCTTCAAAAACCAGACCTTTATTCCCTCTAGCATGATTTTTATACCCCTACGATCAAGTCTGTCACACCATAATTTTCTTCTTTACTTCCTTGCTTCCTTCATTAAACTATAGGTTCCATAAATTCACACTTCATTCACATTGCTAAATATTTTCAAGGTATAGCATTAGTAAATTCTCAATATATTAAAAAAATAAATAAATGGCTGATTTGCATGCACTTAAAGTGAAAGAAATGGACTGTACTTCAGAATATATTGAATATTCTGAATTAAAAACTGCCAGGAGTTTTGGATTATTCTCAAAGGCCTAAGAAGGAAGGATTTTTAAAATAATTTTACAAAATATAACAAAGAATTTTCTTAGAAAATATTTGTATTTGCGTGAGACCAAGGGTTAATATAAAATACACTTAATTCTAAAGCTCACTAGAGGCTCATTTCTCTGTAGCTGCCATCTGACTAGACCACATCTCTTAAAATCAAATCATCCATTTTGTAATTTTCATTTTTTCTGTAGCTGAGATTATAATCTATTATTTATAAAGGAGCTGACACCTAGATAAAAGCAAGTATATAAAAAGGAATTGAAACTGATGCAGAAGGAAGAAAGTACAAATAGGCTGCATTTCTCCTGGTTAAAAATACATGGTTGGGAGCTGAGCTGAGAGGACAGAGTCAGAATAAAAAAATACTTTTTAGATCATTTTTATCCAGCGACTTGTACATGAAAGACATGAGTACATCTCAAAAACTAGTCCTATCTTCTAAGTTTATTGTTCTAAAATTGTTTCTCCCTCTTCTTGGCTGTTCTATGTATTTGTTATGTACATTGTAGTTTGAAATTGATTTCATATTTACTTTAAAGTAAATAATATTTAAACAGTCTGCTTGCTATGTGAAAAAATTTAATCACAAGCTAGTCAGTCTTAATATGATCCTCAAGCAATAATTATCACACCGATTTACTACATGGCATACCTATTGCTTTACACTTGGGAAATTTACTAAGGGAAAAAAACATGCTTGACAAAGTGTTCTACACTACTGAATGCTGAATGTTTTTCATCTTGTTTCATATATTTAATGAAGTAAAACATAGGGCTAGAGTGACAGAGGACCAACTCCATCAACAAGTCCCTGTGGGCCACAGTTTTCTCCTCTATAATTAAAAAAACATGGACTAGCTCTTCTTTAGTGTCATTTAGCTAATTATATAATTCTACCTTTTGAATTCTTATGTTAAAAATAAGAAAATGAAGGACTATGTCAATGATCAACTCTTTAAAGAACTTTTTAAATTGTCTTTTATTACTTCAGTTATTTCTGCAAATATTATAGTAAGTACAATGAAATAGAATAGCCTCCAAATAGTAATGTTGCCAAATATATTAAATTTAAAAATTCATTGGGTTGCTCTTATACAATTTGTGAAGAAAAAATTAGTACAGCTTTTTTAGTCTTTGTATTTTAAAACTACACTCCTAACTTGAGAAAAATATTTCTTAACTCTAGGCAGCATACACACACACATATATAACTTACCAGATGACAAAAGCAGCCCTTTCCCACAACTCTGTACAACACCTAATATGCATTTTAAGCGATACAAAAGTTTACTCAGTAATTGTAGGTATCAGATGGTGTTATTCTGTCTTTGGTTATGCTTTCAACTAAGCCATTAAATGTTTGCAATTTTTATAAAATTATGCTCAACCCCTGTAAACCTTTACTAATTTTAAGCATTTTGTTTTATTACCTAACGGTTTCTAACATTACACTCATTGAAGTGTGCTTCATATATTTATGAGATTTTAAAATAAGGTTTTCTATCAATTTGTTAGCCGATCATTTGAAACTGCAACTGGTTATGATTTCCATGCAAGTTTATATAGCAGCTAAATGTTAAAATCACAAGAATCAAGACAGGAAGCACTGCAAAAATATGAATGCATTTAGTAGCTTAGAAAGGAATAAAGGTGTCAAACCATAAAGTAGGATGGAAATGAAAGAGACTAAAGAAGGAAGGGGAAAAAAAAAGAAGCGAGGGAAGGAAGAGAGGAAGCAAAAAAAAAAAAGAGGAAGGAGTCATGCCTTGGTCACTAAATGGATATTACACACTCTCCTTTTATTAGGTTGAAGCATATGATGTTTTGATATTTTTTTTATCTACCAAAAAAGCCCACAAATTTGAGACGGCAAGATGGCGATGGAGTAGACGGACGTACCAACTTCCAACACCCAGAACCAAAGTGGATTATAACTTAATTTTAAGAACCATCATCTGGATAAACCAACTTTGAACTAAACTAAGTGGACTCTTCAACCAAGGAACACTGAAGAGGCCACATTGAGACTGGTAGGAAGAGCGAAACGTGAAGAGGGCTGTGCAGCTCCCTGGAGCGAACGGCAGCCCGGAGAGACCCGCTTGGCAAGAGGAGAGTTTGGCAGAGAGGGAGGGACCTGAATCCCAGGAACAAAGCCCCAGCCTGCAGCGCCAGAGCCTAGAAGAGGCGTTTGGACAGTATTGAGCTGTGAAACAAGTGAGGAAACTGTTTGTGAAAAAGAGACAGTTTTCTCAGACCCAAGATTCTTCTTAAAGGGTCAGCGCAGAAACCTCTCTCAAAACCACTCACCTGGGGCTCCAGGGAAGGGGACAGAGGAGAGAACCAGAGTAGTGGGAAGAGAGTGTGGACTGAAGGCACAGGGAGAAACACTCTGAGGGACAGCCACCTTAACCCCTGGGCTAAGTCACTTCCCAAATAGAAAATGAATATTTCCCCTGGAACTAGCAATACCAGCAAAGGGAGAAAGGACACCATCCAAACAAGCTCTCCCGTGGCACTTAGAACAGAGCTACTTAGAGGGAGGGAGCTCCCAGGCCTACAGTATGAAGAGTTAGGGCACTTCCTACTCTGCTGAGGGTTGCTGAAGGGATGGTGGTGGCAGGACGCTGAAACATGGTTCTATCGGCATGGGCAGAGGCCCAGCCAGTGTGAGCTTGGTCTAGCCCAGCAGGGGTGAAGGGGACGCGTGAAAGAGGTCCAGCAGCTGTGGGCCTGCCTGTAGCCCCACCTGCGGGGGAAAAGCATGAGGCCAGGAACAGGCAGAGAGCTACTCTGCGACCCTGGAACCTATGCAAGTGGGCAATGACCACGAGGGCAAGGCTAGGACCACGGACAGGCAAAGGCTCACAGCTGAGCACATGCCAGCAGCCCCTCCTGGCCCGAGAAACCACGGTTTGCCATCCTGCGTGCATGAGTTGGCTCTGAATGTGGGGGCGGGGCTAGAGCCCCAGATGAGTGGAAGTTTGCAGCTGAGCGCAACCAGCTGCTCTGCCCAGCCCGATAGGAGCGATCCTGCACAGGCGGGCCCTGGCCTTGGGGGCGGAGCTAAAGCTCCGGACGGGCGGAGGCTCACAGCTGAGTGCACATCAGCAGCCCCGTCTAACCCGAGAAATTGTGGCAAGCAGGCTCTGACCTCAGGGGCTGGGCGGAAGCCCAGGAACAGGCTGGATCCACAGCTGAGCAAAGGTGCTTATCTCTACTCTTGGTACTGAGGCTTGTGGCTTGAATGCAGTGCACAACCCAACCTGTGAGGGCGAGGCAAAGGCCCAGGCAGGCTGAGGCTTATAGAGCTGGGCACCAGAACACAGCCGCTACTGCGGAGGAGAGGCGGAAATCACAGCAACAACCGCAGTGGGCTGGGGCTGGCAACGCCCATACCCAACCGCCCTAGGCAGCTGCATAGGAGGTGACTGGCCTGCAGACAGACCACACCTAGAGAACACAAAGGCAACACCCATTGGACTCCGGTGGCCACAACCTTTTTATACACAGACAAAATGGGCAGGCAGAGAAATGCAACCCAAATGAGTCAAGAGAAATCCCCAGAGAAGGACTTGAATGAACCAGATATAATCAAATTACCAGATACAGAATTTAAAATAACAATAGTTAGGATGTTCAAAGAAATTAGAGCAACAATGGATAGTCACTATGAACACCTAAATAAAGAGATAACAAGTATAAAAAACGAAATTGAAATAATAAAAAAGAATCAGACAGAAATGGCATATACAGTATCAGAACTGAAGAACACAGTGGAAGGAATTAAAAGCAGGATGGATGAGGCTGGGGGTCGAATCAGCAAATTAGAGGACCCAATAAACAAAGGCACAGAAGCAGAGCAGAAAAAAGAAAAGAGAATCAAAACCTGTGAAGAAATTCTAAGGGAGCTCTGTGATAACATGAAGAGAAACAACATTCGCATCATAGGGGTGCCTGAAGAAGAGGAGAGAGAACAAGAAATACTTGTTCTCTCTCCTCTTTGAAAAACTTTGTTCAATCAAATCATACCTAAAAACTTCCCTAAGTTAAGACTGGAAAACATTTCACACGTTCAAGAAGCACACAGAACTCCATTAAAGAGAAACCAAAAGAAATCTACACCAAGACACATCATAGTTAAAATACCAAAGCTAAGGGATAAAGAGAAAATTTTAAAAGCTGTTAGAGATAAAAGGCTATCACCTACAAAGAAGCCACCATAAGGATGACATCCGACTTCTTAACAAAAGTACTTTAACCGGAAGGGAATGGCAAGATATATTCAAAGAAATGCAGAACAAGAACCTACAAACAAGACTACTCTATCCAGCAACTCTAACATTTAAAATTGAAGAAGAAATAAAGAACTTCCCATACAAAAAGAACCTCAAAAATTAATTAAAACAAAACCAATTCTGCAAGAGATACTAAGGGGCCTGTTGTGAACAGTTCAAAGGGGGAAAGAATATAGCCAAAGAAGAATACAGCTTTAAAGAATAAAATGGCAATAAACAACTAAATATCAATAATAACCTTAAATGTAAATGCATTAAATGATCCAATCAAAAGACATAGTGTAGCTGCGTGGATAAAGAAACAGGACCCATACATATACTATCTACAAGAGACACACTTTAAAACAAAGGATGCACATAGAATGAAGGTAAAAGGATGGGAAAAAATATTTCATTCAAATGGAAATGAAAAGATAGCCAGGGTAGCAATACTTATATCTGACAAAATGGACTTTAAAAAAAGGCTCTAGTAAGAGATAGAGAAGGACACTACATAATGATAAAGGGAACAATTCAACGGGAAGATATAACTATTATAAATATCTACACACCAAATATAGGAGCCCAGACATACATAAAGCAGACTTTGATGGATTTAAAGGGCAATATTAACAGCAATATTACAATAGTAGTGGATTTCAATACCCCACTAACATCAGTGGATAGATCCTCAAAAAGGAAAATTAAAAAAGAAACAGCAGACTTAAAGGAGACACTAGATTGACTCGATTTCATAGCTATCTTCAGAACTTTTCACCCTAAAGCAGTAGAATATGCATTCTTCAAGCGCTCATGGTACATTTTCTGGGATAGACCTCATGTCAGGAAACAAAAATGGTCTCAACAAATTTAAAAAGATTGAAATCATATCAAGCATTTTCTCTGATCACAATGTCATTAAACTAGAAATTAACCACAAAAGAAAAACTCAAAAAATACTCAAACACTTGGAAACTAAATAGCATTTTATTAAATAATGAATGAATTAAGAATGAGATAAAAAAAATAAAAAAGTTTCTAGAAACAAATGATAATGAGCACACATCAACTCAAAATTTATGGGACACAGCAAAAGCAGTACTGAGAGGGAAGTTCATTGCACTATAGGCATGTCATAAGAAGCTAGAAAAAGCTCAAATAAGCAACCTAACCCTGCATCTAAAAGAACTAGAAAAACAGCAACAAATAAAGCCCAGGACTAGTAGAAGAAAGGAAATAATAAAAGATCAGAGCAGAAATAAATGACATAGAGGCTAAGGGAACAATACAGAGGATCAATGACACCAGAAGCTGGTTCTTTGAAAAGGTAAACAAGATTGATAAACCTTTAACTAGACTCACCAAGAAAAAGAGAGAGAGGACTCAAGTAAATAAAATTAGAAAGGACAGTGGAGAAATAACAATTGACACAACAGAAATACAAAGTATTGTAAAACAAATACTATGAAGAACTCTATGCCAAAAATTAGACAACCTAGGTGAAATGGACAAATTTCATAAATCATATAATCTTCCAAAAAGCCATCTGGAAGATTCAGCACACGTAAACAGACCAATAAGAACAAATGAGATGAAAACAGTTATCAACCCCCCCCCCAAAAAAAAGTCCTGGGTCTAATGGTTCCACAAGTGAATTCTACCAAAAATTCAAAGAAGAAATAACTCTTATCCTCCTCAAGCTATTTCAAAAAATTCAAGAGGAAGAAAGACTTCCTAACTCCTTTTATGAGTGAGCATAATTCTGATCCCAAAACCAGACAACACAAAGAAAGAAAATTATAGTCCAATATCCCTGATGAATTTAGATGCTAAAATTCTCAATAAAATATTAGCCAACCCGATACAGCAATATATGAAAAAAATCATACACCATGATCAAGTGGGATTTATTCTGGAGAGCCAAGGCTGGTTCAATATTCGCAAATCAATCAGTCTGATTCATCACATAAGCAAAAGAAACGACAAAAATCACATGATAATTTCAATAGATGCAGAAATGGCATTTGATAAAATCCAGCACCAATTTATGCTCAAAACTAACAGTAAAGTGGGAATACAGGGAACATTCCTTAATATGATAAAGGCCATCTATGACAAATTCACAGTAAGCATCATACTAAATGAGCAAAAATTAAAAGTAATGCCCCTGAGATCAGGAACCAGGCAGGGTTGCCCACTTTCACCACTCTTATTCAACATAGTTCTGGAAGTCCTAGCTACAGCAATCAAACAAGAAGAAGAAATAAAAGGCATCCAAATTGGAAAAGAAGAAGTAAAATTGTCATTATTTGCAGATGATATGATATTGCATATAGAAAACCCTAAAGTCTCAGTCAAAACACTACTGGACCTGATAAATGAATTCAGCAAGGTGGCAGGATATAAAATTAATACTCAGAAATCAGAGGCACTTTTATATAACAACAAAGAACTGTCAGCAAAAGAAATTAAGGAAACAATCACCTTCACTATTGCAACCAAAAAAATAAAGTACCTAGGAGTAAATTTAACCAAGGACTTGTACTCAGAAAATTATAAAACATTGATAAAAGTAATCAAGGAAGATAAAAACAAGTGGAAGCATATACCGTGCTCATGGTTAGGAAGAATAAACATCATTAAAATGTCTATATTACCCAAAGCAATTTATAAATTCAATGCAATACTAATTAAAATTGCAATGACATACTACAAAGATATAGAACACATATTCCAAAAATTTATATGGAAGCAAAAATGAACACGAATAGCCTCAGCAATCTTAAAAAGAAAAAATAAAGCAGGAGGTATCATGCTTCCAGATATCAAGGTTTACCACAAGGCCATTGTACTCAAGAGAGTCTGGTACTGGCATAAGAACAGGCACATAGATCGATGGAACAGAACATAGAACCCAGAAATAAACACTCACCTTTATGGACAACTGATATTTGACCAAGGAGGAAAGAGCATACATTGGAGTAAAGACAGCCTCTTTAACAAATGGTGTTGGGAAAATTGGACATCTATCTGCAAAAAAATGAAACTAGACCATCAACTTACACCATTCACAAAAACAAACTCAAAATGGATAAAAGACTTAAATGTAAGCCGTGAAACCATAAGCATCTTAGAAGAAAACATAGGCAGCAAGCTCTCTGACATCTGTAGCAGAAATACATTTTCCAATTTATCTCCATGGCAAATGAAAGAAAAGGCAAGATAAACAAATGGGACTATATCAACCTAATATGCTTTTGCACAGCTAAAGACAATAAGAACAGAAAAAAAAGACAAACCACACAATGGGAGAACATATTCAACAGCACATCTGATAAGGGGTTAATAACTAAAATTTATAAAGAACTTATAAAACTCAACACCAGGAAGACAAACAATCCAATCAAACAATAGGCAAACAAATTGAATAAAAATTTCTCCAGAGAGGACATATTGATGGCCAATAGGCATATGAAAAATGCTCAACATCACTAATCATTAGAGAAATGCAAATTAAAACCACAATGAGATATCACCTCACATCAGTCAAAATGGCCCTCATCAGCAAAACAACACAGAACAAGTGCTGGCGAGGATGTGGAGAAAAGGGAACCCTCCAGCACTGTTGGTGGGAATGCAGACTGGTGCAGCCACTGTGGAAAACAGTATGGAGAATCCTCAAAAAATTAAAAATGGAACTGCCTTTTGACCCAGCTATCCCACTTTTAGGAATATGCCCTAAGAACAACATAGCACTGTTCAAAAAGAAGAAATGCGCCCCCTTGTTCGTGGCAGCATTGTTCACAATAGCGAAGATCTGGAAACAGCCCAAGTGTCCGTCAGAGGACGAATGAATTAAAAAGCTTTGGTACATATATACTATGGAATACTACTCTGCCATAAGAAATGATGACATCGGATCATTTACTACAAAATGGATGGACCTTGATAACATTATACGGAGTGAAATAAGTAAAATAGAAAAAAACTGAGAACAGCATTATTACATACATAGGTGGGACATAAAAGTGAGACTATGAGACATGGACAAGAGTGTGGGGATTATGGAGTGAGGGAAAAGAGGAGAGGGTAAGAGAGGGGGCAGGGGAGGGTCACAAAGAAAACCAGATAGAAGGTGACAGAGGACAATTTAACTTTGGGTAATGGGTATGCAACATAATTGAATGATAAGATAACCTGGAGATGTTTTCTTTGAACATATGTACCCTGATTTATTAATGTCACCCCATTAAAATTAATAAAAGACAAAAGAAAGAAGCAATGTGGAAAAAAAGCCCACAAATTTGATGTAGTTCTATCTATTATGTTCAAAGTTATTTTTCAAAATTTGTCTTTGTATCAGACTAGTGGTGAAAGAACAAAGTGTCTAAGCACTCCAATTAAGAGCAGAGAACACAGACAGGTGGGTCCTTTTTGATTGCCAGTTCTGTCCAGGTTCATCTGCCCAACCAGATAAAGCTGCTTCTCTACTCAGAACCAGAAGCTTACAAGTAGCTATTTTTAAACAATGTGTATAATTCTTCACTGCCAAAAGAATACACTTGTTTCAGAATCTTTGCTGACTGCACTGTGATTTGCCCAATTCTTGCTATAAAATCTACATGGCATTCTTCGCAACACTGATATACCTAATACCATGGCTTTTACCAGATCATATGGACTAAGTAGCAAAGCTACTTTTACTGTAACATAGCTGATGCAAAATCTCTTACTGATAAGGACTCAGTCAGCTGTTTGTCACCTACATGGATCAGAAGTGCATTCAGAGATGTGGGCTGTGATGCCTCCGGAACCCAATGAGGCTCACCAGACATTGTGCTTCCTTTTTCTTGATAAGTGGTAACTATAAGGTATAATCATTTGTCCTTTATTTGGGACAAATTTTCCAAGATGATGCCTAACATTGGTGGATCCCGTGAGTTCAGTAATGTATGTTTTATAATGTTTGAAGCGTTTCTTTCGGATCTTGAGGAGAATAATGCTGATCAGTTCAGAGGAACTAAACAGTACTTTTAGTGAACAAATACATTTTATAACTTTTTATAATTAGTTATATAAATGTCAACAATAACACTTAAGAAAATATAAATGCACATAACTAATGTAAAGAACTATACTCCTACTGATAAACTTATACATTAAATATATTATATAATTAATTATATTTACACTTAAGGCAATTATTTTATGTATATAATTAATTTAGACACATTTTTAAATTTTAAAATATGTGCTTTAATCTACAAATAATTGAGAATGTTTAAATGAATTGATATATAATATAATCAATATAACCTTTCAATTAAATGAAGATCAAAAAATGTAAATTAGAAGATTTTACTATAGTATGAGAACTTACTAATTTTACTATTCTTAAACTTGGTAATTTTACTATTCTTTATCCCCTTCTTGTGCATTTGTTGGCCCTATGCTTCCATTGTACCCATTTCCTGTTGCTCTCAACACAGACCCTGAATGTTTTGCTTTCTCTTTTGCTACCTTTTGGGCTGCAACCTCAGCATTTATGTGGGTTTTTTTTTAGCCAAATAACTACAAAAGCAATGACCTTCCTGGTCGTACTTCTGTCAATGACTTTATTGCTCACTTACGTTTTTGTCTTTGACCACCCCATTGTAATTGATTTACCAGTTTAACATCAGCCAGTAATGATGCTAGTTTTAAATCACAAAGTGCTGTCTGATAATTTCCCATTATTAGGTATTCTTTTCTGATCTTTTAATTTTTATGAATCTTTAAAGTTTGCATTCGTGAAAAGAAATGTTGTGTTTCTTTTTGTTTGTTTGTTTTTTGCATCATTATGGTTTGAAGCAGGAAGATATAGATTTTGAATGACGAGAATCTAGCCAGATTGTCCCTGAGGAATTAAGTCCTCTTTCTCAATAATATTTTTTCTCTATCCCTTTTAAAATTTCTTGGTGACTTCCAGGCTCGTAACACAGTCATCTGTAACCAACTGTGGCAGGAGAATCTGTCCTGGAATGAGACTGTGACTTCTTGCACTTTAAAGGCAGCCTAACTACTGAGGAACACCTTCAATACTTTTTTAAATCTCCAGCTCTTCTGTCAGTTAATATCTACTTCTCAAATACACTCACAGCATGTAAACTGATGGTTCCAAATTTCACACAAAGTTGGTTATAGTTCATGGTAAAAAGTAAAGAAATGTACTATATACATAAGTTAAGTCCTAAAAAGTCAAAAGTCTAAAAATGTCCAAAGGATAAATCATAAAGTGTGTTTGTGTGTTCACATGTGTGTGCATGTGTGTGATTATGAATCAAAGAGCCTTTAATAAAAAAGGAAGCAAGGTTTGATTATGCATCTGTTCATGCAATTGATTTGGCTCTTCTTTTTTTTTAACTTTTATTTTTATTATTAATTTTAACGGGGTGACACCAATAAATCAGGGTACATATGTATAATGAAAACATCACCAGGTTATCTTATCATTCAATTGTGTTGCATACCCGTCACCCAAAGTCAAATTGTCCTCTGTCACCTTCTATCTGATTTTCCCTGTGTCCCTCCCCTCCTCCCTATCCAACCCTTCTCTCCCTCCCCTCACCCAGTAACCACCACTCTACTTCTTTTTTAAATATACCTATGACTGGAATTTTATATCTTTTGAAGGCAATTAACATAGTACCTTAGTTTACACAAATACTAGTTCGTCCTTGTTTATGTTCCATGAACTCAATCAACAATCAATGTTGGACCACCTATTATATATTAGGCCCAGCTAGGTTCTAAGATTATTCAGATATGCAGCACATGATAGGTGTGTCTCAAAACTCCAGTCTTTCAGAAACTGGACATGTGTTACAACACATACTTCTAGTTAATTAACTAATAGAAATATGCACAAAGGCCATTGGATCATCCTACAAGATAGGACCAGATTTTCCTAATGGATCTAGAAAGGCTCTATAGATCTTATATACTACATTATTTTATTATTGATTTAAATTTATTGTGTTTACATAGATTCAAGTGTCCCACTGAATACATCCAACCCACCCCCATGTTCCCCTCAACATCCTCCTTGCCCCCTTCCCAACAATGCCCTCGCCCCTTCCCTCCGGGATTTGCTGTTCTTTTTTCTATAATGCTGTGTTATGTATATATAATTTCACCAATCTCTTTCCTTTTCTGATTGCACCCTCTCATCCCATTGTCCTCTGTCCGCTTTCCCTCTGGTCCCTTTGATCCTGCCTCTGCCTCTATTCCATTCCTCAGTTCACATTGTTCATTAGATTACTCAAATGAATGAAGTCATATTATATTTTTCTTTCTCTGCCTGGCTTATTTCACTTAATATAATAGTTCCCAGGTCCATCCATGTTGTCACCAAAGGTAAGATTTACATCTTTTTAACGGCGCCATAGTATTTCCTGTGTATATGTACCACTGTTTTTTAATCTACACGTCCACTGACAAACACTTGGACAGTTACCAGATCTTGGCTATAGTAAACAATGCTGCCATAAACATGGGAGTGCATTTCTTCTTTTAAATCAGTGATGTGGTGTTCTTAAGATATATTCCAAAAAGTGGAATAGCTGGGTCAAAAGGCAGTTCCATTTTTAATTTTTTGAAGAATCTCCATATTGTTTTCCACAGTGGCTGCACCAGTCTGCAATCCCACCAGCAGTGGAGGAGGGTTCCCTTTTCTCCATATCCTCGCCAGCACTTACTCTGTGTTGTTTTGCTGATGAGCGCCATTCTGACTGGTGTGAGGTGATATCTCATTGTGGTTTTAATTGGCGTTTCTCTAATGATTAGTGATGTTGAACATTTTTTTATCTGCTTATTGGCCATCTGTATGTCCTCTTTGGAGAAGTGTCTATTCATTTCTTTTGCCCATTATTTGAATGGGTTATTTATCTTCCTGGTGTTGAGTTTTACAAGTTCTTCATAAATTTTGGTTATTAACCCCTTATCAGATATATTGTCAAATATGTTCTCTTATTGTGAGGTTTGTCTTTTTATTTTGTTCATATTGTCTTTAGCTGTGAAAAAGCTTTTTAGTTTGATATAGTGTCATTTGTTCATTCCGTCCTTTATATCACTTTTCCGTGGAGATCAAACAGCAAATATATTGCTGTAAGAGATGTCAGAGAGCTTACTGCCTATGTTTTCTTCCAAGATGATTATGGTTTCAAGGCTTACATTTAAGTGTTTAATCCATTTTGAGTTTATTTTTGTGAATGGTGTAAGTTGGTGGTCTAGTTTCATTTTTTTGCAAGTAGCTGTCTAATTTTCCTAACACCATTTGTTAAAGAGACTGTCTTTACTCCATTGTATGCTCTTACCTCCTTTGTCAAGTATTAATTGTCCATAAAGGTGTGGGTTTATTTCTGGGTTCTCTGTTCTGTTCCATTGAGATATATGCCTGTTCTTATGCCAGTTCCAAGCTGTTTTGATTATAATGGCCCTGTAGTAATACTTGATATCAGGAAATGTGATAACACCCACTTTATTCTTCATTTTCAAGATAGCTGAGGTTATTTGTGTTCTTTTTTGGTTCCATATAAATTTTTGGAATATTTGTTCTATATCTTTGAAGTATGTCATTTTTATTTTAATAGAAATTGCATTGAATTTATAAATTTCTTTGGATGATATAGGCATTTTAATGACGTTTATTCTTCCTATTGATGAACATGGTATATGCTTCCACTTGTTTGTATCTTTTTGATTTCTTGTATCAATGTTTTATAATTTTTCAAGTACAAGTCTTTAACCTCTTTGGTTCAATTTACTTCTAGGTATTTTATTTTTTGTTGTTGCAATAGTGAAGAAGATTGTTTTTCTAATTTCTCTTTCAGACAGTTCATTGTTGGTGTATAAAAAGGCCTCTGATTTCTGAATATTAATTTTATATCCTGCCATCTTGCTGAATTCATTTTTTAAGTCCAGTAGTTTTTTGACTCAGACTTTAAGGTTTTCTATTTATGGTATCATATCATCAGCAAATAATGATAGTTTTAGTTATTCTTTTCCAATTTTGATGCCTTTTATTTTTTCTTCTTATCAGATTGCTGTGGCTAGGACTTCTAGAACTATATTGAATAAGAGTGGTGAAAGTGGGCACCCCTGCGTTCTTTGTAATCTTAAGGGGATGGCTTTTAATTATGCCCAGTGTATGATGTTGGCTATGGGTTTGTCAGAGATAGACTTTAACATTTTGAGGTATGTCCGCTATATCCCCACTTTGCTGAGAGCTTTGATCATAAATGGGTGCTGGATTTTATCAAATGCATTTTTTGCATTTATTGATATTATCATGTGAATTTTACCCTTCCTTTTGTTTATGTGATGAATCACATTGATTGATTTGCAAATATTGTACCAGCCTTGCCTCCCCAGAATAAGTCTCACTTGATCATGGTGTATGATTTTTTTTTATATATTGCTGGATCCAGTTTGCTAATATTTTTTTTTGAAAGATTAGCATCTAAATTCATCAGGAATATTGCCCTATTGTTTTCTTTCTTTGTATTGTCTTTGCCTGGTTTTGGAATCAGAATTATGCTCATTTCATAAAAGAAGCTTGGAAGTTTTCCCGCCTCTTGTATTTTTTAAAATAGCTTGAGAAGAATAGGAGTTAGTTCTTCTTTGAATGTTTTGTTGAATTAGCCTGTGAAGTCATCATACCCAAGGTTATTATTTGTTGGAAGTTTTTTGATAACTGTTTCAATCTCATTTGTTGTAATTGGCCTATTTAGGTTTTCTGATTCTTCCAAATTGATTTTTGAATGATTATATGTTTCAAGGAATTTGTCCATTTCACCTAGGTTGTCTAATTTTTTGGCAAAGAGTTCTTCATAGTATTTTCTTACAAGCCTTTGTATTTCTTCTGTGTCAGTTGTTAGTTCCCCACCCTCATTCTAATTTTATTTATTTGAGTCCTGTCTCTTTTTTCTTGGTGAGTCTGGTTAAAGGTTTATCAATCTTGTTTACCTTTTCAAAGAATCAGCTGTTGGTTTCATTAATCCTCTGTTGTTGTTGTTTTTAGCCTCTATGTTATTTATTTCCACTCTGATTTTTATTATTTCCTTCCTTCTACTTTCTCTGGACTTTACTTGCTGCTCTTTTTCTAGTTCTTTTATTTTATTTTTTTCTAGTTTCTTAAGATATGCATATAATGCTATGAACTTCCCTCTGAGGACTGCTTTTGCTGTGTCCCATAAATTTTGAGTTAGTGTATGTTCATTTTTATTTGTTCCAAGAAAATTTTTTATTTCATCCTCGATCTCATTTTTAACCCATTTTTATATAATAACATGCTATTCAATTTTCTAGTGTATGAATGTTTTTCATTTTTTCTATTGTTGATTTCTACTTTCATGCCATCGTGATCCAAGAAGATGCTTGATATAATTTCAATCTTCTTAAATTTATTGAGAGTCACTTTGTGTCCTAACATGTGGTCTATCCTAGATAATGTACCATGAGCACTTGAAAAGAATGCATATTCTGCTGACTTAGGGTGAAATGTTCTGAAGATACCTATTAAATTCAGTCGATCTTGTCTGTCTCTTAATTCTGCTCTTTCTTTGTTAATTTTATTTCTTGAACATCTATCCAGTGCTGTAATTGGGGTATTAAAATTTTCTGCTATTAAAGTATTGCTGTTGATCTCGTCCTTTACGTCCACCAAAATATGCTTTATATATTTAGGTGTTCCTATATTAGGTGCATAGATATTTATAACGGTTATATCTTCCTGTTGGATTTCTCCTTTTATCATTATGTAGTGAACTTCTTTATCTCTTCCAATAGTCTTTGTTTTAAGTCCTAGTTTGTCAGATATAAGTATTGCTACCCCACCTTTTTTTTTCATTACCATTTGTATGAAATATTTTTTTTTTTCATTTCTTTACTTTCAGTCTATGTTTATCTGTTGTTTTGAGGTGGGTCTATTATAGACAACATATGTACAGGTCCTGTTTTCTTATCCATGCAATTACCCTATGTCTTTTGATTGGAGCTTTTAATTCATTTACATTTAAGGTTATTGTTGATATGTAGTTGTTTATTGCCATTTTTTCCTTTAAATCTACAGTACTCTTTTACTAGATTTTTTCCCCTTTGTTCTTTTTACAACAGGCCCCTTACCATTTCTTTCAGCATTGGTTTGGTTATAATAAATTCCTTTTTTTTTTTTTTTGTCTGAGAAGCTTATGATTTTTCCTCCAATTTTAAATGTTAGCTTTGCTGGATAAAAAGTCTTGTTTGTATGTTCTTGTTTTGCATTACTTTGAATATTTCTTGCCATTTCCTTCTGGCCTCAAATGGTTTTTTTTTTGACATGTCAGATGTCATCCTTATGGGGGCTCCTTAGTAGGTGATTGCTTTTCTCTTGCAGCTTTTAATATTCTTTCTTTATCTCTTAGCTTTGGTATTTTGATTATGATGTGTCTTGGTGTAGGTCTTTTTGGGTTCCACTTTAATGGGATTCTCTCTGCTTCTTGAACTTGTGTGAATTATTTCTTCATCAATTTAGGAAAGTTTTCAGGTATAATTTTTTTTGTCAGATTATCTATCCCTTCAGGAACCCCTATTATGTAGATGTTATTTCTCTTCATGTTGTCACAGAGCTCTCTTAGAGCATCCTCATACTTTTTGATCCTCTTTCCTTTTTGCTGTTCTTCTTATGTACTTTCACTTATCTTGTCCTCTAAATCACTGATTTGATCCTCTGCTTTGTCCAGCCTGCTTTTAATTCCTTCTAGTGTAGTCTTCATTTCTGATATTGTGTTTGTCATTTTTGTCTTATTCTGTTTTATGATTTCAATGTTCTTTTTGATGCCAGCAATCTCTTTGTTCAGGTGCTCACTTTGTCCATCTATTTTTGCTCTAAGATCCTTGAGCATCCTAACAATCATTATTCTGAACTCTGTATCTGGCATTTTGTTTAATTCCATTTCATTCAGCTCTATTTCTGGGGATTTCTCTTGTTGATTTATTTGAATTGCAATTCTCTATCTTCTCATTTTGTTTCTGTATAGACTAGATAACACTTTAACAATGGTTGTTAAGTCCTGAACTGATGTTCTCCATATCTGGCCACTTGATGTACCAGCCCTAGACCTCCCTGTCTGGAACCTGGCACAGACCAGTAGGAACAATGCTTTTGACTGGCCCTTAGGAACCTTTTTGGAGCTACAGGTGATCCAGATATTGTGTCTGCCTCTGCTGAGCCCTGATGCCATTGTAAATATCAGCTGCAATTCTAGGTGTGTGTGGCCTCTCTATTACTAAAGTGAGGTCTTTCTACCAGTTCCCCTCTGCCTCCACCTCATTAGTCACTCAGGCACCAGCATGGGCTTATTGGCCACAGCTCAGGGTGCTCCTTGGTTCCAGGGAACTCCTTGCCTCACTAGGCTCCACCTCCTGTTGGTGGGTGCAGGCTGTCTTTCTGAGCCCCACCCCCCACAGATGCACAAGACACCTCTCACAGGCTCCACCCTCCTCCGGCGTGGATGCCTCACCACACTGGGGTCTGCCTCACTCCTGTGCAGGGGACTCCTACTCCTGCAGGGTTCTGCCCTTGCTGGTACGTGGCAGATTTCCCTGGGCTCTGACCCCCACCATCGCACTGGGGCTGCCTTGCTGGGCTCCACCCCAGACCACTGCATGGGCCAAGCTCCTGGCCATGGCCACATCTAGGCCCTCCCGCCCTTTGGAGGGTACTCAGCAGGTTGGAGGGCATGTCATCCAGATCTTAGCACTCTAATTCTGTGTCCCTGATTTGTCCCCTGCTTCTAAATATTTCTCTGCACTGAATGGAGTAGGAGTCTCTGGTAGGTGATGTAATTGCTTCCTTTTGTTGGCTTGGTTCTTCCAGGAACAATGGGCACTTTAGGTTTGGGGAGTGACCCAGTATAAGGGTCAGGATGGCTGTCCCCAAAGACTTTCCCTGTGTCCCCAAGACTATACACTCCTCTTGCAACTCCAGTCCTCTCAGCACTTGCCACTCCCAGAGCCCCAGGTAAGTGGCTGTGAATGTGGTTTCTGCTTGGTTCCTTTAAGATAAAGCCTGAGTCTGAGTTCTCTCTCCCTCTCGCAAACAGTAACCCAGCTCTTTTTTCAGCTAACTACTGTCCATATGCCTCTTCTCATCTCTGGGGCTCTAGGCTGGGGCTCCAGTTCTAGGACTGGGTATCTACAATTCTCCTGGAAACCCTCCCTGTGGTGAGAGACCCTCCAGGCCTCCTTTCACTCCTTGGAGAGGTGCAACCCTTTCTGTATCTCCGCCCTTCTGACCAGCTCAGTGTGGTTCCTTTGGTGATGCTTGGTTATAGATTCCTCTTAGTTTAATCCAAAGTTGGTTTTTCAAGATGATTGTTCCTAAGTTATAAGCCTCTTTGGTTTTAGGAGGTGGGATTTATAATTTCCACCTACTCCATTGCCATTTTCCTCTCTATATATATACTTATGTATATATTAAGATAATATATTTCGAGGAACGAAGATGGCGATGGAGTAGGCGGACGTACCAACTTCCAACTCCCAGAAACAAAGTGGATTATAACTCAATTTTAAGAACCATCATCTGGATAAACCAACTTTGAACTAAACTAAGTGGACTCTTCAACCAAGGAACACTGCAGAAGCCACATCGAGACTGGTAGGAATAGCAAAAATGTGAAGAGGGCTGCCCAGCTCCCCAGAGCAAACAGCAGCCCAGAGAGACCCACGTGACAGGGGGAAAGTTTGGTGGAGAGGGAGGGACCTGGGTCCCAGAAACCAAGCCCCAGCCTGCAGTCCCATAGCCTAGAAAAGATGTTTGGACAGTATTGAGCTCTGAAACAAGTGAGGATACTGTTTGTGAAAAAGAGACAGTTTTCTCAGACCCAAGATTCTTTTTAAAGGGACAGTGCAGAAAACCTCTCTCACAACCATGCACCTGGGGCTCCGGGGAATGGGAACAGAGGAGAGGAACAGAGCAGCAGGAACAGAGTGTGGACTGAAGGCACAGGGACACTCTGAGGGACAGCCACCTTGACCCCTGGGCTAAGTCATTTCCCTAATCGAAAACAAATACTTTCCCTGGAACTAGAAATACCAGCAAAGGGAGACAGTACACTAGCCAAACAAGCTCTCCCACGGCAATTAGAGCGGAGCTGCTTAGAGGGAGGAAGTTCCCAGGTCTACAGTGTGGAGACTTAGGGCACTTCCATCTCTCTGAGGGTTGTTGAAGGGATGGTGGCCGCAGGACGCTGAAACGCGATTCTGTCAGCGTGGGCGGAGGCACAACTGATGTGATCTTGGTCTAGCCCAGCATGGGCAGAGAGGATGCGCAAAAGCAGTCTGGCAGCTGCGGGTCCTCCTGTAACCCCACCTGCAGGAAAAAAACGGGAGGCCAGGAACGGGCAGAGATCTGCTCTGTGCCCCTGCGCAAGCCGGCCCTGACAGTGGGGACGGGGCTAGGACCAGGGGCGAGGGGGAACTTGCAGGTGAGCTAACATGCCAGCCCCACCCAGTGGGAGAAACCGTGGTTTCCCATCCTGTGTGCGTGAGTGGGCTCCTAATGCGGGGGCGGGGTAGACCCTGAGAGGAGTGGAAGTTTGAGGCTCAGATCAAGCTACTATCCCTGCCTGGATGGAGAAACCCCGGTTTGCCATCCTACGTGCATGCGCAAGCTGTGAATATGGGGGCAGGGTAGACCCCAAGACAAGCTGAAGCTTGCAACTAAGCTCACGCTACCAGCCCCGCCCAGCGGGAGAAACCGCGGTTTGCCATCCTATGTGCGCGAGCTGGCTCTGAACCTGGGGGCAGGGTAGAGTCCGGGACGATTGGAAGCTAGCAGCTAAGCTCAAGCCAGAAAACACGCCTGGCCCAATAAAACAGTTTGTGACCCTGCGAAGGAGGGCCCTGGCCTCGAGGGCAGAGCTAAATTCTGGACGGGCAAAGGCTCACAGCTCAGAGCACATCAAAAGCCCCACCCAACCCTTGAAACTGTGGCAAGCAGGCTCAGACCGCGGATGCTGGGTGTAAGACTTATGGAAACAGGCTGGGTCCGCAGCTGAGCAAAGGTGCTCACCTCTCCCCTTGGTGCTAAGGCTTGTGGCTTGAGTGACAGCCCCTCCCACAGAGGAGAGGTGGAAATCACAGCAACAGTCACAGTAGGCTAACGTTGGCAATGCCCATACCCAACCACCCTAGGCAGCACCAGAGGGGGTGGCAGACCTACAGACAGACCACACCTAGAGAACACAAAGGCAACACCTACTGGACTCCAATGGTGACAACTTGCTTATACACAGACAAAATGCGCAGGCAGAAGAATGCAACCCAAATGAATAAAAAGAAATCCCAAGAAAGACCTGAATGAACCACATATGAACCAAACTACCAGAAGCAGAATTTAAAATAATGATAGTTAGGATGTTTAAAAAATTAGAGCAACAATGGATAGTCACTACGAACAACTAAATAAAGAGATAACAAGTATAAAAAACAAAATTGAAATAATAAAAAAGAATCAGACAGAAATAACAAATACAGTTTCAGAACTGAAGACCACAATAAAAGATACTAAAAGCAGGATGAATCACACTGAGGATTGAAACAGCGAGTTAGAGGACACAATAAACAAAAGAACAGAAGCAGAAAAGAAAAAGGAAAAGAGAATCAAAAAATGTAAAGAAACTCTAAGGGAGCTCTGTGACAACATGAAGAGAAACAACATTCGCATCATAGGGGTGCCTGAAGAAGAGGAGAGAGGACAGGAAATGAAAACTTTGTTCAATCAAAACATAGCAGAAAACTTCCCTAAATTAAGGTTGGAAAACATTCCACATGTTCAAGAAGCACACAGAACTCCATTAAAGTGAAACCCAAATAAATCTACACCAAGACACATCATAGTTAAAATACCAAAACCAATGGATAAAGAAAAAATCTTAAAAACAGCTAGAGAGAAAAAGGCTATCACCTACAAAGGAGCCCCCGTAAGGATGACATCGAACTTCTCAACAGAAACACTTGAGGCCAGAAGGGAATGGCAAGATATAATCAAAGTAATGCAGAACAAGAACCTACAACCAAGACTACTCTATTTAGCATGGCTAATGTTTAAAACTGAAGGAGAAATAAAGAACTTTCCAGTGAAAGAAAGCCTCAAGAAATTAATAAAAACCAAACCAATTCTGCAAGAGATACTAAGGGGCCTGTTGTGAACAGTTCAAAGGAAGGAAAAAATATAGCAAAAAAAAAAAATACAGCTTTAAAGAACAAAATGGCAATGAACAACTACATATCAATAATAACCTTAAATGAAAATGCATTAAATGATCCAATCAAAAGACATAGGGTAGCTTCATTGATAAAGAAACAAGACCCATACATATGCTGTCTATAAGAGACACACCTTAAAACAAAAGATGCACATAGATTGAAGGTAAAAGAATGGAAAAAATATTCCATGCAAATGGAAATGAAAAAAAAGCAGGGGTAGCAATACTTATATCTGAAAAAATGGACTTTAAAACAAAGGCTGTAATAAGAGATAAAGAAGGACACTATATAATGATAAAGGGAACAATTCAACAGGAATATATAACTATTATAAATATCTACGCACCAAATATAGGAGCCCCGACATACATAAAGCAGACTTTGATGGATATAAAGCACGAGATTAACAGCAACACTATCATATTAGGGGATTTCAATACCCCTCTAACAACACTGGATAGATCCACAAGAAAGAAAATTAATAAAGAAACAGCAGACTTAAAGGGTACACTAGATCAACTTGATTTAATAGATATCTTCAGAACTTTTCACCCTAAAGCAGTAGAATATACATTCTTCTCAAGTGCTCATGGTATGTTTTCTAGGATAGACCACATGTTACGACACAAAAATGGTCTCAATAAATTTAAGAAGATTGAAATCATATCAAGCATTTTCTCTGATCAAATGCCATGAAACTAGAAATTAACCACAAAAGAAAAACTGAAAAATACTCAAACA
The DNA here is from genome assembly GCA_037038555.1 of Rhynchonycteris naso. Lineage (NCBI taxonomy): Eukaryota > Metazoa > Chordata > Mammalia > Chiroptera > Emballonuridae > Rhynchonycteris > Rhynchonycteris naso. Next base: position 97,515,842 of record CM072999.1, read on the forward strand.
CTTGGAAACTAAATAGCAAGATATTAAATAATGAATGGATTAACAATGAGATCAAAGAAGAAATAAAAAATTTTCTAGAAACCAATGATAATGAGAATACATCAACTCAAAATTTATGGGACACAGCAAAAGCAATACTGAGAAGGAAGTTCATTGCACTACAGGCATATCATAAGAAGCTAGAAATAGGTTAAATAAGCAACCTGACACTGCAGTTAAAAGAACTAGAAAAGCAACAACAAATAAAAACCCAGGACAAGTAGAAGAAAGGAAATAATAAAGATCAGAGCAGAAATAAATGACATAGAGGCTAAGGAAACAATACAGAGGATCAATGAAACCAGAAGCTGGTTCTTTGAAAAGGTAAACAAGATTGATGAACCTTTAACTAGACTCACCAAGAAAATAAGAGAGAGGACTCAAATAAATAAAATTAGAAAGGACAGTGGAGAAATAACAACTGATAAAACAGAAATACAAAGCATTGTAAGAAAATACTATGAAGAGCTATATGCCAAAAAATTAGACAATCTTGGTAAATTGGACAAATTTCTTGAATCATATAAACTTCCAATAATCAATCTGGAAGAATCAGAACACCTAAACAGACCAATTACAACAAATGAGATCGAAACAGTTATTAAAACACCCAAGAAAGAAATGTCCTGGGCCTGATGGCTTCACAAGTGAATTCTATCAAAAATTCAAAGAAGAACTAACTCCTATCCTCCTCAAGCTATTTCAAAAAATTCAAGAGGAAGGAAGACTTCCAAACTCGTTTTATAAGGCGAGCATAATTCTGATCCCAAAACCGGGCAAAGACAACACAAAGAAAGAAAATTATAGGCCTATATCCCTGATGAATTTAGACTCTAAAAACCTCAACAAAATATTAGCCAACTGGATCCAGCAATATATGAAAAAAATCATACACCATGACCAAGTGGGATTTACTCTGGAGAGGCAAGGCTGGTTCAATATTCGCAAATCAATCAATGTGATTCATCACATAAACAAAAGGAAGGACAAAAATCACATGATAATTTCAATAGATTCAGAAAAGGCATTTGATAAAATCCAGCACCTATTCTTCCTCAAAACTCTCAGTAAAGTGGGAATACAGGGAACATTCCTTAACATGATAAAGGCCATCTACAACAAACCCACAGCAAACATACTAAATGGACAAAAATTAAAAGCAATCTCCTTAAGATCAGGAACCAGGCAGGGTTGCCCACTTTCACCACTCTTATTCAACATAGTTCTGGAAGTCCTAGCTATAGCAATCAGACAAGAAGAAGAAATAAAAGGCATCCAAATTGGAAAAGAAGAAGTAAAACTGTCACTATTTGCAGATGATATGATATTGTATATAGAGAACCCTAAAGTTTCAGTCAAAAAACTACTGGACCGCTTGACCTGTGGTCACGCAGTGGATAAAGCGTTGACCTGGGAACACTGAGGTCACCGGTTCAAAACCCTGCACTGGTCTGGTCAAGCCACATATAGGAGTTGATGCTTCCATCTCCTCCCTCCTCTCTCTCTCTGTCTCCTCTCTAAAAATGAATAAAATTAAGAGAAATGAAAACATTAAAAAAAACCTACTGGTCCTTATAAATGAATTCAGCAAGGTGGCAGGATATAAAATTAATACTCAGAAATCGAAGGCATTTCTATATACAAAAAATAAACTGTCAGCAAAAGAAATTAAGGAAACAATCCCCTTCACTATTGCAGCCAAAAAAATAAAATACGTAGGAGTAAATATAACCAAGGAGGTTAAGGACTTGTACTCGGAAAATTATAAAACATTGATAAAAGTAATCAAAGAAGATACAAACAAGTGGATGCATATACCATGCTCATGGCTAGGAAGAATAAACATCATTAAAATGTCTATATTACCTAAAGCAATTTATAAATTCAATGCAATACCAATAAAAATACCAATGACATACTTCAAAGATATAGAACACATATTCCAAAAATTTATATTGAACCAAAAAAGAACACGAATAGCCTCAGCAATCTTAAAAAGAAAAAATAAAGCAGGAGGTATCACTCTTCCGGATATCAAGGTTGACTACAAGGCCATTATACTCAAGACAGCCTGGTACTGGCATAAGAACAGGCACATTGATCAATGGAACAGAACAGAGAACCCAGAAATAAACCCACACCTTTATGGACAACTGATATTTGACAAAGGAGGAAAGAACATACAATGGAGTAAAGACAGCCTCTTTAAAAAATGGTGCTGGGAAAATTGGACATCTACTTGCAAAAAAATGAAACTAGACCATCAACTTACACCATTCACAAAAACAAAATCTAAATGGATTAAAGACTTAAACGTAAGCCGTGAAACCATAAGCATCTTAGAAGAAAACATAGGCAGCAAGCTCTCCGACATCTATAGCAGCAATATATTTGCCGATTTATCTCCACGGGCAAATGATTTAAAAGGCAAGATAAACGAATGAGACCATATCAAACTAAAACGTTTTTGCACAGCTAAAGAAAATAAGAACAGAAAAAAAAGACAAACCACACAATGGGAGAACATATTCAACAGCACGCCTGATAAGGGGTTAATAACTAAAATTTATAAAGAACTTATAAAACTCAACACCAGGAAGACAAATAATCCAATCAACAAATGGGCAAACAAAATGAATAGAAATTTCTCCAAAGAAGACATACAGATGGCCAAAAGACATATGAAAAAATGCTCAACATCACTAATCATTAGGGAAATGCAAATTAAAACCACAATGAGATATCACCTCACACCAGGCAGAATGACACTCATCAGAAAACAACACAGAATAAGTGCTGGCGAGGATGTGGAGAAAAGGGAACCCTTCTGCACTGCTGGTGGGAATGCAGACTGGTGCAGCCACTGTGGAAAACAGTTTGGAGATTCCTCAAAAAATTCAAAGTCGAACTGCCTTTTTATCCAGCTATTCCACTTTTAGGAATATACCCTAAGAACACCATAACACGGTTCGAAAAGAAGAAATGCGCCCCGCTGTTCGTGGCAGCATTGTTCACAATAGCGAAGATCTGGAAACAGCCCAAGTGTCCATCAGAAGACGAGTGGATTAAAAAGCTTTGGTACATATATACTATGGAATACTACTCAGCCATAAGAAATGATGACATCTGATCATTTATAACAAAATGGATGGACCTTGATAACATTATACGGAGTGAAATAAGTAGATCAGAAAAAATGAAAAACTGAGAACAGCATGATTTCATATATAGGTGGGACATAAAGGTGAGACTATGAGACATGCACAAGAGTGTGGTGGTTACGGGGTGGGGGGAGGGAGGGGAGGGTGGGATAGGGAGAAGGGGAGGGGCACAGGGAAAACCAGATAGAAGGTGACAGAGGTCAATTTGACTTTGGGTGATGGGTATGCAACACAATTGAATGATAAGATAATCTGGAGATGTTTTCATTGTACATATGTACCCTGATTTTTTGGTGTCACCCCTTTAAAGTTAATAAAAAAATAAATTAACAAAAATATATATTTCTTTTCCAGCCAGTTGTGATTCAAATGCAACCATTTGAACTGACTCTTTGCATGAATTAGATGTTATAAAAATTGATTATATTTGGTTTAATAGTGAGTTCCTAATGAAGTTAGAGTACAAACAGAAAACAGGGTTATTGATGAAATATTCAAATTTATATTTAGAAACTATGTCTTCATGGGATCCTTTCTCCTAAAGTTTTGAAAATACTGTTCCCAATTCTATAGAATGCTAGTAGTATTACAATTGTAGCCATAACACAGTTTCAGAATTCCAGAAGGACTATTTTGCTCCATTTATTATAGTAAAAAAGAAATCCTTGCTGAATATAAAACATTGCTGTTTGATTATGTTAACTGATTGTGTGTAATTTTGCTGCTTCTTTTTATGTCATCATGTCCATTGAATCCTTTTAAAGGAAAATCATTTTCTAGACTAAAATGTTATCATAAGAGCAGCTCTACTTTTGCTGACATGATTTTGATTAGGAAATTTAGATCTTCACTCTATATGAATACATTGGAAGAGGATTACTCTGATCGAGACTCCACAAGAGAGCTAAAATATACCACAAATAAATAATCAAGCATATTGTATGAATTTAAAAATAAATCTTGTATCACAAAGTAAAAATGTCCAGTTTAGGCTCAGAAAGGAACACAGATAGCATTGCTAATTTGTAGCAGAGTGAATCCAGTAACATGGGTTTTAATTAGATGGCAGAAACAGTAAGGTGACAGGATTGAGAACAGGTAAATCATCCAAGAATAGCAAAATATGGATTACAGAGCCAGCTGGTGCAGTGCCACCGTGGTGTCAGAGATCAACCTGCATCCTGCAACCCTGCAATGCTCAAAGCCTGTCGCACAGCTGTTCTTACTCAGAAAGGAATAGCCAGGTCTGGCAGTGATATCACTTCGCAGGTACAATCTTGACAGTCAAGTTTCTAGGAAGTACTAGGTGTTTCAGGGAGATTTTTAAAAATTGAGCTTTTTTGGAAACACCAGAAAGATATATTTATATTATCTTATTTCCCCTCCTCTGCTTAATTTATTGCCTTATGTATACCCATTGATTTAGTCAGAACTATATTTAGACAATCAGATTTAGGGTACTTAAGAATTGGAGATAAGGAGAATCAGTAAAAAGTTGTTGGTGCTGAATTGATCAGAAATAAACCCTGGGATTTTGATAATTGATCAGAAATAACCCCTGGGATGTTGTGTTTTTATTGAGATCATTAACATGGGTAAATACTTTGTTAAAAAATTGTTTGAGAAAGGTTTTACTATATTAATTCTTTTCCTGTAAACAATGCTTTTATTTAAGGTTTTGAAAAACATTTTATTTATTGAAGCCCTCCCCTAATAATAATCAGAATCTCTCTAAATTCATCAAGTGAGAAATACAGTAATGCTCCCTTATCCAGTTTTGCTTTCACCTGTTTCAGTTACCTGTGGTCCAAAAGTGTTAAACTGAAAATACCAGAAATAAACTTCATAAATTTCATTTATTTATTTATTTATTTATTTATTTATTAGTGAGACATAGAGACAGAGAAATGGGGAGATAAGGACAGACAGACAGGAAGGGATAGAGATGAGAAGCATCAACTCTTCATTGCAGTACCTTAGTGTCCATTGATTTCTTTCTCATATGTGCCCTGATCAGTGGGAGAGCGGGGCGGGGAAAGCTCCAGGTGTCCCAATGACCCCTTGCTCAAGCCAACAACCTTGGGCTCAAGCCAGCAACCTTTGGATTCAAGCCAGCAACCTTTGGATTCAAGCCAGTGACCATGGAGTGAATCATGTCTATGATCCCACTCTCATGCTGGTAACCCCACACTCTAGCTGGTGAGCCCCTATTCAAACTGGATGAGCCTGTGCTCAAGCCTGTGACCTCAGGGCCTCAAACCTGGGTCCTCTGTGTCTCACTCAGGCTGACACTCTATCTGCTATGATTTCGCCTGGTTAGGCAATAATTCATAAATTTTAAATTGCACACCATTCTGAGCATTGTGATGAAATCTCTTGTGGGCCTGCTCTGTCCCGCCCAGAATGTGAATCATCCCTTTGTCTGCTGTATCTATGCTGTATATGCTACCTGCCCTTGAGTCGCCTAGTAGGTGTCCAGTCAACTATTGTGGTGGTGCATTGTTGGTGTCCAAGTAAGCCTTATTTCACTTAACAGTGACACAGTCACATACTTTTTATTACAATATGTTGTTATAATTTTTTTTATTTTATTATTGTTGTCAGTATTTCACTGTGCCTAGTTTATAAATTACACTTTATCATAAATATGTATGAAAAGGAAAGATCATAGCATATATGGAGTTTTATACTATCTGTGGTTTCAGGCATCCACTAGGGGTCTTGAACGTATCACCAGCAATAAGGAGGCACTACTGTAACATGTTTACAGAGCTTCAAAAGACAGAAAGTCAGTGCTATAATTAATTTAAAAGTGTTTTTGATAAAAAAAAAAAAGTAATGACATTGTAAACTGGCACTCACAGAAAGTTGTTAAGGGGACATTATGAACTGAACTGTGGCCACACACCCAAATTCTTATGTTGAAACCCTAGACACCAGGTGATTATATTTGAAGATAGAACTCTTACAAGATACTTGTGATTAAATGAGGTTATAAGAAAGGAACCTTAATCTGATAGTATTGGTGTCCTTATAAGAAGAAGAAAGGATGAGCAGACAAGGACATGGCAGCCATCTGCAAGCCAGGAAGGCAGCCTTTACCAGAAAGCAAACCCATCCAGTCATTGATCATAAACTTTCCAGCATCCAAAACTATGAAATAAAACATAAATATCTCTTGTTAACACCACCTAGTCTATGATTTTTGTTATGGTAGCCCAATTGTTTATATACCCAGAAAGTGAGGGCTTCTTGGGAAGCTACTGGTGAATCCCAATGAATAGGCAGTAGGTCATTAAGAACTGCCTCTGTGCGCTCCTGAGCCAGCAGTGGAGACTCAACAGTCCAAGAGAGATTGGCACAAATCCCACACACTTGCCATGCCCCTTCCTATTGTTGGTTTTACCTTTATTTCATTTGGTTTTGCTTTTATTTTCTGTGTATTGGTGGGGAGGAGGGACTTGTTTGTTTGGTTTTGGTTTGTTTTTATATATAAATACAGAAGTTTATTATTGGCATTTCAGCCATTTTGTTTCACAAAAACTATCTCAATGAAACTGGGAAGATAACCACTACCTTTAACACACCTGAAAATAACTATTTTTTTATTAAGAACTTTCTATCAATAACTTTGATAAGTCTTAGTAAATTTTATTTTAAAATCAGCCAATCTCCAATGAGGGGAAAAAAGTCATTTTATTAAAGCACTTTTTTTTAATTGCTTGTTATGTTCAACTTGCAGAGGCTTAAAAGTAGTGCCATTAATAACACTTACTCTAAGACTGTGTAAGACAACATATCATCAGTGAGATTCCAGGCAAAGCCAACACAAACATGGGAAGTAGTTTATGTTGCTTTCACTTCCCACCAGTTTGGCTTCTTCATATTTTACATCCTTACTTATATCGGTTTTCCATATTTCCATGTATCCCAAATACTATCACTGTTCATTCAAAAATGTAATAAGCGCTGGCAGGATATTGGGAAAACAAAAATAGATGAGACTCTCTGCTTACTAAAACAATTAAGTGGGCAGATAATTACGTAGGTAACTAAATTATCATATGATTAACATTATAATGGGGGCATGATATAGTCAGCTCTATGTGAGTAAAAGGAAGAAGAAAGTCAAAGAAGTCAAAGGAAAAGATAATATTGGTTGCTGGTCTTGAGGCATGGGCTGTAATTTTCCATAAAAAGTAGAGGAAGAGCCTGACCAGGAGGTGGTGCAGTGGATAGAGCATCGGACTGGGATGCGGAAGGATCCAGGTTCGAGAACCCGAGGTTGCCAGCTTGAGTGTGGCTCATCTGGCTTAAGCAAAAAGCTCACCAGCTTGGACCCAAGGTTGCTGGCTTGAGCAAGGGGTTACTTGGTCTGCTGAAGGCCTGCGATCAAGGCACATAATGAGAAAGCAATCAATGAACAACTAAGGTATCACAACAAAAAACTGATGATTGATGCTTCTCATCTCTCTCTGTTTCTGTGTCTGTCCCTATCTATCCCTCTCTCTGACTCTCTCTGTCCCTGTAAAAAAAAAGAAAAAGGTAGAGGAAGAAATACAGATATGGTCCCTCTGGTCAACACAGTAGTTAAAAAAAATTTAATTAATTTGTATGCATTTGTAAGGAAAAGGACATATGGTCTCTAATGCACATGATTCCCTTCTCTGATTTGCCAAATACCTAAAAATACTGAATTTTGCAACTTATAGGACAGAGTAAGCAAAATGGTGGCACTGGGACAATGGAAAATTTTACCTAACACTTTCTGTGAACTAAAAATACTTTACTGGTATTGCATAAATTACATAAAGTAAATTGCTGTAATTTGATATTAATAAAAATTACTGACATTTTTTGAGTACTTGGCACATATCACTTCTAATACGTTGCATGTATTAATTCAATTACTATTCACAACAATCCTTTGCAAACTTAGGATGATTATCAATATTTTAAAAGAGGAAACTGAGACAGACAAAAGTGTCGTAGTATCTCACTAAAAGTCATACAAGAGATGAGTAGTAGAGTCAATATTTGAAGCTAATCAGTCCAGAGTGTGAGCTCCCAAATACCAACACACATATGACAATAATAATAATAACACATTTTAAGGTAGAATGAGGGAGAGAGAATGATCTTAAATATTATACCAAGGAATTTGTACTTTGTTTATAGTAATAGGGACCTATGGAAAGTTTTTAAGAAGAGAATTGACTGCTTGTGGTTTTGTTTTAGAAAGATAACACAGAGGATAAATGGAAGTGGAGTGGAAACTTTAGTTAAGGAGAATAATCAGGAATAATGATAACATAGACAAATGAAAAGTGAAAGAGAAAGTAAAGAGTGAGGCAGGGCCCTGTGATTGTTATGCCTGTCTCCTCTCCTGAAACATACCGGCTATATCATGTCTCTCATCCCACTCTAGGTTCCAACCTTTGCACCTTTCATGATGGCAATTAAAGAAACTATTGCTTGAATGTATGTTAATGCATTAGTTAAGCTAAGTTAATTGGGCAACTTCAGCCTCAATTCCCTCTTCATGTAGCAATGCCCTTGTGAGAAGTGAGTTTAAGGTAGAAAAATTCTGGATATAAAAGAATTAAAAATCTAAAGAATAGGTGGTATTTAACAGAATTCTCAAGTTATGCCATGAATACCAACCATCTTTTATATAAATTTATATAGAGAGCTTTAGTCTGTAACACATATAATTTTAAAATTGATTATTTGGGTAAAGAGAGGTCCTGGAATTATTTATTAGTTGTGTTTATTTAGCCTTTTTTCATTTCTGCTTTTGAAATGTTTTGTACATATTTGTGTATATGATGTTTCACATAAATCATAAAGGATAATATAAAAATGAACATCTTTGCCCACTATCCAGGTCTCAGATTTTTAAAACAGAACATTATTTACTCACTATCATGTATTTATTACTTATTTTTTTGTTTGATTCTAAGCTTGGCAAACTAAACTAATAGTATTCTATGATAAAAGTTTTTGTGTCTAGGAACATCCACGATATACCTGTCCATTGTTTATTTGCATAAATGACCTAAGAAATTACTGGAAAGGAACTTATCTTAAAGAAACAAGATTATGAGGGGTCGAGGAAAGATCCAAGAGTTCTAGGGCAGTATTTGAGAGGTTTGCACAAGACTGTACATCACTTGCTTCTGTCCCGTTTTAAGACACACAATTGCTTGAGACACCAAGAAGACAGGGCAGCACGGGCAGAGTCCTGGGCATTGGGGCTTTGGCATCCACAAAAATGTCAGGCACCAGCAAATATGGTAATGTGGGGGGAAGCTTGTGGACAGTACAGCAAAAGTCACCTTCCTAGATATCTGAGAGGAAACAGTGGCTTTCCAGCAACTGTAAGTGAATGCCACAGTTCTGTCACATGCCTCTTTTGATGCTCGCACCAGAAGAAAAGAGAAGGCTTTTTCTAGGCGAGGGGTTCAGCCAGCTTTCTGAGTGCACCAACTGGAGCTTTCATGAGGAGCCCACTCCTTAGAATTCAAGGGAATTACTTGCTTTAATTTTGTTTTTAATTTTATATATCCCCTCTCATAAATATATGCTATGATATTAAGCCAAGATTTGTGGTAAACTAGTTACAAGTCTATCTGGAGCCATTAAGAATTTCGAAACTGTTCAATTTCTTTTCCATAAGCAGGAACTTAAGTTTGGATGTGCCAACCTTAGTGGAAAATTCTTCTCCATGTTTATTTATAAAGACAACTAGAGACCTTGTTATCTCTGAATCACTAAAAAAAAGTAAAGGAAAATTAACTTGGATATTTGTAATTTTACCAGTTTTGAGCCTCACACACAGATATTAGTGATAATTCTCTAAAATATACTGTAATCCTTAATAATGAACATTTTGAACCAGAAACAAAGGATCATTTTTTATTTATTCTGATCTTGGCTATAACTGACCTAGGACCTGTTCGCTCTTGAGGCTGGGAAGTAAAATGTGTGAAGTGATGATAAGGACTTTAAAATTCCACTAGCAACTTTTTGCTGTCACAGATATCTTGAAACTTGGTTTCAGAGACCAATACTGTTTAACCTAGAACCTTATTAGCACATGAACAGATAACCAAGCATTGGCAGGCTTTTGAGGAAAAGCACCAGCAAGACAGAAACTAAAGTCAACACAGTCAATGCAGAAAAAATCTGAACACCATACCAATGGAGCAGTGCTATGAGGAGACAACAGGAAGCTTTAAAATAATTCATATAACGTTTCCAAGAGAAAAATTGAACAGGATAAAATATCTATATCATCTATGCTTCAACCTGAGATAAGCTCACTGTCACAATATTATAAACCTACTTCCGGTAATCCTAGACAGAAAATAACAAGATGCAAATTACTCCTTTAAAGAAAGGAGGAGCCTGACCAGGCGGTGGTGCAGTAGATAGAGCATCAGACTGGGATGTGGAGGACCCAGGTTCGAGACCCCGAGGTCGCTAGCTTGAGCGCGAGCCCATCTGGCTTGAGCAAAGAGCTCACCAGCTTGGACCCAAGGTCGCTGGCTCCAGCAAGGGGTTGCTCCATCTGCTAAAGGCCCGCGGACAAGGCACATGTGAGAAAGCAATCAATGAATAACTAAGGTGTTGCAACGGCAATGAAAAACTAATGATTGATGCTTCTCACCTCTCTTCGTTCCTGTCTGTCCCTATCTATCCCTCTCTCTGACTCTCTCTCTGTCCCTGTAAAAAAGAAAAAAAAACATAAAAAAGGGTGATGGGGAGGAAGGTCCTGACCAGGTGGTGGTGCAGTAGATAGGGCATCAGACTGGGATGCAGAGGACCCAGGTTCAAAACCCTGAGGTTGCCGGCTTGAGCGTGGGATCACAGATATGACCCCATGGTCATTGGCTTGAGCTCAAAGCTTGCTAGCTTGAAGCCCAAGGCCAGTGGCTTGAACAAGGAAGGGGTCACTCACTCTGTTGTAACCCCCCATCAACACACATATGAGAAAGCAATCAATGAACAACTAAGATGCCACAGCAAAGAATTAATGCATCTCATCTCTCTCCCATCCTGTCTTTCTATCCTTATCTGTCCCTCTCCCTGTCTCTGTCACAAAAAGGGGGGGGGGTGTCATTGGTTTGTTTGGTTGGTTGGTGTTTGTTTGTTTTTGCTTTATCATAGATGTAGGCTGTAAGAGTATAATGATTACCAAAGAGAAAAGAGGGGAAGGGTAGGTAGAAAAGGGTAAAAGAAGGAATAAATGGTGATGACAAGAAACTTGATTTCAGGTGGTGAACACATAATACAATATACAGAAGATGTATACCTAAAACCAATATAATTTTATTATTCAGTAACACTCCAATAAATTCAATAAAAGGGGCAATCAAGCCTGCAAAGAACAGACTCTTACTATGTTACATGAATTCTTACAGAGAACCAAAAAAATGAAAAATTTCCAAGCTTATCAATGAAATGTTTCACCTCAACACTAAAAAAAGAGTAACACATTACAAGACAACCCCTAGACTTATACTTCAGTTACAGTTGCTTGGATTTGTACTGCGAGGAAGTAATTAACAGTTTATAAACATTCACAGCTGCTTTTGGCACTATTTGTGTCTAGTGCCCTATGGTATTGCATATTTCTGCATTTAAACAGTAAATATAAAACAAAATATAATAATATGAAAATGATTATAAGGATAAAAAAACTTGAATTGAGTTTTATTCAATTCTACCATTATATGAATGCAAGGAGAAAGACAAAAGTATTGATATTGAATGCCTTGATAATTTTCCCCAAAAGCCGAACACTCATTTTAAAACAATGGATAAAATAATGGCAATGGTTGCAATACTTAGATCTTTCTTCTGATTTTTACAGAACAAGAATGGCTTTAAATATTTCGACCAACTGTAGTAGAATTTTTTGCTGACATTCTGAGGAAAATATTTTAGTGTGAGCTTTATTATTCACAGAGATATTTGGTAGCTGATAGAATTGATCCACAAGAAATATAGACGCAGACAATATTACAATTTCTGAAATGTACTAAGAAATGGGATCTTGGACCTAGCCAGTTAGTTGGCTCAGCGGCAGAACATTGGCCCAGTGTGTGGAAGTCTGAGGTTTGGTTCCCGACCAGGGCACACAGAAGAAGCGCCCATCTTCTTCTCTACCCTTCCCCCTCTTCTTTCTCTCTATCTTTCTCTTCCCCTCCTGCAGCCAAGGCTCCATTGGAGCAAAGTTGGCCTGGGGTTCTGAAGATGGCTCCATGGCCTCCACCTCAGGTGCTAGAATGGCTCCAGTTGCAACTGGGCAACAGCCCAGATGGGCAGAGCATCACCCCCTGGTGGGCATGCCAGGTGGATCCCATTTGGGTGCATGCATGAGTCTGACTGACTCCCCACTTCTAACTTCGGAAAAAATACAACAACAACAAAAAAAAACAAAAGAAATGGGATCTTTGGCCCTGGCCAGTTGGTTCAGTGGTAGAACGTTGGCTGGACATATAGATGCCCCAGGTTCAATTCACAGGCAGGGCACACAGGAGAAGAGCTCTTCTGCTTCACCACCCTTCCCCCTCTTGCTTTTCTCTCTCTCTCTTTCTCTCTCTCTCTCACACACACACACACACTCTCACTCACTTTCTCTTTCTCCTCCTCCTTTTCCCTTCCTGAAGCCATGGCTCAATTGTCCCCAGGCACTGAGGATGGCTCCATGGCCTCCACCTCAGGTGCTAAATAATGGTTCCAGTTGCAACAGAGCAAGGGCCCCAGATAGTCAGAGCATCACCCCCTAGTGGGCTTGCAAGATGGATCCTGGTTGGTGTGTGTGCAGGAGTCTGTCTCTGCCTTGCCTCCTCTCACTAAATAAATTTTTAAAGAAAAGAATGAAATGGAATCTTTATGAATCACTAAAAATTTTATCCTTATTTTTAAGACTTTTCTTATTTGTGTATCTGTTACTTCATGTGAAAAAAAAATTACTATTTTTAAATTGAAACTATAAAATATTTTTTCTACAATGAGTATGGATTAACAAACCTAGCTATATACTATTAAGCATGAATATACCAAGATTAAAGTTTCTAAGTTTGAAAAATTTTTGGAAGTTAAGGTTTGAAAATCAAAATTGTAAGGTTATTAATTATTATTGAGATAGACTAATAGAGATATAAATTTCCCTTTTCTCAAAAATACATTAATATAATTGAAAAGTACTAACTCATAATATTTTTTAAGTACTGTAATATCTGTATTATTTTTAATATTATTTTTAACTGCCATGGCTATAAATATAAAACTTAATTAAGAAAATTTCAAATCTGTCTGTATTTCTTTTCTGACCATTATTATTTGTTTTCTTTCACAATTATTACCAAAAATTAATTTGTTGTATAAAGGACAGAGTGTTAAAATAATTATCTACTCTAGACGTCAAATACATGAGGCATGTTGCTGTGCCACCTAGGAAATACAAGACTAGCAACAGAAAAATCTCTTAGAAATTATGAGAAAGCTTAGCAATGTGGGACAATATTAGCTTTTCCATCTTAGCAACAGCAAAACTAAAAAATACCAAAAAAGAAAACGTAATACTAAATAAGATTAAACTATAAAATGATTAAGTGACATAAAAATGAATAAATGTATATGATGGAAAGATTCAATATTTTAAAAATTTAGATATTCCCAATTAACTTATAAAGAATTAGGCTAAGAATCATAAAATTGAAATTGAAAATGACAATGTTCTAGTTGAATCTATTGCATCTATGACAAACAAAACTAGGACACTCATTGCTGTAGTATCTTATACCCACAGTGAGATGTGAGATAACGAGTCTAGAGCTTTAATTTCCCCATCAGTGTAATGTGGGGTCTCTTGTATTATAAAAACACAAAGATATGACCTTACAAGAGAATGAAAACACCTGCACCCATTTTATGACACAATTTTAGTTATCCCACCATTGTGGTTCACATTTTGAAACATCAATAAAATCATATAAAGACATCAGTCAGAGACACACTTCATTAAGCATTCATAAACATTCAAGATTCTGTCTTCAAAGTCTTTAGAACCAGTTAAATAAGAATAATTCTCCAATTAAGGACTGATATGAAACAACATTATTTCTTACAAATTCTATTGATCTTGTCTTAAGAATTTCTAATATTTAATAACACTGTTCTCTGGCAACACATATATATGATAACCTCACTATCTTTGTAGTATAGAAAAAAATCATTTTTAAAAAAAATAGTTTCTATAACTTGGTATACTTCAGTTAAGTAAATTAAAATCTTGAAATGTCCTTTTTTTTACTGGCAGCAGTCACTATTAACCTTCTAACCATATTTACCAACATTTAATAGTAAGGTACAAAAGAAAATTTCCAAATTCACTGAAGGTTATTTAAAATGAACAATTTCATATCACATAAAAAATAGAGACACTATTAATCCCCAGACATTTTGCAGGAGATTAACAAAAAAAAATGCATAATGTACACAGAAGACTTTGTCCTCATACTTTCTGCCCTAGAATCTTTCATTTTACCCAAATACCTGAGCTCCCCTATCAGTATTTAAGACCTAATAACCCTTTCCTTTTTCAGAGATTACCTCTTGATGTGTAATAATTTCCCTATCCTGTATCTCCTTTCTTTCATGGCACCCAATGTAACCCAGTGGCCTAATGTGGCAAAATGATAAACACTAGCTTTTTATATGAGCATAAAAAATACTCAAGGGTTAAGAAATATTAAAATAAGAAAATACCATATTTCCCCATGTACAAAATGCTCCCATGTATAAAATGCACTTTAATTTGGGGGCCCCAAATTTGAAAAAAAATGTATTGCATAAAGTTATTGAACTCAAGTTTTATTCATCATAAAATTTATACAACTCCTCATCACTGTCAAAACTCCCATTTATTATCTTGTCCTCATCTGTGTCTGATGACGAATCACTGTCTTCAACAATGAGCACAAAAACAAGCACGAAAAAGAGGGAAATGCAAATAAAAATATCTACAACCACTGTATAAAATGCACCCAGTTTTTAAAACCCAAAATTTTCGAAAAACAGTGCATGTTATACATAGGGAAATATGGTAATTGAAAATATGGTAAGCTTTAAGAATAATGAGTTTCAACTTTAAAGCCCCTTTTTGCTATTCGCCTCACTATTCTGTGTTACTGCTGGTGGCTTCTGTTTCCACCCGGGTCCGACTTCATCTCCTTTACTACTGGCACAGCCAGGCCTGCTGGTAAGCCACCATCATCTTCACACCTCTCTGTAGTAAGAGGATGCAAGAAAACTCTCTCTGGTTTCATGTCTCCATTCCCAAACTCACACCGAGAAGCTTTCTGAATGTCTAAGTTCTGGCTTCCATCTCTAAAATGCCACAAAATTCTACTCTGCTTGCAAAATTTACGAGTTCCTCTTTTTCTCTTTCTAAACTCATGCTCATTTAGTATTTCCCATACTTCTCCCTATTTTTATCTCATCATACCACATGAATGATAAAGGTTCCACTTACCCCATTCTCATCTGTTGGTCTACAATGTGCAACCAATACTTTATAATAAAAAAAAAATACAGAGCCATGATAACCCCATATGCCCTGCCATTCACTCTCCCCAAGTTAGTAACAAAACAAGCAGCTTGGTTAATATAATATTTAGACTAGCCGTGAAGAGAAAAATCTTTCTCCCTCCTGTGCTCTGAATAAATAAATTAGTCTGACCAAATGAAGAAGTGTGGTGTAACATGATTTATTTGGGTCAGAGCTGACACTGGTAAGACAGTCTCCTTATTTGCTTACAGAAACTGAAGCCAAGGTCAAAAGCCACATCCTCTGATTTGTATGCCATGCCTGAATATCGTGGGGGAGAACTTGAACCTTGTCTTCGATAAGAGTCCAAACATATACTAATATGTCTTATAGACTAAAAAAGAGTAAAAATGGAACCCAGACTACAGAGAGAAACAAAGAATCTCCTAAAAAGAAAAAGCATCATGTGTGAGACAAGAAGCTGGCTCTGCCAGGTAAACTCTAGCACTCCATCCAGGAGGAAGGAGTTCCAGGGACAGAGAGCTATGGTGCAGTAAAGCTGGTAATTCAATGTCCCTCAAGACCTGGTCTCATTGCCATGGGACCACCACCCAAATCTGGACACTCAAATGGAAGATAGGCTCTTGCTGGATGAAAATAAACTTTATCCCAATGGTCAGAAGTAGAGAAAATTAGAAATTACCACAAGTGTGTTCTGAGACACTGTGGAATGTAGTCGATGATGACAGAACCATCATTCCTATATATCAAAGTGAGACAGACCCTGGCAGCAGACTGAGAATAAAAGGTGCAGCTGGAGCGGAGAAAACAGAGGTAGAAACTGGCATTACAATACTGTGACCCTGAGGCATGCTTTAGAAGTGCCTACTGCAATTCCACACAAATGAGGGTGTGGAGGCCTTGTTTATTTGATGAGTGAAGTCTATAGGACAAACCATTAGGATCCATTCACTAGTGGGATCTAATGTAATAACAGGGAGTAATAGCTAAATACAAAACCGAGAGATGAAATGGCTCCCACAAAGTACTTCTGTGTAAAGAAATAAACTAGTTTTCAACAAACATAAAAATTCAAAGTAACTGAATCAAGTATTTTATTTACAGGATAAGAAGTTTAAGGCAGAGAATAACCAGGGGGTAAGGGAGTCAAGTAAACCCACCAACTTAAAATCCCTTTCCATTGAAAAGTAGCATTAAAAATACAAATTAGCCTGACCTGTGGTGTCACAGTGGATATGGGAGTTGATACTCTCTGCTTCTCCCCCCTTCTCTCTCTCTGTCTCTCTCTCCTCTCTCTTTAAAATTGAATAACTAAAATCTTTAAAAAATACAAATTATACTAAAGATAATGCTATTCACACTTCAATATATATTAACATACCCAAATTAATAGATTGACTGAGAAAGAAGAGTCTACAGCATTGATTCTACAGAAAAGATTACTTCATTGGCATAAAGCTCAAGGGAAACATGACGAGTTCTCAATTTACTGAGAACAGGAGGCAATATGGTGTTTAAAAGTGAATAAAGTCCTTTTGGGATGGCTTCTTAAGTCCTCTGGATTTCTAGATCAAACTGCTTTTCTGTTATGAAAGATATTTTTTATTAAATTATAGTTAGCATACAATATTATATTAGTTTCGGGTGTAGGTGTACAGTGGTGATTCAACATTTACATGCCTTACAAAATGATCAACATGATGAGTCTAGTAATCATCCATCACCATAACAACTTATCATGACATTGTTGACTATATTCTCTGTGAAAATCATTTGGGTATAGCAATGAACTTTCTGTTGAAGGTTGCTAATGACAAGATTAGAGCAAAAAAACTCTCTTTGTACATAAAGAATGTTCATAAATAAATCATAAACAGTTTTAACATATGTATTTTAGGTTCCATTAGTTTTATGTGGGGCCGTCTTCCCACAAAGACCAGTGTCGTTTCACCTTTGTCTTTGGGTATATTACATAAATTTCATTTGAATGTAAATGAATTGAATATAAATGAAGGAACTAATTTCTTTCAAATAAACTATTTGTCCTTTTTTTAAAAAAACAAACAAAAGATACAGAAATATAGAGATCCCTTAACAAAAAATGACACCAATTTTTTGGGGAGGTCATTAGTGTTTTTTTTTTTTTTGGCAGCTTTCAGTATCTTTATACCTTCCATAATGCTCAATTTTATTCATGTACACTCTATTGTTCTCCTTGTTTCAACTACTGGAAAAAAATCACAAAACAGAAGACAAAGAAAGTCATAATATTCTATCAGTGCAAATCAAGGACAATGCATTTAGGAAGGATTCAAGCCTGCATTTGCAAGATGATCCTGGAACACAAAAACATGATGAATGTATCAGAAATATTTCTCACATATTGCCTGCCATAGAAAGATTGTTTGAATTAAACATCATTATTGCTCTGTGGTCAGTATTTTAGAACATATAGATAAACCACACACATGCCTAATTGCTATCATGATCCATAAATGACTGTTCTATTTGCTATTGCTAATTTTTCAAAAATATTTATTATATTTTTTAAACTTTTATTTATTTATTTTAGATTATGGATAGATGATAGATAGATGATGATAGATAGATAGATAGATAGATAGATAGATAGATAGATAGATAGATAAGATAGATAGATAAGATAGATAGATAGGTGATAGATGATAGATGATAGATAGTTGCATAGATACATACATACATACATACACCAGTTTGTTGTACAGTGGTACCTTGAGATATGAATTTAATTCATTCTGTAACCGAGCTCATAAGTCAGTCAACTCGTATATCAAACTGCCAATACTGGACCCGTGCGCCAACTAGCTGCAGCTTCCTGAGTCATGACTCGTATCTCAGAATTTTGCTCAGATCTCGAATAAAAATACAGACAGAGTCGCAGCTTGTATCTTAAAAATAAAAATTGTATGATGGTCTGTTTGTATCTCAAGGTATCACTGTACCATTTATTAATGCATTCACTGGTTGACTCTTGTACGTGCCTTGACCAGAGCTAAAATACTTAGTATTTTCCAGAGCACACCAACCCAAGACCTTGGATCTTATTTTTGTCAGAGTTATTTTTCCTCAAATTGTAAGAGAGAAATTCTGAGTGATTCTTTGAACCTCTCAAACATTTTAAAGTATATTGCTGATGAAGGCTGTCATATAGAACAGGCGTTGTCATTCACATGGTATTTTGTCATATAAATATACACAAGGCTAAGGAATCTTTGTTATTACTTGAATGTCAAATTGTGATAGACACACTTGCTTTATTTCACATAACTATGTACAGATATGCTAGTAATAAACCAGCTATGGTTGATAGATAATAAAATTTCTAAGGATATAAAGGATCTCAAAATTATCTTACTTAAACTCTTCCTTCATAGTATGAGGAATCAGTGGCCCATAGTTGAAACATCTTGTCCAAGGTCATGCAACCAAAAATCAGCCTAAAGGATCTAGAATCCACCTTTCTGTTTCATTGCTAGTTTGTGTGACATCTCACTTTGTGGCCAGCTGTGCTTATTGGAAATTTTACTATGAGAAGAGTTTAAGAAGAACAAGAAATTCAGCTGATACTGATCCTCACTCTAGTTCCAATAAAAGATATTAATTGACTTTGAAAATGACTTATGGCTTTACTTACTGGTTCTCATACAACTTCTATTAGAGTTGTGTATAATTTATTTATTTTATTATTTCATTTTTATTAAGTTTATTGGGATACATTTGTTAATAAAATCATATCAGTTTCAAGTGTACATTTCTGTGATACATATCTGTATATTGAATTATATGCCCACCATCTAGTCAAATTATATTCTGTCACCATATATTTTGCCCCTTTTTCTCTTTACTATCACCCCATCCCCTTTCTCTTTAGTAACCACCATACTGACTGACTTATCTCAGTTAGCATAATATTCTTAGGGTCGATCCATGTTGTAGCAAATGGTAGTATTTCATCTTTTCCTATGGCCAAGAAGTATTCCATTGTATATATGTATCACATCTTCTTTATCCAGTCCTCTATCGAAGTACACTTTGGTTGTTTCTATATCTTGACCACATTGATTAATGCTACAATCAACATAAGGGTGCATATATCTTTGTGAATAAATGATTCAAGTTTTCAGGCAGATGCCTAGAAGTGGGGTTTCTGGGTCATATGATAATTCTTTTCTTAATTTCTTGAAGAACCACCATACTGTTTTCCACAGTGACTGTACCAGCTTAATTTCCACAAGCAATGAATGAGGTCCTTTTCGCCATAGCCTCTCCAAAGCCTTTTATTATTTATGTTGTTGAAAATAGCCATTTTAAGAGGTGTGAGGTGATATGTCATTAGAGTTTTGATTTGCATTTTCTAATAGCTAGCAAAGTTTGGTATACTTTAAAACTTCACTAACTTCTAAATGGACATGAATTGAAAGATTCAGACTGTAAACTTTTTGAATGTGAGAGAAAAGAAATGTGCAAATTAGAAGACTCAGGCATAAAGTGTATACCCAATTAGGTTGTTTAGTTCAATGGTCAGATAGTTGTGTTCCAGCTTGCAAATCAAGTGTCTCAATGTGCCATAAGATAGCAAGAGAATGCGATTCTATGATCTGCCCTCCATCTGGAAGTTTTATTTGATAAAAACAAACAAAAACTCCTGAGAAAATAACTATTATACATTTTCCCCTCCAAGCTTTCAGTGCTAGCTAAGATCTGTTCCAAAAAAGAATATCATGACTGAGTCCACATAGACAAAAGAAAAAAAGAAAAAAATTATAAAGGTACACTAATATAATTGCGATGTATAGTCAAATTTAAGAATTTTGATTTTAAAAAGTTTATACAAGATAAACTATTTGGATAACCATTTAAGCAAAGATAGAAGCAGAAATTAATAGTAAAAAAATGTTTTGTTAAAAATAAAAATAAATACTGGATTTTAAAACAACCTGACTTTAAGGACTGTGGGTTTTGTTACTTTAGGAATAAAGAGAAAAAGGGGTTATAATAAAATTTTATCCAGATATCAGAAACAAAGAGGTATAAATCTATTCAATAATTAGTGAGCAGCCACTATGTTCAAGACACTGCTTTAGACACTGGACTGGTTTTTAGCAGAAAATAAAACAGACAAAATTCCTGTACTCAAGCAGGCTAGCATTCTGTTGCAGTGGTAGTCAACCTAGTCCCTACCACACACTAGTGGGCACTCCAGCTTTCACGATGGGTGGTAGAGGAGCAACCAAAGTATAAATAAAAAGATAGATTTAACTATAGTAAGTTGTTTTATAAAGATTTATTCTGCCAAACTTAGCAAAAATCCAACATAAAGTACTTGGTAAGTAATTATTATTATATGCTTTAACTTGCTGTAACTCTGCTTTATAAATTTTATAAAGTAAAGTCACTTCCCTACTTTATAAATCACCATTACTGTGGAACTGGTGGGCGGTTAGAAAATTTTACTACTAACAGAGATACAAAAGTTGGCGGTAGGTATAAAAAAAAAAAAAAAAGGTTGACTACCCCTGTTAAAATAAGGTGGTACATAAAAATTTTTTTTGCTGAATGATGTTCCTATATTTTTTATGTTATCTAAGTGTTAGGTTTCTACTTCTAAAGCAAAAGAGCTTGAGGCAAGTAGAGTGGGAAAGAAAAGTCTACACCTCTTTTTATGTTTGATTTTTTTTCCTGCTAGTAAAGTATCCTATGATTGTCTATAAAATTTTGATTTTATCTCTCTAAATATAAGTGCCTACTTATGCACATTAGATGTTTTTCATATGAATAAATCAATTTAATAGTTAAACAGATTGAGCATTTACTACTTGCCAGGTAACTACTGGAACTGAGAATATGCCATTCAAGAACTCAGATGAGGTAAAGACAAGTAATTAAAGACAGTTATCTTCACTTCCTAGCAGTACCAATACTCTTGTCCTGAGAAAACATAGATAATAATAATTCCTAAATCATTTCTAACAACACTATTTTTAATAATGCCATTTCTACCATGATTTTTAATCATGCATACATAGTGTTCAATCCTTACAATTTTATATGACATATGTTATTTTTTCTGTTTTATAAATGAGGAACCAGGTGAATAAAGGTTAACTATTTTCCAAGGCTACACAGGTGATAAATAGTAATGCCAGGAATATTTTTTTAGTTCATCTTATTTGAAGGTCTGCATTGCTTCTACCAACCACCTGGAGTCCTGCTTCTCTAAAACACCCCACCATTTCTAAGCACTTAAGCAGCTCTTTATATTCACTCAAAACTCCAACTAAATTGTAGAAGATGATTTGTGTAGAGAGTGCTTCGGTAACACTGCTCCCCAAAACATGGAGACCCCAAAGTGACTCACCTCTCTGTGAAACAATGTGCCCTGTTGTGTAGGAGTGTGCTTTACTTCTGAGAAATG
Organism: Rhynchonycteris naso; assembly: GCA_037038555.1. NCBI lineage: Eukaryota > Metazoa > Chordata > Mammalia > Chiroptera > Emballonuridae > Rhynchonycteris > Rhynchonycteris naso. The sequence continues at coordinate 97,538,079 of CM072999.1, forward strand.
AGAAGCATGCAAATCATGTCCATGTTGCAGGCAGGCTTCTGAGCAATATGTAAATAAGCAAGAGAAAAAATATCCACATTAATAAACAGCCCCTTGAATATATGAAACCCATCTGCAACATTAGGTAAAGAGTTTGTATACTGTGTAGTCAGACAGGATGTCCATATTGCATTCCTCAGTGTCTGTAAGGAAAAATAGAATGATGGTTCAGGTAGGGCGGTGCCATATGGCTGAATCCATGAAAATATCACAGAGTTATTTTTTTTTTTGAGCAACTGTGATCAGTCCATGTAAGCAAGGATCAAGTTTCTGCAAATAGAATTATGACACTACAAGTTTCATCCTGTTTCCAAGGTCTCTTTCTCACACATCCTGCTGAGATTAACCTATAATATTTCTCTGCACATGGATTGAGTTCTCCTAAAATAAAGGATGGAGACCAGAGGGAAATAGCAAGTAGAAGAGACACAAGCAACAGAAGTGGCCCAAAGTGAGAATCACAGATTGACAATACAACATGTGCCAGTGAGCCCATGGCTGATATTATCAAGTAAGATGATTCAGAGGGAGTAAAAAAAATCCACTAAAGGAACTCCTAACTCACACCAAACAGGAAATGACTGATTCAAAACAGAACAGGAATGCAAAGCCAGGACCCAGCTCAGGGCTGAGATCTTTGGCTATGCCCCCATAGGACAGGACCAAAACCTATAATAGCACCTGTACCTGACGGTGTTATTGCCACTCTCTTGGAGAAGTAGGAATGATAGCAAGAAAATAACAGACATACTGTCATTTCTTTTTATCTTAATTTCCTAGTATTTTTATTCTTTTTTAAACAAAATTTGGGTTCAATTTGTTATTATTATAAAACAATAAGAATTAAGAATGACAGAATTCAAGCAGAGTTATTCAAATTTAGCTGTGACCTGTGCAGGGTATTCACCTGACCCTTAGCATCTGCTTTGGGAAAGACGACTAACAAGGTCTTTAATAATACTTTTGCTAATTGTACCACACAACCGAAGAAACTCAACAACCTTGGGCTAAGTGTTTTCTAGGTTCGCATTAGAATTTCAGCCACTTTGTCCTGTAAGTGAATTATATTTTTATTTGACATATTATGTGTATTCATAGTTGCTCCTAACACTCAACTCTGAATTTACTCTTCAAAATGTATTTTAATCAATATTCTGTTTGCAACCTAAATCCAAGTAACCCTTTGCTGCTGAGACCACCAAGAGGAAGTGAAGAGGCCTTCAATACTAGAGGCCTCAGCCAGAGACAGCAAACGGTTGCTGGTAAATGTTCTCTTTGGAACATTAGGAACATTCAACTACATTTCTTTGCCAATCCTGTGTGCTAGGCCTATCATCCAAAATGCAAGCCTCGTTACTCGTTGATTATATATTCTCACTTTTTTACTGCTTTGTTCTTCCTGCTCTCTGAGTCAGTTACCTACTGACCCCCCTCCACCTCCTTGCCTTAACTGAGAAACCTGGTTCTCCCCACTGAGAACAGCTCTTCTCAGCCTTCCATATGTCTTGTATGTCCAGAGTTGGGGAATTGAAATGCAGGGATCAAATAGTATATCAATTTCCTGTTTTTAATCTCAGAGCATCACCTTCTTTCCTCGTATCAAACCTTTCCTCCTTTCAGGTTTTTGCCTTTTAGTAGGTCATGTTCACTCTTTCTTGCTCTTGTTGTTTGCATTATCTATCTTTCATCCCATTTAACTGCCCACCACTTCTCAACACATTTTAAACACTTCGGTACCTGGCTTTTGGTCTTCCTCAGTTCAGTGCTTTTCACTCCTTTACCAGCCCTCATTCCCCCCAAAAATTTTATCATCTAAAAATGTCCTACCTTTAAACTATTAAAATTCATGACCTTCTCTGACCACACCTACCATCTGTCCAGCTCATTTATTGTTTTGCCCTCCTGAATTGTCAATGTCCGTGAGCTTCCAGTCCAATTTCTCTCTGTTTTCTCTCAGCCTTGTACTCCTATCATTGAGCAATGATGGAGAAAATGTCCATATGTGCCCAGTTTTTCCCACTATATATTTATGGTCTGTAAGTTATATTACAGTTCCTTTTTCTAGTTCATTTCTTCTTCTAAGCTGCTTTTTCAAAACTTTCCTCCCCTCAAACTCAAACTCATTCTTTTCAGAGTTACCTGGTGACTTTACCTCACCAGGTAACTCTTTTAAAGAGGTTTATAAGAGGGAAATTGTTAGATTTCCTATGTTTCCTAGAGTTGCTGTGTCCCCTAATTGATGTGGAAAGAAATCCAAAGTTCCCTTGTGCCAAGTGGGATGTGAAGATTAACTGAGGAAGAGAGCCAGGGGTCACATGGCCAGGGTAAGAGGACGCAGAGTTGGTTACTTTTCCAACCAGAAACCTGAGGACAACATAGCTGCATCTCAAAGAAACCAGTTGGGCCAAAGATCCAACCAAGGTCCAATAAGACTACTGGGTGGCAAGGCACAGGCTTCCTAAGTCACATCTGGGAAAATTCCAGTGGCAAAACCAACTCAGAGCCTGAGCAGAAAGTAGTCCTTCCTTCTCAAACACTGGTAGCAGTTTCATATGGCACCCAGAACTTAGAACTGATCTTGGAAAGGATATGATGAGAGAATCAAAGAAAATTTAAGCTTTCACGTGGATGGACATTAAACTGGTATAAACTAAGTGTAAGGTTAGTTTATTAGGCTGATTAAATCTGAAATTGACTAGGCAACGTTTTCTGCTATCACGTGGAAATGGGGGTTTATTTCTGTTCATGGAAAGCTGTCACCACATAATACTGGGTAAAAGGGGGGGAAATGACTCCCCATATATCTAGTATTGCATCTTCATTCTTCTATACTAAACTAATCTGCAATATCCACTTAACCCTAGCCCAGAGCTCATTTCCTAATTATGGCCAACATGTGCTCTCAGCATCTTTTTCAATGATGTCATTGTGATGCTTCATTAGACAGTCACTTATCTTTTTACATTTAGCAGCCACAAACAAAGTAAGTGGTGAGGGAACCACCTGGTTTGAGAGGACAGTTTTGCCACCATAAACCAGTTCTGCCTATAATCTGGGGATTCAATATAATGGATCTCACAGCCTACCTCTTAACAGGTGATACACCCCTGAGTTCCTTTCCTGAATAGGTTTTTTGTTTTTTATATACAGTACTTGGGTGATCTTATTCACAAGATATCTCAGGTCAGCATTCCCAGGAAGAGACCTTGAGATAAAAAATTGTTTCCAAGTGATTCATTGAAGAAGTGCTTCCCAGGGAGAGTATGAGGGATTGGGAAGGAGGACAGGGGATGGGAACAAACCAAGTGAAGCTGCAGTTTTTGGCCAAGTCCTGGAGGGAAAATCACACTTATAGTTTTCTCCAACTATAAGCAAGAGAGCTGGACTTTCATACTCCTTAATCACTTGATCACTGGCACTAAAATAACCTGCCATTCCCAGTTCTCTGAATCTACAGAAGAAACAGCCACAGTGTTTGAGAGCAACCTCCCATAGGTTCAGGCCACCAGATACAAAACCGTAAGGAAGCTGGAATGAGGACACAGGCCAGAAAGCAACAATAAAAAAGGGATCCCATTGATATCTATGCAAAATATCAGTGCTCACTATAATACCTCCAGCATTGACCAGCATGACAAATTTCAAGTCTTAGTATCATTATTGCAGACCTTACCTTTGAACTCCAGCTTTGTATACCTGTCTATTGGACCTCTTTCTTGTCATCCAGACTCCCCAAACACATCTTGTCCCAAACTAGACTCACATTCTTATTCTATGTACTACTTTTTTTTCAGTGAATATCACTTTCATACCCACATAGGGCAATCCAAACAAATTCAATTCACTTTGTCTGATACCTCATCCTTAAGTTCACCAAGTCCCCTTATTTGTACCTGTTCAGTATATTTTTAATCTATCTCCAACTTTTATCTTAGCTCCAGCTTAATACTACTCTCTTTACTGTTTCCTTGTTCCCTGTGCCCCCCAATAATTCCTCTACTAGCATACTACTGTGGCTTATCACTCTCAAAATTAAATCTTGCCAAATATCAATCTTACTAAATTTTACTATTTTATTGCATAAAAATATTTCAATATTTTCTCATTTTGACCATTAAAAAACTATGTTTTCAGCATTTTAAATTACACCCTCTCTGTTCTAACTCTTACCTACTTTTCCAGCACAATCTTCTAACTTTCAAATAATAAACTCAAGACACATTTAACTCTTTGTAGTTTCCCAAAGTTGTCTTGATTTCTTACTTTTAAAGAAATCAGTGATTATCTACTCATCTTTCAATTTGGTTCCCACATTAGATCCTCCTCAAGACTTCCTTGACATTCTCTTTCCCTCCGGCTGATTAATTTCTCCTTTTTTCCCCATTGCAGCTATACTTACTCTCAGGGTAATATTTTTTATGTCTAAATTATTAGGTGATTAGTCCTTAAAGACTCATCCTGGGCCTGTTTTAGCACATTGCTTGATGCAATGTTTTCATTCATGTCATTTTGTCAAAATTTGACCCTTTATCCATGATCAGGCAATATATTGCTGTATTGGTACTGGTGATACAAAGATGAGTAAGGCTGATTCTCTGCTTACAGGGCAATAGGGAAGATTTACTTATATGAGATGATTCAAATAGAATCTTATGGTGAGTCCAGAATTAGGGGTATCACTGGGTGCTATGAGTTTCAAAGATCATTTAGCCTAAACTAGGAGTTTAGAGAACTCTTGCTTTAGAAAACAATGCTTGAGCAGAATTTCAAAAAAGAAATAAAGGTTTAGCCAAGAAAAGAAAGATTATTCCTCCAGATGTTTCCATTTTAGCTTAAAGTTACCAGTGTTAACCATGTCTTGTCCTTAAATGTCACTAACAGAACAACCAGGCAACTTGCAAGGACAGTAAAAAATAGGCTTTCCTCACCAGAAGTCTAGGTTGTTCACTTTGAATGCTTTGTTTTTGAGTCTCAGTGATGCTAACCATGTAAGCTCATGCATGTATTTAACAGACTATCCTTAATGTAACCATAATCTGGAAAAAAACTTTATTCTCACTCATTTTCCTGGGATTAGAAATTAACAGGCACACTTTATATACCTGGGTTTTCATTGCCCTTTTAAAAGTATCATCAGAGTCCAAAATGTTTGCAGGTTTTAAAAAAAAACATTATTGCAGTAGGGTAAATTATTATTATAGATGGAAACTAATCATTTCAGAGTAAACAACAGATGTTTGCACCCTTATTACTGTTTGGTACTGACATCGGTATAAAACGATAATATGAAAACATGTCACAAACATGAATGATGAATTCAAATGTCAGGAATGGAGGAAAATAAATTTTTAAAATAGGAAATGAAGTTTCTTGGATGAAAAGTAAAACTATGAGCACTTTCTTCAGGCAATATGAAATAATATCTTTCCTGGCCTGAAAAATTTCAAGGCACATTTCTCTTCAAAATTTGTTATTGAAGTTTCAGTGATTAAAATATTTATTTGATCAATTAAGTAATAACACCTGGCAAAAAATTCAGTTGTACCAAAAATAGTCAACTTGTAAGGTATTATATATGTAGATAGATAAATGGATTGCTAAGATAAATGTTTTCATGTTGTATACTATATTTTCTGGACATGAGAGAATATGTTTTTAGAAACTCAATATATTTTGATATCATCATATACTATCACACATGTAGTTATATTATATCATATATTTAGGTATTAATTTATTTAGCTTACATGCAGTTGCAAATAACATTGTTAATTTAAATTATTGTTATCATTTAAGGTTTCCTGAGATAAAGCCTGATTATGCTAAGACATGTACCTACTAAACTGGGTTAGTTTTCATCCAGTAAAGACTATTACTAATTATTTTTATTCATGTTAAGAATTGAATGCATTTCACTAAATTAAAAGTTCTATGTCTTTTTTCTCATCATTAACTAAAAGTGATTAAGACTTATAAAATAGGACATCAAAGTCTTTACCTATCTGCTCTGATTTAAACATAAGCTCCATGAAAGTGAGCATTTTGTCTGTGTTCTTCAGTGCTATATTCTCAGTGTTTATGATAAGGCTTTATTTTCTAGGGAGATAGGGAGATACACAATATTAATTTGTTGAATGATTGAGTGCATGAATGAATGAATGATACAGTAATAAAGGCATTTAGAGTTTTTAGGTATCCTTTCAAATATGAATATCACTTTGAGTATAGTTTTAAAACTTTTAAGGCATTGAAAGTATATTACAAGCCCTGGCTGGTTGGCTTAGCAGTACAGTGTCGGCCTGGTGTATGGAAGTCCCAGGTTCAATTCCTAGTCAGGGAACACAGGAGAAATGACCATCTGCTTCTCCACTATCCCCCCTTAATCTCTTCGCCTCCCACAACCCTGGCTCAAATGGTTCGAGCAAGTTGGTCCTGGGTGCCGAGGATGGCTTCATGACCTTGACTCGCATGCTAAAATAGCTCAGTGCTGAGCAATGTAGCAGCAGCCCCAGATGGGCAGAGCATCACTCAGTAGGGGTTTTGCCTGGTGGGTACCTGTCAGGGCACATGCGGCAGTCTATCTGTCTTTGTGTCACTGTCTCTCGTAATAAAAAATGAATAAAAAGAAAGAAGGTATATTACAAATCTTAATGTTATGTCTATAATAGTCTTAAAGAGGCTAAAAATTAAGTTGAGTTTACGTTAATTTTTGTTCTCCAAGTAGGTGTAAGTGGGCATTGGTTAGAGCCTCCTGTAGACCTCAAGGGAAAGTCAGAGAGGCAGCTAGCCCATCTTCTCCCCTATAGTCATTGCTTATATAGCAAAATTCTTGAAAGTAGTCTGTGCAAAACCAGAATTGTTTATTTCCCAAGAGGACAGGAAAGATAAAACGACTTATCTTCATGGTGTAAAGAAATTGTTATAGCTGGTTGGAAAGTTGTGACTTTTACGAGGTCAAGAGTTAAGAGTTGGCTTCTCTTATAAGTGCTTCTGTGTTTCCTCACAGATTTTGGACTTTTCTCTTTTAATCTAAAAATACATGCCCTTGTTCTAACAGAAACCACATAAAAGAAAGTGACTGAATCTAATGTAACTGTTAATGATGTGGGCTTTAAAAAAGGGCACAGAGTTTGAATCTCAACATGAACTCTCAGAAGCTCAATGACCTTGGGTAGCTTCCAGAACTTCAATGTGCTCTTTAGCACCTATAAAAATAAGTAAAACAGAAAACAACTGAGAACAGCCTGATTTCATACATAGGTGGGACATAAAAGTGAGACTATGAGACATGGACAAGAGTGTGGTGGTTACGGGGTGGGGGGAGGGAGGAGAGGAAGGAAAAGGAGGGAGGGGAGGGAGGGAAAGGAGGGAGGGGAGGGGCACAAAGAAAACCAAATAGAAGGTGACACAGGACAATTTGACTTTGGCTGATGGGTATGCAACACAATTGAATGATAAGGTAACCTGGAGATGTTTTCTTTGAACATATGTACCCTGATTTATTCATGTCACCCATTAAAATTAATAAAAAAATGAGAATGTAAATAGTAATAGTTGCCATTTAAGGGGTTGTTGAGAATAGTAAGTGATTACTACATAAGAGGGATGTGTGCTATAGCAGCATACAGAATGTGACAATCATTACATGGCTAGGAAGGATGATAGCCTCATTTAAGGAGGAGCAAACCTCCCTCCCTGCACCATTCTCACATTGGCTGGTATAGAATCAGGATGTTAAAGACCAGGCTATTAAAACAAGTAAGGATATCTTTCATTTGTAGAAAATAAAGGGAGAGAAACTAAAATGTGTTATTTCTCTACTCTATGTCATACACTTACCATATAGTTTTTAATGTAATCTTTACAATAAATCTAAAGGTCATTATCATTTTTCTATTTTCACATATAAGACTCTAAGGCTAAGAGAGGTCAAGTAACTTGTCAAACTCACAGTCATCGTAAGAGGCAAAGCTGGGACTCATACCCAGGTCTGAGTCCATAATCCTTAAGTCTGAATAGTACACTGGTGGTGCTGCTTAGGGCTGTGGACCTATTGTGCAGAACCTGACCACCCACACACAGTCCCAGCTGTTAGAGTAATAAACCTCCTGGCATCCATGAGAGCAGGACAATGAGGCCCCACCACTCCACAGCGCCAAAGTAGTTTGAGTAAAAGAACCTCCATGGAGCAAAGCTGAGTCTCCTCAACCAGCTGACCACTTGGGAGAAGGTAATGATTTCTTAAGCACGTGCTTCCCAAAACTTAGCATGCCCTCAAGAAACATGTAAAGTATAGAATATGGTCTAGGAGTGCTTGAACGGCACCCAGCGTTCTGTATTTCTAACAGCTCCTAGTAATTCTGAGCTGCTGGCCCTGAGACCACACATGGAGGAGCAGTAACTGGTTCTCTTAGGAATGAAGCACAAAAAAACAGTTTTATTCAGTACCTGTTTGAATAGCATGCACTGGTTTTCTCTAACAAAAAACAATTTATTTTAAGTAGTAGTGATCCATATCCTTCTCAAATAGGTTTACTTTTCTAAATAAAGTCATTTATTTTACTGGTACAAAAGGGTCACTCACTCACCAGTGAGAATAGAAACTGGGAAAAGCATGCAAAAATACGAGAATACGGGAAAGATACATTGTGATTTATTGAGATATAAGTATGGGCACCTACACCTTTTAGCTTCTTTTAAAAATGCATTGGATTACATCCCCTTCACTATTGCAGCCAAAAAAATAAAGTACGTAGGAGTAAATTTAACCAAGGAGCTTAAGGACTTGTACTTGGAAAATTATAAAACATTGATAAAAGAAATCAAGGAAGATGCAAACAAGTGGAAGCATATACCGTGCTCATGGCTAGTAAGAATAAACATTATTAAAATGTCTTTATTACCCAAAGCAATTTATAAATTCTATGCAATACCAATTAAAATACCAATGACATACTTCAAAGATATAGAACACATATTCCAAAAATTTATATGGAACCAAAAATGAACACAAATAGCGTCAGCAATCTTAAAAAGAAAAAATAAAGCAGAGGTATCACTCTTCCGGATATCAAGGTTTACTACAAGGCCATTATACTCAAGACAGCCTGGTACTGGCATAAGAACAGGCATATAGATCAATGGAACAAAACAGAGAACCCAGAAATAAACCCACAGCTTTATGGACAACTGATATTTGACAAAGGAGGAAAGAACATACAATGGAGTAAAGACAGCCTCTTTAACAAATGGTGTTGAGAAAATTGGACATCTACCTGTAAAAAAATGAAACTAGACCATCAACTTACACTATTCACAAAAACAAACTCAAAATGGATAAAAGACTTAAACGTAAGCCGTGAAACCATAAGCATCTTAGAAGAAAACATAGGCAGCAAGCTTTCCGACATCTGTAGCAGCAATATATTTGCCGATTTATCTCCACGGGCAACTGAAATAAAAGGCAAGATAAACAAATGGGACTATATCAAACTAAAAAGGTTCTGCACAGCTAAAGACAATAAGAACAGAATAAAAAGACAAACCACACAATGGGAGAACATACTCGACAGCATGTCTGATAAGGGGTTAACTAAAATTTATAAAGAACTTATAAAACTCAACACCAGGAAGACAAACAATCCAATCAAAAAATAGGTAAAAGAAATGAATAGAAATTTCTCCAAAGAGAACATACAGATGGCCAATAGGCATATGAGAAAATGCTCAACATCACTAATCATTAGAGAAATGCAAATTAAAACCACAATGAGATATCACCTCACATCAGTCAGAATGGCACTCATCAGAAAAACAACACAGAATAAGTGCTGGCGAGGATGTGGAGAAAAGGGAACCCTTCTGCACTGCTGGTGGGAATGCAGACTGGTGCAGCCACTGTGGAAAACAGTTTGGAGATTCCTCAGAAAATTAAAAATCAAACTGCCTTTTGACCCAGTTATCCCACTTATCGGAATAAACCCTAAGAACACCATAGCACTGTTTGAAAAGAAGAAATGTGCCCCCATGTTCGTGGCAGCATTGTTCACAATAGCGAAGATCTGGAAACAGCCCAAGTATCCGTCAGAAGACGAGTGGATTTAAAAGCTTTGGTACATATATAGTATGGAATACTACTCAGCCATAAGAAATGATGACATCGGATCATTTACAACAAAATTGATGGACCTTGATAACATTATACGAAGTAAAATAAGTAAATCAGAAAAAAAGAAAAACTGAGAACAGCATGATTTCATACATAGGTGGGACATAAAAGTGAGACTATGAGACATGGACAAGAGGGTGGTGGTTACGGGGTGGTGGAGGGAGGGAAGGGTGAGATAGGGAGGAAGGGAGGGGTACAGGGAAAACCAGATGGAAGGTGACAGAGAACAATTTGACTTTGGGTGACAGGTATGCAACACAATTGAATGATAAGATAATCTGGAGATGTTTTCATTGTATATATGTACCCTGATTTATTGGTGTCATCCCATTAAAATTGATAATAATAATAAATAAAATAAATAAAAATGCATTGGTTTATCATTATTACTAAACCTCTTTTAGCTACAGTACATATAACACATACAGCACATTAGTACATACAATATATTTACATATAGAAAGTTGTACCATGAGCTGAGGTATAGAAACCTAAATGCAGATATATACATAAAAACTGATAGAAATCCTCCCTCTGGTCCCCAAACTTGTATAATAAAATAATCTAGGCATGTTAAAAAGAAACACACATATGGAAAGAAGAGGAGGAGGCACTAAAGAAATAAAGTTGAAGTAGGTCAAGGTAGCAAATAAGTAGCACACAGAACAAACAAAACTCTTCAGTTCAATAGCAGATCTAAAAGATTCTTCCAACAGTTGTTCCTCACCCATGCCTCTTGTTTTCTTAGAGGGGAGGATATGTCCTAGGAGGAGAAAGGTCCAAGGACCATGCAGCCTTTACTCTCAGGTCCCACAAGAGGCAGAGCAATTTGTCTGAAGTTGCCTTCAGGTGCAAGCTCAGCATTCAGGAGAAAGCTCAGCATTTTTCTCCTTTAGGTGTGCCTGACAGCAGGGAGAGTGCCCAGGTCAACACTCCTGCTAGTAAAATGATTCCAGCCCTGGTAGGGAAGCCTGCAGGTATGCAACATCACTTGAGCAAAGGTTATTGATGAAGTGATTCCTTAAATAATTTACCTGCGAGTCAGGATCCTATCTTCTACAGTTTACCAGAAATACAGCTAACCTTTTGAGCTCTGTCCAGATGACTTGAATACTTATCTTTTAATTGATTGATTGGGATAAGAAGAGCAGTTATTATTTGTCTGGCCTTCTGAAACCCTGACACAGCTAACTGGAATGAGAAAGCTTGGTGCAGAAAAACTCATTTTGACTTCAAAAATGCAGAAGCAATTGCTGGCATATTTAGAACATGACAATTGAATACTTCTTTTACTAGTAATGACTCATAAATTGCTTAATTAAATGATATTTTTTTCTAAATAGTTTTATGTGTAATAAAAAAAATTTAATATTTTCTATCAGGCCACTTTGCCTGGAGAATTAAGAATGTTGTAGAAAGAAGGTGAGAATTCCAGTTTGGCTTCCTGATAGTGCAGCTGACCTATCACATAACCTCTGGAAAAAGCCATGTAAGCAGTGAAAACCTAAAGATACTGTTGATTGAGTTCCCATCCTTCTGACTCAATTTTTTAATCTGGATGTGTGTAGACTTTTGAGATTTCTGGAACAGAGAAGCTAAATGAAGTCTGTATATACTATTCCAAATGCACTAATTTTACTAGACTATGAATTATATCTATTAAGTTCCTTACCACCTTTCTTTTGATAGAAAATACACTGTTGTTGCATTTATTCTTTTCATAATATATTCTGATATTCATCTGCTCATCTTTCCATTAATATTTCATTCACATTGCAAAGTACTTATACATCTTTTCTGGGGAATATATTTTCATTTTATTGTTTGACAAGATAACAAGCAGATGAATTTAAATTCAAACTGAGGATAAGTTTTATATACATGTTTTTATCCTGTTGAATGTCATATACTGTACAACTTAAGCTAAATATAACTGCCAAAATTCAAAATATAAGGGGAGAAAAAATATTTATTCTCCATAAAGTCTATTTGAGCCTTTGACTATACAAGATCAAGTACAGTATTTGTGACATTTTCTACATAGAAACTGAGAGGTGAATTTGAAATTTAAAACAATGCTTTTTTCCCCCAGAACCTACTTCCACAATAGCTTATGCCTAGCATAAGACGCTTGAGGGACAATCTTTAAAATGACAATCTATTTTCTAACTTCTTTTACAGAATTAAGATGAAATATAAAGACAAATGTCTGAAATCTACAAGTTAAAACTTATCCATTGATAAATAACATACATGTTTCCATTGTCAAAAATGTGTTCAAAAGGGAAGAGCTTAATGGCTTCTCATTTTAGCAACCCAGATGTTTGTTGTCAGCTTATCCCATTATTATTAATAGGAACCTAATTGATATTAATTCTTCAACAACTGGGTTAGCACTTTCTCACTGTTTAAGTGCTCTATAGCTGCCACATTTGTTTTTAAAAATCCCTCCAGTCAAAATCTAAATGATCTTCTCATCTGTAAAGATAGTAACTTTGCTTAGAAATATATTTTACCAAATTTAAATGCTATTGAAATCTGATCAGCCAGAGAAGGGCAAGCCACATTTCATTTTTAGATAACTCATATTGTTTTCCATAATATAATAACTGGAACTTGGGATATTTAAATGGTACTTCACGGTGCAGACGTGGTCTAAACTTCTTCGTGATTATACATAGGCTATTCTATGGTGTGCACTAATCTTTTCTGCCTTGGATGTTTTAACAAAATGGCTGAAATTTTCAGCCATTATGGATGAGTTATTCAGCAAATCTGTAAAAGCAATTGCACTTGACAAGCCTATAGTACTACTTTAAGTGATTGAATCTCTCTGATTTCACAATGGCAAGATCCTTATTATTCTTGCAAAAATTTCACAAGTTCTAAGAATATTTCCAAAATGCCATTAGCCTCATTGCCAAAGAGAGACAGGGAATTCAGTCAGAACTAGACTAATTTGATTTAAGGAACCAAGTTTAAGCAATGATTTCATTTAAACAAAAAAAAGAAAACTATTTGTTATACATTATATTCAAATGCATTGATCTTTTATTAAGCTGTGTCTTTAAAGTCCTACCCACAAAATGTCTTTCTCCTCTTGTTTAGATTTATTTTCTAGTAAATGAATGGAGCCACAAAATTGGTGAGGTCATGAAACTTATTTATCTGAAACACTGAATTGTATACATCCCTTAAAGGGAAAGGGATGTTTTTTGCCCTCAGGGTATTAGTCATGGTTCATAGTTCGTGGGAAAAACTAAGAAAGTCTCAAAATTGTGTTCCTATTATTTCCATTTCTCTAAGACTTTGTTTGAATTCCAAAGTAAATTTTCTATTATCCCATTGTACATCGCATAGGAGGGTACCAACCAACAGTCTTTGGGGAGCAACACCTGCAGTTACATTCAAAGGCGTGACTTTTCCAAGCAGTTTGTGAGCTAGCCGGCATTGTCCCCAGAAGGATAAAGGCCTAGGTTCTTTACCTGACTGGCAGAAGCATTCCAGCACTACCAAAGGACTCTAAACATTGTTTTGTAAGTAATGAGTCCTGCTGGTTTCATCCTGCAAGACATTGAAATCCCACAGGGAAAATGTGGTTAGAAATAAAACAGAAGGCTGGGGCCTTTAATGAGTTTCCTATCCACAGATGCCATCAAGCTTTTATACTATTCATTTTATTTCTACGGCTTCAACAAAGATTCCCAGAGTTGTGGGCTATACTCTTAACACTGAAGTGCATAGAACTTGGCAGAAATCTACACTTCAGAGATAATAACATATCATTCCATGAAATAAAGAAAAAAGCATAATCAAAAAAAGAAGTTAAATATGGAAACTTATTTTGACAACAAATGAATATAGATGAAGCCAGATAGGAAAGGTGTTATGTATGCAAGTTTTTTTTATGTTTCACATAAATTATGATATTGCAAGAACCTATTAAGTTTCCTTGTTTTTTTATATCTTTTAAGGCAGATAGATTCTTTACATTGCTCTCCGTTTTATATCAAATTTTTTTGTCAAAGACTAGTGCTTTAAAAAAAAGAACAAAATTTGCAATATATATATATAATATTTTTATGAACTACTATAGTTAGGAATTTCTCAATGCTACCTGGATATCTAAGAAGATAAAATTAGAGTTTCTGAATTAAAAAATTAGAATTAAAAGGAAATACCAATTGTTATTTAGTAGATGGATCATGGAAATTACCAGTGGAGGCAAATATTCTTCAAATATACTTTGTGAATAAAGATAATTACTGAGTTATAAAAAGTTTTCCTGAATTTTGCACTGTGAGAAACATGAAGTCTCATCAAAATTTTAATTAAATGACAGATAAAGGATATTTTTAATTTTTAATTATTTAAATTAAAATAAAACTTAGAGACTCTGGCCAGGTAATACAACCCTTTAGAGCACCATCTAACATGCGGAGGTTTGCGAGTTTGATCCTCAGCCAGAGTACATATAAGAATCAGCCAAGAACACCATGAATAAGTGAAAGAACAAATCAATGTCTATCTGTCTCTGTCTCTGTTTCTCTCCCTTATTCTCTTTTTAAAAAGAAAATAAATAAATTAATTAAAAAATTGTAATAAACAAAACTTAGGTTTTTTTAAATTATAAAACTGTTCGTGATTTTATTTTTCACTTACAAAGATGTTTTATTTATATTGAAACTAGAAAATATTTCAAGAGGTTTAAAAAAGAGAGAACCAAGGATGATGGAGAAAATATACCACAAAACTTGATCTTTTCAGAAATATTTTTACTTTAAGAAATATTAGCTTGTATATTGACAACATATTGACCCTTGACTGAATTTTCAAGTTGACTTCTGATGAAACCAAAATTTTCTGAATGTCATTGATTTTACAATTTCATCTAGAAAATCATTTTTTAACTAAATTAATGATAAATTTAATAAATAATAGTCTCAAGTATTATAATAAATGCTGCAAAGCAAACAGAAATTATTTAAATATTTTCACAATTTTAAATTGTTTTTCCCAATGCAAATGAAGAGGTGTCTAAGGAGAAGATCTATAGAAACTTTAAAACAATAAACATAAAAGATACCAAAGTTGATGAACATTCAAAAATAGAAGTTTGGAAAAGTTCAAAGGTATTCACGGAGGAAAAAATAACTTTTGGAACCAGTGAATAGAAATCCATAATATCGATACTCTTACCTTAAATCATGTCTTATAAATTCTTTAATTGACATATTCTATATTTTTGTTTGCCTTATTTTTATAACTAAAAGGCCAGTATGATTGAAGAAATGATTTACATTTATATAGAAAATTCAGAAGTTAGGGTGCTTTCTTCCAATATTTCCACCATCACCTAATACATTACCTTTTTGTCATTCTGTGGTCATAATAACAGCTTTCGTACTTTTAGTGCCTACTGTGTACCAATTATGTGCATGTACATTTGCAATAAGACAACTTTTTGAAGAATATATTAGTATTCCCATTTACAGATGAGGTTTAGAAATCTTACCCGAAGTCATAGGATTTAAACTAAGGATTTAAACCAAGTCTATTTTACACCAAAGCCCATGATCCTCATATAAAACATGCTGCATTATAAATTTCACTTTTATTCTTTTGTTTTATACTATATTTATATATTTATAACTCTAGTTCCTCTCCTAACTCAAACAAATCTTTATATTCAAATT
Source organism: Rhynchonycteris naso (assembly GCA_037038555.1). Classification (NCBI taxonomy): domain Eukaryota; kingdom Metazoa; phylum Chordata; class Mammalia; order Chiroptera; family Emballonuridae; genus Rhynchonycteris; species Rhynchonycteris naso. The sequence goes on from CM072999.1 coordinate 97,553,982, forward strand.
ATTTAATTAGTAAATTTAGTCAAAATGATCTAGTGGATTAGTATTCTTGAATTTAAACTTAAGAAATTTTGATGGAAGGCATCAGTTGAAAGGATTATTTTTTCTTAAGTGAGTTTTTTTTAAACTTAGCACTTCAAATAATTTTAAATTAGGTTAGCTATATTTAATACATAATATTTCTTAAACCAACTGCAATATCTGAAATCGGGATGCTATATCAATTATGAAAACTGGAGAGAATTGTCAGATAGAAATGCTATGAGCCCAGCAACAAAAGAAAATATTAAAGAGAAGAAACTAGAAAAGATAAACATGGGCAACTTGAATAAATTAAAGAGAAACCGTTTCTATTTTAAAAATAGACAATATAAGTACACTCAAGATCAAGAAACAAGGAAATTTTTGGTACTATATCCTATTTGTCTTTAATCAACATCATCAATAAGGCATTCATTGTATCTTCACATTAAACAGATATTTTTAAAGTATGTGAGGGATTTGAGCTATCAAAAAATTTACCATACTTGTTTTATTGATTTTAACAACAAAATGGTGGTTTGAGGGCCTCATACGTTATTTGACTATTTCTTTGAATTTCTAGACAATTTCATAATTCAATTCTGTTAGAAAAATCAGCATTAGTTTACTATTCTATTTGTATTATTTTGATTTATTTCTTAGTATTATTTACCTTATCATGAATTGTAAGAGACGATACCATGACATTTTAATTGCACATTATTTAAAATGTGTTAATTTAGTCAGTTAACCCATTAAAGGTTTTTGTCTTTGTCCTTTTTCTTTTCAGCACAGAAAAGACTTATATTAACCCTTCTGACCTTAGCAAGTAATGGCTTGAACCACTTTAAATATATTTGCTAGTTTAAAATTAACCTACAGGAAAAGTGACTTATTCCTCAGTGTGCATTCAACAAAGGCCTCAGTAACAACATATGCAGTATGTATTTGAGGAAAAAGAGACATCTATATGGTTTTCAATTGGGATTCATGTACAATGGTCACCTTGTTAATTAAGAAATACTAATATATGATTTCATCTTTGTGGATCTTTATAAATTGAAAAGCTGATTTTAAAACTTACAGAGTTTAATTTGAGAGAAAACATTACAGACTTGGATCTCACTCACAAAGTACTTTAAAGGAAAGAAAAATTGTGTTCCATACTTTAATTACTATGAGAATTATAGTCATTTGGCAGTTAATATTAAAGTTATGCACAATTTTTCAGTTTGTCATTAACCTTAATTTCATTTTTTAACATTATTTTATTTTATCACAAAATGTGTGATAAACCTTTAGGTCATTATGAATTGAGTTTTGTTTCTAAAAGCAGATTTTTAAATGAACAGAACATTGGGAAACTAAAAAGGAATTATATAGAAAGTCTGTAAATTATGGAAATATGTTCTGGCAACACCCTACTGTGTACCAAAAATTGCATATTTTTTTAAACAAGCAACATTCCAGATTCAAAAGATTCTAAATATCTAATATTTCAAGTGAGTCTTTTAAAGATTTATAGTTGCAATAATGGAAAGATCAACACACTGATAAGAAAATTTCTATGTATTTTCTGCTGTTACATCTTTTTTGTGTAAGTAAAATATGTAGCAAATAATTTCAAAGATAAGTAAGCATTTTTAATGTTAGATAAAGTTACTAGGTAAAGCAAACAAGTTCAAGTGCTAACCAATATTTTATGTATATACTATAAGATACAAAATAGCATTTGCTTTCTATTTATGTTGGTTACCAATCTTGATATTCAAGGGAAGAGTGTATAAAGTTAACAAGCAATTATTATTTGGCAAATTAGTACTCAACAACCCTGAGTAAATAAGAAGTTTGAAACCTATCTGTTATACAGCTATTTTAATTTGCATAGCACACTGGTGTGTTTGCTTTGCAAATACTTTGCAATGAATCATCATTTGTACTATACAGGCCAAAGAAAAGCAATCAAAATTCACAGCAAGACAATGAAATTAATTATAACTGTTGAATTCTGTGGTGGTAATTCCTCCTCATGCAGGAAGATTAATTGCATTGCACTTTCCTTGCACTCCACTAAATGATCTGATGAATGTATAATCATTTACAGATTTCTCAAATGCTGAAAATTGATTACCTTTGATTAGCTCTGATCTGCACAAAGAGCTCTGACAGAGTATCAGTGAAACATTACAACATTACAGACAAAGTAACAAATGATTCAATTACCAGTGTGCTTATTAATGTTAGATTCCCTGCAGTGATCCTGGCAAATCAAGGGCCTGTAATAGACCTGTGGGTTTCACTGAATTCCATTAGGGTTTAAATAATATTTCTCACTATTTCTCAAATCCTTCTTTTCATGGCTCCTTAATAACTCTAATTAATTTTAATTTGTACCAAAAAAAAATCTAAGGCATCTTTAGAAACTTTTAATTAGCTATAAAATAAAACTCTTCTCCTCCCCAGAAGACATATATGATCAGCTTTGGGTAGACTCACAAATAAGTTTTCATTAGCGGTAGTCAGCTCTCCATAATATTATTAAATGAAAAATCTAAAACAAATGTTGAATTGCATGTGTGGTCCAACTCTTCTCTTCTAGTGGCAAACAAAATGAAATTGTTTAACAAAAACCAAGCTAAAGAACAGTATGGTAAAATGTTTAGATAGTAGTGTGCTAAGAAGCATCAACATAATACTCTTTTTGTCACAAAGGCATACTTTCAACCATTTTCTTAACTGTAGTAGAAAAACACACTGATTAAGAAGCTTCAGTCTATGTTGAAAGGATTTGAAAATGCAAAAGCGAGAGAACACAGGCCCAGTTAGACACAGAATGTGATGAATAATGTTGGCACAAACAAATCAAGGTTATCTAAGCTTATACGAAGGAACGTTCAGATCACTTTGGATAGGCAGCTTTTAGGGCTTTCCCCGATTTGATGCCATTATATATGACATTAAATTATTGTGAAGCAATGACAATGAAAACCCAGATGATCAGAGGAGTCAAATAGAGCAGCTTAAATTAAAATATGTGCTTGCAAGTGTTTTCAGGCAAAGAAAAATTAGAAAGCAGGCAATTAAAAGGGTGTTTAGCACAGAAAGGCTTATATACAGACAATTTTATAATATTTTTTCACAGTGGCTTTGCAGTTCTGCAGACAAGACAGGGCTGCAGGTGCCTCTGGGTGGCATTTCAAAGCCACTAGCTGTAAAACTTAAGACATGGGGATATGCAGCCTCCAATGCTGATGAATACATTTATTATGCTCTGTGCTGTCAGCAGCTGAAAAGCTATCCATCACATGGAAACAGCACAGAGGCAGGAGTTTCTTTCTGTGGAGAAATATTGAAGTCAGATTGTTGATGTCAAAAGTCAAAGTCTAGTTCAGCTATCTGTTTTATGAATCTGACTGAGACACATTGTGCCTGTGCGCAAACTGATATCTAGCAGAGCTCATTTTAGCAAATGTGTGATGTAGAAGTCAGAAAAACATTCATGCAACCAAGCTCATTGCAGGCAGAGGCTGTGGCACGCATGCATAGTTTTTACATTTTAATATGACACCGTTTGGTAGTGTTTATCATCTGAAATCCAAACCATATCAACTTTCTAGCTACGATATTTAAGATCTGTGTATTTTCAAAAAAAAAATATTCACACAGAATAACAGAATACATTAAAATACCACCACAATAGCAAAGTGATTAGCCTTCTTGGGCTTGGTTTTGTTTTCATTTTCTTCTGCAAACCAAACCGCAAATAGTGAATTTATTTTATATCCAATAAAAGATAGACAGTTACATGGGGTCAAAATAAGATGAGTATTTAGTAGCCACTAAATTACAGACCTTAATTAAAGCCTGTTTTGGACACATGCACCTAATTATTCTCCTGGAACCTCTACTATAGTATTATTTACAATGTCTGAGTACACATTTTATACATTACCTTATGTACCAAATATCTCTGCTAGCTAAATGCTGCTGCATTACTAAAAAATAGTAAAATGGGGAAAAAGAGAAAATTCACTATGCTCGATCACTTTTTTGCTTATTTTGATCCTCAGCTCACCTTGTTTCAAAAGACTCCCATCTTCTTTCCTTCCTTTTTTTTCTGGAAGAACTATTTTTAAATTAATTAACAATAAAAGTGAATAAAATGAAATTGGTTTGTGTAGAGCATATTCAAGCTTATTTAATAGAGTTTTAAAGTAACTTCAAAATAGATACACAGCTTGAAATTTGTAGTTTTATTTGCATAAATTTGGGGGATCAAAGTGTGCATTTCATATGTATTTCTTTAAGTGAAGGCTTCTTGCCTCCGAGGTAGCATATGCTCAGAATGCTATTACACTTGCCAGCTTTCCTGCAAATTTGTGGTGTTTAACAAAAAACAAGCACATTTTTCAATTCAAGTCAGGAAGACTCTTTTATTTTTTGCTGATTTCCCCTGCTTTTCTCTTTCCTAACACAACCCTAAGGGCACATGATGTAATGTTCAACGCTTGCACAGGGGAGCAAGAAAGCCTTTCATGAATTTCAAACTTTATTCAATAAAAGTGATTGTGCTCCAGCTCTTTCCTCCTTCTAAAGAGGGGAAAACATACAAATATCATGAAGAAAGCTTTAGGAATCCTAAATTCCACAATATTTTTTGAGAAAGAAAAAGAAGCAACAAACACAAAAACAATAACAAAGATTATTTTTACCCTAACTTGGTTCAATGACAACAGATGTAGAGTAGAGCTCTGTGGCTCAAAAGGTTACGGGTTTGAGTCAAAACTCAACTTTAAGTTAATTAGTTGTGTTGGGGGCTACATAAACTGAGGAGAGACATATTAGTTTTAGATGAGGTGAGGGTTGATCCCTATTCTACATCCTCTGCACCTTCTTGCTCTCTTGTCAGGAACTCACTCTCATAAGTAAATATCTTAAAAGCAGACCCATTTCATCATTACTGATAAATAAAGGAATAAAACAAACAAACAAATGAATAAATGAATAAAGCAATCATGATAGATCCTATTAGAATGTAAAAGGAGCAAAAATTAAACAAAACTCAAATCAAGGTGTCACTTCCTTCATTCCAGATGCATATTTGAAAGCAATGTTTGTTGGTTGGATAATGCTGGGTTTTGCCTATGTTATACATTATATCTGCTGACATCCACATGCATTTCAGTAAAAGCTAACATAATAGTTTAATTTAATATTTTACAATGTATAAAGGCAAACCCTATAGTTATGTGGCCAGATTTTCTTTTGTTCTTTTTTATTACTTTTTTTAAAAAGTGAACTGAAAACTTCTTTGGAATACTAGGCAGGATTATTTACTTTTAAAACCTATTCCAGGTATACACATCAGTAGCCATTTAGAATACTGCTATATGTGTGTTAGGGGAGAAAATTCACAAAAAAGAAAGAGCCAGTATATGGAATTCACTAGACACTAAACCTCTTGTCCACCCAAATTACACCAGTCATCACATAATAAGAAGACATTGTAGAGGCTGTGCCATGTGCCTTCCAGGCAGAGCTCCATAGCTAGCAATTAGTCTATACAGTCAGAGGCCAAAAAACCTTATTGTCTTACTTGCTGTATAATTATCTGTTATGATGAACCGTGATTCTAAGGACTATTATCTTTACGCTTGGATCTGTGTGTAGAGTGGTTGTCTGGCTGAGAACCAAGAGTGGACCTTCCTTTTAGTATCTCTACTTGAGTGATTTCTCTGGTCTCTTCCTGGCTGGGTAAAACAGAGACTGTTTCTGCATGATTTCTTGGGTTGATGAGAAGCAATTATGCCTTAAATGAAGTCACTCATGTCTGCCATTTTGTTTGCATATTTTCTAGTGTTCACCTGTTATTAAATCTGTCTTTAACAGTAAGCTAGTTTCAAGTAGACTTTTGTGTCTAACTCAGTTTGGTAATCAGAGGAAAACAAAATAGATAAAATGTTTTCTGCACAAGTCACTCAAGCAAGAAATCTAATAAAGTGATTAAAATCTAAAATAGTATTTAAGAATTTCCTGGGCATTTTTATTTCTTTGAATTTTTTCCATTCCCTGAAAAATAGTAATTGTCTTAGCAGTCTTAGTGTGAAAGTTATAGCAACTTTGTCATCTGTTGGGAGAGAAAGAAAAGACAAGGAAAGGAAACAGTGCTAATAAATCTTATTCTCATTGTCAAAATCTCTATTATTGCTCATTATAATAAGAAAATGATATGTCGGTATATGTAAAAAAAAGATATTCAAAGTATTTGTATATTTTTCTTTTTTTGTTGAATTTATTGGGTGACATTATTTAATAAAATTATACAAGTTTCAAGTGTACAATTCTATAATGCATCTTGATTGTATCTTATAGATAATGAATTCATTAGAAAATATAAATTAAATATTTAAAAATTATATAATGTAACCAAGCGTAAGTAAAAGTAACTTCTAATGAACTTTAGACAACTAAAAGAAAAATATTTTACATAAAATATTGTAAAAAAATATTCCATTATACACATCTGGTCTTTAAATATAAATGCCCACAGAAGTTTATAAAGCAAAATTAGGTGAATTTTATTTTAAAGTTATAACAGTAACAAAACAAGAATTAAGATTATCAGTTTACATTAATGCATTTTTTATTAAATAAAGTTTAAGTAAATTATTTTTCTCTTTTTTAGAAATTGTTACATTAAGTTAGCTATTTATTAGTTAGGTTTTTGTTATTGTTGTTATTGGGCATATTTTATGGATCCAATTAGTTTTAAAAATAAACCACAGTGGATAAGCCAAAATGATTTACTGTATATTTTGATAGTATGTACCAAATGCAATATTGTTAAGCAATTGGAAATATAATTGAAGCTATGATTACTTATTTCATTTCTTATTCATTTGGAAAAGAATCTTTTTTTTAAAGATATAAACTTATAAAGTAAATTTAAAACAATTTTATTTGTCTAACGTTTTAAAAAATCCAACTAACCATGTGTGTTTAATTTTTCTGTTCCAATGAAATAAGAGAAGAGTTGCTGATGGTTTAAAAGTATTTAATTTATCAACACTGAACAGAAAGCCTTTCACTCCTGAAGAGGTTTGTACTAAGGTGACCTCTGCTGTTTAAAAAAAAAAAAAAAAAAAGCTTGCAAAAAGCAGTCTGTTTCCTAAAATATTCGGTAATCCTAAATTATAAGGATATAAGTGGCTACTGCTGTGCTTACAAATATTTACTAAATTTATTACTTTTTCGATTAGATATGTGATTTACAAGCCTTTTTCCTCATAGCTGGAAAATTTCCTCTGTCATTTACTTCCTTGCGTTTTGCTTATAAATTCTGACTGGGATCTCTGCCATTGAATTTTCTTCTCACTGACGGGTTTTCTCTGCTCTGGTGGGGCAAAGTCATGACCCAGAAAAAAATTGATTCATGAATTCTCAGGGTGCAAGTAAAGAAGAGAGAAAATATGCCTTGGCTGAGTTCCGACTAGTGACAATTTAAAACCTATAATTAGTCTGAATTCAAGCTGCAAAAAGAATCTGAATTAAAAATTCATTAATTCAAATTGATAGATTAACATTAACAAACTAGATCCCTTATTACAACGAATAAGTTTTACAAGCTGTTCTGCACACTGCTAAAACCTAAATTTTTCTAATTTTAAAACTGTGGAAAGATGGAGGAAAGACCACCAGATTGTGTCGCACTGTGCTTTTTCTCTACCTTGATAAACGTTTTATTGGAACTGCTTGGTGTTAACACCTACGTCCTGGGTTTTATTTTCACCTTAGTCCCAAATTTCGTGTTTGTAAGTCCTCATTGTCCTGTGGAGCACATGTTCTTTAGTTATTCCCCCCACTGATGTTTCCAGGACCCCAAGTCCCCTCTAGCAAACTCACTGACATTTCCATGAACCACACTGCTGAAATGTTATACAGTAATTAATGTTGATCCTAGTACACTCTCAGCCTCCAATACAAATTAGGATGGAAAAGGTTATCATAATATTTTGCTAGTCTATTTGTTAGATTTGAATTGCTCCCTGTGGGGGACAAGCATAAAAGAAAGGTGTTTTCAAGTTAGGCTTCAGAAAGAAAGACCATCCAGGTAGTGATTCCTTGAAAATCACACGTATTTTAAACTTTTCATCTGAAAATAATTAATCATCATTTGTTGACACATCGACTCTTAAGTTATAACTCCCTAAGGACCAATGTGAACAACTGTCAAGTGGGTTAGTAGGCACTGTGGATAAATGGGCTCTGGAATTCAGACTCAAACTCTGTTATCATTGGGTGGAGTTCAAATCCAGGTACAACCAGCAGCTGGAGCCTTTCCAACTGCCAGTAGTGTCTGAAAAACACTAAGAGACTAAATAATTTAGATTACACTATATTGACCTGTATAATTGTTTAAGTGAGTAATGCAGCCACCAACTGAAAGAGGTCAACCATCTGTAGAGGAAACACAGAATTTGGTTTCATTTCCAAACAAACTTTTGAAGAGCAAATTGTTTTTTCTGTGGGAGGTAGGGGAAAGTCTGAAGACAGATTAATGGCTTCTCCTGCTAAATAAAGGTTAAAGCTTCTGTCATTTATAGAATACAACTTCAATAGGAAAAGAGTTATAAGGCAGCTGGTCCAACTGCTGCTTAATCAGTGTAAATGAGTATTGTTTCGGTGGGTTAAAAGGTAAGGGGCTTTGAGAATGCAGTATTATTTCATGATATGCCATCATCACTCATTACATATATGTGTGAGTACATGTGTATATAGAGGGAAAAGACCTTGGAAAGATTAAATCCTGAAATTAGAATGACCACATTTTTACAGATAATGGTAAATTGTTTGTTTTAAATGCAGCTGTACCTAAATCCTTATCTCTGAAGTTTGGAGTTGCTATAAATCAAGATTTGATATGCATACATAATGCACCCAGTTTTTTTGAAGGAAAAAGAAAAGTTGCCTATTTTAACTACTGTAGATTAACACATACTGATCAAACTCTTAATGTTCGGGAAGCTTACATTAAATTAAAGGCTGCCATAATTAAGTGCCCCTACCAACTTATTTTCCAGAGCCATTACCCTCTAACAAGTTACTTGTCAGGAAGAGTGGTTCGATAATTGGATTTCTTCTGTGATCCACTATTTTCTTTCCATTGCACTGTAACAGGCTAGTTTGAGCTCTTCGTGGTAAACAAATTCTAAAAGAAGAAATAACAAAGAGGAAAGAGATTAAAATCCTTGCACCTAAAAGCCAACTAAACTTTAATGCCATGAATTAAAAAAGAAAACACAAAAGTATCTCTGTCCTTAGTCTTTACTTCCTACATACATGTGCATGCATGTATACACTAATTTTTTCTTAAATTGTTTCAGGATACATGTAGAGAAACGTTTAGTAAACTTTTAGTGACCTGTTTTGGACACTTTGTCCATCCATTTAACAAGATCATTTTTCAATATTCACTTTTGCATCATTCATCATCAGTTCTGAAGTAAGAAAACTTTTATTATAATACTATCCAGAAGACATTTACTATGTGAAATGTCAAGTTTTTAAATGTTCCCTGGTGGTAGTGATACTACTCTAATAAATCTTTATAAATTTGGGCAATAGCCATATGTTGCTACTTAATGGTCATTTAGGTTTTCACTGGTAATAACAAATGCTAGCTAGTATAAACTATTATTTTAAAAAATTGTTTTATGATAGCCTGATCAGGCGGTGACGCAGTGGATAGAGCGTCGGAGTGGGATGCGGAAGACCCAGGTTCGAGACCCTGAGCTTGCCAGCTTGAGCGCAGGCCCATCTGGCTTGAGCAAAAGCTCGTCAGCTTGAACCCAAGGTCGCTGACTCCAGCAAGGGGTGGCTCAGTCTGCTGAAGGCCCGCGGTCAAGGCACATGTGAGAAAGCAATCAATGAACTACTAAGGTGTTGCGACGGCAATGAAAAACTAATGATTGATGCTTCTTACCTCTCTCCATTCCTGTGTGTCTGTCCCTGTCTATCCCTCTCTCTGATTCTCTCTCTCTCTGTCCCTGTAAAAAAAAAAAAATTAGTTTGGCCTTACTAGACAGTGGCACAATGGATAGAGCATCAGACTGGGATGCAGAGGACCCCGGTTTGAAACCCTGAGATCATCAGCTTGAGTGCAAGCTCACCAGTTTGAGCGTGAGGTCACTGGCTTGAACATGAGATCATAGACATGACCCCATGGCCACTGGTTTGAGCCCAAGATCACTGGAATGAGCAAATGGTCACTCGCTATGCTGCAGCTGCCCCAGTTAAGGTGCATATGAGAAAGCAATCACTGAACAACTAAGAAGCTACAAAAAAGAATTAATGTTTCTCATCTCTCTCCTTTCCTGTCTGTTTGTCCCTATCTTTTTTTTTTCTCTCTCTCTCTGTGTCAAAATATGTTTTTAGTATGATATAGGCCTATTTGTTTATTTCTTTATTTATTTACCCTTGCTCAAGTTGTGTCTGAAAAAGATCTTGCTACAAGAAATTTTCTAAACATTACTGGCATATCTTAAGAAGCAAGAAAAATCTCAAATGAGCTATCTAAACCTGCACCTAAAATAAACTAAAACAATAACAACAAATAAAGCCCAAGGTAGAAGGAAGAAAATAATAAAAAAAAGAGAGCATAAATAAATGACGAAGAGGTTAAAATAATAATACAAAATATCAATTAAGCTCAGAGCTGGTTCTTTGAAAAAGAGAACAAGGTTGATGAACCTTTAACCAGACTCACCAAGAAAAAAAGGGAGAGGACCCAAATAAGTAAAATTAGAAATGAAAGCTGAGAAGTAACAACTGACATCACAAAAATACAAAGGATTGTTAAAAATAATACTATGAAGAACTATATGCCAAAAACTTGGACAACCTTAGCAAAATGGATAAACTCCTAGAAACATAAATTCTTCTGAAACTAAATCAGAAAGAATAAAAAAACCTGAGTAGACCAATTACAACAAATAAAATTTAAACAGTTATCAAAAAAGTTTCAGCAAATAGAACCATCTGAACAGAATGGCTTTACAGGTGATTTTACCAAATATTCAAAGAACTAACACCTTTCCTTCTCAAAAATATTTCAAAAAATTCAAGAAGAGGGAAGACTTTCAAGCTAATTTTATAAAGCAAGCATTATCCTAATTCCAAAACAAGGTAAAATGTAGACACTACAAAGAAAGAAAACTATAGGCCAATATTCCTGATGAACATAGATGCTAAAATTCTCAACAAAATATTAGCAAAGCAAATCCAGCAATACATTAAAAAGATCATACATCATAATCAAGTGAGATTTATTCCAGGAAGGCAAGGTTGATACAATATTCACAAAACCATAAAAGTGATTCATCACATAAACAATATAAACACTAAAAATAAAATGATCATGTCAATAAATGCAGCAAAGGCATTTGATAAAATCCAGCAACCATTTATGATTGAAACTCTCAGCAAACTGAGAATACAGGGAACATACCTCAATATAAAAAAGTCTATATATGACAAACTGACAGCCAACATTATACTCAATGGGCAAAAATTAAAAGCAGTCGTCTTAAGATCAAGAACAAGACATAGCTGCCTCCTTTCACCACTTTTATTCAACTTAGTGCTAGAAATACTAGTCACAGCAATCAGACAAGAAGAAGAAATAACAGGAATCCAAATAGCAAAGGAAGAACTAAAACTTCATTACATTCAGGTGGCATAATAATATACATAGAAGATCCTAAAGACTCCACCAAAAAAAAAAAATACTAGATCTAATATATGAATTGACAAGTAGCAGGATACAAAATTAATATTTTAAAATTGATAGCATTTTTATGCACCAATAATGAGCTGTCAGAAAGAGAAATTAAGGCAACAATCCCCTTCACTATTGCAACAACAAAAAAAATAAAGTACCTAAGAATAATTGTAACTAAGAAGGTAAAAGAATTATAAAAATTGGAAATTATAAAAATTGGAAAACTATAAGACACTGAAAAAAGAAATCAAGGAAGACACAAACAAATGGAAGCATATACTGTGTTCATAGATAGGAAGAATTAACATCATTAAAATGTTCATACACTCCAAAGCAATCTATAGGTTCAATGCAATTTTTATTAAAATACTGATGACATATTTCACAGATCTAGAACAAATATTCCAAAAATTTATACAGAAACAAAAATAACTCAAATAACCCCAGCAATCTTTTTTTTCTTTAATGGTTATTGATTTTAGAGAGAGGAAGGGAGAGGACTGAGACAATAACATCTGTTCCTGTATGTGTCCTGACCAGGGATTGAATAAACAACCTCTGCACTGCAGGATGATGTTATAACCAACTGAGCTATCTGGTCAGGACTAGACTCAGCAATTTTGAAAATGAAGAACAAAGTGAAAGCCATCACACTTTCTTATATCAGGCTATACTACAAGTCTATAGCAATCAAAACAACATGGTACTGGCATAAAAACAGTCATACAGATCAATGAAACAGAACAGAGGATTCAGGAATAAACCCATGCTTTTATGGTCAATTAATATTTAACTAAAAATACACGAGTGTACAATGGAGTAAAGACAGTCTATTTCATAAATGGTGTTGGGAAAATTGGACAGGAATATGCAAGAAATTAAACTAGACCCCCAATTTATACAATTCACAAAAATAAACACAAAATGGAGAAAAGACTTAAATATAAGTAACAAAACCATAAAAATTCTAGAAGAAAACATAAGCAGTACACTCTCAGACATCTCTTGAAGCAATATTTTAGCTAATATATTTCCTCAGGCAAGTGAAGTACAGGACAAAATAAACAAATGAGACTATATTAAACTAAAAAGCTTTTGCACAGCAAAAGACACTATTAACAAAATAAAAAGAATCTATTCAGTGGGAGAACATATTTGCTAATATGTCTGATAAGGAGTTAATAACTAAAATTTATTAAAAAACTTATAAAACTCAACACCAAAGACAAACAATCCAATTTAAAAATGTGCAAGTATCTGAATAGACACTTCTTCAAAAAGGACATACAGATGGCCAACAGGCATATGAAAATATGCTCAACGTCACTAATCATCAGAAAAATGCAAAGTAAAACCACAATGAGATACCACCTCACACTTGCAAAAATAGCTTTCATTAACAAATCAACAAACAACTAGTGCTGATGAGGGTGTGGAGAGAAGGAAACTCTCCTGCACTGCTGGTAGAAATGCAAACTTTCACGTCCACTGTGGAAAGCAGTATGGCATTCCCTCAAAAAATGAAAAATAGAACTGTCTTATGACCCAGCAATCCCACTTCTAGGAATATATCCTAAGAATATCAAAACACAAATTTAAAAAAAAAAAAGCACCCTCATGATCTTTGCAACATTGTATACAATAGCCAAGATCTGGAAACGGTCCAATTGTCCATCAGTGGACAAGTGGATAAAAATGCTGTGGTACATTTACTCAACAGAACACTACACAGCCATGAAAAAGAAGAAAATCTTACTTCTTGCAACAGCATGGATGGATCTGCAGGTTATTATGTTAAGTGAAATAAACCAAGTAAAGAAAGACAAATACCATATAATCTCATATGTGGAATCTAAGGAACAGAAGACACTGAGGAACAAAATAGAAACAGTGGCAGTGTCACAGGAAACAGATGGACAGCTGTCAGAGGGAAGAGGGAACAGGATCAAAGAAGGTAAAGGGGATTAGCCAAATTATATATACATAACACATAGATACAGATAACAGGGTAACAATTTCAAGATGGAAAGTGTAGTAATGGGATGGAGGTAAGAAGAGGGCAGGCAAAGGGGATGAAATGGGGATGGAAAAAGACTCTGAATAGGATATGGGGAGCATGATGTGGTGGGTAGAGGGTGTTAAACTGAGCAAGACACTTGAAAAAGTGTCACCACAATAAATTTAAAATAAAAATGCAAAAAAATCAATAATCTCAATTTTACTGCCTGTGTTTTCTGCAAGGAGTTTTGTGGTTTTGAGTCTAACATTTAAATCTCTAATTCATTTTGAGTTTATTTTTGTATATGTGTAAAGAAGATAGTCTAGATTCATTTTTAGCATATATCTGTCCAATTTTTCCAAGACTATTTATTGAATAAACTCTTTAACTCATTTTATGTTCTTACTTTCTATGTCAAATATTAATTGACCATATAAGTGTTGTTTTATTTCTGTGCTCTCTAGTCTGTTCCACTAATCTATGTGTCTATTTTTTATGCCAGTATCATACTGTTTTGATTACTATAACCGTATAATATAGTTTGATATCAGGTAGCCTAATACCTCCAACTTTGATCTTTTTCAAGATCACTGTTGTTCTTTGGGGTATTTAGTGGTTTTATATGAATTTTTGGAATATTTGTCCTAGTTCTCTGAAATACATCACTGGTATCTTGATAGGAGTTGTGTTGAATCTGTAGATGGCTTTGGGTGTTATGGACATTTTATTTATTTTTTCCTGTCCATGACACAGTGTGCACTTTCACTTGTTTGTATCTTCTTCTATCTCTTTCTTTAGCGTCCTATAATTTTCTGAGCACATGTCTTTTACCTTCTTAGTCAAATTGTTCTTTGTCATTGATTACTATGCAGATGTCAGAATTGACATAGATGAAAATCTCCAGTCAAAGCTCAGTAGAAATTTTTTAGTTGATTCAGTTCATCATTCATTCATTATTACTTATATTCAGATATAATTCATAGACTATAAAATTCACTTTTAAAACAGTTTTAGTGTACTCACAAAATTGTGCAACCATCACAACTGTCTAATTTCAGAACATTTTTTCTCACTTAAAAAGAAACCCTTTCCTATTAACAGTCACTTCACATTTCCCATCCCACCCCACGAGAAAGTACTAATAGGATTTAACTATTTTAAACACTTTATATAAATTAAATCATAAAATATGTGTGTATGATTACACACCTTGTGTGTTGGTAAGATTATATGTGATTACATAAGCCAATTTATTACTGTTTTCTATATGTTTTATATCTTTTCCATTCCTCCATTACTTCATAATGATTTCTTGTGAATTAAATATTTTCTAGTGTACCCTTTTAATTCGATGTTATTTCTTTTACTATATATTTTTGAGAATCTTTTTAGTAGTTTTCTTGGACTTTACAATTAACTTCCTAATATATAATAATCAACTTTTGATTAATACAAATTAATTTCAATTGTATACAAAAACTTTGCACTATATGATACTATTACTCCCAATTCCTTTGTGCTATTACTATTATACATGTTACATTTGTATTGGGTATTATGTACCCATCAACACAAATTTATAATTATTGCTTCATGCAAGTTGTCCTTTTAAATCAAATGGAAAAAACAAACTAGTTACAAACAAAAATCAATTAATATTGTTTTGTTTTAATATTTACCTAGCAATTATAATTACTGGTTCTTTTATTTCTTCATATGGATTTAACTTAATGTCTAGTGTCCTTTCAGTTAGCCTAAAGGTCTACCATAGTGTTCTTTCAGGCAAGTCTGCTAACAATAAATTTCTTCAGTTTTGTTTGCCTCCAAATGCCTTAATTTCTTTTTTTATATTCTGGGGATAGCTTTAGTGAATATAGTATTCTTGGTTGACAGTATTTTTCTTTCAGCAGTTTGAATAAGCCATTCCACTACATTCTGGCATATGTAGTTTCTATTGAGATATTAACTGTCAATCTTATTGAGTGTCCCTTGTACATAAAGAATAACTTCTCTTTGCAGCTTTACAGATTCAGTCTTTATTTCCAGATTTTGACAGTTTGATTATAATGTGTCTGGGGATGAATTTTTTTCTTTGATTTTACTTGGAATACATTAACCATTTTGGATATACAGGTGTTTGGGAAGCTTTTGGTTGAGTTTATTTCTTCAGGTATTCTTTTTGCTCCTTTCTATCTCTCCTTTCCATCTGGGACTGCTATTATGAGTATATTGGTGTACTTAATGGTGTCCCACAGGTCTCTGAGGCTCTGTTCATTTTTCTTCCTTATTTATTCTGTTTTTCAGATTGGATAATATCATTTGACTTTTCTTCAAGTTCTCTGATTTCTATTTCTGCTAGCTCAAATTTGCTACAGAACCTCTTAGTAAATTTTCATTTTAGTTAAAGTACTTTCTAATTTAAAATTTTCTAATTGTATGTCTTTTTAAATTTCTATTTTTATTGATAGTCTCTATTTGGTCAGACACTATGTTCATTAGATATAGTAGTTTCCTTTAGTTCTTTAACCATATATTTACATTGATTATTTAAAGTCTTCGTATAGTAAGTCCAACATCTGGATTTCCTCAGAGGCAGATTTTATTGAATCCTTTTATTCCTGTGTATGGGCCATATTTTTCTTGTTCTCCACATGTGTCACAATTCATTGCTGTTTAAAACTAGATGTTAAAAATAATACAATGTGACAACCCTATAAATCGGATTTTGTAGCTCAGTGTTTCCTGTTGCTGCTGCTTCGACTATTCATTCACTTGGTGACTTTCCTGAACTAATTGTAATTCTGTAAAGTCTGTATCCTTTGTAGTGTGTGGTCACTGAAATCAATTTTCAGTTAGCTTTTTAGTTGTATAATTATTGTACAGAGATTTTCTTAAATTTTTGAAAGCAATATATTTTATAGCCTTTGCTGAGGTTCTCTGTGTAGATGTTTGGTATCTTTTCAATGTCCAGGCATTCAGTTAAATCTCTGCTTTATTCTTTATTTTCTGTTTTCACAGAGCCTTAGAGTCAAAGATAAGAGCTTAGGGTTTGTTTGTTTTTTAGGTCTTTCCTGGCCATTCACATAGTCGTAAGCATGTGCACAGCTTTGTGCATTTGTGATCCTCTATATTACCAGGAATATTTAAGAGATTTTAGAAGTCACCTATGCATATTTTGAATCAGCTTCTCTTTTGTTCCAACTGTATTGCTGCCTTAGACAGAGTATTTATTAAATAATTTCAATTGGGGAAAAGATGGCGATGGAGTAGGCAGACGTACCAACTTCCAACTCCCAGAACCAAAGTGGATTATAACTCAATTTTAAGAACCATCATCTGGATAAACCAACTTTGAACTAAACTAAGTGGACTCTTCAACCAAGGAACACAGAAGAAGCCACATTGAGACTAGTAGGAATAGCAAATATGTGAACAGGGCTGCCCAGCTCCCTGGAGCAAACGGCAGCCCAGAGAGACCCGCATGGTGGGAGGAAAGTTTGGCGGAGAGGGAGGGACCTGGGTCCCAGGAACCAAGCCCCAGCCTGCAGTCCCAGAGCCTAGAAGAGGCATTTGGACAGTTTTGAGCTATGAAACAAGTGAGGGAGATCCCAGGCCTACAGTGTGGAGTATTAGGTCCCTTCCTACTCTGCTGAGGGTTGTTGAAGGGTTTGGGGCAGCAGGACACTGAAACGTGGTTCTGTCGGCATAGGCAGAGGCCAAGCCGGTGTGAGCTCTGTCTAGCCCAGCAGGGTCGGAGGGGACGCACGAAAGCGCTCCAGAAGCTGCAGGCCCACCTGTAATGCCACCTACAGGGACAAAGCGGGAGGCAAGGAACGGGCAGAAATCTGCTCTGCGACCCTGCGCAAGCCAGCCCTGACCGTGGGGAGCGGGCTAGGACCAAGGACAGGCTGGGGCTCACGGCTGAGCTCACCTACCAGCCCCGCCTGACCAGAGAAACAGCGGTTTGCCATTATACTTGCGTGAGCGGGCTCCGAGCACGGGAACGAAGTAGACCCCGAGACAAGTGGAAGCTCGCAGCTGAGCCCACGCTACTATCCCTGTCCAGCTGGAGAAACCACGCATTGCCATCCTACGTGCACAAGCGGGCTCCGAGCGCAGGGGAGGGGTAGAGTCCGGAATGAGCGGAAGTACGCAGCTGAGCGGAAGCCAGCAAACACGCCCAGCCCAATAAACCTGGGTTTGCGACCCTGCGCAGAAGGGCCCTGGCCTCGAGGGCAGGGCTAAAGTGCCAGACTGGCAAAGGCTCACATCTGAGAGCACGTCAAAAGCCCAGCCCAACCTGTGAAACTGTAGCAAGAAGGCATTGACTGCGGGTTCTGGGCAGAAGTCCGAAAAAAGGCTGGGTCCGCAGCTGAGCAAAGGTGCTCACCTCTACCTTTGGTGCTAAGGATTGTGGATTCAGTGACAGCCCCTCCCACGGAGGAGAGGCAGAAATCACAGCAAAAGCCACAGTGGGACGGCGCTGGCAACGCCCATACCCAACCACCCTAGACAGTGGCAGAGAAGGTGGAGGGTCTGCAGACAGACCACACCTAGAGAAAACAAAGGCAACACCTACTGGTCTCCAGTGGCCACAACTTGCTTATATACAGACAAAATGGGCAGGCAAAGAAATGCAAACAAAATGAATCAAGAGAAATCCCCAGAGAAGGACCTGAATGAACCAGATATAACCAAATTACCAGAAGCAGAATTTAAAATAATGATAGTTAGGATGTTCAAAGAAATTAGAGCAACAATGGATACTCATTATGAATGCCTAAATAAAAAGACAACAAGTATAAAAAACAAAATTGAAATAATAAAAAAGAATCAGCAGAAATGACGAATGCAGTATCAGAACTGAAGACCACAATGAAAGGAATTAAAAGCAGGATGAATCACGCTGAGGATTGAATAAGCAAGTTAGAGGACACAATAAACAAAGGCACAGAAGAAGAGAAGAAAAAGAAAAGAGACTCAAAAAATGTGAGGAAACTCTAAGGGAGCTCTGTGACATGAAGAGAAACAACATTCGCATCATAGGGGTGCCTGAAGAAGAGGAGAGAGGACAGGAAATGGAAACTTTGTTCAATCAAATTATAGCAGAAAACTTCCCTAAATTAAGGCTAGGAAACACTCCACACGTTCAAGAAGCACACAGAAATCCATTAAAGAGAAACCCAAAAAGATCTACACCAAGACACATCATAGTTAAAATACCAAAGCTAATGGATAAAGAAAAAATTTTAAAAGCTGCTAGGGAAAAAAAGGCTATCACCTACAAAGGAGCCCCCATAAGGATGACATCGGACTTCTCAACAAAAACACTTGAGGCCAGAAGGGAATGGCAAGATATAATCAAAGTAATGCAGAACAAGAACCTACAACCAAGACTATTCTATCCAGCAAGGCTAAAGTTTAAAATTGAAGGAGAAATAAAGAGCTTCCCAGAAAAAGAAAGCCTGAAGGAATTCAAAAAAACCAAACCAATTCTGCAAGATATACTAAGGGGCCTGTTGTGAACAGTTTAAAGGAAGAAAAGAATAGAGCAAAAGAAGAATACAGCTTTAAAGAACAAAATGGCAATAAACAACTACATATCAATAATAACCTTAAATGTAAATGCATTAAATGATCCAATCAAAAGACATAGGGTATCTGCATGGATAAAGAAACAGGACCCATACATACTGTCTACAAGAGACACACCTTAAAACAAAAGATGCACATAGACTGAAGGTAAAAGGATGGAAAAAAATATTTCATGCAAATGGAAATGGAAAAAAGCAGGGGTAGCAATACTTATATCTGACAAAATGGACTTTAAAACAAAGGCTGTCGTAAGAGATAAAGAAGGACACTACATAATGATAAAGGGAACAATTCAACAGGAAGATATAACTATTATAAATATCTTCGCACCAAATATAGGAGCCCCGACATACATAAAGCAGACTTTGATGGATATAAAGGGCGATATTAACAGCAATACTATCAGTGTAGGGGATTTCAATACTTCTCTAACAACACTGGATAGATCCTCAAGAAAGAAAATTAATAAAGAAACAGCAGACTTAAAGGAGACACTAGATCAACTTGATTTAATAGATATCTTCAGAACTTTTCACCCTAAAGCAGTAGAATATACATTTTTCCCAAGCGCTCATGGTACATTATCTAGGATAGACCACATGTTAGGACACAAAATTGGTCTCAATAAATTTAAAAAGATTGAAATCATATGAAGCATTTTCTCTGATCACAGTGCCATGAAACTAGAAATTAACCACAAAAGAAAAACTGAAAAATACACAAAAACACTTGGAAACTAAATAGCATGTTATTAAATAATGAATGGATTTATAAGGAGATCAAAGGAGAAATAAAAAAGTTTCTAGAAACAAATGATAATGAGCATACATCAACTCAAAATTTATGAGACACAGCAAAATCAGTTCTGAGAGGGAAGTTTATTGCACTACAGGCATATCATAAAAAGCTAGAAAAAGCTCAAATAAGCAACCTGACCCTGCATCTAAAAGAACTAGAAAGCAACAACAAATAAAACCCAAGACAAGTAGAAGGAAGGAAATAATAAAGATCAGAGCAGAAATAAATGACATAGAGGCTAAGGAAACAATACAGAGGATCAATGAAACCAGAAGCTGGTTCTTTGAAAAGGTAAACAAGATTGATGAACCTTTAACTAGACTCACCAAGAAAAAAAGAGAGAGGACTCAAATAAATAAAATTAGAAAGAACAGTGGAGAAATAACAACTGACACAACAGAAATACAAAGCATTGTATAAAAATACTATGAAGAACTATATGCCAAAAAATTAGACAATCTTGGTGAAATGGACAAATTTCTTGAATCATATAACCTTACAAAAATTAATCTGGAAGAATCAGAACACCTAAACAGACCAAATACAACCGATGAGATCGAAACAGTTATCAAAAAACTCCCAAAAAAGAAAAGTCATGGGCCTGATGGCTTCACAAGTGAATTCTATCAAAAATTCAAAGAAGAACTAAATCCTATCCTCCTCAAGCTATTTCAAAAAATTCAAGAGGAAGGAAGACTTCCAACTCCTTTTATGAGGCGAGCATAATTCTGATCCCCAAACCGGGCAAAGACAACACATAGAAAGAAAATTATAAGCCTATATTTCTGATGAATTTAGACGCTAAAATTCTCAACAAAATATTAGCCAACCGGATACAGCAATATATGAAAAAAATCATACACCATGATCAAGTTGGATTTATTCTGGAGAGGCAAGGCTGGTTCAATATTCGCAAATCAATCAATGTGATTCACCACATAAACAAAAAGAAGGACAAAAATCACGTGATAATTAAAATAGGTGCAAAGAAGGCATTTGATAAAATCCAGCACCCATTCATGCTCAAAACTCTCAGTAAAGTGGGAATACAGGGATCATTCCTTAACATGATAAAGGCCATCTACGACAAACCCACAGCAAGCATCATACTAAATGGACAAAAATTAAAAGCAATCCCCTTAAGATCAGGAACCAGGCAGGGATGCCCCCTTTCACCACTCTTATTCAACATAGTTCTGGAAGTCCTAGCTACAGCAATCAGACAAAAAGAAGAAATAGAAGGCATCCAAATTGGAAAAGAAGAAATAAAACTGACACTATTTGCAGATGATATGATATTGATTATTGAAAACCCTAAAGTCTCAGTCAAAAAACTACTGGATCTTATAAGTGAATTCAGCAAAGTGGCAGGATATAAAATTAATACTGAGAAATCAGAGGCATTTCTATATACCAACAATGAACTGTCAGTAAAAGAAATTAAGGAAACAATCCCCTTCACTATTGCAGCCAAAAAAATAAAGTACCTAGGAGTAAATTTAACCAAGGATGTTAAAGACTTGTACTCGGAAAATTATAAAACATTGACAAAAGTAATCAAGGAAGAAACAAACAAGTGGAAGCATATACCGTGCTCATGGCTAGGAAGAATAAACATCATTAAAATGTCTATATTACCCAAAGCAATTTATAAATTCAATGCAATACCTATTAAAATACCAATGACATACTTCAAAAATATAGAACACATATTCCAAAAATTTATATGGAACCAGAAAAGAAAACGAATAGCCTCAGCAATCTTAAAAAGAAAATATAAAGCAGGAGGTATCACGCTTTCAGATATCAAGGTTTAGTATAAGGCCATTATACTCAAGACAGCCTGGTACTGGCTTTAGAACAGGCACATAGATCAATGGAACAGAACAGAGAACCCAGAAATAAACCCACAGC
This sequence comes from Rhynchonycteris naso, assembly GCA_037038555.1. NCBI lineage: Eukaryota > Metazoa > Chordata > Mammalia > Chiroptera > Emballonuridae > Rhynchonycteris > Rhynchonycteris naso. Next base: position 97,576,085 of record CM072999.1, read on the forward strand.
TTTATGGACAACTGATATTTGACAAAGGAGGAAGGAACATACAATGGAGTAAGGACAGCCTCTTTAACAAATGGTGTTGGGAAAATTGGACATCTACCTGCAAAAAAATGAAACTAGACCATCAACTCACACCATTCACAAAAACAAACTCAAAATGGATAAAAGACTTAAATGTAAGCCATGAAACCATAAGCATCTTAGAAGAAAACATAGGCAGCAAGCTCTCTGACATTTGTAGCGGCAGTATATTTGCCGATTTATCTCCACGGGCAACTGAAATAAAAGGCAAGATAAACAAATGGGACTACATCAAACTAAAAAGCTTTTGCACAGCTAAAGACAATAAGAACAGAATAAAAAGACAAACCACACAATGGGAGATCATATTCGGCAGCACATCTGATAAGGGGTTAATAACTAAAATTTATAAAGAACTTATAAAACTCAACACCAGGAAGACAAACAATCCAATCAAAAAATGGACATAAGAAATGAATAGAAATTTCTCCAAAGAGGACATACAGATGGCCAATAGGCATATGGAAAAATGCCCAACATCACTAATCATTAGAGAAATGCAAATTAAAACCACAATGAGATATCACCTCACACCAGTCAGAATGGCACTCATCAGCAAAACAACACAGAATAAGTGCTGGCGAGGATGTGGAGAAAAGGGAACCCTTCTGCACTGCTGGTTGGAATGCAGACTGGTGCCTCCACTGTGGAAAACTGTTTGGAGATTCCTCAGAAAGTTAAAAATGAACTGCCTTTTGACCCAGCTATCCCACTTATAGGAATATACGCTAAGAACACCATAGCACTGTTAGAAAAGAATTAATGCACCCCTATGTTCGTGGCAGCATTGTTCACAATAGCGAAGATCTGGAACCCGCCCAAGTGTTCGTCAGAAGATGAGTGGATTGAAAAGCTATGGTACATATATACTATGGAATACTACTCAGCCATAAGAAACATCGATGACATCGGATCATTTAAAACAAAATTGATGTACCTTGATAACATTATACGGAGTGAAATAAGTAAATCAGAAAAAAACAAAAACTGAGAACAGCATGATTTCATACATAGGTGGGACATAAAAGTGAGAATATGAGACATGGACAAGAGATTGGTGGTTACGGGATGGGGGGAGGGAGGGAAGAGTGGGATAGGGAGGAGGGGAGGGACACAGGGAAAACCACATAGAAGGTGACAGAGGACAATTTGACCTTTTGTGACGGGTATGCAACACAATTGAATGATAAGATAACCTGGAGATGTTTTCATTGTACATATGTATCCTGATTTATTGATGTCACCCCATTAGAATTAATAATAATAAAATATATATATAAAAAAAAAATTAAAAAATAATAATAATTTCAATTGATTGTTTTCTCCTAGGAAAAGAAAGCTATTTTCATTTAGTGATCTCTGAGGTGGGTTATAAAAATACGAGCTCTGCAAGTGGAAATTCCCACACTAAGAGGTGTGGGTCCTTAGCCCCAGTCCCGGAGCCTCAGCCTAGATCCCCAGTGACTAGAAGAAGCAAGCAGATAGCACTGAGTGGTGAAATGAGCAGCGTTTCTGCCTGCAATAAAAGAGCTTTCAGATGCACAAATTCAGTTTTAAAGAGTCAGGCAGAAAAATCTTACTCATACCCACTTATCTGGGGCTCTGGGGGTGGGAGAGCTGAAAGGAATAAAGTTGTGTGAGGAGAATGTAAAGTTGGCGGCACAAGGAGAAACACAGTGAGGGTGACTGGAACACCTGCGCTGAGTCATTCTCCAGTGTTGGAGCAGCCATTTTCATGGGAGAAGCAATCCCTTTGTCCCGCACCAGCCAGGGAAAAGGCAGCTACCCCACCCCTGGAAATCTCTCCAGATCCAGCCAGGGGAAAGGGTTCTGAAAGGTGAGGAAGTTCGGGGGTGGGTCAGTGACTCAGGTTTCCAGTGAGACCCGAGCTATACCTCCCCCTCCACTGCTGAGAATGCCCCCACCCCCAGAGAGATGGCCAGCATGCCACACCTCTGGATGTCATGGGCCACACCCACTGCATCCTGTAGCAGCACCTTACATATATTGGTAAAAAAAAAAAAAAAAAGTCTAAATAGAGTGACAACTGGAGTCAAGGAACAAACCACACCCACTACCTGTCTTAATTTCTTGGGTTCCCTGCTGGGCCTAGCAAGCAGCCAGCAGTCAAAGGCAGCAGGAAGAGAAAGTCAGGAAATTCAGACTTATCTGCGGCTCACCTTGTTGGGGAGAAATAAAATTTTAGTATCTAGTAGAAGCTGTGGGATTAGGCTCTGGAGTACAGGCCACAATCCGGGTACTGAGCTACTGCCCAAGAGACCCTTGAAGTAGGGGGTCCTACTAACATTGTATTCCCAACCTCAGCTGCCCTAACCCAACAAGATTGCAATATGTACAGCAGTTGGTTAGGTGAGGCCAGTCAGGGCCACACTGCAGTCTTTCAAAAGAGGACTCTGGAAAGATGAGGTAGCTACAAGAGGACGTGGAACATCTAAAAAACAGAGGCAAATCATTCAGAGCTTGCAGCTTGTATGGAACTGCTGACAGATCTAAGCAGGAGGAAACTGATCCTTATAGACTGGTTGGCCCCTCCAACACTACCCAGGCACAGAAACCATCAACACAAAAGGCAAAAAGAGCAGTAGCTGCTGACAAGTAGTCCACAGTGGATTACAAACAACAAAGGATGCTAACCCATAAAAGATTTAGAAACAACAATACTGACAGCTGGAAACAGACAACTTAAAACTTAAACCCTAGCTATTTAAACAGCATATCCAAAGGAAGAGTTTATTCACAGAAAAAGTGGGAAGACAGAGAAATGCGATTCAAGTGAATCAACAAGAAACCCCCAGAAAATGAACTGAATGAGATGGAAGTAACCAAATTACCAGATACAGAGTTTAAACTAATGATTGTTAGGATGCTCAAGGATCTTAGAGCAACAATGGATGGACACAATGAGCACCTAATTAAAGAGATAGCAAGCATCAAAAAACACATTGAAATCATAAAAAAAAAGAATCAGTCAGAAATGACAAATACAATATCAGAAATGAAGACTACACTAGAAGGAATTAACAACAGGCTGGCTGAAGCAGAGGATTAAATCAGTGATATAAATGACAAGATAAACGAAAGCAAAGACAGAACAGCAATAAGAAGAGAAGCTCAAAAAGTCTGAAGAAACTCAAAGAGAGCTTTGTGACAACATGAAAAGAAACAACATCTGCATCATAGGGGTTCCTGAAGGAGAACAGAAAGAACAAGGGATAGAGAACTTGGTTGAAGAAATTATAGCTGAAAACTTTCCTAAATTGATGAAGAAAAAAGTCACACAAGTTCAAGAAGCACCAAGAGTCCAATTAAAGAGGAACCCAAAGAGGCCTACACCAAGACACATCATAATTAAAGTATCAAAGTTAAGAGATAAAGAAAGAATACTAAAAGCTGCAAGAGAAAAGCAGTCAATTACCTACAGAGGAGCCCCCATAAAGATAACATCTGACTTTTCAACAAACACACTTGAGGCTAGATAACATCTGACTTTGCAACAGACACACTTGAGGCCAGAATGGAATTGTAAGAAATATTCAAAATATGCTAAACAAGAGCCTACAATCAACACTTTTTATCCAGCAAGGTTATCATTTAAAATTTAATGAGAAATAAAAAGCTTCCAACAAATAAAAGAATTTATTACAACCAAATCAATACTGCAAGAAATGTTAAGGGGCCTACTGTAAACAGAGCAAAGGGAAAAAAAAATAGAAAAAGAGGATGATATATTTAAAGAATAAAATGGCAAGAAACAACTCCATATCAATAATAACTTTAAATGTTACTGTATTAAATGCACCAATCAAAAGACATAGGGTAGCTAAATGAATAAGAAAACAGGACCTGTTCATATGCTACCTATAAAAGACTCACCTCAGAGCAAAGATACCCATAGACTGAGAGTGAAGGGATGGAAAAAAACATTTCATGCAAACAGAAAGGAAAAAAAGGCTGGGGTAGCAATACTAATATCTGACAAAAAATAGACTTTAAAACAAAGGCTATAGTAAGTGTAAAGCCAGTAGTCGTGGTCAGGATCACAGCTGCCTGACCAATGCAGGTTCCCATTAGATTCGTACAGTCGGTAATGAAACAATGGAGCCAAGAACTGGTGAGCCATCAGCTTTAATTCTAGCTTGCACCCGGCGGGCAAGCAAAAACACACACTGGGCTCCAAAACCCACACATTCAGTGCTCACAAAGCTACTGACTTATCCGAGTTTCCTAGAATCAAAGGTTTCTAGCTCACCAGACTTATTCACCTCTGTTTCCCATCTCCTCCAGCACAAACTCTTAACAAACTGGCTTCTTCCTCAGCATTCCACCATCTTGGCTGCCTCCTCTCCCCCACGTGGTCTTACTCTGCTCTCCTTTCTAATACTAACTCTAGGAACTCAGAGAGAGATCAAGCTACTGGTCTCTCCCACTTTATATTGTAGAATTCAAACGCTTAATCCAATTTACAGACAAGGAAGTCTCTGATACAAAGTCACCCATCTGAGGCATAATGAGATTCCTCAGGAGTGTACCACCCTACATCATCCAATCAGTCAAGGACATGGGGAAAAGCTTACTCTTAAACAAAGCCTTAAGCTATAACGACCCAGCCTGCTTACATTACAGCTTTTCCCTCACAGCCATCCCAAGCATAAGGGCAAATAATATCACCTGGGTGATGGACTTCCATATGGGTAGCGCCATCTTTAACAAAGTGAGCATAATATATTTTATCTGCCCAACAATCCACTCTTATGCTCACTTTACTACCCACAATCTACACCACTGGCATTCCTATACAAGGAAATTAAGGACATTACACAAATTACAGCTATAGCACAAATCATACAGTTTCAACAATTACAAAGGTACACTTCACCAGTCTCTGAGCACTTTGCCAAAAGTTCAAAATGTCCTAGGCCTTCTCTCTTGCCATTTGAAAGGCTTCCCGGGGTAGGGGGATGGCCTACATCAAAGCCACTCCTCACCTCCATCAGGTTATTTTACACTGTCCAAAATCCATAAGTCCACTCAACAAATGAGCCAGTGCTCACTCCGGTCGTAGTCCAGGAAATCAGTCCACACACATGGAGCCTTAGCCTCCCTCCTCATTCCTGCCATCATGGCTGGACTCACACTGTCCTAAAGAGAAGCATGTGGTGATAGCAGTCAGCATTTCCATCTCTGCTCTGGGGAGCATGATGGCATCTACACCTATGTCCCAAAATCGCAGACCTACCAGCAGCTTGGCAGGCACTCACTGCCGTTTCAGTTGGGCTCTCATCTTCTGGATGCTGCGGATTGCAACTCCAGACCAATTCTCCTCATCCTCCAAAGAGGAACAGAAAACATCAGATCCTGCTGCTGGGCTTGAGCCCTGGGCCACCACTGCCTTCTGCTCCATGGGCCTTGCAGCACCAGCCCCGGCCCCAGCCTCAACTCTGGCCCCGGCCTCAGGCCCAGCATCATGCCGCTGCTGGCTCTCCACAACATCCAGGGCAATCTGCAACTCACAAACCTGTGATTCCTTCTACAGCTGCTCCTCCATTTCCAGGCGAATCTCGTAAACCTGGTCGGTCTCCTCCTGCAGTGCTCCCTCCAGCTCCAGGGTCGGTATCTCTTTCTCCCACGTTTCCTCCAGCTCCTTCCGCTGCTCAGTTTGCAGGTCCCGGGCAGCCTCCTCCATAGAGCTCTCGGTTTCCTCACGCATGGCTGTAAAAGTCAGCTGCCTACAGTCCCCCAAAAAACAGCTATGGGAAACCATAACAGCAACCAGTCCTCTACTCCACTGCTCAAAGGTGGTGGTGGCTCCATGCGATCTGTATTGAATCCTGCCACAGACTATGCCAAATGTAAAGCCAGTAGTCGCGGTCAGGATCACAGCCGCCTGACCAATTCAGGTTCCCATTAGATTCGTACAGTCGGTAATGAAACAATGGAGCCAAGAACTGGTGAGCCATCAGCTTTAATTCTAGCTTGCACCCGGCGGGCAAGCAAAAACACACACTGGGCTCCAAAACCCACACATTCAGTACTCACAAAGCTACTGACTTATCCGAGTTTCCTAGAATCAAAGGTTTCTAGCTCACCAGACTTATTCATCTCTGTTTCCCATCTCCTCCAGCACAAACTCTTAACAAACTGGCTTCTTCCTCAGCATTCCACCATCTTGGCTGCCTCCTCTCCTCCACGTGGCCTTACTCTGCTCTCCTTTCTAATACTAACTCTAGGAACTCAGAGAGAGATCAAGCTACTGGTCTCTCCCACTTTATACTGTAGAATCCAAACCTTTAATCCAATTTACAGACAAGGAAGTCTCTGATACAAAGTCACCCATCTGAGGCATAATGAGATTCCTCAGGAGTGTACCACCCTACATCATCCAATCAGTCAAGGGCATGGGGAAAAGCTTACTCTTAAAACAAAGCCTTAAGCTATAATGACCCAGCCTGCTTACATTACAGCTTTTCCCTCACAGCCATCCCAAGCATAAGGGCAAATAATATCACCTGGGTGATGGACTTCCATGTGGGCAGCACCATCTTTAACAAAGTGAGCATAATATATTTTATCTGCCCAACAGTAAGGGATAAAGAAGGCTACTACAGAGACATGTGAAATTATATATACATAACACAATGTTATAGAGAGCAGAAAAGCAAATCATGGAGGAAAGAGAGGAAGGTGATGAAGGGAGGGAGGCAAGGAGAATGTTGAGGGAAACCCAGGGTGTGGGGAGATATATTCAGTGGGACACTTGAATCTATGTAAACACAATAAATAAAAGTCAATAAAAAGGGTCACTACATAATGATAAAGGGAGCTATCCAACAGGAAGATATAACCATTATAAAAAGCTATGCACCTAATATAGGAACACCTAAATATATAAAGCAGATTTTGATGGACATAAAGGGTGAGATCAACAGCAATACTATAATAGAAGGGGATTTTAATACCCCACTAACATCACTGCATAGATCCTCAAGACAGAAAATTAAGAAAGAAACAACAGCCTTTTTAAGGGCACATTAGATCAACCAGATTTAATAGATATCTTCAGAACCTTTCACCCTAAAGCTGCAGAATATACATTTTTTCAAGTGCTCATGGTACATTCTCTAGGATAGACCACATGTTAGGACACAAAATGAGTCCATATAAATTAAAGAAGATTGAAATCATAATGAGATTCCTCTGGAGGAAATCATATCAAGCATCTTCTCTGATCACAATGACATGAAACTAGAAATTAACCAAAAAGAAAAACTGAAAAATACTCCAACACTTGAAAACTAAATAGCGTGTTATTAAACAATGAATGGGCTAACAATGAGATCAAGGAAGAAGTCAAAAACTTCCTTGAAACAAATAAAAGTAAACATACAATAACTCAAAATTTATGTGACACAGCAAAAGCAGTTCTGGCAGAGAAGTTCATAGCATTACAAGCATACCTTAAGAAGCAAGAATAAGTTCAAATAAACAACTTAATCCTGCAACTAAAATAACTAAAAAAAGAACAGCAAGTAAAACTCTGAGGAAATAAAAGAAAAAAATAATTAAGATCAGAGCAGAAATAAATGACATAGAAGCTAAAAATATAGAGAGAGGAAGATCAATGAAACCAAGATCTGGTCCTTTGAAAAGGTAAACAAGATTGATGAACCTTTAGCCAGACTCACCAAAAAAAAAAAAAAAAGGAGAGAACTCAAATAAATAAAATTAGAAATGAGAGTGGAAAAGTAAAACTGACACCACAGAAATACAAAGGATTGAAAAAAAATACTATGAAGAACTCTTTGCCAAAAAATAGGACAACCTAGGTGAAATGGACAAATTCCTAGAAACATGTAATCTTTCAAAAATCAATCTGGAGGAATAATAAAACCTAAAGAGACTGATTACAGCAAATAAGATTGAAACGGTTATCAAAAAACTCTCAGCAAACAAAAGTCCTGGGCCAGATGGCTTCACAGGCAAACTACAAAATATTCAAAGAAGAAATAACCCCTATCTTTCTCAAGCTATTTCAAAAAATTTAAGAGGAGGAAAGACTTCCAAGATCCTTTCATGAGATGAGCACAATCCTCATTCCAAAACCAAGTAAAGACACTATGAAGAAAGAAAACTATAGGGAAATATCCCTGATGAACTTAGATGCTAAAATTCTCAACAAACTATCAGCAAACTGGATCTGGAAATACATGATAAAAATCATACATAATGATCTATTGAGATTTATTCTGGGGAAGCAAGGCTGGTACAATATTTGCAAATCAATCAATGTGACTCATCACATAAACAAAAGGAAGGATAAAAATTACATAATTTCAATAGATGCAGATAAAGCATTTGATAAAATCCAGCACTCATTTATGATCAAAACTCTCAGCAAATTGGGGATGCAGGAAACATAACCAAACATGATGAAGGCCATCTATAACAAACCCACAGCCAATATCATATTCACTGGGCAAAAATTAAAAGCAATCCCCTTAAGATCAGGAACAAGACAAAGGTGCCCCCTTTCACCTCTCTTATTCAACATAGTTCTGGAAGTACTAGCCACAGCATTCAGAAAAGAAGAAGAAATAAAAGGCATCCAAATTAAAATAGAAGTGAAACTATTATTTGCTGATGACATTATACTGTACATAGAAAACCCTAAGTTCTCAGTCAAAAAGCTACTGGATCAGATAAATTAATTCAGCAAGGTGGAAAGATATAAATTCAATATTCAGAAATCAGTGGCACTTTTATACTCCAACAATATACTATCTGAAAGAGAAACTAAGGAAACAATATCTTTCACTATTGCAAAAAAATAAAATAAAATACCTAGAAGTAAATTTAACCAAGGAGGTTAAAGTCTTGTACTCAAAAAACTATAAAACATTGATAAAAATAATCAAGGAAGATACAAACAAGTGGAAGTATATACTGTGTTTATGTATAGGAAGAATAAACATCATTAAAATGTCTATACTACCCAAAGAAATCTATAAATTCAATGCAATTTCTATTAAAATACCAATGGCATACTTCAAAGATATAAAACAAATATTCCAAAAATTTATATATAAAAAAATACACGAATAGCCTCAGCAGTCTTGAAAATGAAGAAAAAAGTAGAGGTATCATACTCCCCAATATCAAGTTCTACTACAAGGCCATTGTTCTCAAAACAGCTTGGTACTGGCATAAGAACAGATCAATGGAACAGAACAGAGAACCCAGAAATAAACCCACGCCTTTATGGTCAATTGATATTTGACAAAAGAGGTAAGAGCATACAATGAAGTAAAGACAGTCTCTTTAACAAATTGTGTTGGGAAAATAGAACAGATACATGCAAAAAATGAAACTAGGCCACACTTCCACCATTCACAAAAATAAACCCAAAATGAATAAAAGACTTAAGTGTAAGTCTTGAAATTATAAACGTCTTGGAAGAAAACATAGACAGTAAGCTCTCTGACATCTTTTGCAGCTATATATTTTCAGATTTAACTCCACAGGCAAGTGAAATAAAAGACAGAATAAACAAATGAGACTATAGCAAACTAAAAAGGTTTTCACAGCTAAAGACACTGTGAACAAAATAAAAATACAAACCACATAATAGAAGAACATATTCAACAATATGTCTGATAAGGGGTTAATAACCAAAATTTATAAAAAACTTGTAAAACTCAACACCAGGAAGACAAACAATCCAATCAAAAAAATGGGAAAAAGAATTGAAGAGACACTTCTCCAAACAGGACATACAGATGTCCAATAGGTGTATGAAAAAATGTTCAACATCACTAATCATTAGACAAATGTAAATTAAAACCACAATGAGATATCACCTCACACCTGTCAGAATGGTGCTCCACTAACAAAACAACGTATAATAAGTACTGGCGAAGGTGTGGAGAAAAGGGAACCCTCCTGCACTGCTGGTGGGAATGCAGACTGGTGCAGCCACTGTGGAAAACAGTATGGGGATTCCTCAAAAAATTAAAAGTGAAACTGTCTTTTGACCCAGCTGTCCCACTTTTAGGAATATATCCTAAAAATACTAAATCACTTATTCAAAAGAAAATATGCACTCCCATGTTTATTGCAGCATTCTTTACAATAGCCAAGATTTGGAAACAGACCAAGTGTTCATCAGTGGATGAAGGGATTAAAAAGCTGTGATACATATACACAATGGAATACTATGTGGCCATGAAAAAGAAGAAAATCTTAGCTTTTGCGACAACATGGATGGACCTGGAGACTATTATGCTAAGTGAAATCAGCCAGCCAGAGAAAGAAAAATATCATATGACCTCACTCATATGAGAAACCTAATGAACAATGTGAACTAAGGAATGGAATAGATGCTGAGGCGGGGTCAAAGAGACCAGAGGGAAAGTGATCAGAGTGAAAGGGGATGAGAGGATGGGATCAGAGGAGCAAAAAGAATTAGTAAAATTATTTATACATAACACAGATATAAAGAGAGCAGGACAGCAAATCCTGGAAAGAAAGGGGGAAACACATTGGGAGGAGGGGGCAAAGGGGGTATCAAGGGGAACGCAGGAGTGGGGGACAGAGATATATTAGATGGAACACTTGAATCTATCTAAACAGAATAAATTAAAATAAATTAAAAACTAACTAACTAAATTTTTTTTTTCTTATCTCATTCATTTCTCACGTACCTCCCATCTGTAAATAAAGAAGTTTTGCTATTAGCAGAATCTCAAATATGTACTCACATATGATGATATTCTTAGGACAATTCATAGATATTTTTATTTATTCCTTACATTTAAATTTTTTTACATTTAAAATTTTTCAAACTGTGGTATTTCTAAAAACATGGATGCAAGCAAAGTGGTTTGGTACATTCAATGCACATCACCCTTGTGTCCCACTGTTTATGCTCCCTTCTTGTAGTATGCTGACATATGAAGCATTTTTGTTGTGGCTTATCTTTTAAGGCTATTGCAGCGACTGGCTCTGGGAAGTGATGCCCTGAAAGATGAAGGTTGTCAAGATATTATGAATGTCTCCAGAGCAAGCCTTCCTGCCTGATTATTTCTCAACATCTTTCCTGGGGAAGACCTAAAAACTTTAGATGAATAAATTATGTATATTTTGAGAAAAAAGCAAAGAATGATAAAAGCAACAATTGTACTATGTAAGATCCTGAATATTGTGATATTAGAACAATAATAATAACTTGTAAAATGACAAAAATCAGCTGCAAATGCAATTAGTTTTATCAACAGAACTACAGCAGCTATATATAGTATGCACATACTCAAGGCTGAACGTAGTTACTAGTATTATGGAACAGGTGGTAGCACTCTTCAGAGATACTATATAGTGATAACACTGGGGAACAAAATTTTTGTTGCATCCACAAACACACTTGTTCTTACGTAATTTGAGTGTGCTGATCTCAAATCTGACATTTTTTCTCTGTAAGCTACAGTTTTTTGCAATTCAAGATTTTAGGTTTTCATCTTATTGTAAAATTTTCAACATTTAGTTTAACATAATGAAGTAGAATGTCTTCTTGGGCATCATCTTTGTGAAAATATAACAATTTATATAAAGCAGTAAATACACTAATACACTAAAAGATATGATTCCATTAGAATTTGTCTACAATTTCAAAATAGAACATATTAAAACACTTATTTTAATCATAAAATTTGCACAAAACTTATTTAAATTCTATTCAGGCAAAAATTTGCGTTTGTAGCTTGTGTACTTGTTGAGGACAATCTCGTTTGATGCTCCAGCAATAGTCTGCCTTCATTTAGAGCTGTCAAGAAATAGCTGTCATTCTGTTGAACTGTATGTGGTAACACCTAGCTGGCCGAGAAGCCTATTGATATCATGACAGTAAATAAAGTGTTTGTCTTCAGAAAAAAAGTCCACAAAAATTTTTTCATGCTTCCTGAATGGGATACTTTAGCTGACCAGTGAAGTACATTCTTTTCTTGAAGCCTGGAGGCTAATAACTCACCTGCTTTCTCTGATAGGCCCAAATCTCTTACTAAGTCATCCAATTCGGGTTGGCTAAACTGTTGAGGGGTTAATGACTGCTTGGCATCAGAAGAAGACCCTTCAGATTCTACAACCATTTCCTCATGCATCTTATCAAAATACACCTGATCATAATGTTCACTTTCTTAGTCCTTAGAAGAAATAAAATGATTGAAAACTGGAACCAGGAGTGTCTCAGAGTGTGGGTTAGGTCGTATTGCTGAAGGAATATTAGGATATGCAATCATATGCCGTTTTTTCTTGCCGATGCCGTTGTATGGATCAGACAGAATTAACAGTCACTGCTGTGGTCCTTAGGTTCACACCAAATGAGGGGAATACCAAAAGGCATTCCTTTGAGTTTTCCTTTTGTCCAGTCACAAAGCATTTCCTCACAATTATGACACGCCATATGAGGAGCCCAATTCTTGTCTCGATCTCCAAGGGGAACTTAAAAATAGGCAATACATGCATGTGTCTCAAATGATGAAATATTGTGCCTTTGATGTTGAAGTGTGTAACAGCCACATATATAATAGAAGGTGGTGTCAGGACTATTCCTACATTTACACCTACTTGAAGAAAACATATTCAATCTTAAAACAAAATAAGAGGGTGTTTTATCAGATAATAATTTTTTACATTTAAAAACAACTACAATTATGTAAAAGTGATGTTTGTAAAACATTAATTGCCTTGTGGTTATGTTCAATCCAAGAGTCATTGTCCTTTAACTCCAATTTAAAAACCAATGCATGCCATTAACTGTGAGAAAAATATTAAAAGAGCATGCACCAAAAAACGCATTTCAGATTTGGAATCAGCAATGCAGAAATATATAGAAAAAGTTCTAAAACCTCATGCAACAGAAAATGAATAATACAATTTTTCCTCAGTATAATTGGGCTCACCAGCCTCCAGGATAGATGGCAACACTTGATACAATGCTTCTGAAAGGGAGGCGTGCATGCTGCAGCTCAAAGTTTAAGGACGTATACATGTACAATTGTACTCTGGATGGTCAAAAGGCATGAGGTTGTTACATGAACATACTACTCAAAAGATTAAGTGAGAAGAGGAGAGATAGTGAGGAACTCCCACATGCATTCCAACCATGATCCACCTGGCAACCCCCATTTGGGGTTGATGCTCGAACCAACTGAGTCACTGGCTGGCAGGGAGGAAGAGAGTGAGAAGGGAAGAAGGAGGGGGAGAGAAGGAAATGACTGCTTCTCTTGTGTGTCTTGACCAGGAATCGAACCTGGGACGTCCACACACCAGGCCAATGTTCTCTTCACTGAGCAAACCAGCCAGAGCCACATTTTGTTTCTACAACTGCACTTTATACTGCTATACTAAACATTTGAGAGCTAAACGTATTTATTCCCGATACAATACCTATATTAAAGTTTGTGACACAATTTTCAGTAGGAAGGATATATTTCCCTATCTAGTTTCCATTCAGAAGTTCATAAAAGTAGTACAAACCCAAAGAAAAAATAATATTTAGAGGAGCCTATGAATTGTTTGTCTAATGGACTGAGAACTCCCCATAGCAAATTAAATCGGAAACAATAAACTTGAACCACATTATCTAACACTCCCCTGCCACAATAAATAGATTTACTAAGTAAATAGTTTCTAAATTATTTACAAAATTTTTACAAACAAAAATATTTTTACAAATACTTTACAAATTACTAAGATTTTGATGCAATGCACTTAATTTTTATCGAGTCTACGCTGGAAAAGCCACATAAAACTATCATTGGAAATAACTTCTACATATTTTGTTTAATATCCCTTATGTAAAATTTTTTAGAATTTAGTGATAAAAATGTCTTCCTTCAAAAAAGCAAGCTATATATTTTACAAGGTGAAAAGAGTTATGAAATGCATCCTCCTTTTCTTGATATCAGCCACCAGGAAACTGAGCTTTTAGCGTGGGACTTAATCACAAGTTTAATGTACAGTGTGTGCGTAGTCATGGTGCACTTTTGGCTGGTCGACCGGTCAAAAGTGCACCATGACTTTACGCACACACTGTATTTGCTTTTGTAATAGTATATTTCTTACCTTCAAAAAATATTTTTCTATATAGATTTTTTTAATATAATTTTCTCTAAACCCATTCTGGAAGAAAGTAGCTGATATTTTTTTTCTAATGCCTTCTTGAGAAAATGTCTTTCTCAAAATTAAGGTTAAAAAACAAAACTGTTGTAGTTGTTTCCCTGTGAGCTAATGCTGAAGTTCGTTAAAAATCACATACTAATTCAAAGAGGATCTTTAGTAATAATTTTTAAATCTCACTTGTTATATCAACAAAACTAGAGGAAATGGGATTGATAGACTCTGGACTTACTACATCTGTAAACCAGCTCGGTCAAGGAATAAGTAGCTATTTCCACTCTATAATAATATTCCACTGGACCTGAAGTGATGTTCTACCATACAGTTTGAGATTTGAGTGTTTCATAGGCTGCAGGCTGTAGCTACCAGAAGTGTACTGGAAATGCCTGAGTACTCTATCCGATCGTATGGAGATTGTCTCTGCCCTTGATCTAAGTGCAAAAGGTGTAGGCCCTGGTTTATCTTTTAAAATGCTGATATATGTTTTCCTTTGTGTACTTATATGGCTGTATTAAAGGACATATCTTCAGTTAGAAACTATCTTCAGTTTTTTCTCTTGTCTTTTGGAAAATAAATGAGAATTTAATTTACTGAAACTTTTTTGCACATCTTGTTCTTGTGTTTGTTCTTATTTTAAGAAAATGCTGTTGCTAAGGTAATATTTTCTTCTTTTTAACAGCAGGATAGCATTCCATTGTATAAATGTACCACAGCTTTTTTATCCACTCATCTACTGATGGGCTTTTGGGCTGTTTTTAGATTTTAGCTATTGTGAATAATGCTGCAATGAACAAAAGGATGCATATATTCTTTCAAATTAGTGTTGCATATATAGACCTGGAGATTATTAAACTAAGTGAAATAAGTATAAGCCAATCAGAGAAAGACAAGTACCATATGATCTCATTTATGTGAGGACTCTAATGAACAAAATATACTGATGAACGGAGGCAAGGATACATGAAATGGACTGATAGCTGTTGAGGGGAGGAGACTGGCAGGAGTGGATGAAAGTAGGTGAAAGGATTGAGCAAAAACTATATGTATATATTTGTCACATAAACACGGACAACAGAAGGGTGACACCCCAGGGAAAGGAGGGATGAGGTAGGTGGAGGTGGGCAAAGGGCGAAGAAATGGAGATAGAAAGAGACTTCTCTTAGGGTAGTGGGCACATGATACATTGTGCAGATGATATTTTGTTGACTTGTACACTTGAACCGGTATGACTTTGTGAACCAATGTCAGGCACAATAAATTCAATTAAAAAAAGAAAATACTCTGGTGTGAAATGTGCATATTATCTCAATTCTATGCCAGACCCTCAAAATATTATTATTTTCATTGTCTCTTTAATCTCTTGATCAATCTCAGATCAAATTTGTCACGATTTTTATATGTTCTCATAGTATTTTGCTTGTATAGTTGTTTATGAATACATTCATATTTCCATCTAGGTTTTCATATTTCTTTAAGGACAAGATCGTGCATATTTGTATCTTTCCAGAATTAGACTGAAAGTCTCATAACACAGTAGTGCTTCAGTAAATACACATAACTCTTGTTTTAGGGCTATTGACAAAAAATTTTGTTGAGTGGATTGTGCAATATAATTTTCCCTTACTTAATATAAATGGTGAGGCTGGCCTCATCTTTAAATTAGGAAATAAGATAGCAAAATGTGATATAGCAGTTAAGAGTGTCAGCTTGAGAACTGGACTATCTGGGTCCATAATCCCTGCAAATTATTCACCTCTTTCAACATCCTTATCTATATAGAAGATGGTAATAATTGAACATAGCTCACAGGGTGTCAAGACTAGATTTGTTAATATCTGCAGAGCCCTTGGTGTAGCATAAATTAAATTTTAGCAACTCAGGTAAATAAGAAACAGTAATTCTGATTTAGCAAAGCAAGAAGTCATTAAAAAAGCAAGTAATCTGTAAACTAGAATTTGATATGTAAAATTTCATTTGTACATTATAGATCAATTATTTTGATAAAGCAAAATGGATTTTATGACTTTTTAGAAACACTTTCACTACATGAGAAATTACTAGTATTGAAAAAGAATCTTGTCTAATAATTTTATCAGATAATGTTTTTATTTCACTAGTTATACAAGTTTAGAAAATATTGTTTTATAACTAATATAAAAAAATAACTAAACATTATTTTTTTCTTACCTGTGAGATTTATCCTAGAACACTCATTTTCAGAAAACTTAATTCTCATAATCTGGGCAAAAAATTTGCTTCAGACATAACCAACCATCTTAATAACACACCACTTAGTCACCAGGGTCTAAGACAAAATAACTATTTCGGTTTTTTTTTGTAAAACAAAATGAATGTGCATTTATAAAATGACACTGCTACAAATGAGTTGTTAACAACAAGCCCTCATCCATTCACCTGTCTAGTACATGTTCTTATAATACCCATTAAGAAAAAGCAACATGTTTTAAAATATAGAATCAAGCTTTTACTGTGTGTCATGATCAGTCATAATTTAAAATTCAAGTTTCTAACCCTCTAATTTCATATTTATATTTGGATCTTTACACTTTCAAATTTAAAGTAAAATTCAATTAAAAATTGAGAAATTGAAAACAAATAAAACATTATATACAAAATTTACTTTCTAAAATATCTCTTTGATTCTTCTTTAGAAACTCTGTACATTTTAATGATTTGAGCTTTTCTGATTAACTAAATATTAGTCATTTTATGTCTTAGATTTTGTAAAGTAAAAATATATTTCCATTATTATATAAAAAGAATATTTTTATTTATTCATTTTGGAGAGAAGAGAGGGAGAGAGGGAAGGGGGGAGGATCAGGAAGCATTAACTCCCATATGTATCTTAACCAGGCAAGCTCAGGGTTTCAAACCGGCAACCTCAGTTATCCCATTTGACACTTTATCCACTGTGCCACCACAGGTCAGACTAAAAAGAATTTCTAAATTTACTTTTTCTCATGCTTACTTATTCTAAGAATTGAAGAAATAAATATAAAACTTGGGAATGGAAACCAAGTTATTGCTTTATAATTCTTTTTACTTTGAGTTTATTAAAAATATTCTCAATTTAAAGTTTGTAAAATTTTTTGAGCAAAAGCAATTTAGCACTGTCATTAAGAAATTCTTTTTTATTTTTTTTTATTTTTCAATTATAACTGACATACAATATTATGTTATTTTTATATGTGTAACATAGTGATTTGACATTTATGTATCTTATGAAGTGGTCACCATATTGAGTCTAGGAACCATCTGTCACCATACATAGTTATTACAATAATGATTATATTCCTTGTGTTATACATTACATACCTGTGACTTATTTTATAATTGAAAATTTTCTCTTCTTCTTCTTCTTCTTCTTCTTTCTTCTTCTTCTTCTTTTAAGTGAGAGGAAGGGAAATGGAGAGAGAGATTCCCACATATTCCCGAATTGGGATCCACCTGGCAACCCCCATCTGGGGCTGATGCTCTAATCAATGGAGCTATCCTCAGTGTCTGAGGCTGATACTCCAACCAGTCAAGCCACTGGCTGTGAGAAGGGAAAAGAGAGAAAAGGGAGAAGAAGGGGAAAAGAAGCAAATAGTTGCTTCTATGTGTGACCTAACTGGGGATCAAACCCCAGGACATCCACACACTGGGCCAACACTATCCACTGAGAAAACCAGTCTGGGTCTGAAAGTTTGTACTTCTTAATCCTCTGGCAACCATCAGTTTGTTCTGTGTATCTATGAGTTTTTTAGTTTCATTTTGTTCACTTATTTTGTTTTTCAGACTCCACATGTAAGTCAAATCATATGGCATTTGTCTTTCTCTGTCTGACTTATTAGCATAAAACCCTCTAGGTC
This sequence comes from Rhynchonycteris naso, assembly GCA_037038555.1. Classification (NCBI taxonomy): domain Eukaryota; kingdom Metazoa; phylum Chordata; class Mammalia; order Chiroptera; family Emballonuridae; genus Rhynchonycteris; species Rhynchonycteris naso. Next base: position 97,594,222 of record CM072999.1, read on the forward strand.
CATACATCTTGTGGAAAATGACAAGATTTCATTTTTAGTAATAGTCCATTTATTATGTATATATCACATCATCTTTGTCCATTCATCCTTTTTTAATATCAATTGTTCAGGAGTTCTTTTTATTAATTGATTTTTTTTTAGAGAGGAAGGGGGAGAGACAAAGACAAAGAGACACTGATTTGTTATTGCCCTTATTCATACTGTCATTGGTTGATTTCTTGTATGGGCCCTGATCAGGGATCTAACCCACATCTGCATCTTGGGATGATGTTTTAACCAACTGAGCGACCCAACCCAGGCCTGTCCATTCATTTATTGATGAACACCTGCAGTACTAAACCTATACAATACCTTAATTCTTACAAATAAGTCAGATGAAAAAGGACAAAAACTATAAGATTTCACTCATATGTGGGATATAAAACAAAAAATGACAAATGAACAAACAAAACAAATAAAAACCAAACTCATTGATACAGACAACAGAATAGTGGTACCAGAATGGAAGGGCATGGGGGTGGAAGAAGGTAAAGGGGGTAAAATATATGGCTATAGAAGGAGACTAGATTCAGGTGGCACCATGAAATAGAGTATACAGATGTTGTATTATAAAGTTGTACACCCAAAATTTTTTATTTCTTTTTCTTGTTGTATTCATTTTAGAGAGGAGACACAGAGTGAGAGAGAGAGAGAGAGAGAGAGAAAGAAAGAGAGAAAGGGGGGAGGAGCTGGAAGCATCAACTCCCATACATGCCTTGACCAGACCATCGCAGGGTTTTGAACTGGCGACCTCAGTGTTCCCAGGTCAATGCTTTATCCACTGTGCCACCACAGGTCAGGCTACACCCAAAATTTATATAATGTTATTAACCAATGTGACTTCAATAAATATAATTGTTTTAAAAATTGGGTTTTTCTTTAGCTGTATCATCATTCACTTTAGTGTATATTTGTTAACTAACCATGAAAATGATCAAAAAAGAAAATAATTTGATGACAATTTTAAAACTCACATCCATGATAGATATTCTTTTAATGTTGTATTTCCTACCAGGGAAATTAAGCCTTGGCATTCACAATACTGTATACTACCCATGAGCCTTTTACAGAGCCCTCAGCTAGATTTAAGATAGAACTTGAGTCATTGTTCCAACAGTCAAATCTGCATTTGAAATTTAGGCTATACATTATACATTGGCAGTAGATGTTCCCATATCTTTAAAAAGTAATAAAATTACAATATTTTTTTCTCTTATTGATTGTGGAGGATGCAAACTTGTGTGTTAGTATGGAATTAATAACAGGCTATTTTAATCTGCACTTTAACTAAAATTTTCAAGGGACTAGAGGATCGTCACAATCAAGAGGAAGGGATTGATTTTGAAAATCATTTAAATTAACAACAAACAGAGACTTTTCTTTTAAAAACTTTTTAATAGCTGAGTTCTGCTGGATGAAACTATCAAACACAAAAGGCAGTTTATTTTTTATACTAATGTAGGAGATTAAATACAGAAGAAACTGAGTTCTAAAATACCATGCTAATTAATCTCTATAAAATGTGAAGTGGGCAGGCTTGATTAGTGAATTGATCAGTTAATTTCTTTAAATCTTTAGTTCTTTCTCACAAATATGTTTAAATTTATACGAAGGCTGGAGACAATAAGCTAGACACATTTAAGGAGACTGACAATTTAAATGTAAATGAAGGTCTATTATTTAATAACAAGGCAAATAAAAAAAGTAAATACCAGAATATGAGATAAAAATTTCAGGATTTGACATATCTTAAAATATACCATAGACATATGTATGGTGGAGGACATAATATACCTTTATTTTTTCAAAAATAGCCAAGTGTATATAAAATACCTACATGTAGAACTGTGAAAGTTTAAGAGAAAATGCTAAGCAATTTTAAATAGTCTATCACTAATGAAAAAAAATAAAGATCATATATTCTGCACTGTTTTCTTCTAGTATTCTTACTCATTAAAATAAAGATGTTTTATTTCCACAGGTAAACAAAAATCATGAAATAGAACTACTGTTGAGATATTTGTGTTAATACATATATTCAATACTCATAATCATATACATATAACATAGAATGTGTATAATAAATAAGTCAATATAGACCAGTGAAATTACCATCTATAAAATAAAATAATTCTTGTACAATAAAATGCTACCTAGTCCCCAAATTGTGGGTAAATAACAACAGCCTGTGGTCATTTCTGATATTGCAGTTTTCCTTTTTATTTACATTTACCATAAATACAATATTTAAGCATTGCTTTAAGTATTGCTTACAGTATTATGTAGTCTTCATTTACAATAAGTATTCTTGTAGCACCTGTCCTAATAGCTGTGAAATGCCCTCTAACCACATTCTCCTCTCCATAAAGCACCAGTTTTTAGAAAATAAAATCTGGAACTGAAAATTCTAAGTAGCTAGTCATTGGTTATTGTGGAGGGGCTGTTGCTATTTTTCACCTAAAAACATAACAAACTTTCATATCTTGCCAACATTGACATATCTGTGATCCAATTCACCTCCTGAGTTGATTTTAAGAATAATTTAAATTTCATAGGTCTTGGTAAGAAATTAGATTGTATAATTTCTAATGGCATGAAAAGCCATTAGAAACTACTAAACAGGAGAGTAAGGTGACATTTTTTAAACACCCTGATGGGGTTCTACATGGATTAGTGTGAAATGGTAAGTGTGATGATTGGAAGTGAGGAATCTGTTTTCAGATCTAGATGAGAGTGACTTGACCAAAGAGGGTAGAATCAAAGATGGACAGTGTCAGAATATGTTGGAAATAGTGCTAAAAATACTTTGTAATGTATTAAAAGTGGTGCAGGGAGCCCTGGCCGAGTAGCTGAGTTGGTTATAGCATCCTCCTGATATGTCAAGGTTGTAGGTTCGATCTCTGGTCAAAGCACATACAAGAATCAACCAATGCGTGCATAAATGAGTGAAAAAGTAATTCAGTGTTTCTTTCTCTCTTCTTCTCTCCCTCCCTCTCTCTCTCTAAAAATCAGTCAATAAGTAAGTTTTAAAGTGGGACAGGAAATCAGGACAAATACTAGATTTTTCACCTAACTATGTCATGAAATGAGAAAGATTGAAGAACAAACAGGTCAAAGTTATCAAGAGTTGTGCGTGAGACATGTAAAAACTGGAGGTACCTTTTAACCAACCCTGTGGAGAGATGTGCAGTGATCAGAATCACAGTTCATAAGTTTATAAGCTGATGTCCAGCAGGAGGTTATCATTTAAACATCATCAACATATAGATGATATTTATGCTTTCAGTCTAGATCTTCTCTTTCATTTTTTTATCCAACAAATATTTATTGAGCTCCTGATATGAACCAGGTACTCGTCTGAGTGTTAGGAATACTACACTTAAAAAATTTTCAGATAGAATTGCTTGCCCTTATGGGGCTAACATTCTATGAAGAGTTCCCCTAGAAAGAAACTGTAGAAGGCAAAAAGAGGGTCCATAATTATCACTGGGACATTTCTGCCTTGATTGTATGACAAGACAAGAAGTCCACAGAGAACAGACTGAAAAGACTGCCAGTGTGAGAGATAAACCAGAAGACTGTAGTGTCACAGAAGCCCAAAGAAAAAGTGATTCACTCATTTAAATGCTTTTGAAACAACTGTTTAAAACAACCCTATGATGCCTGCTGAGGTGTGGAGAAAGATTAGAAATGTAAAATGATTTTTTTAATTAAGTGATAAGGAGATAGTGTCCTTAATAGCGATGGCAGAAAGATCTGTATTCAAGTGGATTGAGGCAAAAATTAAGGGAAAGTAACAAACTAGAGGCTTTTATTAAGTTTTACTGTCAAGGAAAGTTGAGAAGGTAGGCATGTACCTAAAAGATGAGTAGTCTGACTTTTGTGTGACATCTGAAAGCTCTCACCCAAGTGTATGGCATGGAGTTAACATTTAATAAATACTATACATTACTGTTGATGATAAATGAGTTTTAAGTTTAGTGGTTTAGATTTAAAATTATTTACTGACAATGAATCATCACTGAACTCAGGTTATGGATTTTTCCAATAGAACTCTTAAAATTAGTTCAGATTATATAAATATTGAATTCACAAATGAATAAATTAACAATAAAGATATGTATGTAGCATTTTTCATTTGTTAAATTGGCCATTCTTTAAAGCATAATATTCAATATTGGTAAAAGTGCAAGGAAATAAATCTTAAACTGAATTTGTAGAAATGTAACCTTTCTAAACAATAAGTGCACAGGTATCAAAATACTTAAAAATACTACTCAGCCATAAGAAATGATGACATCGGATCATTTATAACAAAATGGATGGACCTTGATAACATTATACGGAGTGAAATAAGTAAATCCGAAAAAAAGAAAAACTGAGAACAGCGTGATTTCATACATAGGTGGGACATAAAAGTGAGAATATGAGACATGGACAAGAGAGTGGTGGTTATGGGATGGGGGGAGGGAGGGAAGAGTGGGATAGGGAGGAGGGGAGGGGCACAGGGAAAACCACATAGAAGGTGACAGAGGACAATTTGACTTTTGGTGACGGGTATGCAACACAATTGAATGATAAGATAACCTGGAGATGTTTTCATTGTACATATGTACCCTGATTTATTGGTGTCACCCCATTAGAATTAATAATAATAAAATATATATATATATAAATATTCTTGCTTTTAGTTTTGTTTACTTTTTCTATGGATCTCATAATAGTATATTTAATGGAAGAGAAATTATAAAGTTAAAAATAAAACATTGACATTTAAAAATGTATATATACATGCTGTCCATAGCATCTGATGTGGGACTGTTCATATAATGTTGGTGAAATAGTCCCCCATTCAGAATTCTGTTACCTCCCAGCTAATTTTTATAAAGCTCTATGCTTAATACTACCCTTCAGGTCTTGAAGACCACCCAGAGTTTTCTGCAGGTGGGAATGCAGCTGTTCACCTTTTTAGTGGGGTGAGCTCCTAGGAACACAAGCACCTAAGTGCCAGTCTGTCATAATTTTTCTTGTTTTCTCTCGTTTTCTGAAACAGTGCAAGATTAATGGTCATATGAATCAGAGTATTTAATGGTTAAGGAACTGTGTTCCCCAATAACTCCTTTTCCCTTTAACAGCTCTGTTCACAGAGAAACACAGTTCAAATATTTGTGTGGGGCTCAGAGGGCCATATCAAATCATTTTGATTTGTATAAAATTTAGTGGCCCTGGGATACAGCCCTCAAGCTGATATATTAAGTGAAAGGAGAAAGTCCTCCAAGGACCACAAAGCAGTGCAGTGTCATGGAATAAGATATTCTGACCTGACGGGCACTGCCGATCCTATAAAGCTGGACTATGCAGACTCTTAAAAGCAGCTAGAGACGAGACTCATTTCACACTGCAGCATTATTATATGTTCTTCTGGAAACTGAGTTTTTACACCAGCCCATAATATCTTATATTTAGCACTTTACAAGGTTTGTAATGTTTGTATTATTTCATTTATACTTTTGATATGTATAAACTCAAAGTCAGGGACAGCATTTCCTGTGTAGTAATGACACCTTGCTTCCTAAGATTCTCTTATCTTCTGTGAGCGTAATCTCAACAGTGGCACAATACATGGGAGAAAGGCTACACAGTGGGAGCGGGTATGAGGAGGTTGTATCACTTCATTGCTGCCCTTTAAAGGCCATTGGGAATATACAGGCAAGGCTATCTTTATACTAGCTGCTTCTTGCATATGGCCCAGAGGATGCTTCAGGCACCAGTGTCTTCAGAAAAGGTGTGAAAAAATTTCTCTCTGAGTCCAGGAGAGTGGGCTGTTCAAACCCTCCTGGAGACAAAAGAAAGAATTGGTTCCAGTGTCTTTTTCAATTTTAACAGCTTTCAGATGACACATTGGGAGTCCTTTATACAGACTTGAATATACCCAAAAGCATTCCTCGCCAAGCCTTCTCACAGTCTACATGAGCCAATGCAAATCACTTTATTTAAAAAGGTTATATGTTATGTAAAACCCACACAACTAGCTGTCTTGAATTTTTCTCTACCACTGCTTGAACTTCTGTTTTCCATCTTTAACTGCAGAAACTGGTTTATTGTCACCCCAAAATCAATGCTCATTTTATAACCTACCTTCCAAAGGTATCAGCCACTCGGAGTTCTGCTCAGTTCATCAGTAACACCTACCACTTAGTTACTGCCCCTGCCTATCACTAAACAAACTATTAAATGCAAAAGGTGATACTGCTTAGGAAACTTTTTTTTTAATTAACTGGTAAATGAAACACATATACTAAAATGTTGCTTTTTTCTGATAGGAAACTCTTGGGGTCAGCTTTGAATCTGTCCTTTGACCTACAGGGTCCGCTGTATTTAAACTTCTGCTGCAGAAGGATACTTCAGCAAAATGCATTTTCCTAGTAGTTCATCTCAGTAATGAGAAAGCCTGCCATATACATTTTTAAAGATGAAGGATCCATTCAGTATGTTCTAGCATCAAAAGACACAATAGATCCCCTGCAGTGACATATTGAAATGGGAAGACTTACTACTGGCCATGTCTAGACCACATGTCTTGCCTCCATGAAAGCCTTTAGAGGGCATTCTTAGCCTCCTATCAACAAGTTGAAAAATAAGATTTTATTTCTGATTCTTTATTACCATAGCTACTATTTTAATTTTACACAATGTCTTTCATTAGGTAGTAAGAGCAAATGGCTTAATTTTTATTTGTGTTTATATTTACAACTAGCTATTAGGTGCTTTTAAATGAGGCTTACACAAATAATATTTTAGAAATGAGACATAATTCTTAGTCATGCCACTCTCCTGACCCATTTCATGAACAAATTTTAATGAAACACAAAAAGAGATATCATGGACAAAACATTCACTGATGGGCATTGATCAGCCATTATCTTTGACTTTTTTTATTTTTTCTATCTTATCATTTTATTCTTCCTTGATTAAGCCTATATCATTTTTAACATAAAATATTTGGTTCAAATAATTTCAGGTTCAATTACTGGTATGTAATTTAAGGCTCAGCTAGCTGGCTGACCTGCAACCTCATGCTTTATGTGTGCTAATACGGTTAAAACACAACTTTTTCATCTTGAGACATATATCAAAATGAGGTCTTTATAAATATAAATATTTAAAAACCATTAAACAGAAATATATACATAGATTCATAATTTTCAGTTATGTCAAGAGTATAAATTTATATTTTAAGAGTATAATTTAAATTTTATAAAGAGTATAAACTAAATGTTATTTAAAAATTAAGAGTACAAGTTAACATATTTGTATGTGTGCATATTTCCTTAGATTTTTTAAATGCACACTTGATAAAATATCTATATATTTTCAGTTTTTAGATTTCATGCTTGAGTCTGTTACTAAGTGCAATAAGCAATTTTTTCAAATCAGTCTTTTATCATTTATTTGCTAGAAATGAAAACAACATGAAATTACTTTAATAGTGGATTGCCAATGCAATTATAAGTTATTTTCCCCAACCATCTTTATTTTTGGTAGATGATTAGTGCCCCGTGGGATCCAGAGACTGCTCTGATCAAGAGCTGTTTGTTTTCTACATGCTGCAATTATATATTACACATACACCAATGATGAGTAGCCTCATGTGTTGAGATAAATATGTTATTATAAGTTCAAATGCTTAGATACTTTTTCAATGTTTATTTGAGCTGAGCAAAACATAGTGGTTTGAGTGCACAGGGGGCTTACATAAACCTTTTGGGAGAGAATTTCAGCTCACAGGGGTTTGAAAGCAGATGGCATATGCAAGCATATACTTTCCTTGGTGGGAGCAATGGCATTCTCAGAGTAACAAAATGAGAGAGGGAGGTGCCATGGCAAGTCTTTTCTCAGAGTCTCCACCTGGGCTTTCGCCACAAGGCAAAGACACTAAGCATAAATTTGAAGGATAACATGGAATCAAAACACATGGAAGTGCTTCTCTCAACACCTTCAGAATCGCCCGCCTCCATTCTCCCTCTGGGAGCCTTGGAAGGAAGTTGAACCATTCCACTGTTTTGAACTGATGTGAAATTTTGCAGGAACTTGATGAAATTATGCTCAGGAATGTTAGAACCAGAGGCTACTCGTTGCTTATTCTTACAGTGTGACACATTTGGAGCTACAAGCAAGAAACAGTTTTAAAATGGGAATCAAATGGCCACCTTTATAATAGTGGGACCAGCACCCAGTTCTCCAGTTACTGAACTCTTGGAAATCTGAGTTGGAATACATACAAGAAGAACACTCTACCTTCCAACCAGCTCCATCCATTCTCCATCTAAATCTTGGAAGGATCATTCCACACAGTGTTATAAGAACTCAAAGCAGTGACCAGTAAACTAAGGTGAAAAGATAATCTAGCCCCAAGGAAAGCCCTACACCAGGTTAGAGTATGCACAAAGTCGGGATGAATGGGGAACAGAACAGAAGGAAGATAAAGGAATGAGAGAAGTGAAAATAAAAGGGGCAAAACCAGGCAGTGGAGCAGTGGATGGAGCATCAGATTGGGATGCGGAGAACCCAGCTTTGAAACCCCGAGGTCGCCAGTTTGAGCGCAGGCTCATCTAGTTTGAACAAGGCTCACCAGCTTGAGACCAAGGTCGCTGGCTCGAGCAAGGGGTCACTCAGTCTGCTGAGGCCCCCAGTAAAGGTACATATAAGAGAGCAGTCAATGAACAATTGAGGTGCCACAACGAAAAACTGATGCTTCTCATCTCTCCCTTTCTGTCCATCTGTCCCTATCTATCTATCTCTCTGTCTCTGTCACACACAAAAAAGAAAAGGGAATGGGCAAAAAGGGCAAGGCACATGTTTCTTAGCCTTCAGTGACCCTACTCACTAGCAGATATGGCTCAATCAAAATGGAGAAAGAAATGAACACAGAATTGTCCAGAGAAGACACTGTTGTCCTTTCCTCCCCCAAACCACTATCTTTTACAATAACCAGAGATGTCTAAATAGACCTATGTCATCCCCTCTGAAAAACACTACGATTACAATAAATAGTTTTAAAACAGAACCTGGCACTTAGCTATGCTCTAGGACAGGTGTGTGACTTGACCTCCTGAACCACACAAGCACACCAAAACTTATTCCCGTAATTTTGGTTAAACTGGAAATAAACTTGTTTTAAAAGCTAGAGGAGAGCAGAGGGATGATTGCCAAGACTTCACACTCTTACCTGGCATGTCCACTCACAATAAATGCATATTTCAAGGGCATTATTTTCCATCTGGATCAAGACAGACCCACGCAATGCTACACGGAAGCCTTACTGCTGCAAAGATAACAAGGGACACTGCTACATTCAAAGAATTTTTGTTCAAGCTCACCTAATGAATGCTGAGACAATCCTGAAATATAATACCTAAATAAAAATATTTTATTTCTTTTTGTCATACCATATTCCCAGTGGCTGCTATTCCAAACCTGTGAACTTCAACTGTCTCTAGTCTTTTATATCCAATTACTCTGAAGAAAGACATAAGTGTAATAAATGGCAATGCTGTTCATAATTAAAATTCCATAATTTCATTGGTATCTAGTTTACCCAATGACAATAAATACAGTAAGTAATCATGTGCAAGTTATTCTGTAAGTGAAGAAAAACCATGTTAAATTCCAGTAATGTGGGATGGATTCTCACTAAACTCATAGATTATTTTTCGAAAACTATTAAAAAGGAAGATAATATCAATTCTAGTCATTTATGTCTGCCACTTACACTTTTTTCTTATTGTCCTGCTGCTCAACAGTGAGCATGCATCCCTTTAAATGTGAACATTTTTGTATTTCAGTAGAACACAATACATCATTTAGATATACACACATTCACAGTTGGTTGTCTGTACAACAGAACCATACTATGCTTAAAAAGAGAACTTTGGGTTATTACACAACAGAATAAAAAGAGAAAGGTTAATAAATAAAAAACTGTTGCAACAGAATAATAAACAGGAGTTGGAGATCTGAAAAATGGGTAAGTAGAATGAGGAAGACCTCAAAGGTATATTGAAGATCTGAAGATCATTTAATATTTAAGCTTCATTTCACTAATATAACAGTTGTTTCCCTCTTTGTGCCACCAAAAGAAACAAGACATTCATAAGGAACCATTTTTAAGATGCTTTTTCTTCAAAGTAGGAGGAGATGAGCTAGATTCTAAAATGGGAAGTAAAGCAGAATCTCAGATGTGAAAGTCTTGGCTTCTGTTTTCAGATGACAAGGGGGTCACCAGAGCAGGAATCAGGAGACGGTTCAGTAAGGGCAGATGTGACAATAAGATAACTGCACCATTTACTTCCCTCAGGATTACAGAAACATTTGGGGAAGATTCTGATAAAAAAGAAACTGGGTTTCCTACAGTAAATTTGTGTGGGTTATTAGGTTTAAAGCAAAATATATTTTTCATATTTATTTTTTGTATATAAAACATTTGGAACAAACAAGGGGCTTTAAAAAAAACTAAAAAAATACAATAAAGTTTAGTTAATAACAACAATAATAAAAATAATAATATGGAGTTTAGTTAATAGTAATGCACCAATGTTGGTTCATTAGTTGTGACAAACACCATACTAACATAAGATATTAACAATAGAAGAAAACAGGTTTGGAGTATATGGGAAGTCTCTGTACTATTTTTGCAACATTTTTGTAAATCTAAAACAATTCCAAAATAAAACATTTGTTAAAACTAAAACATTGTTAAAAGTACTTGATAATAATTTCAAACTTTGGTCTATGTGCTTGGATCAGTTTTAATACATATAGTACATCCTCAACAACAGAAAAACCATTACTACTATAAATAAATGTGCAAAGTACAAACATTTAAGAGTTTCACTTAGAGTTTTACATGATAAAAATAGTTTTAGAAACACTGATTTAGTGACTAGTAACTAGCTTAAAAACAGATAAGAGAGACAGTAGATAATGGGATATCATTTAGAAAACTTTTTACCTCTTTGTACCTTGTTTTCTACATCTATAAAATCCTGAAACAAAGTTTATCTACCTCATAGGGATCTTGTGAGAAGTTAATAAGTTATTAAATGTAAATAAATACTAAATTATTAAAAACTTAGAACAGTGCTAAACATATAGAAAGAGTTCTATAAGTATTATTTTTTGCCATTGTAAGGTATTTTTCCCCACCGAGAAAGAAGAAAGGGTGGGACTGGGAGCCACAAAGTGTAGAATAACAAATGGCTTTATTAAGTACCGCACATCCTGCCCTACGATTTCCCCCAGCCCTGGGGTTCAGAGGCTAAGTGAGTCATGCCAATTAGACTGCGTGAGAGGTATTTAAAGGGGTCCTCTAGGGTGGGTGAATAGTTATGACATGGTGAAATCTCACTGGCTGACGGACAGACAATCTTTTCCGAAGGTCCTCTGGGAACTTTCTTTTGGCACGCTTGGTTGCGTGGGTGGCCCTAGCCAAATTTCCCGGGGTCTGAGTTCCCCACCTGACCTTCCCCATAAGCCACCCCACATTCCAGCCTTTTATGTTAAATAGAAAAGGGGCACCATGTATTCATCTGGCTACTTCCTGCTGGTTAGGGGCGTCATGGGGAGGGGAGGTTGGCTGGTGGTGGCTTTGAGGGGTGTCAATAGAAACATCTGTTTGGCTGTGAGTTGAGAAACTTCTCAGATGCGGTTCTGTAAGAATTTAAGAAAGAAACACATATGAGTTATACACTGATAATTAGAAGATTTAGTATAGGGGCAGCCCAGGTAAGAAAGGGTGGCTGTCATTAGGTGTTAAACAGGTTGTGGAGATTAAAGCTTCTTTCATCAGGCCAGTCCTACTGAACAGCATTGCTCCCTGCTTCAGCTCATTCTCGTGGCAGATTACTGGTGGGAAGGACAGCAGCAACAGTAGGATCTGCAGGGCCCAAACTTTTGGTGAGCCGCAGTGGTTCCGACTACCAGCAATCCTGCATGGGAGCAAGCTTGAGGCGAGAGACATGGTTAGAAATGAGAGTAGCATTGATTATGGGGGAGCCCTTGGTAGTGAGGAATGGCGGAAGTAAGTGGGAAGATGCTGTCAGCTGGATAGTGACTCCAAGACTGTGTAAAATGTCTCAACCCAGAAGGGGTACAGGGCATGATGGTATAACTAAGAAGGAGTGCAAATAAAAGGGGGATTCCATTCAAACTGCATCTCAGGATTGGAGTGCGAAGGGTAATAAAAGGGGTCCCATCCATTTCCATAACCAAGACCTGTGAGGAAATTAGACCTGTGTGATGGCAAAACAGAGAAGGCAGCTCCCATGTTCACAAAAAATGAGATGGACTTGCCCACTAGTTGCAGCATACCCTGGGATCTCTGAGTCCAGGCCATGTCCTACAAGTCTGAGCAATGGGCCCATGTAGCTACCTCGTCCTCCACATAGAGGCGTTGAGGATGAGCCTGCTGCCCAAAGGGGCAATCACTCCACCAGTAACTGAGCTGCTTGCAGTTAGCGCAGGGCTCAGTGGGCAGCCACGGGCAGGGGTTCTGTCGGGCACAGTGGTCCTGATTGCCAGACTTAAAGCAAGCTGCTGGTGGGATTCCTCTTTGCAGTCCAAACTTGGGCTGGGCACTTCCTGTGCCTAGGTTTGGAGTGTTACCTTCTGCTGCTTGTGGGCCTGGTGAACAGCCTTGGCCATTTCCACTAGCTGCGACCATTGAAAATTTAAATGCCATGTTCACAGGTCCAGGATAGAGGTTTGGGGGTAGAAAATAAGAGGAGGAGGGCTCCTAGGGAACCTGGCCCTCAGATCCAGCTGGAAATGCTGGATACAGAGGGCAGGACAGGGTGTTGGGCATCCTGAAAACTGGTGTAAGAGCCAATAATAGGTGAAGAATGGCCTGACAGAGGAGGGACTTAAGAACACAGTGTAGAAGAAAGGGGCCCCTGGCCAGCAGGGGAAGAAAGAGACTGGTATTTGCAAGTGAATGAGAAATAGGATTTAGCGAAGGGAGGGGGAGGAGGATCTCTGGAGAGAAAAGACCAGAGCAAAAGAGATTCGCAAAGGAACTAGAGAGTGAGGCGAGAGAGAGGCACCCTCAAGGGTCAGGCAGGAGAGAGAGAAAGCTGAGAGTCCGTGGAGAAGGAATGATTACGAAGCAGAGGTTTTCTCTGGACAAAAGAAGGCCTGCGCAGTATAACAGGTGGCACAGAGATTAAGGACAGGCGTGTGAATAATTAGAGGCCCTGAGTGTAAAGGGATCTCCAAGCTCCCAGCCACCTCTGTGATAGTTAAATTGGTGAGGGTGTTAAAACCCAAAGTCCCTTCAGAAAGCTACCCAGTCCAATTATACAGTGGGTTCTGTGGCCTGGCCACAGCAGAGAAGAAGAAAAAGTTTCCTCTTCTTTAGGGAGGGAGAGATTTCGGGTAAGGCAACTTCCAGAGTGTTTTGGGATTTCTGTGCCCCCAGGACTGGCCTCAGTACTTGGGGTGGTCAGAATTGAGGATTGGCATCCCAAAACTCAAGCTCTGGCCACGATGTATAAGAAAAGTGGATGTGCTCAGACGTCTCCAGGGTACATACACATTCAGACGGAAAAGGCTTTCCTGATGTGCTACGGTTTCAGACAGGGAGTCTCAGTGGAAAGAACTTGAGGGGAAGCCTTAAGGCGGGACTGACTGCACCTTGCGCCAAAGTGGGTGGGAGGTCGGAGATCATGGGATCCTGCTTTTTTCTCGAAGGCAATGGGGAGAGTAGGGGCCCAAGCGGGCTTCTGACTCCTCCCAGGTTCCGGCACCAAATGTAAGGTATTTTTCCCCACCGAGAAAGAAGAAAGGGTGGGGCTGGGAGCCACAAAGTGTAGAATAACAAACGGCTTTATTAAGTACTGCGCATCCCACCCGACGATGTCCCCCAGCTCTGAGGTTCAGAGGCTGAGTCACGCCAATTAGACTGTGTGAGAGGTATTTAAAGGGGTCCCCTAGGGTGGACGAGTAGTTATGATGTGGTGAAATCTCACTGGCTGACGGACAGTCAATCTTCTCCGAAGGTCCTCTGGGAACTTTCTTTTGGTGTGCTTGGTTGTGTGGGCGGCCCTGGCCAAATTTCCCGGGGTCTGAGTTCCCTGTTAGCCACCCCACAATCATCATTTTTATTATCATTGACTATTGAGCCTTGATGAAGGAGAGAATAAGACTGGTACTTACAAAATGGGAGACATAAAGAAACAACAATTTTGGAGGAGAAAATGATCAGCTAAGAAGGAAATATCTAATAGAGGTTTGGAACATGATATTAGAATGCTTTTGGTAGAAATGATTATTTAAATATGAGAATAAATGAGATCTCTGAAACTGTAGAGAAAGAATAGAGCCAATACCTTTAAAAAAGAAACTCAGATAACATGTAGAAAAAGGTAAAGAAACTCATAAATGAAACGATGAAAAAGAGAGATAAAATATGAATCAAATAACAGAATAAGAATTTATAAAATGGGGCTAGAGCAGGTGGTGGTGCAGTGGGTAGAGCATCAGCCTGGGACACTAAGGATCCAGGTTCAAAACCCGAGGTTGCTGACTTGAGTGAGGGCTCACCAGCTTGAGCACAAGTTCACAGGCTTAAGTATAGGATCACAGACATGACCCTAAGGTTGCCACCTTGAGCTCAAAGGTAGCTGGCTTGAGTATGGGGTCACTGGCCTAGCTGGAGGCTTCTCCTCACCCCCAGTCAAGGCACATATGAGAAAGCAATTAATGAACAACTAAGGTGCTGCAACAAAGAATTGTTGTTTCTCATCACTCTCCCTTCCTGTCTGTCTGTTTCTTTCTGTCCCTCTATCTCTCTCTCTTTCTCTCTCTCTCTCACCTTCACAAAAAGAAAGAAAGAAAGATAGAAAAAAGAAAGAAAGAAAGAAAAAAAGAAAGAAAGAAAGAAAGAAAGAAAGAAAGAAAGAAAGAATTTATAAAAGGCGAAGGGAGTCAGACATTGAAGACCTCAGAAGAGATCAGAGAAAAATAAGATCTACAAAAAATAAGATTCACTCATGAACTGAAATAAATAGTTCTAAGTAATAAAGAGAGAAGCCAAAAATCATTGTGCATACTACCTGTATTTTTGTCTGGCTTCCACTCCATAAATAAAAACTACCCCAGAGCAGGGATTTTTGTCTAATTTGTTTATTGATGTATGTCAATGCTGGTACACAGTAGGCATTCAATAATATATGATGAATTAAAAAATAAAATAATTCTTGATCCAGGTCAGTCATTTTTAAAATAGTCCATATTATAATGCAATTGTTGCATCTAAGAGAATGGCTTTTGACAAAAATTACAATACTTGAAACAAGATGGCCACATAGTAGCAGAGTAGGTGGACGCTCCAACTCCCACTTCCCAGAACCAAGGTAAATTACAACTTAGTTCTGAGAACACTCATCCTGAAAGACCAACTTTGCACTAAACTAAGAGGATTCTACAGTCAAGGACCATCAAAGAACCCAACTGAGACTGGTAGGAAAGGTGGAGATGCGGAAAGGGTTGCTATGCTCTGGGAGAGACTCTCATGACCAGGAGGGTTGCCCAGCAAGTTGTGGGTCCTCAGCCCCCAAACTGGAATCCCAGCCTAGAGCTCTGGAGCCTGGAAGGGGCTTGCAGACTATAATTGGCTGAGAAAAGAGCCTAGACACTGTTTGAAAAGGAGGCAGAACTCTCAGACCCAGGCTCTGTATTAAAGGGATTGCATGGAAAGCCTTGCTCACAGTGACTTTCCTGGAGATTCAGGAGCAAGGAGTGCTGGGAGGACTGGAGTTGCCAGGGGAGAGAGTGGTCTCAGAGGCACCAGGGATGGCACTTTGAGTGATGGACCCCCTAACCCCTGGGCTGAGTTACTCCCCAAATCTAAAGTGAATATTTTTCCTGGGTACAGCACCACCAGCAAAGGGAAGAAATTACCCCATCCACCAGAGGCTCACCTGCCCCAGTTAGAACAAAAAGGTGCTTAGAGGCAGGCAGTACATTAGGGACACAAATAGGGAGTGCAGAGGTCTAAGTTACACCACCACCCATGCTGCTGAGTGCTCGCCAGGGGCTGGCAGAGGCTGGTAGGCCAGTGGCAACAGGCCTGGCTATGGAAGCCAGGGCATGGCTGTGGAGGCCAGGGCCATTCAAGCAAGTGTGCATGGGCTGGTCCACAGAGGTGGAACCGCGGCAGCCACTGTAGAGGTCTGGGCTCACACACACTTCTGCTTGCAGCATGGGCCAACCCTTTGGGAGGCGGAGGCCCCAGCGACAGTGGAGGGGGTCATCGCAGGCATGTGTGAGCCGACTAGCATGGGCAAAAGTCGCGGCAGCCGCTTTAGAGGTCTGGGCCAGCTCACTAACTTGCCTGGGGCACAAGCACACCCTCAGCTGCAGCGGAAACCAAGTAACTTTGGGGATAGTCCAAAAGGGCGCTTGGGTTTGACCACAAAAATGGAAGCCACAGCGACTTGTGAGGAGGTCTGAGCAATGTGCAAACCTTCCAGCGATTCTGACCAGCCCTCGGCAGCAGGGGAGGCTGAAGTAGCCTTGGAAATGGTCTGAGCAGGCATGAGCAGGCCCATCTGTGGGGGGCAAAAGCCGTGGTGGAGGCTGTGGAGGACCAAGCTTATGCGCATACTTGTCTGGGGCTGAGACCAGCCCTTAGAAGAAGTGGAGTCTGAGGCAGCTGCACAGGCGGGCTGGTGCCGGCAGCATCTTAGCCCAAACTACCCAGGTAGCAAAAGGGGCAGCAGCCCAGTGGACAGACCACACAATGGGAGCACAGGGGCCACAACCACTGAAGCTCTCTTACTACACCTACTGAGTACTGAAAAAGAAGAAAAAAATAAAATAAATAAAAAGTCTGGATACAATGACACCTGAGGCTAAGGAGCAGGCCACATTCAATATTGTATCTAATCACTGAATTACAGTACTAAGCCAAACAGATAGCCATCAATAAGAGGCAACAGAAAGAGGATCTCAGGGGAACTTAAACTTTTAAAGGAATTTCCCCAAGGCCAAGAGTAGATAAAATTTGCACTCCTAGGCTTGCTTTTATCTACTCTTGGCCTGGGGGAAGTTCCTTTAAAAGTTGGAGTGCAACTAATATTTACAAAGGCACCTGGTCCCTGCAGAGGCAGCAACAAGATCTGGACTACCCGTAGCTCCAAAAAGGTTGATAAGAGCCAGTCATAGGCAGTGACCCCCAATGATCTGCACCAGGCCCTGGACAGGGAGGTCCATGGCAGGCACATTCAGCAGCCAGATATGGAAAGACCAGTTCAAGACCTAATAACCCTTGTTAAAGTGAAGCTAAAGGAAGGGTTCCTCACACCTGACCCAGATAAGACAAAATTAGACGCAGACAATACCAAACCTAGCTTTAGCTAGCTTCACAAACAACATACCCAAACAAGGAGTGTATACACAGACAAAATGGGAAGACAGAGAAATGCAATCCAAATGAATCAACAAGAAAAATTCCCAGAAAAAGAAGTGAGAAGAAAATAACCAAACTACCAGATGCACAGTTTAAAATAATGATTATTGGAATGCTCAAATTCTTAGAGCAACAATGGATGGACATAATGAGCACTTAAATAAAGAGATAACAAGCATCAGAAAGGACATTGAAATAATAAAGAAGAATCAGTCACATATGATAAATACAGTATCAGAAATGAAGATTACACTAGAAGCAATTAAAAGCAGGCTGGATGAAGCAGAGGATCAAATCAGTGATTAAGAAGACAAGATAAACAAAAGCACAGAAGCAGAGCAGCAAAAAAGAAAAGAGGTTCAAAAAGTCTGAGGAAACTCTGAGGTAGCTCTCTGACAACCAAAAGAGAAACAACATCTGCATAATAGGCATTCTTAAAGGAGAAGAGAAAGAACAAGGGACAGAGAGCCTGTTTGAAGAAATCATAGCTGAAAACTTCCCTAAATTGATGCAGGAAAAAGTCAATCATGTTCAAGAAGCACAGAGAAATCCATTAAAGAGAAACCTGCACCAAGACACATCATAATTAAAATACCAAAGCTAAGAGATAAAAAGAAAATTACTAAAAGCAGCAAGGGAAAAAAAGTCAATCACCTCCAAAGGAGCTCCCATAAGGATGACATCTGACTTCTCAACAGAAACACTTGAGGCCAGAAGGAAATGGCAAGAAATATTCAAAGTAATGCAGAACAAGAGCCTACAACCAAGTATTCTTTATCCAGCAAGGCTATTGTTTAAAATTGAAGGAGAAATAAAAAGCTGCCCAGACAAAAAAAAAATCTCAAGAAATTTATTACAACCTAACCAATGCTGCAAGAAAGGTTAAGGAGCTTGTTGTAAAAAGAACAAAGTGGGGAAATATAATAAAAGAGGACTGTAGCTTTAAAGAATAAAATGGCAATAAACAACTACATATCAATAATAACCTTAAATGTAAATGGATTAAATTACCCAATTGTTGGGCAGATAAAATATACTATGCTCACTTTGTTAAAGATGGCGCTGCCCACATGAAAGTTCATTGATATTGATGTGTGTTCTGGAACAGGCTGTGGGCAGGCCGGGTCATTATAGCCTAAGGCTTAGTTTAAGAGTAAGCTCTTCCCCACACCCTTGACTGATTGGATGATGTAGGGTGGTGCACTCTCCTGAAGAATCCCATTATACAGAGACTTCCTTGTTTGTATAAATGGATTAAAGGTTTTGAGTCTATGCTATAAAGTGGGAGAGACCAGTAGCTTGATCTCTCTCTTGGTTCCTGAGTTCCAGAGATTAGTATCAGAGAGGAGAACAGATGAAGGCCACATGGAGGCCAGGAGAAGCAGCCAAGATGGCAGAGTGCTGAGGGAGAAGCCAGTTTGTGTAGAGTTTGTGCAGGAGATGGGGAAAAGAGGTGAATAAGTCTGGTGAGCTATAAACCTATGATTCTAGGAAACTCGGATAAGTCAGTAGCTTTGTGAGCACTGAATGTGTGGGTTTTGGAGCCCAGAGTGTGTTTTTGCTTGCCCGCCGGGTGCAAGCTAGAATTAAAGCTGGTGGCTCACCAGTTCTTGGCTCCTGTGTTTCATTACCAACTGTTCGAATCCAGTGTGAACCTGCACGGGTCAGGTGGCTATGAAGGTGGCCGGGACTACTGGCTTTACTCTAATCAAAAGACATAGGGTAGCTGCGTGGATAAGAAGACAGGACCCATACATATGCTGTCTACAAGAGATACACCTCAAAACAAAAGATACACATAGACTGAAAGTAAAAGGTTGGAAAAAATATTTCATACAAATGAAAATGAAATAAAAAGGCTGGGGTAGCAATACTTATATATGAAAAAATAGACTTTTAAACAAAGGCTATAGTAAGAAATAAAGATGGTTACTACATAATGATAAAGGGAGCAATCCAACAAGAAGATATAACCATTACAAATATCTATGAACCTAATATAGGAGCACCTAACAATATAAAGCAGACTTTGATGGACATAAAGGGCAAGTTCAACAGCAATACTATAATAGTAGGGGATTTCAATACCCCACTAACTGCACTGAATAGATCCTCAAGAAAGAAAATTAACAAAGAAACAGCAGACTTAAACGATACACTAGATAAACTCGATTTAATAGCTATCTTCAGAACCTTTCACCCTAAAGCAGAAGAATATACATTCTTTTCAAGTGCTATGGTACATTCTCTAGGATAGACCACATGTTAGGGCAGAAAAGGGGTTCCAACAAATTTAATAAAATTGAAATCATATCAAGCATCTTCTCTAATCACAATGGCATGAAACTGGAAATCAAACACAATAAAAAACTGAAAAATACTCTAATGCTTGGAAACTAAATAGCATGTTATTAAATAACAAATGGGTTAACAACGAGATCAAATAAGAAATTTTAAAAATTCCAAGAAACAAATAATAATGACCATACAACAACTCAAAATTTATGAGACACAGGAAAAGCAGTCCTGAGAGGGAAGTTCATATCATTACAGGCATAGCTTAAAAAGCTAAAAAGAAAAGCTCAGATAAATAACTTATCCTGGCATCTAAAAGACCTAGAAAAAGAACCGCAAGTACCAAAGGAAGTAGAAGACAGGAAATAAGAAAGATCAGAGCGGAAATAAATGACATAGAAGCTAAAAACATAATACTGAAGATCAATAAAATCAAGAGCTGGTTCTTTGAAAAGGTAAACAAGATCAATGAACCTTTAACTAGACTCACCAAGAAAAAAAGAGAGAGGACTCAAATAGATAAAATTAGAAATGAGAGTGGAGAAATTACAACTGACACAACAGAAATATAAAGGATTTTAAGAAAATACTATGAAGAACTATATGCCAAAACATTAGACAATGTAGGTGAAATGGACTAATTCCTTGAAACATATAATCTTGCAAAAATCAACTTGAAAGAACCAGAAAACCTAAACAAGCCAATTACAACAAATGAGATCCAAAGAGTTATCAAACAACTTCCAACAAACAAAAGCCCTGGGCCAGATGGCTTCACAGGAGAATTCTACCAAATATTCAAAGAAGAACTAATTCCTATCTTTCTCAAGCTATTACAAAAAATTCAAGAGGAGGAAAGACTTCCAAACTCCTTTTATGAGGTGAGCATAATTCTGATTCCAAAACCAGGCAAAGACAACACAAAAAAAGAAAATTATAGGTAAATATTCCTGATAAATTTAGATGCTAAAATCTTCAATAAAATATTAACAAACCAGAGCCATCAATACATGAAAAAAATTATACATCCTGATCTGGTAGAATTTATTCTGGGGAGGAAAAGCTGGTACAATATTTACAAATGCATCAATGTGATTTATCACATAAACTAAAGGAAGGAGAAAATCACAGTGTAATATCAATAGATGCATAAAAAGCATTTGATGAAATCCAGCAACTGTTTATGATCAAAACTCTCAACAATGTGGGAATACAGGAAACATAGCTCAACATGTTAAAGGTGATCTATGACAAACCCACAGCCAATATCAAATGCAATGTGCAAAAATTAAAAGCAATTCCCTTAAGATCAGAAACAAGGCAGGGGTGCCCCCTTTAACCACTCTTATTCAACATAGTTCTGAAAGTTCTAGCCACAGCAATCAAACAAGAAAAGGTAATAAAAGGCATTCAAAGTGGAAAAGGAGAAGTAAAGCTATCTTTATTTGCAGATGATATAATACTGTATATAGAAAACCCTAAAGTCTCAGTCAAAAAACTACTGGACATGATAAGTGAATTCAGCAAGGCGGCAGGACATAAAATTAATATTCAGAAATCAGAGGCATTTTTATACACCAACAATAAACTGTCAGAAAGAGAACTTAAGGAAACAGTCTCCTTCACTATTGCAACAACAACAAAAATAAAGTACCTAGGAGTAAATTTAACCAAGAATATTAAAGAGTTGTACATGAATAATTATAAAATATTGATGAAAAAAATTAAGTGGAAGCATATGTTATGTTCATGGATAAAAAGAATAAACATAATTAAAAAGTTTATATTACCCAAAGCAATTCATAAATTTAATGCAATACCAATTAAAATACCAATGACATACTTCAAAGATATAGAACACATATTCCAATAATTTATATGGAACCAAAAAAGAACACGAGAAGCCTCAGCAATCTTAAAAATGAAGAATAAAGTGGGTGGTATCACACTTCCTGATATCAAGTTATACTACAAGGCCATTGTCCTCAAAACAGCTTGGAACTGGAATAAAACCAGGCATACAGATCAATGAAACAAAACAGAGAACCCAGAAATAAACCCACACTTTTGTGGACAATTGATATTTGACAAAGGAGGTAAGAGCATACAGTGGAGTAAGGACAGCCTCTTTAACAAATGGTTCTGGGAAAATTGAACAGCTACCTGGCAAAAAATGAAACTAGACCATCAACTTACTCCATTCACAAAAATAAACTCAAAATGGATAAAAGACTTAAATGTAAGCCGTGAAACCATAAGCATCTTAGAAGAAAACATAGGAAGTAAGTTCTCCGATATCTCTCACAGCAATATATTTAATGATTTATCTCCACGGGCAAATGAAATAAAAGGCAGAATAAACAAATGGGACTATATCAAACTAAAAGCTTTTGCACAGCTAAAGACAACATGAACAGAATAAAAAGACAAACCACACAATGGGAGAACATATTCGACAATACGTCTGATAAAGGGTTAATAACCAAAATTTATAAAGAACTTGTAAAACTCAACACCAGGAAGATAAACAATCCAATCAAAAAATGGGCAAAAGAAATGAATAGACACTTCTCCAAAGAGGTCATACAGATAGATGGCCAATAGGCATATGAAAAAATGTTCAACATCACTAATCATTACAGGAATGCAAATTAAAACCACAATTAGATATCACCTCACACCAGTCAGAATGGTACTCATTAACAATACAACACCTAAGTGCTGGCAACGATGTGGAGAAAAGGGAACCCTTCTGCACTGCTGGTGGGAATGCAGACTGGTGCAGCCACTGTGGAAAACAGTATGAAGATTCCTCAAAAAATTAATAATTGAACTGCCTTTTGACCCAGCCATTTCACTCTTAAGAATATATCTCAGGAACACCATAACACTGATTCAAAAGAAGAAATGCACCCCCATGTTTATGGCAGCATTGTTCACAATAGCTAAGATCTGAAAACAGCCCAAGTGTCTCTCAGTGGACGAGTGGATTAAAAAGCAGTGGTACATATATACTATGGAATACTATGGGGTCATGAAAAGGAAGAAAATCTTACCTTTTGCGACATGGATGGACCTGGAAACTATTATGTTAAGTGAAATAAGCCAGGCAGAGAAAGAAAAATATCATATGATCACTCATTTGAGGACTCCAATGAACAATGTGAACTGAGGAACAGAATTGAGACAGAGGAGAAATCAAAGGGACCAGAGGAAAAGAGGACAGGAGCAAAAGGGAATGATAGGATGGCATAATCCTGAAGAGAAAGAGGAGGGCACTGTGGGCAGAGGGCCAAGGGAGATATTGAGGGGAATATGGCTGAGGGGGGATGCATTTGAGGCAACAGTAGAATCTATGTAAACACAATAAATTAAAATCAATAAAAAGAAAAAATTACAATACTGGCCCTGGCAGGTTGGCTCAGTGGTAAAGCATTAGCCCATTGTGTGGATGTTCCAGGTTCAATTCCTAGTCAGGGCACACAAGAAAAGCATCCATCTGCTTCTCCACCCCTCCCCCTCTCCTTTCTTTTTCTCTCTCTCTCTTCCCTTTCCATTGCCATGGCTCCATTGGAGCAAAGTTTTTTCTGGGCACTGAGAATGGCTCCATGGCCTCCACCTCAGGAGCTGGAATGGCTCCAGTCACAATGAAGCAATACCCCAGATGGGCAGAGCATTGCCCCCTAGTGGGCTTGCCAGGTGGATCCTGGTATGGTGCGTGTGGGAGCCTGTCTCTCTGCCTCCTTGTTTTTCACTTTAGAAAAATACAAAAAGAAAAAATTATAATACTAAGTTTAGCCTTTGATCAAGAGGAATGGCCATCTTTTCTAGCACCCCCGATACTATAATTATCCTGTACAGTCTTTTTGCCTTGCTGCTCATTGGTAATAAACTTTTATGACACTTTGAAAATAAATTTTCTGATTTTATCAAATTATTTGGAATCTTAGGGTGGTAGAAATAAAAGTATATCAATGTCAAATCTTTTTTGAAGATGGGTTTTTAATGTTCTTTATTATTTAACGAAACAAAGTCAAATATTTTACAGTAAAGAAAATATAAAATATAAAATTTCCAAACTACTAAAGAGATTTTTAAAAGAACAAAATATAAACATGATTATATCATAGAAGTGAAAAATTTAATAAATGCAAATAAGAAAAAAGCAAACAAAATATGATGTTAGGAATAAGAGATACCAAAATTCATAATAAATATAAATGAACTAAAAATTCCCTTTAAAAATATCAAATATTCTATTTAAATAAACAAATAGGAAGAATATATAAATTCTGTTTTTTGGAGTATACTTAAAAAAAAATGATATAAAAAGTTTGAAAGTAAAGAGAAAAGTAAAACTATACCAGAAATAAAAATAATGCAATTTTAAAAATAATATATCAGCAAATATCCTGGCAGTAAATTTTAGAACATTTAGCTTGGATAATTTGAAGAGAGTTTAATAAAATGAATTATCTACAAAAGATGGACAGGGTTTAGGAAAAATAGCTATACTTATACAGTTAGCAGGAAATTATTACCACCCATTGATCTGAATGGGTAAATGGAGTTTGCTATTCCTGGAACCCAGAAGCTATAGGGAGAAGGCCATGTGACAGGTGTGTGATCTTTGGTCAAAGTCTATAGTCATATGGCAACTCAATTAGGAAGGTGCCTGTAAAATAGGTATCCCAGTTTCCTTCTCTTCCCTCCCTGGAATGCCCTACCGGTGTTCCCCATTATCCTAACCCAACTAGAAACCAGGAAACAAGGGTACCTCTTTATTTAGTTTTATTTTTCAGTTATAGTTAACATTCAATGCAAAGGCACCTCTTGATATTTGCGATCCATAAGAATCAGCATCTAGAGGCAGAACAGAAAAAGATGCAGAGTGGATCTGGGAGGAAAATATAAGATTTTTAGCACAAATAGTCATAGAAGATAAGTAGAATTAAACTCAAAATCATTACATAAAGAAAAATGGGAGTGGACATTTTGAAAGGTGAAATTTTCAAAGATACATAGCCAGAATTTTTATGCACCAATAGATGTAGCACTAAAATATATAAAGTAAAGAGCATCAACACTATAAGAATAATTTGATGAAACTCTGGTTATGGAGTGACATAGCTTAAAATTTGACACGACCAGAACTAAACGACTGATTAACAAATGTGCTTAGTAAACAAATACAGAAAGCTTTGTACCTAACTGAGAAACATATTTATTTCTAACAACTCAGAATATTATTAATCACCAACTAAGAAACAAAATAAGCCTCAGTAATTTTCAAAACTGAACATTTCCAGAAGACATTCTTTTACCACAATTCAATAATGAGAATTTACTAAGCACTAATTTTGCATCCTTACTTAATTTACATACCACTATAAGAGAAATATTATCTTTATTTCAAATATAAAGAAATTCTAAAAACTAAAGAAAAAATATACTGAATTTTAAAACTCTGTGGAGATAGTAAATCAAATAAAATATCAGTTATATATATTCTGATAACCAAATGAATTGGAGAAGATAATGCAGAATAAAAAAGAAGATAGGACCAGAAAAACAACATATACAGGCAATATATGCATATATGTATATATACATGGATGTATATGTACATATTTATCCAGAAAATAAATAAAGCAGAACAGAAGAGAGAATCAAAGAATACAAAGAATTTATCTAAAGACTTGATTGCTTAAATTGATATAACCCACTCAGTACCAGGAAAAATGAAAGGAGAAACATGACTAAACACAAATTATGAGAATGTTCCTTCTATTTCAAAGGTTGATAACCTTGTTAACCACAAGCCTAAAGCTGTGATCATAAAAATGTCTAACATTTAAACAGATGGGAAAGAACTCGATTGTAAGGAAAACTTTAAAGTTCCCTTCTAGCCATCCTCTGAGTACTTTCTCTTCTGGGCAAACCCACCTACACATTGAGATCCTGGCTTGTTCTTTAAGTCTCTGTCCATCACTTTAAGCACCACTATCAAGAGCTATAGTCAGAATCACTTGAGGTCTGTTATAATCCCCTTCTGTATATTTATCAGATATTTTTCAAAATGTGTTAATACTGCAATTGACCATTTGAATATTCTTTTAAATTTTTATGTTTGGAAACAAATTACAAAACAATGATTCTGTTTATGTTTGAAGAAAAAAACCTATGTATTTGTGTGTGTGTGTGTATGCACGTGTGTGTAAATAAACACAATGAAACTATTAATAGAAGGCCACAAACATATAGTTAGGAGGGTTTACCTGAAGGGTATTCATAATTTTGTGAAGATACAGATTATTAAGCTGAAGAACATTCTCAGACTCATCTAGGATGATAGGCACAAATTCCCATGTTCAGCAATAAATCAACACCATTATGCTCAAGTGAAAAAAATTCCAAATGTACCAGCACCTGTATTCAAACCCAGGTAAGTTTGCCTAAGGCTATTTCAGTGCTTAGATCAACTAAGTGGAAAATATTTTAAAAACCATCACATTCTCCAGCCATGTTTCTTTGTTTCTTCACTGAAGTTCACAGTGGTAACTTCAGTAATAAATAAATGCATCTAAAATTTAAAAAATTGTGTTGCAACATTTTTTCCATGTCCATACATTTTTGGTTCAATCAGCAGTAGCAATTGTTCTGATTCCTGTGGTTCCTTAGATAGCCCACTGAGTTGAGAGAGTTGTTATTTCTGGGTTCCTGCAGTTCACATAGCTACCTAGAAAGTGATACATGTAAACAATCACATCTTATATTCACTTGAAACACATTCATAAAAACAGTATTGCCTGCTACATAGCCTACTTTTACAATTTTTGCATTTTAGTTTTGCTACCAATAAATTTGCTATTACTGAATGTCTCACTTAATGGTTCTGTTAAGTTTCTTGAACATGGACAAGGATCAAATGTTATTCACTGCTCTATCCTTTGCACGTAACATCTACCTACCTATGGTTGGCATAGAAAAATAGCAAGTATTTTATGGGTGAATGGAGGGATGTATAGGTGGATGAATGGGAAAATGAATGGATAGATGGTTGGATGTCTATAATTACCTAAAACTTTCAGCTTTGTTTCATCAGAAAGAACTTTGTGTATCTAATCTCTAAAATGGTAGCATATAACCCTTGCTAATTGTTAAACATTGTCCTTGACTTCACTGTGTTATGTTATAAAAATAGAATAGTGTGTAAATCACCCCACTACCCCCCTAAAAGGCTAATCCAAGTAATTAACAAGTAGCTTCATTTATAGAAATACCGTGTATTTTAACCTTTCTAGTCAACCATTTTCATTGGTTGTTGCAATTTCTCTTTTCTCAATTTTCCAAAAGATTATTTCCCAATCTTTTCTAACAAGGATCATCAAATAATACTAAATAATACTTTCAAAAAGTACCCTAAAATATATTTTAAACTTCTCTAATCAATGTTTCCATTAATAGATAGGGCTTTTCATAATGTTATCAGTTAACCAACTCCAAATTAACAATCTCTATAAAGTGACAGAAAAAATCCTCCTCTAAAGTCTGTCATCTTCAAAAAGGCTTTACCAAAAACTTAAAATCATTTTTATTTAATTTCTGGACCATCAACCCAGCTGTAGGTTAATCATCCTATGACAGCTGTTGCTTACTGAATTAAACCAAAATGACACTAGTGAACAAAATTGAGCAAGCACAACATTTATATCCAAGAATGGCTATAAACTCAGATTATTAACACTATGTTCTTAGTCTTAGCAAATAGAGGAACAGTTACATTAAAATTGTAACATTAAAAAGTTCACTTCTAGCTACTTTCTTGTTTTCTTTAAGTCAAATGGTTTTAAATTGCCATTAAAAATCACTAAAGAAATAATAAGAAAGAAAATCTGAATCAAAACTCAGATCTGTGAAATTAGGCTCACTCTCTATTGAGTATAAGCTGCACCTGTTACATTTTGCCACTGGAATGGGATAAGCATTGTAACTAAATGGATTATGCTGCATTTTACTAGAAACAAATTACCCAATACTACCATTTATGAGTTTAGATTTCCTGTAAGAAAATAGTGCAGGGAAAAAAAGGGATTATTTTATATCTTCGAAGGGTGTTTTATCACACTGTGCAATTGCATGTAATTTAACACCTAAACTGCTTAAAGTGCAAATGATATCAACTAGTCTACCTTAAGGGCAGTAACAGTCCTGCATTTCTGCTGCTAGAGCTGGTTTTGTCAGCACTTCCACTCTAAGCCTGGTCTTTCAGGAATTTTTTCCACTCAACCATGAAAATTTGCTGTAGTTTACAACTTGGCATAGCAGGTTTTAGCTTAACAGCTCCTATTTTTCTTTCAGCTATTTTGTCCCAAAAGAAGTCAGCTGGCCATCTCTTTGGCTTGTAAAGAAGAAAATAAAGAATTTATGCAAAATATTATTGAAAATACATTTCAAATTACTGGTTCATTGATCAAGAGTTTTATTTAACCTCACTGGTGCGTAGATAGCTTTTCCCCTACAGTCCCATATGTACAAGAGGCTCCTAAAATATTTGGGGACCATCATTTCTTTCCAAAGTATCTTCTGGCCTGGCAAGTTTTGTCAGTCTATTATACACACTGGGACTACAGAGGAGAAATAAGAAAATGTTTTACACATGGTCACATAAATTTCAAAAAGTTTTTAAGCGTAGGGGAAGAATATATAAGAACACTTAGTTGCTTTTCGGAACACACATACCCACAGAAGAAAGTGCTTATAGCCTTAGGCCATTGAAACCAGGTTGCCCAGACATGGGCTTCCCTTACCCTTCCTTTGGATAAAGACCATTCTCTCAAGTGTCTTTCTAGAGGAATCCTCTCCTCTCCTCTCCTCATAATAAATATTTTATTTTCTGTCTCTAGTTTTCATGGAGAAACACATTGATGTTTTGTTGTTGTTGTTTAATGACAACCTAAAACATAACTACGCTTTCAGTGTCCCAACACCCAGACTGCAGATGGAAAGCTGTTCTTTCTCTCTTCCTCTGGTGTGATTGGCATCACCTCCTCACATAGCTCCTTGAGGATGCCATTCCTTTCATTACTCTGTTACATGCCAGAATTCTAAACTGTTTTTCTTTTGACTTCTTATAAATTTATTAAACAAACTCCATTTGAAGAAATTTTAAACTGTATTACTCAAGCCTTTTTAATCTTAAAGAAAATGTTCTATTTATTTCAAATACTATACACATTTATACATTGAATCCACCCAGAATTTTTATTTAAATATGCAGTGAAGCAGGGATCTAGATTCATTTTATTCCACATGGCTGCTAATTCTTCCCAAGCCATTTATTGAAAAAGCCTTTTTTTCCCTACAAATGTGAAATCCTATTTACCTGTTTATTTATTTAGACCAATCTAAATGTATTTCAGTAAAATTTTCAAGTTATACAGACATATATTTTATATTCATATACACATAGAAATTATATATATTATGTCATTCTTGCAAAATTATACATTTTGATTCTAGGGTGATTGGATTGTTTACCTTCACTTTATTTTCTAGCTAGTTTTTACTGATATAAATAAAAAGCTATTGCTATTTATATATTTATTTTGTATCCTTCAAATAAAGTCTGTGACATAGTCTAAATGGGTTTTATATCTTTTATATCAACTAAATAATTTAGATTTTATTTCATCCTGAAAAATTAATCCATTTTTTGTTTTAATCTTATTATTTTGTCTGTAACCTCCAAGAATTCCAAGAATATGAAATAATAGTAAATATCTTGTTTTGATATAGACTCAAAAGGAAAGTATTTAGTATTTTATCATTTAATATTATTTCAGATGTTTGATGTTCCTGATAGTTTACAAAATTTAAGGTATATTTATTATTCCATTTTGCTTATAATAAACTCATTAAAAATGACTAAATTATGTCAAGTACTTTTAGGGATCATATTATATGATCATATGTTTTTGTTTTGTTTTGCTATGAGTTAGTTTAATGATGATGATAACAGTCAGTGCTTATGTAATATTCACTATGAACCAGGTATAATTACCCTATTTTTCACTCCATAAGATGCACCTGACCATAAGACACACCTAGGGTTTTAAGGAGGAAAATAAGAAAAAAACTATTCTGAACCAAATGGTGTGTGAAAATATTTAATAAAATACTGTACTTTTCACTCCATAAGACACATGGACATTTTCCCCTCCACTTTTGAAGGAAAAGAAAAGTGTGTCTTATGGAGCAAAAAATACGGTAAACATTTTATATTTATAAACTCATTGAGGTATGTCATATCATTACACTCAACTTTAAAAAGAGGTAGTTAAAACATAAAGAAGTTACAGAGCTTTGAGTGGAATATGAGTATTCATACCTAGCAATCTAGATGCAGAGCCCATACTTAGAACCACTATAAATTATTCTGCTTTTGTGTTGACCTAGTTCTTAGAATTTAGCAATTCTTAAATTCCCGGGATAAATCATATTTTATCATTATGTTTTATTGATTTATTTTTATATTTTTATGTGAGAGGAGGGAAGATATTAAGACAAACTTCTTCATGTGCCCCAACTGGGATCCACCTAGCAACCCCCATCTGGGCCAGTGCTGGAATCAGCTGAGCTATTTTTAACACCTGAGGCTGATGCTTGGACCAATTAGGCCACTGGCTGATGGTGGGGAAGAGGGAGAGACAGAGACGGAACAGAGGCAGGGAGAGAGAAGCAGATCATCACTTCTCTTCTGTGCCCTGACTGGGAATCAAACCCAGGACATCCATACACTGAGCAGATGCTCTATCCACTCAGCAACCCGATCAGGGATTCATTTTGTCTTATTAATCAAATGTGTAACTTCTAATATTATACGGAATATAATTGTATAATTTATATTGTTAATTCTAATGAGATTGGTCTATACATTTTCTATGGAAAAGTAAATGGATTGGGAAGCTTTTTATTTTTTTTCTATGCTCAGAAACCCTTTCTTTTCCTTTTATTCAGTGAGAGGATGGGAGACAGAGACAGACTCCCACATGTGCCCCGACCGGGATCCACCCAGTCAGCCCACTAGGAGGCAATGCTATGCCCATCTGGGGCATTGCTCCATCGCTCAGCAATTGAGCTCTCCTTAGTGCCTGAGGCAGAAGCCATGGAGCAGTCTTCAGTGCCCCAGGTCAACTCACTAAAATTGGGCCATGGCTACAAAAGGGGAAGAGAGGGAGAAGAGAAAGAGTGGGGTGGATAAGCAGATGAGCACTTTTCCTGTGTGCCCTGACTGGAACTGAACCTGGGACATCCACACACTAAGCCGATGCTCTACCACTGAGCCAAATGACAAGGGCCTCAAAGACCATTTAAACAACATGAGATTATTGGTTCTTTGGAGACTAAATATAATATACATAAAATATTATTTTAACCTCCAGCCCTTGTTTAGTGATATATCTTTGATCACATTATTAATTTCTTCCTCAGTTATTGTTCTGTTCTAATTTACTGATATGCATTTATATTTTTGAATAACACTGGTAATATCGTATTTAGCATAAGTATACATTTTCATTTACAACATTATACATTTACTTTCTCTTTTTTATTTATACCAGGGATTTATACATTTTATTCAACAAATTTAGGTAAAAACTTATGGTTTTAGTCACTAGTTTTACTTTTTTTTTTCCTGTTTAATCTGTTATATTTTCCTTTATTGAGATGAAAACACTGAACATGATATTAAGCCTTTTGGTAAATGTTTGTGTACAAAATAGTTTTGTGTACAAAATTTTGTGTACACACAATACTGTTAACAGTACGCACAATGTTATAGAGCAGATTTCTAGAACTTATTCATCATATCTACACTTTTATACCTTTTTTAGTTGTTTTTCATTTTTTTCTATTTTTTCCATGTTTATATAATAATAAATCATATAAGGCCACAGACTTTAACTACAGCCTCCACTGTGGTAATATGGTTTGACATACTCACATTTATTTTATTAAACTGCAAGTCATTTGCTTCAATTTTGATTGACTCTTCAGTCCATGTGTTAGTAAGAATACCTTTTTTCCTCAAGTAGCTAATTTTTATGCTTTTTGTTCTTTTTCTTATTATATTTAATCATGTAAAGCAACTATTCTATAAGATATACATTTTAGAAATCATAATTTAAGATTTACTTGTAATCTTTTTTTTAATTATAACCTTTCTAATGAGTTTCTTTTCCTCCCACTGATATTTTACTTTCAATCTTTTTTTATTATTTTTAATGGGGTGACATTAATAAATCAGGGTACATATGTTCAAAGAAAACATCTCAGGTTATCTTGTTGTTCAATTATGTTGCATACCCATCAACAAAAGTCAAATTGTCCTCTGTCACCTTCTATCTGGTTTTCTTTGTGCCGCTCACCTCCCCCGTCTCCCCCACTCCCCATCTTCAACCCCGTAACCACCACACTCTTGTACATGTCTCACAGTCTTGCTTTTCTGTCTCATCGATGTATGAAATCATGCAGTTCTCAGGTTTTTTTCTGTTTTACTTATTTCACTCTGTATAATGTTATCAAGTTTCATCCATTTTGTTGTAAATGATCCGATGTCATCATTTCTTATGGCTGAGTAGTATTCCATAGTATATATGTACCAGAGATTTATAATCCATTCGTCTCTGATGGACACTTGAGAGTTTCCAGATCTTCGCTATTGTGAACAATGCTGCCACGAACATGGGGGTGTATTTCTTCTTTTCAAACAGTGCTACGGTGTGCTTAGGGTATATTCCTAAAAATGGGATAGCTGGGTAAAAAGGCAGTTCGATTTTTAATTTTCTGAGGAATCTCCATACTGTTTTCCACAGTGGCTGCACCAGTCTGCATTCCCACCAGCAGTGCAGAAGGGTTCCCTTTTCTCCACATCCTAGCCAGCACTTATTCTGTGTTGTTTTGCTGATGAGCGCCATTCTGACTGGTGTGAAATGATATCTGATTGTGGTTTTAATTTGCATTTCTCTAATGATTAGTGATGTTGAGCATTTTTATATGCTTATTGGCCATCTATATGTCCTCTTTGGAGAAATTTCTATTCATTTCTTTTGTCCATATTTGATTGGAATGTCTTCCTGGTGTTGAGTTTTATAAGTTCTTTATAAATTTTAGTTATTAACCCCTTATCAGACGTATTGTCGAATATGTTTACCCATTGTGTAGTTTGTCTTTTAATTCTGTTCTTATTGTCTTTAGCTGTGCAAAAACTTTTTAGTTTGATACAGTTCCATTTGTTGATCCTGCCTTTTATTTTATTTGCCCATTGAGATAAATCGGCAAATATATTGCTGCGACAGATGTCGCAGAGCTTACTGCCTATGTTTTCTTCTAAGATGCTTATGGTTTCATGGCTTACATTTAAGTCTTTTATCAATTTTGAGTTTTTGTGAATGGTGTAAGTTCACGGTCTAGTTTCATTTTTTTGCAGGTAGATGTCCAATTTTCCCAACACCATTTGTTATAGAGGCTGTCTTTACTCCATTGTATGTTCTTTCCTCCTTTGTCAAATATCAGTTGTCCATAAAGGTGTGGGTTTATTTCTGGGTTCTCTGTTCTGTTGCATTGATCTATGTGCCTGTTCTTTTACCAGTACCAGGCTGTCTTGAGTACCATGCCCTTGTAGTATACCTTGATATCCGGAAGAGTGATACCTCCTGCTTTTTCTTTTTAAGATTGCTAAGACTATTCGTGTTCTTTTTTGGTTCCATATAATTTTTTGGAATATGTGTTCTATATCTTTGAAGTATGTCATTGGTATTTTAGTTAGTATTGCATTGAATTTATAAATTGCTTTGGGTGATATAGACATTTCAATGATGTTTATTCTTCCTAACCATGAGCTCGGTATATACTTCCACTTGTTTCTATATTCCTTGATTTCTTTTATCAATGTTTTATAATTTTCCAAGTACAAGTCCTTAACCTCCTTGGTTAAATTTATTCCTACGTACTTTATTCTTTTGGTTGCAATAGTGAAGGGGATTGTTTCCTTAATTTCTTTTGCTGACAGCTCATTGTTGGTATATAAAAATGCCTCTGATTTATAAATATTAATTTTATATCCTCCCACTTTTCTGAATTCATTTATCAGGTCCAGTAGTTTTTGACTGAGACTTTAGGGTTTTCAATATACAATATCATATCATCTGCAAATAGTGACAGTTTTACTTCTTCTTTTCCAATTTGGATGCCTTTTATTTATTCTTCTTGTCTGATTGCTATAGCTAGGACTTCCAGAACTATATTGAATAAGAGTGGTGAAAGGGGGCACCCTGCCTGGTTCCTGATCTTAAGGGGATTGCTTTTAATTTTTGTCCATTTAGTATGATGTTTGCTGTGGGTTTGTCATAGATGGCTTTTATCATGTTAAGGAATGTTCTCTGTATTCCCACTTTACTGAGAGTTCGAAGCATGAATGGGTGCTGGATTTTATCAAATGCTTTTTCTGCACTTATTAAAATTATCATGTGATTTTTGTCTTTCTTTTTGTTTATGCAATGAATCACATTGATTGATTTGCGAATATTGAACCAGCCTTGCCTCTCCAGAATAAATCCCACTTGATCATGGTGTATGATTTTTTTCATATATTGCTAGATCCAGTTGACTAATATTTTGTTGAGAATTTTAGCATCTATATTGATCAGAAATATAGGCCTATAATTTTCTTTGTTTGTGTTGTCTTTGTCTGGTTTCAAAATCAGAATTGTGCTGGCCTCATAAAAGGAGTTTGGAAGTCTTCCTTTCTCTTGAAGTATTTAAAATAGCTTGAGGAGGATAGGAGTTAGTTCTTCTTTGAATATTTGGTATTATTCACTTGTGAAGCCATCAGACTCAGGACTTTTCTTTGTTGGGAGTTTTTTGATAACTGTTTCAATCTCATTTGTTGTAATTGGTCTGTTTAGGTGTTCTGATTCTTCCAGATTGACTTTTGGAAGATTATATGATTCAAGAAATTTGTCCATTTCACTTAGGTTGTCTAATTTTTTGGCATAGAGTTCTTCATAGTATTTTCTTACAATACTTTGTTTTTTCTGTTGTGTCAGTTGTTATTTCTCCACTCTCATTTCTAATTTTCTTTATTTGAGTCATCTCTCTTTTTTCTTGGTGAGTCTAGTTAAAGGGTCATCGATCTTGTTTACCTTTTCAAAGAACCAGCTTCTTGTTTCATTGATCCTCTGTATTGTTTCCTTAGCCTCTATGTCATTTATTTCTGTTCTGATCTTTATTATTTCCTTCTTTCTACTAGTTCTGGGCTTTATTTACTGTTGTTTTCCTAGTTCTTTTAGATGCAGGGTCAGGTTGCTTATTTCAGCTTTTTCTAGCTTCTCATGATATGCCTCTAGTGCAATGAACTTTCCTCTTAGTACTGCTTTTGCTGTGTCCCATAAATTTTGAGTTGATGCATGCTCATTATCATTCCTTTCTAGAAATTTTTTTTTCTTTGACCTCATTGTTAATCCTTCATTATTTAATAACATGCTATTTAGTTTCCAAGTGTTTGAGTATTTTTCAGATTTTCCTTTGTGGTTAATTTCTAGTTTCATGCCACTGTGATCAGAGAAAATGCTTGATATTATTTTAATACTCTTAAATTTGTTGAGAACACTTTGTGTCCTAACATGTGGTCTATCCTAGGGAATGTGCCATGAGCACTTGAAAAGAATGTATATTCTACTGCTCTAGGGTGAAAAGTTCTGAAGATATCTATTTAATCGAGTTGATCTAGTATATCCTTTAAGTCTTCTGTTTCTTTGTTAATTTTCTTTCTTGAGGATCTATTCAGTGATGTTAGTGGGTTATTGAAATCCCCTACTATTATAGTATTGCTGTTATTCTCACCCTTTATATCCATCAATGTCTGCTTTATGTATGTTGGGGTTCCTATGTTTGGTGCATAGATATTTATAATAGTTATATCTTTTTTTTGAATTGTTCCCTTTATCATTATGTAGTGTCCTTCTTTATCTCTTACTACAGCCTTTGTTTTAAAGTCCATTTTGTCAGATATAAGTATTGCTACCCCTGCTTTTTTTTTCATTTTGATTTGCATGAAGTATTTTTTTACATGCTTTTACCTTCAGTCTATGTGCATCTTTTGTTTGAAGGTGTGTCTCTTTTAGACAGCATATGTATGGGTCCTGTTTCTTTTTCCACGCATCTACCCTATATCTTTTGATTGAATCATTTAATCCATTTGCGTATAAGGTTATTATTTTATGTGGTTCTTTATTGCCATTTTATTCCTTAAAACTCTATTCTTCTTTTTCTATATTTTTCCCCCTTTGACCTATTCACAACAGGTCCCTTAGCATCTCTTGCAGAATTGGTTTGGTTTTAATGAATTCCTTGAGGGTTTTTTTTGTCTGGGAAGCTCTTTATCTCTTTATCTATTTTAAACATTAGCCTTGCTGCATAGAGTAGTCTTGGTTGTAGGTTCTCTTTCTACTTTATTTTGAATACATCTTGACATTTCTTCTGGCCTCAAGTGTTTCTGTTGAGAAGTCGGATGTCATCCTTATGGGAGCTCTTTTGTAGGTGATAGCCCTCTTTCTCTAGCAGCTTTTAAATTTTTCTCTTTTTCACTTATCTTTGGTATTTTAACTAGATGTGTCTTGGTGTAGATTTCTTTGGGTTTCTCTTTGATGGAGTTCTCTGTGCTTCTTGAACGTGTGAAATGTTTTTCAGCCTTAATTTAGGGAAGTTTTCTGCTATGATTTGATTGAACAAAGTTTCTATTCTTTGTTCTTTCTCTTCATCTTCCGGAACTCCTATGATGCAGATGTTATTTCTATTCATGTTGTCACAGAGCTCCCTTAGAGTTTCCTCATATTTTTTGAGTCTCTTTTCTTTTTTCTGCTCTGCTCTGTTCCTTTGTTTATTTTGTCCTCTAACTAGCTGATTCGATCCTCAGCTTCATCCATCCTGCTTTTAATTCCTTCCATTGTGGTCTTTAGTTCTGATACTGTATTTGTCATTTCTGTCTGATTCTTTTTTATTATTTCAATTTTCTTTTTTATACTTCTTATGTCTTTATTTAGGTGTTTGTAATGTCTATCCATTGTTGCTCTAAGCTCTTTGAACATCCTAACTATCATTATTTTATACTCTACATCTGGTACTTTGGTTATATCTGGTTCATTCAGGTCCTTCTCTGGGGATTTCTCTTGATTCATTAGAGTTGCATTTCTCGGCCTGCCCATTTTGTCTGTGTATAAGGACTTGGCCACTGGAGTTCAATGGGTGTTGCCTCTGTGTTCCCTAAATGTGATGTGCCTGCAGGCCCACCTCCCCTCTGCTGCTGCCTAGGGCGGTTGGGTATGGGCATTGCCGTCGCCGACCCAACAGCCAGCAGCTGTTGCTATCATTTCCACCTCTCCTCCGCAGGAAGGGCTGTGTTCTTGTGCCCCGTTCTACAAGCCTCAGCCTGTCTGGGCCTTCGCCTCGCCCCCGCAGCTGGGGTTGAGCACTACAGTCAAGCCACAAGCCTCAGCACCAATTTTAGGAGTGAGCACCTTTGCTCAGCTGCTGACCCTGCCTGTTCCCTGGTTTTAGCCCAACCCCCGTGGTCAGGGCTGGCTTGCGCAGGATCAAAAACCGCGGTTTCTCGGGCTGGGCAGTGTGCTGGTGTGCACTCAGCTGCGAGCCTCCACCTGTCCCTGGCTTTAGCCCCGCCCTTGCGGTCAGGGCCGGCTTGTGCAGTGTCGTAAACCTCGGAGGCCAGGTGATGCTGCACACCCATGGGCCCCTGCTCAGCAGAAGATCTCTGCCTGTTCCTGGCCTCCCACTTTTCCCCCAAAGGTGGGCCTACAAGCAGGCCCACAGCTGCCGGACCACTTTCGCGCATCCCCTCCACCGCTGCTGGGCTAGACTGAGCTCACGCCGGCTGGTCCTCAGCCCCCACTGTCAGAACCGCATTTCCACGCCCCACCACTCCATCCCTCCAGCAAGTCCTCAGCAGTGTGGGTGGGGGCACTGCAGCTAAGACCCTAACCCTCCATAGTGTAGTCCTGGAAGCTCCCTCTGTCTAAGCAGCTCTGCTCTAAGTGCCACGGGAGAGCTTGTTTCGCTGGTGTCCTGTCTTCCTTTGCAGGTATTGCTAGTTGCAAGGGAAATATTTGTTTTCAATTAGGGAAGTGACTCAGCCCAGGGGTTAGGGTGGTTATCCCTCAGAGTGTTTCTCCCTGTGCCTTTCAGTCCACACTCTCTTCCCAGTGCTCTGGTCCTCTCATCTGTCCCCATTCCCCGGAGCTCCAGGTGAGTGGTTGTGAGAGAGGTTTTCTGTGCTGCCCCTTTAAGAAGAATCCTGGGTCTGAGAAAACTGTCTCTTTCTCACAAACAGTATGCTCACTTGTTTCACAGCTCAATACCGTCTGTCCAAACACCTCTTCAAGGCTCTGGGGCTGCAGGCTGGGGCTTTGTTCCTGGGACCCAGGTCCCTCCCTCTCCGCTAAACTCTCTTCCCACCATGCGAGTCTGCTGTTTGCTCCAGGGAGGTGGGCAGCCCTTTCCACGTTTTCACTTTTCCTACCAGTCTCAATGTGGCTTCTTCAGTATTCCTTGCTTGAAGAGTCCACTTAGTTTAGTTCAAAGTTGGTTTATCCAGATGATGGTTCTTAAAATTAAGTTATAATTCACTTTGGTTCCAGGAGTTGGAAGTTGGTACATGCACCTACTCCATTGCCATCTTGCTGTCCGGGCCTCCCACTGATATTTTATAAAAACAAATCCTTTCCCTCCTACAGAGAATACATATTCTATTCCCTCCCTTATCTGTCTGTCTGTATGTGTGTATTTAAGAATATAATTGAGATTTTTATTTTAATCAAATCATTTATATAATTAATATCTTTGTATAAATCAACTGTTAATTTCTAAGATAATATATTAAAATCACCCACTATGGTTATGGCATTATCAACTCTCTGTTTATTTCTAACAAATTATACTTATTCTATTGCTAGATTATTTAGAAGGTCAAGATTCATGCTTTAGCCTTTAAATTTACCCTTACATAGATAAATTAGATAAAGATTTAATTACATTTGTTTAAAAAAATAAAGGTAACCACTATAAAAACAGATTACATAGTAGAACTTTCATATATCCAGAAGAGAAAGAAAGAATTCAAAATACATCTTTATCAATTTTGCAAAAAACAAGAAATGAGACAAGAGGAGTGAGTATAAAATGATATCATAGGACTAGCAGAGAAATATCATAAGAAAGCAACAAAAAGGAAGGGTGCAGGGAGATGGCAGGAATAAAAAAATTCAATTACCTTGTGGCTACTATGCTAAGTGAAATAAGTCAGTCAGAGAAAAACAAATACCGTATGATTCCACTTATATGTGGAATCTAATAAACAAAATAAACAAACAAAATAGAAACAGACCATAGATACAGAAAACAGACAGCTATTAGAGGAAGAGGGATTTGGGCGGCTGGGTGAAAAAGGTGAAGGAATGAAGCAGTACAAATTGGTAGTTGCAGAATAACTACAGAGATACACATTACAGCATTGAAAATATAGTCAGTACTATTGAGATAAATAGGTATGGGGCCAGGTGGGTACTCAAACAGCAGGAGAAACACTGTAAAACAAATGATTTTCTAACCACTTTGCTGTACATTTGAAACTAATAAAGAATAATGAATGTAAACTGTAACTAAAAAAATAAAAACAAATTACCTTATTTAATATAAATTGATTAAAATCCTATATTAAAAAATAAAGATTGTTAAATTAAGTTAAAAAACAAAATGGAAGATTTTTTTGTATACAAGTGCAAAATGGCAGAAAAGATATCAAGTCATGCTACTTATCAACCTTTATATTTGCAGTGCTTATCACATTTATTCTGTCTCCACTGAAATTGTCTACAGTAGACTTCCTCCATTCTGACTTTAACTACTAAAATAGTTTCTTAAGTGGGCTCCATATCACCAAGTTTGCTGCCTCCAATCAATGCCTCCATGTTATAGCTTGAGTAACTTTTCTAAAGTAAACTCTGAGTTCCACCTCAAGTCTCTAACTTCATCACCCAATGCTACCCTGTGAAATTTTTTCATTTAGCTACACCAAACTAGAGTTCTTCATGTTCTCTAAATGAGCTGTTATATACTATATCTCTGAGTTATTTTCATTTGTAAAAGTTCTATAAAAGCAGAGATTATGACTATTTAGGCTATCAGTAAACTTTGTCAGTGAATAATATGCAACTGAATTAATGAAGAGTAAAAGAATTGGTAAATGGATAAATAAATAGTATGTTTCCTTTTTAGAGTTCTACTCTCATCTGTCTCTAATTCTTCTACTTTTCAAGACTTCTCTGAGAAGCTTACAACAGTATATGACATAATAAATTATTTAATGTGACAATATAGATATAATATCTTCTTTGGTAAAGAAAATCTATATAACCTGAAAGTCATTCATAATGTCTTACCTAAAAATAACATCCTTCTATCAAGTGAACTAGAATTCATATTTATTTCCTTTTATGCCTTTATCCTATTTTTTATCCAATGATCCTAGTACTTTCCTTCTTTTTCCACTCAATTTAGTATTTTTTTTTCCCTCAGTGATAAGTGTTTCTCTTGCCTCCTAATAAGTCAAGAGTTCAGCTTCCCAGAGTTCTGGATAATGAGTTAGAATCCCAAGAGATGACACACAGAGAAAAGAGAGCAGCCTACTCACCTTCACCTACACTGTCTCTGAACTGACTCATATGTAAGAGAGAGTGGCACACAGAGAGAGAAAGGGCCAGGAAAAGCTCTCTTGGCCTCAGTTTCTTTACATGTAAAATGAGTATCTGAATATAATAATCCTGAAACAGCTGGTATATCTAATAAACAAATAGTTTGTACCAGTTCATCTCAATTTTATGCTAGATATATAAAAAAAAGACTGTTTTTTGCTTTGTATAAATCTTTTTGCTAAGCCCTTCTATAAGCTCTCAATACAGGAGAGGCCTACATTTAAAGGAAACCCTCTGTGGGAGTTAGGGTAATGAATGAACTCTTCAGTCTATCACTTTAGGGCCCATGTGATTATACAGGGCAGAAGGGCCTGAGACAAATCAAGGTCTAACCCATCTGTATACACTGTTTCCTGGACAAAATAATTTTGCATCTTTCAGGCTAAAGGACTCTAAGCTGGAGTAAAAAATCTGACCAGTTTCCATACATGTTATTTTATGTTTTCAATCTTGAAATAGCTCAATATTGTGGGGTGCCAAGATTAATTGTGAGGTGTGCCTCAAGCAATGTATTACTAATAATCAAGTGCCAAATTTTGCATATAATTACCTTTTCTATAAATTAAAAAAGACTCAAAGTTACTCTTGTCTATATCACTCTCACCAACACGTGGTCTAATCTTTCCTGGAATGAAAGATGCAATTACAGCAAGAACACGCAAAAAAATAAGCATGGGTTCTGCATGCAAACATCATTTCTTATCTGCTTTAAGAAAGATATACTTTAGGAACTAATGCATTAAATGATTAATTCAATCAACAAACAACCACTGACATGAGTATGGTAAATAGATGGAGAGGGATGATCTAGATTAGGGAGGGCCCTGGCTAAGAAAAAGTGCTTTGGTTAGCCTAATTATACATAGGGGGGAATTTTGGCGGGAGATTTTGCTCTGTGCTGTAAATTAATTTATTACCCAACTCTTATCAATCAAATGCTCTTCAGATCATCTATTTTGTGATTTATTGCACTGTTTCTCAACCACAGCTACATAGTATTGCCACCTAGGAAATCTGTTAAAAATATCTAATCCTCCAGAGATCCTGTTTAAATTGGTTTCCCATTAATCCATGGGGTTTCTGCTTCAGTTGTCTAGGGTTAGTCTGAGAATTTATAAGTATTGCTGACACCACTGGTCTGTGAACCACATTTTGAGAAACACTGTGGTAGAGTGGGCCACAAAAAGAACCAGGTGAGCGTAACACTCTGGAAATCTATTAATAACACAGCTTCACAGACTCATGTCATGAAGGTCTGATTCAGAATGTTTGGCATGAGGTCTACGGCCATACCACCCTGAACGCGCCCGATCTCGTCAGAATGTTTGGCATGAAGTCGGGGGATTTTTACTTTAACTGTTATCCTCAACTCTTCTCACCGGAAAACAAGAGACCTCTGGCAGAAAGTGGAGAAGGACAGTGGGGATGGTTTCTCGGTTTTGTACATGGTACTGCTTCATGGACTGAAGCCATGTGGCAAGTTACCACATGTTATTCCGCG
This sequence comes from Rhynchonycteris naso, assembly GCA_037038555.1. Lineage (NCBI taxonomy): Eukaryota > Metazoa > Chordata > Mammalia > Chiroptera > Emballonuridae > Rhynchonycteris > Rhynchonycteris naso. Next base: position 97,636,349 of record CM072999.1, read on the forward strand.
GTTTCCCTATGGCAGGTACCAGGGCAGATCTTCCTCCACTCTAATCTGCTTTTCTGCTGGCCCTGCCGGCTTTCTAACCACCGGCTCCTTTCACTGCTGGACCTTCTCCATCCGGGCCCCACGGGCCAGACTCAGCTGACTTCGGCAGCGCCAGCCCTTCCTTACATTCACCCATCACATTTCTCCAGTGGACTGCTCACATCACTGCAATCACTGTTTGCTCACCATAAACTTTCCTCAGATGAAAGGAATCTGACTTTCATCAGCACTACTTTATGAAGTAAACGCTAGAACAAATTTTCTTATATTTGTGATATGTACCTCTTGTAACAGAATACTCTTTTAACACATTGGCAGTATCAAATTATTTGTATTTTTATGTTATTTAATGTGTAAACACAAATTAAATTTAAACACTTTTATCAATTATGATAATATAACCATATTATTCATTAAATATAAGCTGGAAATACAATAAAAAATGAATATAAATGTAATATTCTAGATAATGCATTTATTTCAGAAAATACTTAGTTGTGCTTACTGATAACAAAATGTAGCATAATAATAAATTGCTACACTTAAAATGCTTCTGTATTTTGATATCAATATTTATGCCTGCCTTTATAATCCTTTTAAAACTATAGTATGAATAATATTAAGTCTTTGACTTCTGGTTAATAAAAAGCATACCTTATACTTAACCTAAACAAACTCTTAGAAGGAGCAATCTTCTAAGATACAGATAGTATCATATTGAGTTGTGCATTTGAAACCTGTATGGTTTTGTGAACCAATGTCATGGCAATAACTTTTTTTATATATATATATTTTTTTTATTATTATTAATTCTAATGGGGTGACACCAATAAATCAGAGTACATATGTACAATGAAAACATCTCCAGGTTATCTTATCATTCAATTGTGTTGCATACCCATGGCAATAACTTTTTTATAAAAGAAAGAATTAATGATAAAGATGTCAGTTTTAACTAGACATTCCTTGAGAACTCTCTAAATTTGTCTTCTTTGCACAAAGAGAAATTTGGTATTATTATATTATCAGTATCTGTGTGAAATGCCTATGTGCACCAATTAGTGCCACAAGAAGAAACAGAAAATTTCTTTATTGAGGTATTTAGTTTTGGTATTACTGTTAATGAGTGACATGAACAAAGACAGAAGCCATAAACTACAGCCCACAAGGTTAACATGGGATGTCCTGCCACAGCCCTGCTTCTTTTGAGCTCAGGTGTTTATATTTTACAGTGCATGTCACACTACATCTCCCCTCAACACTTCCCATTCAGTGTATGAACCCATCATCAGTATGGCAGACACCGACGGAGATGACACCTGTCCTTCACTTCATAAGAAAATATATTTTAGATGCAAATATGAGCACTGATTCTGTAGCAGTGGATATTCAATAATGTGACATGTTTATATTAATCTTTAAATTTTCAACTATAATAAAAACAAAGAACTGAACGTATTTTCATGGTGAGTTCATAAGACCCCATGGCTATATCTATGAATTCCAGGGAGGGACAGAGGGCAGTTGAGCAAAACACTTTAGAATGTTGGTTCTTGTTGGGGTGGAGGAAAGAGTTACTTGGCCACTGAGGGTAGTCAATTTAAAAAACTTGAAACATTTTTAAACTACTCATGAAGTACTGTGAGATTTTGATACAAAATACTGTTTTTGATCATTTTCTGTCATGAAAATTTACTGTTGATGGGAAATAGCTACATATCTTATGTTAGAAAAAGAAGTTTAAGAACTACTATATTCAAAAACAATCAACTATTGGAGCCATCTGATGTTTACTATCTCTTTTCTATGTTTTTTGAAAACTTATTTTACTAACTACACTTCTACTTACTTGACTGTGCCTAATCTTTCTTTTTCACCGACTCTTCATCTTTACTCTTAAATACATGTGGCCTGCTAAGTTACTTTTTGTTTCTAGACTTTCATTCTCACCAACCATACTTCCATAAAATACTAAAGAGACTGCTTTTAATATTTTAAGTTATTGAGAAAAGGAAAAAGATGATTGAGGATTCAGTAAATAAGTATATCAAATAAAAATTTAAATCACTCCCACTCATCACTGTATTATGATTACAAAAAAAAAAAGAAGAGTTAATTATTTCAAGAGGTAGCCAAAAACTAAAAACAAATTTAAATTATAACCAAAACTTGCCTGACAAGGCGGTGGTGCAGTGGATAGAGTGTTGGCCTGGGATGTGGAAGACCCAGGTTCAAGACCCCAAGGTAGCCAGCTTAAGCATGGGCTCATCTGGTTTGAGCAAAAGCTCACCAGCTTGGACCCAAGGTTGCTGGCTCCAACAAAGGGTTACTCAGTCTGCTGAAGGCCCGTGGTCAAGGCACATATGAGAAAGCAATCAATGAACAACTAAGATGTCCCAACAGCAATGAAAAACTGATGATTGATGCTTCTCATCTCTCTCCGTTCCTGTCTGTCTGCCCCTATCTATCCCTCTCTCTGACTCTCTCTCTGTCTCTTTTAAATAAATAAATAAAATGAAATAAAAATTATAACCAAAACTTTCAGTTCACACATATCTCAGCCCAGTAAACAGTTCCATTAAGGGCAAATGGCACAAACTAAATTCTTCACAGAATATAATACCAGATGTATTAAATTTAGAACTTTAAGGACTTTAATATCATCTTTAATTTTTTTAAAATTTTATCCAGTGGCTAGTCAGATAAAGTATCTGCAAAAATAACTTCTGGTTTCAAATAGGTTCCTAGTGAATAGGATTTGATATCTGGACCACAGCTTAAAACACAAAAAAAGTAATATTTGGATGGAGATGAAGACAAGACTAGACAGACAAGGTCTTTTCCCAGAATACTATCTGGCCTATCAGGAGGCCTTTCTACTGGACGTAGATGGATAGAAGGGAGGCAAATGATTGTAAAAACTTGAGTTGGCAGTTTCACTGGAGGCATTTAAGAATATATATTAGGTATATTTATAGAGAGAAATATAAGAAAGTGCTCTGGGGATTCATAAGACAACATTTGAGAAAGGATCCATGATATCTCTATATTCATTTAATCTTTACACAAAACTGACTTCTCTGAATTTTAGTTCCCTTATTAAAGTGACCTGTCTGGGCTAGATCAGATTATTAATTATGCTGCAGTGATAATTTAATCCGTATCAAGTGTCCTAACCCAAGAAATGTTAAATCTTGCATATGTCTAATAGTGGCCTGCAGAGATTCTGCTCCATTTAGTCATTCAACCACCTAGTGGATAGAGGCCTTGAAACCACCTCTAGGCAGGCTTTATGGAGCACCATTGTAGGGAAAGATATTGATAATGCACACACATAGCTTTTAAATAGCTGAGCCAGAAAGTGATATTCCCACCAGAGCCAATTGGTTAGAAGTATTCTCATGGTCCCAACTGATTGCAATAAAATATAAAGGAGGGTATGCAATATATTGTGATCATTTCCATATATATCACAATCTCAAAATTGTGAGCAGGGGTTCTAAAATATTGTTCTCTAATTTTAAAGACTGGCATTTACTGACTACCTTCTATTTATCAATTTATACATGTTAAAACTTATTACCTACAATATTAAAATATACCTAAACTCTACAACCTACAATCCACTAAAGTAGGTAATATTATCCCAATTTTATATATGCAACACAGGTTTTGAGAGAACAATTTTTCTAGTAAGTATTGAAGTTGAGTTCTTAATCGAGGGCTATTTTACACAAATAAACAGCAAGATTGTTTGTCCATGTCTCACTGTCTGGTCTGAGTATGGTATAATAAAAATGGCTTTTGAAAATGGCATAAACATAGGAAAACAAATATCAAATTTATTTTAATTATATTAAAATGTCTAAAGGAAATGGTATGTTTATCTGTAATAAGACTAAAGGTTATCTAAAATGTCACATTTCTGTACTTTTGATTGAAATTATGTAAAATCATATGATAATGAGGATTATCTAATGCTTATTTAACACTTCAATAGCTCATTACACATTTCCGGTAAAGAAAACTACGTGACATTAGATCAATTGAATAAAAATTATAGGGATTCTTCATGACATAAATTAGGTGTAATTGGGATAGACTAGGTGAGTATGAAGAGACTGATAGCTCTAGAATTCCCATATTATATTTATATACATTATTGTTTTCATATTTGCAACTTCTTTGTTCTTGCTAAAAAGACACAGCAATGCCATCACATTGGTTTTCCTGATGTTTTCTTTGCATGGCACCAGCTCTACAGTTATTTGGAAACCGCAGGTGACTGAATGAAGTTTTCTCTTTGCATTTGAAGGCTGGACATCAATTATTGCAACAAGAAAATTCTTAATTTAATTAATAATCACTGGAAATTCTCCCTTGTCTTGCCACTTCTAAATTTATCCTCAATTAAAAAGATGTTTTCATTTATTCATTTAGCAATATTCATTGAGTACTACTCTATGTTCAACATCATTCTGGACTGGGATTTCAAAAATGCATATATGAAAGGCCTTCCTCTAAAACCCAAGATATCAGGAGTAAAAATATTTTAACATTTGTTTCTGTTTATTATTCTTCCTTAACTACCCTCCAAAAAAAATTCTCTTTCTAGCAATTTACCTATTTTGTAATGAAATCAAGCTTTTCATTATTTTAATAAGGCATTTGTGCTTGAATTATCTAAATGACACCTGTTTTCAAAATACCTAAGAATATTAACTAGTTTGTTTTTCTGTACAAAAGATAAAATCATGTTTTAAAAACATAATTACCTTTTATCAGTTATTGTAATAAGATTTATTTTATATATTTGTCTTGCAGTAATATACAAACAATTACTAGAAACAAAATATGGGTGAACTTTTTTTTCTTTTAGCTGATATAGTATTTTCAGGATCTCAGTATTTTGGAGAAATGAGTTACCGACATCTAGCACTTAAGAATATATACTACTTTTCACTACAGAAACACCTGAAAAAGAACAGCCAATCCGCAAGGACACAATTAATATAAAATAAAAAATTTAGAGACTTATTTATTTAAACTTTTTATGAATTAATCATTCTTTTTTTGTTTGGGGGAATTGGAAAGTTTTTCTGTGTTTTTTGAATACAGAAAAATTTACTGAGTTAATCCATAAATGCCCTCTTGTGACGGTCTCTAAAAATGCAACTGTGCTTTCCCCTATTTACTTTGCTTTGTTATTTCTAAAATAATTGAATATATTCGGACTGTAATCGTTTTCAATTAAAAATATCAATTTTACATTTTATCTGAAAAAATTAACTTATCTCTTTTCTAATAATATAAGTGATGTTTTGAAGTTGCAGCAGAAAAACTAGTTCCTTAGGGTAATTATTGGAAAACCTAAGGAAATACTCTAATTTTACTTTGTTGTACATGGTGAGGGAATTGTAGATGTTGTAAAAAGATCCTTTCCAACCTTTTCTTGAGACCCTCTTAGGTTAAAACACATGTCACAATATGATAGCTAAAAGATAGTAAATACATTGAATTAGCTTAAACCATTCTTTCATAAGTTATAGCTAATTTTAACCAATTATCTTATTTATATTTATTGGTCATCTCAGAGTTCCTAGCAGCAAATGTTACTATTCACATTTTTAAATTAAACATAATTATTGTAGCAGTTAAATCACTTGCCCAGAGATTAAAGTGAATGTATCACTCTATTACCTATGGGCCAACATGTGGCCTTCTGTGGGCTTTACACACACCTGAATTCAAAAGTCAAATGTCAGCAAAAGATTTTCAGAGAGCAGATGATGTGTATTTTTCAAAATTTGTTTCTAAAATTTTGTTTTAGTCCAAAAACTTTAGTTTCAAAACAAAAGAAACCTGATGGGGCGGTGGCGCAGTGGATGAAGTGTCAAACTGGGGCATGAAGGACCCGGGTTCGAAGCCCCAAGGTCACTGGCTTGAGCGTGGGCTCATCCAGCTTGGGCATGGGGTCACTGACTAGAGTGTGGGATCATGGATGTGACCCCATGGTTGCTTGGTTGAGCTTGGCAGTTGCTGGCTGGAAGTCCAGGGTAACTGGCTTGAGCAAGGGGTCACTCATTCTGCTGTAGCCCCCTTGTTGGGGCACATGTGGGAAGGTAATCAATGAGCAGCTTGGGTGCCACAGCGAAGGGTTAATGCTTCTTGTCTCTCTCCCTTCCTGTCTGTCCCTGCCTGTCTGTCTCTCTCTCTCTGTCATACACACAAAAAAAGAAAAACATATACACATACAAAAAAGAGAAGGTTGGAAAGTGTTTTCTTTCCAATATTGTCTATAACACCTTTCAGTAAAGATATAAATTATGAAATGTCTTGTTAAGAAGACATAACATAAAACTTGGGTTATAAACCAGACTGGTTTTAGGAGAAATACTTGTTTTGCTCAGTTTTCTCTTCTGAAAAATGGAAAAATAATAACTTACCTTTTAGGGTTTTGGTGAGATTTACATGAGGTCATATATATATATAAATTTATTTGCCCTTAGTAGAGGCTTGAAAATTATAACCCTTATTATTGGGAAAAAAATAGCTTAAATTTGTGTTATGGACTAAAAAGGAAACACAATTACCTTTATTTTAGTAAGATGGCCACATGTCAATAACTGCTAATTCCCTACCTTTAAAGCTTAAAAATAGTATAGCATTATTTACAACAGCCAAGATATGGAAGCAGCCAAGGTGCCCATCAGTAGATAAGTGCAATACTACTCAGTCATAAAAAAGAAGGAAATCTTACCCTTTGCAACTGCATGAGGAGACCTGGAGAATATTAAGCCAGTTAGTGGAAGAGTAAGTACCATATGATTTCACTTATATGTGAAAATTAATGACCAAGATAAACTAACAAACAAAATAGAAACAGATTCATAGACACTGAGAACAGACTACAGAAAAGAAAGGTGGTGAGAGTTGGGTAAAAAAGGTGAAAGAATTAAGAAAAAAAACCTCATAAACACAAACAATAGTGTGGTGATTAAAGGAGGGAAAACAGATTAGAGACAGGTAAAAGAGGGTAAATGGGGGATAAATGGTGATAGAAGGAGACTTAACTTGGGGTGGTGAATATGCTGTGTAGTGTATAGATGTATGATAGAATGGTATACCCAAAACTTATGTAATTCTGTTAACCAATGTCACCTTAATAAATTCAATTATAAGTAAATGGTATAATTATAAATGGTGTGCTTAATGCACATAGCAAATAAGAATAAGAAAATTCAGGAGAAGCAAGATGGCGATGGAGTAGGTGGACGTACCAACTTCCAACTCCCAGAAGCAAAGTGGATTATAACTCAATTTAAAGAACCATCATCTGGATAAACCAACTATGAACTAAACTAAGTGGACTCTTCAACCAAGGAACACAGAAGAAGCCACATTGAGACTGGTAGGAATAGCGAAAACGCGAAGAGGGCTGCCCAGCTCCCCGGAGCAAACGGCAGACCGGAGAGACCCGCGGGGCAGGAGGAAAGTTTGGCAGAGAGGGAGGGACCTAGGTCCCAGGAACCAAGCCCCAGCCTGCAGTCCTAGAGCCTAGAAGAGGCGTTTGGACAGTTTTGAAATGTGAAACAAGTGAGGGAGCTCCAAGGCCTACAGTGTGGAATATTAGGTCCCTTCCTACTCTGCTGAGGGCTGCTTAAGGGTTGGGGCGACAGGACGCTGAAACGCGGTTCTGTCGGCGTGGGCAGAGGCCAAGCCGGTGGGAGATCAGTCTAGCCCAGAGGGTCGGAGGGGACACGCAAAATCGGTCCGGAAGCTGCGGGCCCGCCTTTAATCCCACAAACGGGGACAAAGCTGGAGGCCAGGAACGGGCAGGCCCTGCGCAAGCCAGCCCTGACCGCGGGGACCAGGCTAGGACCAGGGACAGGCAGGGGCTCGCGGCTGAGCTCACGCTACCAGTCCCCCCTAGCCCCCCACCGGAGAAACCGCGGTTGGACAGTATACGTGCGCGAGCGGGCTCCGAGCGTGGGAACGGGCTAGACACCGAGACAAGTGGAGGCTCGCAGCTGAGCTCATGCTACTATCCCCACCAGGCTGGAGTAACTGCGGATTGCATTCAAACATGCACGAGCGGGCTCTGAACGCAGGGGCGGGGTAGTGTCCGGGACGAGTGGAAATACGTAGCTGAGCGGAAGCCAGAAAACACGCCCACCCCAATAAACCTTGGTTTCCGACCATGCTCAGAAGGGCCCTGGCCTCGAGGGCGGGGCTAAAGCTCCGGATGGGCAAAAGCTTACAGCTGAGAGCACGTCAAAAGCCCCGCCTAACCCGCGGAACTGTAGAGAGCAGGCTCTGACTGCTGGTTCTGGGTGGAAATCCGGAAATAGGTTGGTCCGCAGCTGAGCAAAGGTGCTCACCTCTACCCTTGGTGCTAAGTCTTGTGGCTTCAGTGACAGCCCCTCCCACGGAGGAGAGGCAGAAATCACAGCAGAAGCCACAGTGGGACGGCGCTGGCAACGCTCATACCCAACCACCCTAGGCACCGGCAGAGGGGGTGGGGAGCCTGCAGACAGACCACACCTAGAGAACACAAAGGCAACACCTACTGGACTCCAGTGGCCACAACTTGCTTATACACAGATTAAATGGGCAGGCAGAGGAATGCAAACCAAATGAATCAAGAGAAATCCCCAAAGAAAAACCTGAATGAACCAGATATAACCAAATTACCAGAAGCAGAATTTAGAATAATGATAGTTAGGATGTTCAAAGAAATTAGAGCAACACTGGATAGTCAATATGAACACCTAAATAAAGAGATAACAAGTATAAAAAAGGAAATTGAAATAATAAAAAACAATCAGACAGAAATGACAAATACAGTATCAGAACTGAAGACCACAATGGAAGGAATTAAAAGCGGGATGAATCCCGCTGAGGATCAAATAAGCGAGTTAGAGGACACAATAAACAAAGGCACAGAAGTAGAGAAGAAAAAAAAAAAAGAGACTTAAAAAATGTGAGGAAACTCTAAGGGAGCTTTGTGACAACATGAAGAGAAACAACATTCGCATCATAGGGGTGCCTGAAGAAGAGGAGAGAGGACAGGAAATGGAAACTTTGTTCAATCAAATCATAGCAGAAAACATTCCTAAATTAAGGCTGGGAAACACTCCACACATTCAAGAAGCACACAGAACTCCATTAAAGAGAAACCCAAAAAGATTTACACCAAGACACATCATAGTTAAAATACCAAAGCTAATGGATAAAGAAAAAATTTTAAAAGCTGCTAGAGAAAAAAAGGCTATCACCTACAAAGGAGCCCCCATAAGGATGACATCCGACTTCTCAACAGAAACACTTGAGGCCAGAAGGGAATAGCAAGATATAATCAAAGTAATGCAGAACAAGAACCTACAACCAAGACTACTTTATCCAGCAAGGCTAACGTTTAAAATTGAAGGAGAAATAAAGAGCTTCCCAGAAAAAGAAAGCCTGAAGGAATTCATAAAAACCAAACCAATTCTGCAAGAGATGCTAAGGGGCCTATTGTGAACAGTTTAAAGGGAGGAATGAATAGAGCAAAAGAAGAATACAGCTTTAAAGAATAAAATGGCAATAAACAACTACATATCAATAATAACCTTAAACGTAAATGGATTAAATGATCCAATCAAAAGACATAGGGTAGCTGCATGGATAAAGAAACAGGACCCATACATATGCTGTCTACAAGAGACACACCTTAAAACAAAAGATGCTCATAGACTGAAGGTAAAAGGATGGAAAAAAATATTTCATGCAAATGGATATGAAAAAAAAGCAGGGGAAGCAATACTTATATCAGACAAAATGGACCTTAAAACAAATGCTGTAGTAAGAGATAAAGGAGGACACTACGTAATGATAAAGGGAACAATTAAACAGGAAGATATAACTATTGTAAATATCTATGCACCAAATATAGGAACACCGACATACATAAAGCAGACTTTGATGGATATAAAGCGAGAGATTAACAGCAATACTATCATAGTAGGGGATTTCAATACCCCTCTAACAACACTGGATAAATACTCAAGAAAAAAAATTAATAAAGAAACAGCAGACTTAAAGGAGACACTAAATCAACTTGATTTAATAGATATCTTCAGAACTTTTCACCCTAAAGCAGTAGAATATACATTCTTCTCAAGCGCTCATGGTACGTTTTCTAGGATAGACCACATGTGAGGACACAAAAATGGTCTCAATAAATTTAAGAAGATTGAAATCATATCAAGCATTTTCTCTGATCACAATGCCATGAAACTAGAAATTAACCACAAAAGAAAAACTGAAAAATACTCAAACACTTGGAACTAAATAGCATGTTATTAAATAATGAATAGATTAACAATGAGATCAAAGGAGAAATAAAAAAGTTTCTAGAAACAAATGATAATGAGCATACATCATCTCAAAATTTATGAGACACAGCAAAAGCAGTTCTGAGAGGAAAGTTTATTGCACTACAGGCATATCATAAGAAGCTAGAAAAAGCTCAAATAAGCAACCTGACCCTGCATCAAAAAGAACTAGAAAAACAACAACAAATAAAACCCAAGACAAGTAGAAGGAAGGAAATAATAAAGATCAGAGCAGAAATAAATGACATAGAGGCTAAGGAAACAATACAGAGGATCAATGAAACAAGAAGCTGGTTCTTTGAAAAGATAAACAAGATTGATGAACCTTTAAGTAGACTCACCAAGGAAAAAAGAGAGAGGACTCAAATAAATAAAATTAGAAAGGACAGTGGAGAAATAACAACTGACACAACAGAAATACAAAGCATTGTAATAAAATACTATGAAGAACTATATGCCAAAAAATTAGACAATCTTGGTGAAATGGACAAATTTCTTGAATCATATAACCTTACAAAAATCAACCTGGAAGAATCAGAACACCTAAACAGACCAATTAAAATAAATGAGTCGAAACAGTTATCAAAAAACTCCCAACAAAGAATAGTCCTGGACCTGATGGCTTCACAAGTGAATTCTATCAAAAATTCAAAGAAGAACTAACTTCTATCCTTCTCAAGCTATTTCAAAAAATTCAAGAGGAAGGAAGACTTCCAAACTCCTTTTATGAGGCGAGCATAATTCTGATCCCTAAACCGGGCAAAGACAACACAAAGAAAGAAAATTATAGGCCTATATCCCTGATGAATTTAGACGCTAAAATTCTCAACAAAATATTAGCCAACCGGATACAGCAATATATGAAAAAAATCATATACCACGATCAAGTGGGATTTATTCTAGAGAGGAAAGGCTGGTTCAATATTTGCAAATCAATCAATGTGATTCATCACATAATCTAAAGGAAGGACAAAAATCACATGGTAATTTCAATAGATGCAGAAAAGGCATTTGATAAAATCCAGCACCCATTCATGCTCAAAACTCTCAGTAAAGTGGGAATACAGGGATCATTCCTTAACATGATAAAGGCCATCTACGATAAAACGACAGTAAACATCATACTAAATGGACAAAGATTAAAAGCAATCCCCTTAAGATCAGGAACTAGGCAGGGTTGCCCACTTTTACCACTCTTATTCAACATAGTTCTAGAAGTCCTAGCTATAGCAATCAGACAAGAAGAAGAAATAAAAGGCATCCAAATTGAAAAAGAAGAAGTAAAACTGTCACTATTTGCAGATGATATGATATTGTATATTGAAAACCCTAAAGTCTCAGTCAAAAAACTACTGGACCTTATAAATGAATTCAGCAAGGTGGCAGGATATAAAATTAATACTCAGAAATCAGAGACATTTCTATACACCAACAATGAAATATCAGTAAAAGAAATTAAGGAAACAATCCTCTTCACTATTGCAGCCAAAAAAATAAAGTACCTAGGAGTAAATTTAACCAAGGAGGTTAAGGACTTGTACTCAGAAAATTATAGAACATTGATAAAGGAAATCAAGGAAGATACAAACAAGTGAAAGCATATACCGTGCTCGTGGCTAGAAAGAATAAACATCATTAAAATGTCTATATTACCCAAAGCAATTTATAAATTCAATGCAATACCAATTACAATACCAATGACATACTTCAAAGATATAGAACACATATTCCAAAAATTTATATGGAACCAAAAAAGAACACGAATAGCCTCAGCAATCTTAAAAAGAAAAAATAAAGCAGGAGGTATCACTCTTCCAGATATCAAGGTTTACTATAAGGCCATTATACTCAAGACAGCCTGGTACTGGCATAAGAACAGGCACATAGATCAATGGAACAGACAGAGGACCCAGAAATGAACCCACAGCTTTATGGACAACTGATATTTGACAAAGGAGGAAAGAACACACAATGGAGTAAAGACAGCCTCTTTAACAAATGGTGTTGGGAAAATTGGACATCTACCTGCAAAAAAATGAAACTAGACCATCAACTTACACCATTCACAAAAACAAACTCAAAAGGGATAAAAGACTTAAACATAAGCCGTGAAACTATAAGCATCTTAGAAGAAAACATAGGCAGCAAGCTCTCTGACATCTGTATCAGCAGTATATTTGCCGATTTATCTCCACGGGCAACTGAAATAAAAGGCAAGATAAACAAATGGGACTATATCAAACTAAAAAGTTTTTGCACAGCTAAAGACAATAGGAACAGAATAAAAAGACAAACCACACAATGGGAGAACATATTCGACAGCACATCTGATAAGGGGTTAATAACTAAAATTTATAAAGAACTTATAAAACTCAACACCAGGAAGACAAACAACCCAATCAAAAAATGGGCAAAAGAAATGAATAGAAATTTCTCCAAAGAGGACATACAGATGGCCAATAGGCATATGGAAAAATGCTCAACATCACTAATCATTAGAGAAATGCAAATTAAAACTACAATGAGATATCCTTTCACACCAGTCAGAATGGCACTTATCAGCAAAACAACACAGAATAAGTGCTGGCGAGGATGTGGAGAAAAGGGAACCCTTCTGCACTGCTGGTGGGAATGCAGACTGGTGCAGCCACTGTGGAAAACAGTTTGGAGATTCCTCAGAAAATTAAAAATCAAACTGCCTTTTGACCCAGCTATCCCACTTTTAGGAATATACCCTAAGAACACCATAACACTGTTCGAAAAGAAGAAATGCGCCCCCATGTTCGTGGCAGCATTGTTCACAATAGCGAAGATCTGGAAACAGCCCAAGTTTCCGTCAGAAGACGAGTGGATTAAAAAGCAATGGTACATATATACTATGGAATACTACTCAGCCATAAGAAACGATGACATCGGATCATTTATAACAAAATGGATGTACCTTGATAACATTATATGGAGTGAAATAAGTAAATCAGAAAAAAAGAAAAACTGAGAACAGCATGATTTCATACATAGGTGGGACATAAAAGTGAGACTATGAGACATGGACAAGAGAGTGGTGGTTAAGGGATTGGGGAGGGAGGGAAGAGTGGGATAGGGAGAAGGGGAGGGGTACAGGGAAAACCAGATAGAATGTGACAGAGGACAATTTGACTTTTCGTGATGGGTATGCAACACAATTGAATGATAAGATAACCTGGAGATGTTTTCATTGTACATATGTACCCTGATTTATTGGTGTCACCCCATTAGAATTCATAATAATAAAATATATATAAAAAAAGAATAAGAAAATTCAGTAATGTGCATCCTATGTATTCTTCCATTGTTAACTTTGTTTCAATTCATTCTCTCAGTAAAACCTGATAATGAGTAGCAGAGGTTCGCAGTATTTTCTGAAGATGATGCAATCTTGAACTTACAAAGTCTTACCATCAGTAACTGGGGAAGAAAAGGCTGTGGAGAACACAAGTAAGTGATCTCTGGTGGAATTCAGAGGTATCCTGGACAAAAAGATGTCAGAGAGAAAGCAGGATGCAGGAGTCCTGGTCACTCTTACCTCCAGAAAGAAAACCTTAGGAGCAAGAGAAAACTGAATCATCCACATTTTGGAAGTGGATAAAATATATTTTGCCGCGCTACCAAGGCAATGAATGCAATTTTCTATTTTAAGATTTCTTGCAAATAATAATGACTTTAATTTCACAATCACGTATAAATTTCACACCAGAGTGAAGGAATAATTGAATGAGAAAATAATTGTCAGTTATGATACTGAAAAAGACCCCTCACCCTCCTTTTTCTCACCTCCTATATTCAATGCATTCCCATTCTGTTATATTTGACTTTCTAAATATATCTTGACTTATTCCACTCTTTTCTACCTTTACCATTCCACCTTAGCTATAGATATCATCTTTCATCTAGGTTACTATAATCACCTTCAAATCTGTATCTTGAATCCACTCTGTTTCCCCATTACTACCCCTCCCTCTTTCTATCCTAAACATACACTCTGAATTCTGTCTCCAAATCATAGTCAGGGTGATCTTTTGAAACTACAGATATAATAAAATAACACATTAGTTTGAAACTCTTTACCCTTTTCCATGACTCATAGAATCAAGTGCCCAATCCTAATGTGTAAAGCACCTGTCTGACCTTCCTTATTTACCTCTCCAATCATGTGTTTGGCCACTCTTCTCAGAAAATTCTGGACCACACTGGCCTTTGTCTAGTCCCTTAAATATATATACTTCTTCCCTATTTTAGGGGTCCCTTGCACATTTTTCCCCTGCCTCCTTGTTTTCCTGCCTACTCCCCTTCTGATCCCAGCTCACATATCAAATGTCTTGCTACCTCTTGGACAAGTATAGCATCTGTGTTCTAAACTCACTCCTGGGTCATTTCCTCCAAACAACTTGTCACAATTTACACTTAAACATTTACTTGATATACATTGATAAGCACTGACTATGGCCCCATTAGACTGCAAATTCCATAAAGCTATGTCTATTTGCTCACCATGATAATTTCAGGGTCTTTAACAGTACTTAGTCATAGATAATACTCAGTAATAATTATTTGTTGAATAAATTTAATTGCTTGTTTATTTCTCTACCAGAGAAATTATTTTATGTTTCATTTTTCTTCAAACACATACGCACTCTACACAACAATTTTAGTGTTTTTCTCTTCTTAATTCCAAAATGACCAAACAACTAACCTGTCTAAATCTACCAATGGGCCCTTCTCACACATTTCTTTCCAATTCCGTCTTCTTTGAGGGGAACTAGGCCTTTGATGCATTCTCTTCTGCCCTTATTCTTCTCTCTAATTTTAAATTTATCTTTCTCACATGTGTGCATTCTTCCAATTTTTCTCTCTTTTTCTATTTCAATTTTATTTCACTCAGGAAAATTTCCTCCAGTGTTATCCTCTTTCCCACTTCCTCTCTTTTACCTCCTTTCTCCTTCTCTTCCTCTCATCCTTTTCCTCTTCATTTTCCTTTATAATACCTGTATCTAAAATATATATATTCTAAGTTCCAGAAATCTACTTTTGAAATTTCAGCTTGTAATTTTTGTAAAATAGAATTTTCTAAAATACTTTTGGCTTACAAAACCAAGATGCTATATATTTGTTCCATTAGCATCCAGATAAAGCCTACAATTATAGGATTGTTATGGTAATACTGTACTCTGCATCTGATTTAGAGATAAAATTAAATAAATAACTTTGGCATATTTATATAATATCAATGAATTACTATGTTATTAACTAATGAATGGTTTACACATATATAGTATTACATTAAGTGAATTTATTATAGGCTTAATAAGAGAAAAAAATAAACATTAAAAAGCGAAAGAAAAATTTTTTTTTAATTTTCAATGTAAATGTGTTTACTTTCTCAACCTAACCATATTATACTTAATGTTGCAACTTTATGATTATTAAAAACTTTTAAGAATAGCAATATCTAGCCTGACCAGGTGGTGGCGCAGTGGATAGAGCATCGAACTGGGAAGGGAAAGACCCAGGTTCGAGACCTCGAGGTTGCCAGCTTAAGCACAGGCCCATCTGGTTTGAGGAAAAGCTCGCCAGCTTGGACCCAAGGTAGCTGGCTCCAGCAAGGGGTGGTTTGATCTGCTGAAGACCCGCGGTCAAGGCACATGTGAGAAAGCAATCAATGAACAACTATGGTGTCGAAAAACTAATGATTGATGCTTCTCATCTCTCTCCGTTCCTGTCTGTCTGTCCCTATCTATCCCTCTCTCTGACTCTCTCTCTGTCCCTGTAAAAAAAAAAAAAAAAAAAAGAAAGAAGGAATAGCTATATCTAAAAATAATCTTAACTGGCAGAAAATTTTGAATTCTGAGCAATATTTAAATTATAATCTTGAATAAATTATTTAATCTTTCTAGAATTATATATAAAACTCAACAAGCTAGATGCTCAGTTGAGTAGAAATTACTCTATGTAATTGGATATTTTACAAGTACCCTGAGAAACATTGAGGACAAAATATTACATATAAAAGAATTCTTAAGTGTCAAATTTAATTTTATGAAAATTGTTTGTGTACTCTAAAATGAGATATGTCATTCTGCATGTCTTGAAACCTTTAACACACAATCAACTACATTTAAAAAATATATATTTCCTTTGATTTGAGAGGGGTGAAGGGAGAGAGAGAGAGAAGCATCAATTCGTTTTTTCTAGTTGTTCCAGTCAATTGTGCATGCATTGATTGCTTCTCATATGTTCCCTGACCATAGGTTGAACCCACAACCTCTATCATTTTGGGTGGACTCTTTATTCACTAAGCCACCCAACTAGGTTCTCAACTGGATATTAATTAAAATTTTACATAAGCTGACAATTCACTGAAGCGATTATGGCCAAAATTACTTATACATTTAGTATGTGAAAACCAAGAGTGGTTTTGGTTTACTTAATGGTCTTATTTCTATAAAGTTAATAAACATTTTAACACAAGGTACAGTATCATCTAAAAGGACAGACTAAGGTAACATGGGGTATCAGTTCAAGTCTTCAAAAATTTAATGATCAATGAGTTGTAGTATGAAGAATACACGATTACAAAGACAATATTTCTACCCTTTTAGACTAAGAGTGAAATGAGAAAGAAAACTGATTTATTTTCAAACAAAAAGTAAAAGAAGAAAAAAATTAGAGGTTTTGCAAATACTAATTTTGCATAAATCGGAGAACCCATCTTTCAAGATCATATAATTAATTCTTTAGTGAGGCCATGGGTTTAGTATTTCTTGTCTAGCAAATATGAAATAATTATTTATTTCACTGGGTGGTTTTACATATATTTTTTAAAACTCTATTTGTTCATTTTAGAGAGGAGAGAGGTGGGGGAGGAACAGGAAGCAACAACTCCCATATGTGCCTTGACCAGGTAAGCCCATGGTTTTGAACCAGTGACCTCAGAGTTCCAGGTCGATGCTTTACCAACTGCATCATACAGGTCAGGCGGCATCTTTTTTTTTTTTAATTTTTCAGGATGAGTGTTAAAAAAAAAAAATGTAAATGATTACATTTTCCAATTAAAATAGACTCTTTGAAATTAAAAATATATATATAAAATTGATCAGTGAAATAACATTGAGAGGCCTGGAATAGAGTGAGATTTATAAAAAATATATATTACTCTTTGTTTATTAACATAGAAAATATTATGGTAAAAGTTCTGCATGTCACATTTGTATATTTAGGACAGAGAGGCCCAGTTGACATACATGTTTTAGTATATACTCTTTATAAAAATATTCTCTGATTTTTATAGGGTTATACTTTCTGATAAAAAATAAATAATTTTTATTTTCTATAGAAGAATTTAAATTATAGCCCTGGCCATGCAGCTCAATTGGTTGAAGAATCATCCAGAAAATAAGAGGTTGCTGGTTCAATCCTTGGCCAGCGCACATACAGGAACAGCTTAATGTTCTTGTCTCATAAAAGGAATTCAAATTTGATATTAGGTACTTTTCTACATTTTGTTTGCTCACAAGAGTCTTTCTTATTGAGGCATAAGATTCTTTCTCAGTGGTTAAGAGGAAAAAGGCAAAACAAACAAAAGAAAGACCTCACTGAACTGGCTAGCACATAAGATCTCATAAGTAAAAAAAAAAAAAGCCCAATCTAAAGTTATAATTTTGCCTCCATATTACACGGCTATAAAGCTGAGCTGCTTATCAATTTGTCCAAAAGTTTAAAAGGAGACAAATTTAAAAAAATGCATGGTGTATGCTTGAACAAACTTAGCATCAACTTGGAAAAATTTCTATCTCCATCTTGTTCATTTAAAGTCATTATAAAGAAATACATAAGATAATTATCTAGTACTCTAATATTTTTTTTGTATTTTTCCGAAGTAAGAATTGGGGTGGGGGTTTTGGGGGCTGGCAGACAGACTCCCACTGAGATCCCCCCCCCAGCTTGCCCACCAGGGGGTGATGCTCGACCACTCTGGGGCGTTGCCCAGCTGCAATCAGAGCCATTCTAGCGCCTGAGGCAGAAGCCATGGAGACATCCTTAGCACCCCAGCCAACTTTGCTCCAGTGGAGCCTTAGCTGCAGGAGGGGAAGGAAGAGATACAGGTATTGATCAACTTACAACCTATGCAACTTACAACCATTCGACTTTACTACCACAATCGCTAGCCACAACTGCTCCGCATCTGGAGCAGTTTTTGTATGCACCTGTATTCTGTAATTTTGTATGTTTTGTAAATATTAAACCAGTTGTACTGGTAATGCAGTGTTTTACTTAAACCTGACGAATGTGAAAATAAACAAAATGGTGTAGAGATGATACAAATGGCATAAAATGAACAAAGAAAATTATAATATATAACAATAATGAAAGAAAACTATGATAAAATATGACTTAAAGATTTTTATAAGATCATTTCACAGTACTATACATATAGCCTACTCAACTTACAACCAAATTGTGTTACGACTGGTCTGTTGGAACCAATCGTGGTTGTAAGTCGAGCAGTAGCTGTAGAGAGAAAGGAGAAGGGGAAGAATGGAGAAGCAGATGGGTGCGTCTCCTGTGTGCCCTGGCCAGGAATCAAACCTGGGACTTCCACACGCCAGGGCAACGCTCTACTGCTGAGCTAACTGGCCAGGGCCTCCAATATTTTTAAGTAAAGCTTTTTAAATATGCTAACTATATTATAAAAGTGTGGGTCACATGCTATAATATGTTGTCCTATATCACTTGAGTAAAGCTTAGAAAATAATTTCTCAGAACTAAATTATTTAAGATATTCTAATCACTGAAATAGTTACAAACAAGTTAATAATTAGAAATTGTTTGAGTATTCATTAATGGAAAAAATGGCAAATAATACTACAAATATCTTCTAAAATTTAGTATGTATATTTATTTTATATTTTCCAATTTAATTACATAATAAATAAGAAAAATTTAAGACAAGAATATAAATTTTCCCAGAAAACAACTCAGCTCAGATCACATCATTTTCCTTACCCTGACATATTTCTGTCTCTAAGACAGAATGCCTTAGACCAGTGGTTCTTAACCTGGGTTCTATCGAACCCTAGGGGTTCAATGAGTCAGTCTCAGGGGTTCGGAGAAGCCTCTGCTGCAGAGGCCAGAATAAAGTAATACCGTAATTTGTTATGAGTTCATGCACTTTGTTGGTTTTGTTCTTTGAGCAAGGTGATGTTCATTCACGGCTCATTTTGTGCACCAGTAAACAAACATATACCTATGTCTTGAATTTGGAAAAACAATCGTATTTTATTTATCACTAAAGAAGGGTTCAGTGAATGCGCATATGAAACTGGTGGGTTCAGTACCTCAAAAAAGGTTAAGAACCACTGCCTTAGACTATATTTTTTCCTAAACTAAACTATTTAAAGTTTATAATTTGTATCATATTACATACTTTGTGTTAAGTAAATTATAATAATAACAAATTATATCTCAAGTTAAAATATTTTCATATGTTAAATTTTTCATTATTATACAACTATTTTACTATGACTTTATGATAAAATACATAATGTAGAAATTCTCCACATTTTATGCAAAATATATAAAGTGTTCCTCTACTTAATTCAGGAATAGTGAATAGTCAAAGATACATTTTAAAATGATTCATGTCCTTAAGAAATTGACTTTTTGCGCCTGACCAGGCAGTGGCACAGTGGATAAAGCGTCGGACTGGGATGCGGAAGACCCAGGTTCGAGACCCCAAGCTCGCCAGCTTGAGCGCGGGCCCATCTGGCTTGAGCAAGGCTCGTCAGCTTGAACCCAAGGTCTCTGGCTCCAGCAAGGGGTTGCTCGGTCTGCTGAGGGCCCTGCGGTCAAGGCACATGTGAGAAAGCAATCAATGAACAACTATGGTATCCAAACAGCAACGAAAACTAATGATGGATGCTTCTCATCTCTCTCCATTCCTGTCTGTCTGTCCCTATCTATCCCTCTCTCTGACTCTCTCTCTGTCCTGTAAAAAAAAAAAGAAAAAAGAAATTGACTTTTTGCCACATGACTAATCTGAGTTTACATGAAACTAATGACCAACTTTTCTATTGGATTATATTCCCTTTTACAAAATTGAAGATGAAAATAGAAAAGGTATAAATGTGAAGCTATTATTATTTAGTCCATCTTCAAATTCTGGCATTTGTACCTGGTTAAGTCTTAAAATTCCCAAAGATCTGAGGTCATTTAAATATGTCCCTCCTTCTTCACCACTTAGCAAATTCATACTATATAGTAAACTGGACTGAAAACTTACTCCATAAAAGTTGAACTTCAAAAGCAAAACATAAATAGCTACTGTCAAATTGTGTGTCTGTGTGTGTGAGTGTGTGTGTGTGTGTGTGTGTGTGTGTGTGTCTGTGTGTGTGGCAGAGACAGAGAGAATCAGAGAAAGGAACAGATAGAAACAGACAGGGAGAGAGATGAGAAGCATCAGTTCTTCATTGCAGCACCTTAATTGTTCATTTACTGCTTTCTCATATGTGCCTTGACAGGGGGGCTCCAGCAGAATGAGTGACTCTTGCTAAAGCTAGTGACCTTAAGCTCAAATCAGTGACCTTGGGCTTCAAGGCAGCGACCATGGAGTCATGTCTATAATCCCATACTCAAGCCAGTGAGCCCGCACTCAAGTGGTGAGTCCACGCTCAAGCCAGAGATCTCAGGGTTTTGAACCTGGGTCCTCTGTGTCCCAGTCCAACACTCTATCCACTGCACCACTTCTTGGTAAGGTACTGTCAAATTTTAAATACTTTCAGCATCTTTTGAGTCAAAGGCTGCACCAGTAAGTATATATACCATAAATTTAGTAGTGACTACAGTGTTGGTATGAATGCAAGTGTATACATATGTTTTGTTTATTCATTTATTCAACAAGTATTTATGTAGCACTTATTATTTGACATGTATAATTTTTTAAATATTTTAATGTTGGATTTTAAATATAATAGCTACCCAACCAGGTGGTGGCGCAGTGGATAGAGCATCAAACTGGCAGGCAGAGGACCTAGGTTAGAAACATTGAGATCGCCAGCTTGAGCACGGGCTCATCTGGCTTGAATGCGGGCTCATCAGCTTGAGCATTGGATCACTGGCTTGAGTGTGGGATCATACATATGACCCCATGGTCACTGACTTGAGCCCAAAGGTTGCTGGCTTGAGCAAGGGGTCACTTGCTCTGCTGAAGCCCTCTTTTCCCCCATCAAGGCACATATGAGAAAGCAATCAATGAACAACTAAGGAGCCACAATGAAGAATTGATGCTCTCATCTCTCTCCCTTCCTGTTTTTCTCTATCTGTCCCTCTCTCTGTTTCTCTCTCACTGTCTCTATCATAAAAAAATAAATAAATATAATTGCTATATTCTCCTTTATAGTACTTAAATACTCAAAAAAGAGCACAAAATTAATTTTTACTTGATAAGCATTGATTATACCTCATATTTCAAAATAGTAATTATAATATTTAAATATTAAATACTATATTATTTTATAATATTGTGGGTAAGAAGTTATAAAGCAACATAACAGTTTAATATACCCAGAGATCAACTTGTTAGACTCAAATATGTTAACACATACATATATAAAACTGACCTTGAGCCTAGTTGGTCTTCATGGTTATCATTCTGTATTACTCATATTCCTGTATAAAAATAAACACAACTGATGCTACCAGGAAGGAGAGGATAGCTAGCCAGATTACACTGTATAATATATCTAAACATTTAATAAATTATTTTTTTCTGTGAATTTTTACTTTACCTCTTCTTTTTAGTCATGTACATACAATACTTTCCTTTCTTCTTAATACTGAATGTAAAGTTTAGAAATCATTATGAAAAATAATAAGAAAATTAACTAGGGTAATATTAAATATAAAATATGTAGTTTTATTTATAAAAAGAAAATAATGAATAGTATATATGTGTGTGTATGTGTGTACACAAATACAAGTATATTTTCCAATCTATAATTTTTTAATCACATTAATTAATGCATTAATTAATGGGTTGTGAGTAACAACTGTTTAATCAAAACAATCTAAAATTTCAGGTGTTATATGCAACAAGATTTTTTTAACCAAGGTAATAGTAATACACATCATATTATTTATAGTAAGTCTAATCAGTGAATCTTATTATAAAGCTACCCATAAATTAGTGTACTTAAAACATAAATGTGGTGCCATTTAACTACTAGCAAACCAGTTTTATTGATAGAAATAGCTTGAGTTCAAAGAAGAATCTTGAAAAGTTTATAGCTTTATTTTTTGCAAGCAGCACAAACTAATAAGTAAAAACATATGAATTAGACAAAATACTTCATTAAGTTACTTCTATTGGTTGAGTCAATATGATATGATTACATTTCAGAGACATTTAATTCCCCATCATATAAAATCACATTGATGTTTGGTTATATTTTTCTCTTCTGGTGATGTAGCCATTCATAGCATTTTACTCATATCAAAGCAGAGATATTATGAAGTTAAAACTAAAGTCATTTCATCAAAGCTAATCACAAATTTTATTTTCTTAAGTGTTTCCGAGAGTAATAGCATTGCAGGTTTATAAAGGAGATTCTTAGAAGTACTCTTGGGTCTTGGGTTCTAATTAGAAAGAATACCATTAGACTTAGGAGCATTGCTGTGAATACAGTCAGGAGAGTCAAACCAAACACATTTGGTTCATGAAGCTTTGGATGAATCCTTTGAACACTGATATTTTAGGAAGATCTTAATGTTCAAAGTATAATTGGCCATTCGTTACTTAGATGGGCAGCTCCACAGTACTTTGCACCCATTCTGTATTCTTCTTATGTAAATGTATAAATGCTTCTTTTGAAATGATATAAAATTGAATCATTACATAAACTGGTAAATGATAGTTGCTCTCTATCTTACACGCAGTTTCCTTTTTATTGGTTAAAGAAGGTAGGTGAACATCACAGATGCAAAATGTTTGCTGTTAAGAATGTGTGTTTACAGGTGTGGAATACCCTAAGGATGGGTAGAACTGATATCCTGCTGCAGGTGCAGACTTTAATAAATAGAAACTTGTCTTTCCCCTAATCACTTCCCCTAATCACTTCTCTCCTTTATCATGCTTTTGGATTTTCTCAATTCACATTAAGTATCACTTGTGCATAAAGCATATACAGTGTAGGATATTTATTTAGCTATACATGTGACTAGATTTTCTGTGAATAAAACCCAAAATACATTTACATAAAAAAATTGGATGGTTTAATTTAAATATTTTAGGAGTGCTAGAATACTAATAAACATCTGGAAGAACAGATAAAACTAGATCAATGTTTAGCCTTGTTATGAGTAACACACTAGCATACGATTAGGTTTATAATGGTTGTAATATAACAAAACTGTTGTATGAAATATTTTGTTTAGCCTTCATTAAAAACTGTTAATGCACTTGTGTTTTCCATGGACTAAATTTTTTGCAGCAGACGCACGTTATTAGTATAATACAAATATGCTAAAAAGCAAACAGTTTGGTGTTAAAATGTTTTAAGTAGGATTATGAAGAAAAATTTTACACCAATCTTTATTTTTTCACTTTTACAGAGAAAATTTTACCACAAATTTCATGCTTTAATGATATTATACCAACTCTATTTTTTAAACTCATTTTGTCACTGTTTTGTAACAGAAACACTGTAAATATTATAGATGTGGTAAACTATTATACTTGTTTTCTTATAAATGAAATGATCTGTGCCAACACTGACAAAATGAATTAATGTGTTACTAAGGCAACAGCCACATTACATGCTTTCTCTTTCACAGTAGGCAGCAGAGCATATGGTTTTCTCTTAATGGAACGCTAGCTTCTCATTAACATACCAGTAGCAGTGTCAGAACTTACAAACCAGCATAACAGGGAGATGGAAAAACTTATAAATTAGACCCTTTCAGTACTATTGAGAAGGAAATGAGTGATGTTCGAAGGTACAATATTTAGCTAATACTGTGCCCCTTTCTGCACCTTATTTCCAGAAAAAATAAACTTTTTCTTATAATAAATATAAATACAAATATTGAAGTGCAAGTAAATTTTACCCTGCTTCTAAGAGTGATTGGCATTCTGATTTTGATAACTCTTCTTTAAAAATAATATTTCATTGCCGTTTTGCTCACAGTATGTTTTAAACAGCTGTATTTCACCATCCTGTTTCAGTACAATAATGCAGTTAAAAGGTAAAGCTATTTTTTGTGTCTACTTAAAAGAGGAAATCCATCAGGTAAACAAAAACTGAGGATGAGAAGGAAAGCATTCATTTTTCTGGAAGCAGAAGGTGGCCTTTCTAATAACAGAAGTGGAGCCGCCAAGAGGTTATGCTTGGTAGTGGAAGAAAAAAATGATTTTATTTAGTCCTCATTGCATTGTGCATATAGATTAAATCATATCCAGCTGTCTCATAATAATTAGGATGATTTAAATTTTTCATCAATATTTTTCTTTATTTCAAAATCTTTCTCACTGAGAATGCAGTTGTATTTGTAGTAGGAACATGTCATCTCAATGTTATATCTTGAGACACATTTTAAAACTTAAAACCTATACATATGGCTTAGAAATAATACTTACATGTGAATAATCATGACATGACCTCACATTCCAGGAATTCCATAAACTGAAGTTGATTTTGTCCTTTATATTTTTAAGTTTTTCATAACATTTACTTATAATTAGATGGTTGAGTGCTATTAAAAAGTGAAATCTGAAGTCCCAGAAAAGCAGCCCATGTGTTCTGGGTTGCTGTTGAGTAATTGCCAGAAAGAAAAAGAATGTATGAATCTTCTGAGAACCAAAACTCTGGGAGGTAACAAAGTAGACTAATGGTCCACTCTGAAGACTTTAATGTCTACACTAGTTCAAGTCACTGAATGAAAAAGTATACTCCTAAAAGTCTACCCATTAACTAGACTCATTCTGAAATGATGTTTGTAAATGTAACCTCTAAATTCACAAATCCTGATAATTGGCAAGAATCTCTTTTAAAAGAGTAAGGAATGTAGAGCTAATATCAATATTATTTGAATCTTAATCATAAAAACCATAAACAAACTTTTTAACCATTATTATTCTGAACAAATAACCCATTGATATATGTGGCTTTTTAAAAAT
The DNA here is from genome assembly GCA_037038555.1 of Rhynchonycteris naso. Taxonomy (NCBI): domain Eukaryota; kingdom Metazoa; phylum Chordata; class Mammalia; order Chiroptera; family Emballonuridae; genus Rhynchonycteris; species Rhynchonycteris naso. Next base: position 97,661,969 of record CM072999.1, read on the forward strand.
TTATTTTTCTCTTTGGTGGAGTTCAAGATTTTACTCAATTTAAAACTTACCTGAAGTTAGAATATTTGAACTTTATTTTCTACAAATGCCTGAAGATAGAATAGCCCAGGAGGCCAGGAAACAATATTATAATTACCTGTAACAATAAGGTATTCGAGTATTGGTGTTCCCAGAGATATCATAAGCTTGATCATTTTTTTTCTTTTTTTTAATTATTAATTTTAATGGGGTGACACCAATAAATCAGGGAACATATGTACAATAAAAACATCTCCAGATTATCTTATTATTCAATTGTGTTGTTTACCCATCACCCAAAGTCATATTGTCCTCTGTCACCTTCTATCTGGTTTTCCCTGTGCCCCTCCCCTCCTCCCTATCCCTCCATCTCCTCCCTCCCCCCACCCTGTAACCACCAACCGCTCTCTTGTCCATGTCTCATACTACTCAGCCATAAGAAATGATGACATCGGATCATTTACAACAAAATGGATGGACCTTGATAACATTATACGGAGTGAAATAAGTAAATCAGAATAAAAAAACTGAGAATAGCATGATTTCATACATAGGTGGGACATAAGCTTGATCTTATAGAGAGTAAACTCCAATGTTTAAAATTTAAGAACTTATTTATTTTCTTTTTACAAACAAAAAGATACTAATTCTGTTCACAGAAGAACCTTTCTCTTTGCCGTCCATAATCAGTCTCTTCTTGCCCCTGCCTCAAAATTTGCCAAAACCCAACATGATTGCAATTGCTTTGGAAACTAAGTTAATAACTATTATTGATTAAGGCCCAATATTATTAATGCTAACTATTAATTTAAGGGTGTTTCCATACTTTCTGAGTAGCAAGCAGCCAGATAACTATTGTCATTGCTGCAGATTTAATTTGTATGTCAGTGATACAGATTTTTCCATTTCGTAAGCAAACTATTTTTTTTTTAATTTTACCAGGATCCAAGAGAGCCACAGGAAATAATTGGCCGCTTGGCAAATCCCTCTCCTACATACAGATAACTTCTCTATAACCCTGGCAAAAGTATGTGAAAAATCACTACCTCTCCTGTGTGTTTTTTCAACACTGTGGAATCAGGAACATCTCTGCATACAGGTGTTAAAAGGAGCTTCTACCTCATGTCTAGCATTAAAACTTAAACTGTTGGTTATTATTCAGCTGAAAACAGTATCAGTGTAAAGTGTCACCGATCTGGTCACTATCTCTGGGAGCCTGCCAGAGCTTCTGCATTGGCTTCAGGGTGTCCTCTGTGAAGGAAGCCAATTAAGATCACAAGATAGTGGCTGGTAATAATAAATGCCTAATGATGTTCCTGATTGAAAAGAGATAATTAAAATGTGTATATGGATGATCCCAGCTTCTGTTAGCTCAGTATAGCTGTTTCACTGACAATGTCCACGTTTTGTTTAGGAAAAGGAGTTAGTGTTGTCTAACAACATTAAAATAAACAATTTAATATAGAAAAGATTGCCTCATAGAAATACACACCAGTTCCAATTTTGTTACATCTTGCACAGAACTCAGTTGACTGCTGTCTCCTGCCTGGTCAAGACTGTGTTGATTTGGTTATTGACTCCTAATGCCTCCCTCTGCCCCTCTGCATCCTCCAGGTCTGACCGTTACACTCCCCATCCCGCAGCCCCAACCCCAAGATGAATTTTGGGATTGTTTTATTTCACTAGGAAAGGTCTTATCTTCTTCAGGTGCTTCTTGAAATCAAAGACTGTTTTTTGAAAAGAAAGACAATTAATGAGATAGCATAGGAAGCCGGTCCTCTTATCACTTGATCTGGCCCAGGACATAGTGTTTCACACTTTTCCTATTGCCTAACCCTTTAGCCCAAAGCTTTCCTGTACACCTGTTTGGCTCCGCTCATCAATTTTCTGTGTGCCAGTTAAGTTCCTTTAAGCCTTTCCACCCAGAAAGAGGTGGTGATAGCTCTCTGAGAAAAAGAAGAAAGAGAGAGAGAAACAGAATGCTGCTCCAGGCCTTTATCTTGATCACACTGTTTGTTTTCGCATTGATGTCTGTAATGAAACAAAGAGGATTTAATCGTGTTAAACAAAAGCTCACTGGTACCCAGAGGAAACTCACTTAACTCTACTCCAAGTCCTGGGGTTTCAGGTTTCTTGCCTTCCTCTTTGCCGATCCACCAGGCTGAGTTTCTTACCTGGGGCTTAAAATTGTGAGGTGTGAACTCCTCTTTTGTTTTGACAGGTGCTCTTTGCTAAACATCAGCCTAGCCTTGATGGTGATAATACACAGAAGGTGGAAAAACTTCAGAGTGCTAATGAGGGTAGTTACCCAACTTCTGCCTTTAATGGGTTTGATTAGCTTCCCTCCTTGGAGTTCTTTAGGATGAAGTGGGAAAACAAATTGGGCTGATAAGAAATGAGTTGTGAAAAGTGAGTTGCCAAGGAGAAGGCCATGAACCATCCACATTTTGGAATCCCAAGGAAAGAAAGGTGAGCAAATAGGCCCAAGACTGCTCTTTCTTGATCAAGGGGTTTGCTAGCAGGTCTGGTAGCATTAAGTGTTATGACAGAGGAATGTCATAAGTGACACTGGTAACTTGACATTTGGCCAATGAGTTCCCAGACTTTAGAACGCTTTCAGTAGTCAAGAGTGTGGATGCTAAAAGTTGATAGTACTTCATTCTTATACCCAGAAAACGGTCTCTTTGGATGCAGAGACAAGCCTTGTCTCCTCCTGCCTTGACTTGAAACCACCCATGGTGTATTCCTTCGCTGACCAGCCCTCCCAGTGACTTCAAAACAGCTTCCCTGCATTTGTTTAAAGCACCTGTTTCTCTTCCTCTGTCTCTACCTGCTGGTGCAGTTCTCTCTCCGGAAGCACTATTTCCTTGTCACCACTCTGGAGAAGAGGGAACTTTCCCCTTCTGCAGACACTGATAGCTCTGCTGTGCGGACCAGGTGCTCTGGGATAAGCACAGCGGAACCATGTCTCCAGGTGGCAAAAAATAATAAATAAATAAATAAAATTGGTAGTGTGGCGGTTGATCTTTGCTATCAACACAGAAAGAGCAATGCTCCAAAATTCCGAACAGAAAAAGCACCTTCCCTTTTCTTTGTTGTATTTCCCCAGTCTTTAGTTAGACAGTGGTGATGGAGCAGGACACAAATTTCTTCCAGAAAAAATAATTCAGTACTCACAAAGGGTTCGCAGAAAATTAGAGAGGTGATATAATAAAATGCACTTAATTAATTGATGTAACATGCTTAAAAGAGTCCTCAAATCATAGTTTGTGCTCAATAAATGTTAACCAGTATTATTAGCAACTGGATGAGCTTGCCGATGCAGGTTGTTAATAGACTGAGATTCATTTCCTTCATTGTGTATTTCATCTTCCAAATGCTGCCTTCACGTGTTCTCCTGGTCTTGGTGGAAGAGAGCTTTTTTTCTTCACATGACAGGGCTTTGCCTCCAGTATCATTCTGTCTTGTCAGAAAGCAAATTACCCTGATTCACACATTCCTATTTCCAAAAATAACTAATTGGCTACTTAGCCTTACTCTCTTCTCATTCAAGGTCTTAAAGAGGATGGAATTATATATATATTGATTTCAGTTCTTTTCTCGAGCAAGACGTAGAAGGCAGAGAAACAACAAGGAAGCTGTTCTTTCAGATCCCAACTTGTTTTCACAACTTGGCCACATCTCCTTGTGCCTGTCCTGAATCCAGCCGCACACAACCCTTCCTGACTTTCTTCTTTATTTGCAGCAAGCGTACAAGGAAAGTGGATTGTCTTGAGTCTAAACTGTTGGTGCTGCCTCATACCTGAAGTTTCCTTCTTAGAGTAAAGGCTGGTCTTTGATTTTTGGATAGTTTTGTTTGCTTTTTTTTCTTTTTTAACTGAGGTATAATTGACATGGCATTATATTAGTTTCAGGTATACAATATAATAATTTGATATTGCTGTATATTGCAAAATGGTCACCACAGTAAGTCCAGTGACCATCTATTACCATATATAGTTACGAAATATTTTTTTTGTGATAAGAAGTTTCAAAATATACCTTCCAAGTTACTTTCAAATATGCCATGTGGTATTATTAACTACGTATAGTCAACATGCTGTCCATTACATCCGCATGACTTTATACCAAAGTTTGCTTCTTTTATTACTAATCTTTGTAAGTTAATTATAAACTACAATTTGTTAGGAGACTAAGGAAGGTAAGAAGACTTTATAAAAAGGCTAATAACTTGGGTCATTACTCTTTTCAGAGACAACAAAATGATAGGCAGATGGCAAATGTGGGTGATTTTTTTAAACCAAGATTATACCTGGCCTGACCTGTGGTGGCGCAGTGGATAAAGCATTGACCTGGGAACACTGAGGTCGCCAGTTCAAAACCCTGCACTGGTCTGGTCAAGGCACATATAGGAGTTGATGCTTCCAGCTCCTCCCCCCTTTCTCTCTTTCTCTCTCTGTCTCTCTCTCACTCTGTGTTTCCTCTCTAAATGAATAATAAACACCCCCCAAAAAAAAAGATTATACCTAAATTAAGCAAAAGAATGACAAGAAGCAAAAGAAGAAAAAAACAGTAACACTCCTTTCAAAACAAGAACATACTGATCCTGTACAGATGAATTTATCATAATTTTGATATAATATCCTGTATCCGCTTTAAAAATAACAGTTAACACATGAAAAGGAGGAGGAGCACTCAAATACCAGTTACGTAATTGGAACAATTCAAACTGAATAAGTCTGAAATAAAAATAGGTATTGTGGCAAGTAGCTTCAGTACAGAATTCTTGCTTACTTTCTCAATTAAACCGTAGAAAAATAAAATAGCCTGATCAGGCAGGCAGTGACACAGTGCATAGAGCATCAGCCTGGGATGCAGAAGGCCTAAATTCAAAACCGTGAGGTCGCTGGACTGAGCACGGGGCTCACCAGCTTGCTGGCTAGAGCATGGGATTATAGACTTGACCCCATGGTCACTGGCTTGAGCCCAAAGGTCGCTGGCTTGAGCCCAAAGGTCGCTGGCTTCAGTAAGGGGTAACTCAGTCTGCTGTAGCCCCCCAGTCAATGCACATATGAGAAAGCAATCAATGAACAACTAAGGTGCTGCAACAAAGAATTGATGCTTCTCATCTCTCTCCCTTCCTGTCTGTCTGTCCCTCTCTCTTTCTCTGTCACACACACACACACACACACACACACACACACACACACACACAAATAAATAAATAAATAAAACATAACTCTTGTTTTGACAGTTGAAGCAATCAAAAAGAATATTTGTTTCCCCAAATTCCACCCCCCTTTTTTATTAAGCTGGAAAATATATGAAGCAGTTATTTTATTCCTTTCAATGCAATTATGTTACCTTTTATAGTTGGATTTTATGCAGATTTACAGAGGGTTTTCTTACAATAATGAATAAGGAACCAACCTTTTTACAATGAAAAGGAGGACAAAAATAAATTGAAAACAATATCGTAAATAAAAGAAACATTTTATTCATTGCAACAATAATACACTCTAATAAATGCATAATAAAAACATTTGTAATATTTTATATTGTAATTATGCTTACATGACTATTAATGTTTAATGATAATTGTAAGAAAAAAGTACTCATTTAGATACAAATATAGCACATCACATGCAATGAATTGACTGCATCGATCGAATATGGATGTTTACAGATTAGTCTTCCAATATCAAAAAGGAGGACATGTAGGAGGACACTTTTCTAGAGAGGATGGAACTTACAAAAAAAGGACTGTCTACCCTAAAGGAGGACAATAGGTCACCTTAATAATGAATGAAGCTAGCTAGGTATTCCCAAAAAAAAATAAGGAATAAACTATTCTTTCTGCTTTTTCCTCCCAAAATAAAAGTTATCTTACTGAAATAGAGGAAGTTTTGTTTTGGGTTTCTATCTTTTCGGCCCTTCATGTGCAGATGCAGTGAGTTGCTTTGTATCTGCATGTGCAGAGCATTGTGAAAAGTTCACCTATGGCATACAAATTATTTTGTTAGGGTGCCATCTGCTGGTGCCAAACAACCAAAGACTTGTTTTTCATAAAGAGTAAGTGGTATGTTTCTATTAAAACTGTTGAAACTTATTTAACTCAAATTAAGGAATTTGACTAAAATTATAGTATGGACTATTTTCAAATGGTAGTCTGGTACGTAATTCTTAAACTCTTCATTATGGTAATATAAAATGTCACTTTATTCTAAAATTAAGAAAATGGACACACCAGACATTGCCTTGACTTACTGTTTCTTGATCTGTTTAGATTTAAGTTTGATTTTATAGTTTTCATGGCTCCCATAATTTTTTTTAAAATTCTGTTAAATTTTCCACTATACAGCCTGACCTGTGGTGGCGCAGTGGATAAAGCGTCGACCTGGGAACACTGAGGTCGCCAGTTCAAAACCCTGCACTGGTCTGGTCAAGGCACACATGGGAGTTGATGATTCCAGCTCCTCCCCCCTTTCTCTCTCTCTCTCTCTCTCTCTCACACTCTGTCTCTCACTCTGTTTCTCCTCTCTAAAATGAATACAATAAAAAGAAATTTTAAAAAAAGTTTCCCCTATACAAAGCTATTTAATTGTTGTGTTTGTGATTATATTAATTTCAATATAGAAAGTGATTTTTATTTTAAAATTTTTTACTGATTGATTTTTAGAGAAAGGAAAGTAGAGAGAGGGAGAAACATCAATTTGTTGTCCCACTCATTTATGCATTCATTGCTTGATTCTTGTGTGTTCCCTGGCCAGTGATCGAACCCATACCCTTGACGTATCAAGATGATGCTCTACCAACTGAGCTACCTGGTCATGGCTTTAAGGTCTTAATTCACCTGCCATTCACTAAACTTGCTCTCTGTGCCATTGTACAAAGTGTACACACAATTTATTGTCTCACTATAAAGCAAGCTTATCTGCATAGTCCTTATTATCCATGTTCAAAATCAATGCTGTGCCCAGGTTTTTTCCAAACATACCTTCTATTAGAAAAGAAAAATATTGTCCCCCCCCCCCGTAACATCTTTACCACTTACGGTGTGACATTAAGCAGCCACTTAGCTTTCCTGTGCCTCTTCTCCCTTATATGTAAATTTCAGATAATAGTAAATACCTCATAAAGTTATCTACTGGGTTATCTCAAGTGTTAATGGAAATCATGCCTATAAAATTCTTAGAACAGTGCCTGTAACATAAGAAACGCGCAATAAGCTGCTTTACATAGTTATTAAACATGTCAAAGAATATGGGTTAATATCAATTAGAGAATCATTGCTTTACAGCAACTTTTGGGGTCCTTAACTTTTTCCCATTAGGGAGATATAAAATGTGCAAATATGTTTATATTTTGAAGAATAAGCAAATAATAATTATTTTCCTTACATTTTTTTCTTCATTCTGTGAGCGTTTAACCTCTGATTTAAAATATCAATTCCCTTAAATTTTATATAAAGCCTTTCATAGTCTGACCTACTTACCTCTTCATCCTTGTCTCTCAATATCTTTTCAGACTCTGTGTTCCAATCATAATGAACTTCCTTTAGTGGCTTGAATGAGCTATGCTTTACTTTTCACAGCTATCTGCCTGTTCTTGTCCACTGAGCCAACAACTCCCTTCTCCTCCTCCCTGTCCCACCGCTTGGCTAACAATTTCTTATCTCTCAGCTCTCCTGTGAAAAACTCTTACGATAAAGATCAGATAATCCTTTCATATGCCCCAGAACACTCAGTACTAATTCCTCCCACCCTTATGCCATCATATTTCCATAGGAGCAAGAAGCTAGGGTCTAGCATACTCACCATTATACTCCAAGCTTCTGGAGCAGTGCAGCCACCCTCTAGAAGTAGGTAAATGTTTATCACATAAGGGACAGTACACGTGGGTTTGTTTATCTGGGGGAAGATGAAGGAGAAAGCATGAGCTCTCTCATGCCTACAAGTTTAATTCTGTCTCAAGTAGTGAACATCTTTCTTCAGTTATTCCATTAGGCACTACCAGTGTTGCTCTCATTCATTAATATCTTTTTTCATTTGTATATTTGTAGTAAAGTATGTTTAATAAAAATAGGTGTGATTGAAGTAGTTATATGCATGTAGGAATTTGTCTTTAATTTCTATATTGGCAAATCATAAATATAATCTTTTTCTTAACAAGTATAATTTTCATAAAATGCAATTTACTCAGCAAATACTTACTGAGTGCTTCCTATTTGCCACGTATCCTTCTAGGAACTGAGCAAGAAGAGAGAAATTTCTAACCTCAATGAATGTAATTAGTCCTATGATTTTAAGTTTTTTCTGTACCTGTCAAAAGAAGGAAAACCAAGAAGATGGTGTAGCCTGTGGGCTCACAAGGGCAGCTGTACCATCCCTGCCACTGCAGAAGGGGAGGAGCAGTCACCCAAACCCTACTTAGTGGTTGTATGGGGAAGGATGCTTGATGGGAGTGCTGGCCCTCATTAAAGGGGTTCAGCCAATGTATAGGGTACCTCTACAGGGGGAATCTCAGACATCAGTTTCAGCTTCTCACCCCTCCCCTCTTCATTCTACTGATGTTTCCTTCCACAGGCTGAAGGCCACTAAGCCAAAAAACGGGAAGCCCAGGTGAGGCAGTTCACCCAGCTCAGCTCCTGGAGCACAGTGCTCTGGCAGGGGCAGTGGAGTGGGTCTGGAAGGATAGATGACAAATGCCCAGCAGTAAATTACTATTATTTTTATCTCTGTGTCTTTCCTAAATGCAAAATGTTCTTTCAAATAATTGTCAGTGCCACCTGTTGAAAATGGGGCTTATTTTATATATATATATAACCCATGGCTTTAAAAAAGTACCAATGTTCTGTACATTTGAAAATTTTTTTACTTATTTATTTATATCAAAAGGAAAGATATAAGTGATCTAATATGAATGAATAATCTTCTAAATTGTGTCTCTGAAGCTCATGTCAAAACTTTGAAAAAAGGGGAAAAGGAGGGTTTGGAATTCTGTGATGAGGGAAGAACTCCTGATGGATGACGGACTAGCGTGCGTCCTTCCCAAGGCCATGGTGCAGTTGAGGCAGAGCAGCCCTGGGTCTGTGCGGAAGCTCACGGCCTATGAACTGGGCCTCAGGAAGGTCCACGCAAATAGCAAACACGATTGCTGAGGTCCCGCAGTGTCTTTGAGGAGACCAAGATTTCTTTTAATGGTTCCACCAGAGTGTCTCTGAACTCCAAAGGCACTAAAAGCAAGAATATTGTATTAACCTTTGTATCATACCACCCATTTTCCTGTCATTTGTTTTATCATTTTCCTTGAAAATATTATTAGAATTCTGCTTGGCAAGACTACTACTATACTGAAGATTTACGCTTTCACAGGAAGTGCAATTTTCACTCATTTATAACTCAGGTTGATGTACTTGCTCTGAGGTAAACTTATCTTTAGAACAACTTACTCAATTTCTTCTTCCTGAAACACTCTCCACTTTGAACTTTTCTGTCCCAAATTTAATATTAATTAATTTAATGTTAATTAATTAACACAACTGCTTGGTACTTAACACCATCTATGTGTTCTGTGTTGTGAGGATACCAGCTTGTATGACTTCCTTCTGGGAGTTAAAAAGCCATGCTAAGCAAAAGGAGAATACCTTATAAATTGGTACTGTAAAATTCTCACAGTATTGTATTATGTACTTTTGAATTTGGATTCTCATAATACTAAGACCCTGACTCACTGTAAAAATATAAGACAACAAAGAACTTAAATGAGTTTCCCAAAAAATCAGTACGTGAATTTAGTTTCCTAGGCACACACCCACTCCCTGACAAATAAATGTTGCTCATATGAACATTAGAAGCCCTAGGTTTCAGTCCTGGAAAGTCCACATGAGTGACTTTCTCTGAACCTCAGCTCCATGTTCAACAAAGTCAAGGGCTGGGCCAGATATTTTGGCTCCCTTTCCAAAGGCAGACTTCTTTGTACTGTGACAGGCCATTTTCTCTAATGCATTGACATATTGTACCTTTTTTTCTAATCTTCTCGATTAAAATGTAATTGAGGATTGAGTCTCACTATCTAGTATAGTACCTGCACAATACACAATAGGCAGTCAATGAACAGGGTACAGGACTGAATATTTGCCAAACTATTTAACCAGGTCTCTAGAACTATTTCAAAACACTTCGTAACTCTAGCTTAGCACACTACAATGTTATGTTTTCAGCTGCTAACAATGTACAAAGATGTAGGTCAATGGAGTGTTTTGAATGCTTTAGAAAACTTGGCCAGGGTTAGAACTCTCCATTTTATTAGAATTCTTAGAAGTGGATTCAAGTATATTTATCTCATTTAGCTAAAAGAACATGTTTGCATTTCATATTTTTAGCTAAAATTTTACCAAGAAATTAGACACTTGGTTAATTCATGGTTAAAACCCTTTTTAAGGATTACCTTGTGCAAGTGCTATGGACTGGATATTTGTGCGCCCCCCCCCTCAAATTCATATGTTGAAGTCCTAGTTGCCAATGTATGGCATTTCTAGGTGGGGACCTTAGAAAATAGTTAGGTTTGGGCAAAGTCACTGGAGTTGAGTTCATGTGATACAACCTGTACCCTTATAAGGGAAAAAGACCAGAGCTCTCTCTCTCTCTCCCTGCTATGTCAGTATCGAACAAGAAGGCAAATGTTTGCTCTACCAGTGGTGGCACAATGGATATAGTATAGTGTCAACTTGGGATGCTGAGATCTCAGGTTCAAAATTTCGAGGTAGCCAGCTTGAGGTAAGGCTTGCCAGTTTGAACACATGGTTGCTGTCTTGAGCGTGGGATCATAGACATGATCCCATATACACTGGCTTGAGCCAACAGGCAGCTGACTTGAAGCCAAGGTCACTGGCTAGGCTGGAGCCCCTCCCTCCCATCCTCCCCAAGGCATGTATGAGAAGCAATCAATAAACAACTAAAGTGAGGCAACTATAAGTTCATGCTTCTCATCATTCTTCCTTTCTGTCTATCTCCCTCTTTCTCTCTTTTCTCTCTCTCTTACAATAAATAAATAAATAAGGAATAAAAGAAAAAAAGGCAAAAGTCTGCAATTCAGGAAGAGGACTCTTACCAGGAATAAAACCTAATGGCACCTTGATCTTGGACTATTCAGACTCCAGGACTGTAAGAAATAAATTTCTGTTGTTTAAGCCACCCAATCTATGATATTTTGATTATAGTAGCCAGAACTGAATAAGACAGCAAGTTAATCTGGTCAGTTCACAAACACAACAGAATCTCATGGTAGAGAATTCAGGGTCGGTAATGAAGTCTTTTATAGACATAATTAAAGAGTAAAAAAATCTAACAATATAATAATAAGGAGAGGCCACATGCAATACTGACACCAACAGCAGAAATAACCAATTCTCGGCAGCCCACAACTTTGAGAGATGTATCTAATGGCAGAGATGTTTCTAGTCCAAAGTAGAATACTCTAAGGTTTGCCAACCTGTGAACCTCAACTAAAGGATCAAACTTCTCCAGGTTGCAAATTATGTCTTTTTATTGCTCTTCTACAAACCCTCAGAGAACATGGGCTCGCTATAAATGCTGCTTTAAAAAGAAAACAAACAACAACAAAATAAGAGTTTGGTCTATTTTGGTTGTACCAAGTAATACAAGGCAGAATTTAACTTCTGTTTTGTTTAACTTCATACTTAATACAGAGAATATATATTACCTTTGTTACACACAGTAAGTTTTCTTGAAACACTAAGAAATCGCTTAAGGGGATTGCATGCATCAAGGTGTGTGTGTGTGTGTATGTGTGTGTGGTGTGCGCATGCGCGCAGGTGTGTTGGAAAAATAAGAAATCTAGCCAGACCAGGTGGTGATGCAGTGGAAAGAGCATGAGACTGGGATGCAGAGGACCCAGGTTCGAGACGCTGAGGTTGCCAGCTTGAGCGCAGGCTCATCTGGTTTGAGCAAGGCTCACCACCTTGAGCCCAAGGTTGCTGGTTTGAGCAAGGGGTCACTCGGTCTGCTGCAGGCCCCTGGTCAAGGCACATATGAGAAAGCAATCAATGAACAACTAAGGTGTTGCTTCTCATCTTTCTCCATTCCTGTCTGTCTGATCCTATCTGTCACTCTCTCTGACTCTCTCTGTCTCTGTCACACACACACACACACACACACACAAAAATCTGAAAAATCTAGTTAAACTATGTAGTTCAAGAATAAGTATTCTTATTTAAATAATATAATGGGCTCATTCAAATACAAAAGTACAACTAAATTATATGTGACCACATACATGGACAAGAACGTTTAGATGAATTAGAGAAGCTAATTACCCATTTTTTTCTATTTTATTAATTTTTTAAATTAATTTTAATGGGGTGACATTAATAAGTAAGGGCACATATGTTCAGGAAAAATATTTCCAGGTTATTTTGACATTTGATTATATTGCGTACTCATGACCCAAAGTCAAATTGTCCTCTGTCACCTTCTATTTGGTTTTATTTGTGCCCCTCCCCTCTCCCTACCACCTCCCTCATCTCTCCCTCCCCTTTGGTAGCCAGTACACTCTTGTCCATGTCTCCAAGTCTCATTTTTATGTCCCATCTATGTATGGACTAATATAGTCCTTAGTTTATTCTGATTTACTTACTTCACTCCGTATAATGTTATCAAGGTCCATCCATGTTGTTACAAATGATCCGATGTCATCATTTCTTATGGCTGAGTAGTATTCCATACTATATATATACCAAAGCTTTTAAATCCACTCGTCTTCTGACGGACACTTGGGCTGTTTCCAGATCTTTGCTATTGTGAACAATGCTGCCACAAACATGGGGGCGCATTTCTTCTTTTCAAATAGTGCTATGTTGTTCTTAGGGTATATTCCTAAAAGTGGGATAGCTGAGTCAAAAGGCAGTTCAATTTTTAATTTTCTGAGGAATCTCCAAACTGTTTTCCACAGTGGCTGCACCAGTCTGCATTCCCACCAGCAGTGCAGAAGGGTTCTCTTTTCTCCACATCTTCGCCAGCACTTATTCTCTGTTGTTTTGCTGATGAGCGCCATTCTGACTGGTGTGAGGTGATATCTCATTGTAGTTTTAATTTGCATTTCTCTAATGATTAGCGATGTTGAGCATTTTTTCATATGCCTATTGGCTATCTGTATGTCCTCTCTGGAGAAATTTCTATTCATTTCTTTTGCCCATTTTTTGATTGGATTGTTTGTCTTCCTGGTCTTGAGTTTTATAAGTTCTTTATAAATTTTGGTTATTAACCCCTTATCAGATGTATTGTCAAATATGTTCTTCTGTTGTGTGGTTTGTCTTTTTATTCTGTTCTTATTGTCTTTCGCTGTGCAAAAACTTTTTAGTTTGATATAGTCCCATTTGTTTATCTTGCCTTTTATTTCATTTGCCCATGGAGATAAATCAGCAAATATATTACTGTGACAGATGTCGGAGAGCTTACTGCCTATGTTTTCTTCTACGACGTTTATGATTTCACGGCTTACAATAAGTCTTTTATCCATTTTGAGTTTGTTTTTGTGAATGGTGTAAGTTGATGGTCTAGTTTCATTTTTTTGCAGGTAGATGTCCAATTTTCCCAACACCATTTGTTAAAGAGGCTGTCTTTACTCCATTGTATGTTCTTTCCTCCTTTGTCAAATATCAGTTGTCTATAAGGTGTGGGTTTATTTCTGGGTCCTCTGTTCTGTTCCATTGATCTATTTGCCTGTTCTTATGCCAGTAACAGGCTGCCTTGAGTACAGTAGCCTTGTAGTATACCTTGATATCCAGAAGAGTAATACCTCATGCTTTACTTTTTCTTTTTATGATTGCTGAGGCTATTCGTGTTCTTTTTTGGTTCCATATAAATTTTTGAACTATGTGTTCTATATCTTTGAAGTATTTCATTGGTATTGTAATTGGTATTGCATTGAATTTATAAATTGCTTTGGGTAATATAGACATTTTAATGATGTTTATTCTTTCTAACCATGAACACGGTATATGCTTCCACTTGTTTGTATATTTCTTGATTTCTTTTATCAATGTTTTATAATTTTCTGAGTACAAGTCCTTAACCTCCTTGGTTAAATTTACTCCTAGGTACATTATTTTTTTGGTTGCAATAGTGAAGGGGATTGTTTCCTTAATTTCTTTAGCTGACAGCTCATTGTTGGTATATAAAAATGCCTCTGATTTATGAGTATAAATTTTATATCCTGCCACCATGCTGAATTCATTTATCAGGTCCAGTAGTTTTTTGACTGAGACTTTAGGGTTTTCTATGTACAATATCATTTCATCTGCAAATAATGACAGTTTTACTTCTTCTTTTCCAATTTGGGTGCCTTTTATTTATTTCTTCTTCTTGTCTAATTGCTGTGGCTAAGACTTCCAGAACTATGTTGAATAAGAGTGGTAAAAGGGGGTACCCCTGCCTGGTTCCTGATCTTAAGGGGATTGCTTTTAATTTTTGCCCATTTAGTATGATGTTTGCTGTGGGTTTGTCATATATGGCCTTTATTATGTTAAGATATATGCCCTGTATTCCCACTTTACTGAGAGTTTTGAGCATAAATGGGTGCTGGATTTTATCAAATGTTTTTTCTGCATTTTTTGAAATTATCATATGATTTTTGTCCTTCCTTTTGTTTATGTGATGAATCACATTGATTGATTTGCAAATATTGACCCAGTCTTGCCTCTCCAGAATAAATTCCACTTGATCATGGTGTATGATTTTTTCTATATGTTAATGGATCCGGTTGGCTAATATTTTGTTGAGAATTTTAGCATCTACATTCATCATGGATATTGGCCTATAATATTCTTTCTTTGTGTTTTCTCTGCCTGGTTTTGAAATTAGAATTATGCTCACCTCATAAAAGGAGTTTGAATGTCTTCCTTCCTCTTGAATTTTTTGAAATAGCTTGAGAAGGATAGGAGTTAGTTCTTCTTTGAATTTTTGGTAGAATTCACTTGTGAAGCCATCAGACCCAGGACTACAGTATGGAGAGTTAGGGTCTGAGCTGCAGCACTCCCACTCCCACTGCTGAGGGCTTGCTGAAGGGCAGGTTCCTTCCTTCTAAGCGACTGTGCTCTGATTGCCGCAGGGGAGCCTGTTTGGCTGGTGTCCTGCTTCCCCTTTCTGGTTCCAGGGGAAATATTGTTTCAGATTTGTGGAGTGACTCACCCCAGGGTTTAGGTTGACTGTCCCTCAAAGCTTTTCTCCCTGTGCCTTCCAGACCGCACTTTCTTCCTGCTACTCCGGTCCGCTCCTCTCTCCCTGTCTCCCAGAGTCCCAGGTGAGTGGTTGTGAGAAAGGTTTTCTGCACCATCCCTTTAAGAAGAATCCTGGGTCTGAGACAACTGTCTCTTTCTCACAAACAGTATCCTAACCTGTTTCCCAGCTAAATACTGTCCATACACCTCTTCTAGGTTCTGGGGCTGCAGGCTGGGGCTTTGTTCCTGGGACCCAGTTCCCTCCCTCTCTGCTAAACTCTCTTCTCGCCACAGGAGTCTCTCCAGGCTGCTTTTCGCTCCAGGGAGCTCGGTAGCCCTTTTCGCATTTTCGCTTTTCCTACCAGTCTCAATGTGACTTCTTCAGTGTTCCCCGATTGAAGAGTCTTCTCAGTTCAGTTCAATGTTGGTTTATCCAGATGATGGTCTTAAAATCAAGCTATAATCCACTTTGGTCCTGGGAGTTGGAAGTTGGTACGTCCGCCTATTCCATCGCCATCTTGCCCCCTCTTACCCATTATTTTAAGTTTTCATATCTGTTTGTCTTCCTTTAACTGTTTTTCCCTTTCTTCTGCTTTTTCCATCATTTCTCTCTGCCATCTTTCCTTATTAATTCTAGCTGCTTAAGTTATATGGTAGGCTTCCTACAGATATATACTATATGTTTAATGTTTTCAAGAGTTTTGAAATGTTTTATCACTGGTTAATCTTCAATGAAAAACCTACCTCAGCATTAAAAAACAGATAAGGTGATTTTTAAAAATCAGTCTTACCTTATTTCAGGCCATTTGGATATTAATTCACTGCAGTTTTGATTTAGCATTTCCAAATAGCCACAAACTACTGTAACATTATAAAAGGTGATGCTATTTTCTGTAATTTTCTAAATAAAGTGTTTATTTTGCATTATTTATAATAGCTACCTGATTTGAAGTGAGACCAGAGAAAGAAAATAAACTTGTGTGTGCTGTAATTTTTTTTTAACAGAAACAAGGATTTATTGAATCCTGCAATTTGACTCACTGTGTTTACAAACATCATTAGGAAACAATGAACATCATACACACTGCTCTGTCATGTAAAATTGAGGTAGCAACATGGGTAACTAGAGAAATACACTCCAAATGTAATGACTCTTTTTATTATCACCTAATTCTTCTGGCAAGTTCTATAAGCACGGATTTTTACCCTCCGAATCAGACCACATTTCACTGTCTTGGGCAAAGGTTGTATCACAAGAAACCTGTTCTTAGGTGAAAATAATGAAGGAATTAAGTGCAAATTGGTGGTAACAGAATA
Source organism: Rhynchonycteris naso (assembly GCA_037038555.1). Taxonomy (NCBI): domain Eukaryota; kingdom Metazoa; phylum Chordata; class Mammalia; order Chiroptera; family Emballonuridae; genus Rhynchonycteris; species Rhynchonycteris naso. The sequence continues at coordinate 97,678,542 of CM072999.1, forward strand.
GTAATATATGTAAATATGTGTACATAGAATATAGTCAATAACACTGTAGTAACTATGTAGATTTATCAGAGTGATTACTTAGTAAGTTCTATAATCACTGGATTGTACACATGAAACTAATATAATATTGCATGTCAACTGTAATGAAAAATAAATTATTTAAAGTAAAAAAAAAAACAAGTAACCTGTTCTCAACAATTACAGAATGGTGTAATTGATGTTCATTTGAAGGAAATAAGAGCAAATTTAAGTTTATTCGTACAATATCATCTTGTTCCCAATTTGCATGCTTTTCTTGAGTGCAAGAGCAATCACTGGTGTCTCCAAAGTAGAAGGAAACAGCATTTATTGAAAACCTAGGTACTCATTTAATATTACACAAAAATCATATGTAGAAAAAATTGAAAGGCTGTTGAAATTTTGAAAAGATAATAGAATTGGGCTTAAATGTTTTGGGGTTTTGTTTTTTTTTTTTGGTATGTGTAACTATACTTTCTAATTTTCCAACAATAAAAATACATTGCTTGTAAGCCCTGGCCAGTTGGCTTGGTGGAAGAGCGTTGACCCAGTGTGTGGAAATCCCAGGTTTGATTCATGGCCAGGGCACACAGGAGAAGCGTCCATCTGCTCCACCCTTCCCACTTTTCTTTCTCTCTCTCTTTCTCTCTCTCTCTTTCCCCTCCCACAGCCAAGACTCCATTGGAGCAAAGTTGGTCTAGAGCTGAGGATGGCTATGGCCTCCACTTCAGGCACTTGAATGGGTCCAGTTGCCAGAGCAATGCACCAGATGGGCAATACGTCGCCCCCTGGTGGGCATGCCGGGTGGGTCCCGGTTGGGTACATGAGGAAGTCTGTCTGCCCCCCCCCCACCTCAAAGCTTCTCACTTCGGAAAAAAATACATTGCTTGTAGTAGAGGTTGTTGAATTTGGCAATATATCTATGTGCTCATTTACATTTCTCAGCTCCCTTCCCATCAGATCCCATAAAATCATGTGACTATTGTTCTGCAGTCAAACCTTATGATGAGTGATGTAACACCTGCCCTGGACAGAAAAATTGGGTGCTTTCTATTGTGTTCTCTCTCCCATTTGTGCTGCTAGAAAATGAGGATCTCTGCGTCTCTGCTCTGAGAAAAAAAATTACTGTACTTGCATCAGACTCCAATATGAGCAAGAAATAACTTCTTTGTGTTAAGCCACTGATACCTGGGGATTTACTGTATGTGTTCTCGCAGGATAGGATAGGCTATCTTGACTAATATGTTTGTGTAAGTTGTAATATTTTCCTATTTAATGTTCATGAGTTCACTTGAGGCAAGTATAATTTTTTTTATATTACACATGAGGAAGCTGTGACTTGGAGACGCTTAACTTCCCTATATCAGAAGTGATTGGGCTGGGATTTAAATCCAGCTTTCTTTTGAACTGTCTTTTTTTGTTTGTTTACTTAAACTATTCTTTTATCATATCACATATAACATGACTTGCATGTAAACAGAGCTACCATTTTTGCACTAGATCTTTCCGTTATGTGAATAAAATTGATTTATTTTATCCTTTTTTATCTTTATTGTTTTCAATGTATTCCTGTAATGACCATCCTCACAGCATAAGTAAAATCTCCTATTCTATGAGGAAGACCCAACCTCCCCAAGTCAACGTGCTATGCTTTGTTTCCAATATATAGCAGAGAACAAGCCATGCGTGAAGAACTCTTTCTCATTCCAGTGAAAGCAGGTGGGTAACTGGAAATAAGTGTGTGGCAGAAGCCTGTGTGTATGGTTATTTGATAATTTTGAAGGGATTTGGGGTCTTTTACTGGACACATGAGCCAAAATAATTCTTGAGAACCCATCATGTAGAATAGACTTTATGGATCTAGCATCAAGAACATCTGTAATTTGAGTTGGTTTTCTAGTAATAAATAGAATGATAAGCATTTCTTCCCATGTTTTACTTTATAGTCAGGGCTGTGTGTTTTCAAAAGTTTTGTACATGGCTTTTTAGTACTGGTATAACTTTGGGAAAGTCCCTTATGTTCAATAACATGAGTAACTGTGTAGTCTATCAGTTCTACCACCAAAGTTTAAATGAGTCAAAAGTGTATAAATATTCCTTAATGAAAAAAATATTTTAAATTTAGTCCAACTGTTCAGCTCACTAAATTTTAATAGCATCTCCTGTATTTTGAGACATAAATGCAGCTTAAGAACGACTATGTCCATGAAACTGTTGTTCAAAACCCAGTTATCACCCCAAATTATAGGGAACTAGTGACGTGGAAAGGCAAAACACTCTGTTTACACAAAAATCAGGTAATGTTCTCTGAGTAGCTTCCAACAAATATTTGACAATTTTGTAGATTTATAAACATAATAAACTCAAATCTCACGTGAAAAGGCATGAAAGATGAAACAAAAATGTAAGAAAGTGTACACTGATTATCTTGCAAGTATCTCAAATCTCTTTAAAAATATATCTGCACCACATAATTGTGTGACAATGGCTTTTGATCTCTAGAGGCATTTAAAACATTCATTTCTCTACCACATTTATTTATTACAGAACAAACTAGAAAATATAGAAACTGAAGCTCAGGCTAGAAGTTCCTAAAAATATATAGAAACTAGACCAGTGGTTCTTAACCTGGGTTCTATCGAAACCTAAGGGTTCGATGAGTCGGTCTCAGGGGTTTGGAGAAGCCTCTGCCGCAGAGGCCAGAATAAAGTAATACTGTAATTTGTTATGAGTTCATGCACTTTGTTGGTTTTGTTCTTTGAGCAAGGATGTTCATGCATGACTCATTTTGTGCACCAGTAAAAAAAAATATACCTATGTCTTGAATTTGGGGAAAAAAATCATATTTATCACTAAAGAAGAGTTTGGTGAATGCGCATATGAAACTGGTGGGTTCGGTACCTCAAAAAAGGTTAAGAACCACTGAACTAGAGCTTGGCTTAAGAGTTTATGAATGCTTGGTTTGAGTTTTAGAGTTGAATTTATTCATATATATATTCCATAAACATGATGTCATGAGTTGTAATTTCTGTTTAAATACTTGGTGAAATGCAAAAAAAAATATTATGCCAACATTTACACTGTCAATAATAATAATGCTTTCTTTATTTTCATTAACATTTATTCTGTCAAAATAATTGCTATAGCATATGGAAGAAAACATTTTAAAACGGTTCAGAAAAGTTTATCAAGGAAACATATTAGCCCATAATAAAGTTATCAGGTAGATGTTCATATTGGGCATGGTCTTTTTGTCAATGTAATTCAGTTTCATTCTAATATATTTTTGCTGGCATTGTTATTAAATATATGTAAGAACACTTGGTGACTGTACAAGGGATATCTTCAAGCCACAGAACAGATGGAGTCATGCAAATAATTACAATGACCACAAGGTGGCAAAGTATACAAATCTACTTCATTTAGATGGGATCTTCAAGCAGAGAAAATGTCTTTCAGCAAGGGGAGTGGGGCGGGGGAGGGTTTCTTTTATCATTGTCTGCTAGCTAAAGAACAGCAAAATTATACTAATTTCTCAAAATTTGGCAATTACTCCAAATTCTTAGTTCTTTAAATGAGTGCAGGTATCATGTTACTATTCTAATTTATTATAAACTTTTCCTTTCTAGAGCAAAATTGAATTTCTTAAATCCTAAGTGTGTATTTTAAAGGCAAAATTATTGGGTCCCTCTCTACAACATTCTAAATCCATTCGGTACGTATACATGAGTCAGCTGGAAAGTGGGCAGTATTGCTATACAAATTCAGAACCATGATGTGATTATATGATTAGTGCTAGTTATCACAAAATTACAGTTATTTATATTTCAAATTTTTTTGGTTTAAAAAACTAGATCATAAGACTCCTTCTTAATGCCATTGTTCCCAAAACTCTATGCTCTGGCTTCTCTTTTCCTTTATATACTTTGAGTGATCAACCCATTTTTAGTGACCTAATATATTATGACTCTAAAATCAACATTTGAAGCCCTGGTTTCCTGAGTTCCAGAACAGAAAGTCTAAATGGCCATCTGAATATGCCATACACAATTTATATTTAATATATTTAAAACTGATATCATTATCTTCCTCCCAAAGTGCTTATTCTTTTTATATGAGTTCTCTTCTGGTAATCCAATGGACTGGGACAGCCAAGTCAGAAACCTGAGACAGTTTAATATCTTTTCTTTGGTTTCCTGTGCCCTTCATGATCTATAGTTTGCCCACTTTTCCAGTCTTAGGCTCTGCGACTGTTCCATGCCCTACCCCCAAACTTCCCATGTTCTCTCACGCTTCTGTGCCTTTGCACATGTTAAGTTTCTGTTACCTACTTAGTATTCATGGGGTTGTACATTGATAAGCTACCTGGAAGCTTTTGGCATAATGTACTAAATACCTTAGACCAGTGTTTTGTTTTGTTTTTTAATTTTTTTTATTGCTTTTTATTTTATTCATTTTAGAGAGGAGACACAGAGTGAGAGAGAGAGAGAGAGAGAGAGAGAGAGAGAGAGAGAGAGAAATAGAGAAAGGGGGGAGGAGCTGGAAGCATCAACTCCCATATGTGCCTTGACAAGACCAGTGCAGGGTTTTGAACTGGCGACCTCAGTGTTCCCGGGTCGACGCTTTATCCACTGCGCCACCACAGGTCAGGCTCCAGTGTTTTTTAACTGCCGGTCCATGAAAGAGTTAACCATTCTGATGTTGTGTGAAGATTAGAGACTCAATGATTTTAGTAGAATTCACTTATGCTCAGGATGATTTGCCACTTATCAGTCTGTACCGTCGGTGAAAATAATACTGAGGTCATTTTAGATATCTTTAGAACTTGCAGACTTCTTCAAACAACCTTTGCACTGTGCAGAGCATTTACAATTCATGCACAACAAACAAAAAGCATTCAGACAAACATGTAGTATCCAATGCATCATACATGTGGAGTTCAGAAATCAAGCATCAGTTTGTACCACATTGCACTGTTACGTGCAGTAAGATAAACCTCTATTACTTGCTGTGTGTTTCCATTTCCACAAAGCTAGGTCACCAGTCCCCAAGTGTAGAAAGGTTGAAAACCACTGCCTTGAATCATTCATATGCTTGTGCTTGTCAATTCTATATTTTAAAAAGAAAATCACCAAAAAAATTGGCCTGACATTTGTATAAATATTATTTGTAATAGCAAAAAGAAAAAAACAGAAAAGTTAAGATGACAAAGAAATAGTAAAATAAATTACAGTAAAACTCTAAGAATGTTGTATAGCTATGTATATAGCACTTTAAAAAATGTTATGGTTTATGCCTGACCTGTGGTGGCGCAGTGGATAAAGCGTCAACCTGGGAACACTGAAGTCGCCACTTCAAAACCTGCACTGGTCTGGTCAAGGCACATATGGGAGTTGATGCTTCCAGCTCCTCCCCCCTTTCTCTCTCTCTCTCTCTTTCTCTCTCTCTCTCTCCTCTCTAAAAAATGAATAAAAATAAAAATATTAAAAAAAGTTATGGTTTAGAAAAATATTTGTTGTACAACATTAAATAGTATTAAAAGTTGGGGAGGTTGAAAGGACTTTGGAGTCAAACCACCTGGTTCATGTCACTTCCTCACTATAACTTATTTATTCTCTCTGCTCCTCAGTTTTCTCATCTGTAAAATGGAAATAATAAAAGCTGTTAAGAGAATTACATGAGTTAATGCATGTAAGGTGCTGGTGGTGGCTGACAGAAAGAAAGTATTTTTAAAAAGTCTGCTAATGTTATTGTTCAGGACTGACGTTCTGATGATTTTTCTGGTGACTATTAAACCACTGACGTCTTATGTTGATAATTGTTTTGATCCATATCTCTTGATTAATTCCCCATGCTGACGCAGTCTCAGGAAAATGATGAGGCAAGTTATTAAACCAAGTTAAAATTATTCACCTTTGGTCTAAATAGGATACTCCTAAGAGAAATTGTTTATTACTCAATAGAACAACTGTGTTACTTTTCAGTAAATGGACTGTTAAAGCACAATAATCTCCTCAGAGAAAGGTCTTGGAAACATTAGCCTCAAACCAAACATTCTAGACAAAAGCAAGGTTTAATATTCCAGCTTTTGTTCTTGAAATAGAAACTATGATACACTTTTTCTAAATGAATATTAATGAACATAATTAATGGCATTTTATGATAGTCTATTGACTTACTCTGAGGGTGGCTGAGAATTTTTAAGATCAAAACCTAACTTATGTACCCTGATTTATTGGTGTCTCCCCATTAAAATTAATTTAAAAAATAAAAAAACACCTAACTTAGACAAGGAGGTATAAAAGGTCTCATGTTTCTAGTGTTAATTCTCATCTGATATAAAAAGTAATTAATTTTAGTTTGCTTAACCAATTGGTTAGAAATTACTATATCCTAATATTCCTGTGATAATGTAGGTCAAGATTTAAGACTTTAATATTCTCTTGCCCCTCTCACACTCATCAAACTGAGACTTCTTCCGAAATATGAAATAGTAGTTACCTATCTGCTGTGATGTAACACCATATCATTATCCCTAAATAAACAGTAACAGCCACGTTCATTAGAGGTTGACTTCTATAACTTCACTTTATGTTCTTAGCTATTCTAGGAAAGAGGAACTATTATCAACCCAATTCTTCAGGAAAGGTTGGGAAATGCAGATGCCTCCTAGTAGTGATCATTTGGGGAAGTTAAAAGCTGTGTTCCACATTTGGGTAAATGGAGACTACAGAAAACACAGGGAGAGAAACAGTACTTTTTGCAAGCAGGAGGAGATATTGCACTGGGAGAAATCTCAGACTACCCCAAAGAATGTCCAGGAAATGTTCACAAAACACTGTTTCCTACCTCACAAAGAACATTTATTTAATTTTTACAGGCTGGTGTGGATCAAGTAGTCTAAAAGACTTAACTATATTCAGGGAACTGATATCTGGAGTTACTAAACCAACCTTGATGGACTAGTTTATTGAATGGAATGTATACAACTAGTGACTTATTTTTATTTTCTGTATTTTCTTGCTAATTCTTATTAATATTTTAGTTAGATAGAACAAATTGAAACATTATGCATCCTAATTTTTCAATTCTGTATTTTTCTTTTTATAATACTGAGATTTGGATCAACTGGAATGAAATAAAAGAAAAACATCTTGAACAAATCTAGAGTTTTTCTGATTAAATATGGTTGTAAAACTTTATCACAAGTAATACAGTCTCCACAATGTAGACAGGTCTTTTCTCTAAGAACACAATAAGTGTTTGCTGCAATATATTATTTTACATTAAGAGCTAATTCTAGATACTTAAGAGAACCTCCAGAGAAGCTGTTTGATTGTCATGTTTAACCAGACATCAATGTTTGGGTAGCTGTAAAGCCAGTAGTCAAGACAATTTTCACAGCCGCCTGGCCATTCCAGGTTCACATTAGATTCAGACAGTCGGTAATGAAACAACGGAGCCAGGAACTAGTGAGCCATCAGCTTTAATTCTAGCTTGCACCCGGTGGGCAAGCAAAAACACACACTGGGCTCCAAAACCCATTCATTCAGTGCTCACAAAGCTACTGACTTATCCAAGTTTCCTAGAATCAAAGGTTTCTAGCTCACCAGACTTATTCACCTCTGTTCCCCATCTCCTCCAGTGCAAACTCTGCACAAACTGGCTTCTCCCTCAGCACTCTGCCATCTTGGCTGCTTCTCCTCTCTTCTACAAGGCCTTAATCTGCTCTCCTCTCTAATACCTCAGGAACCAAGAGAGAGCAAGCTACTGGTCTGTCCCACTTTATAGTGTAGAAATTCAAACCCTCAGTCCAATCTACAAACAAGAAAGTCTGATACAAAGTCACTTATCTGAGGCATAATGGGATTCCTCAGGAGAGCGCACCACCCCACATCATCCAATCAGTCAAGGGTGTGGAGAAAAGCTTACTCTTAAAACTAAGCCTTAGGCTATAACGACCCAGCCTGCCCACAGCCTGTCCCAGAACGCACATTAATATCAACGAACTTCCATGTGGGCAGTTCCATCTTTAACAAAGTGAGCATAATATATTTTATCTGCCCAACAGTAGCATGCAGGCAAAAAAATATATATTAGTAGGGTGTTAACTGAGCTGATTAGATTAAAGGAGAAAGATCTGTTTGTCAGTAGCTGAGCTGAATAAGAAGGAAAACAGACATGTGCTGAGATGTACTTGCCTCCACTTCCTTCTGTTGTCTTCATCTCGCAAGGGTTGAGACTGCAGTGCTATTGGGCTCCACACGGATCTCTAACAGTCTGACAAACCCAGGCCCAGCCTCGCCTGACTTCAGTTTTCCCTGCTGCAGCAGCTTTTGGGCTTTGTGGGATTCTAAGAACTTGTTCTCCAAGCCTAAAATATGAAGGAAAAAAAATGATACATATAAACACCAGCTTTCAGGCAGATTTAAAATTAGCTCTTGGGATGTTTCTCTAGGTTTGTATCTTACAAACAGACCTTACTTAAAATTCCAGGCACACTTTTTAGAAACTTTAAGAATCATTGAAGAGCGAGTGACCATGAGGTCATGTCTATGATCCCAAACTCAAGCCAGCAACCCTACACTCAAGCCAGCAACCTTGAGGTTTCAAACCTGGGTCCTCAGCATCCCAGGCCAGCACTTTGTCCACTGTGACACTGCCTGGTTGGGCTGAACTCATGGATTTTTGAAATGTTTCAACCCACTGCCATTATTATTCTTATTAATATTCAAGTTGTGCCATCTTTGGCCAGTAGAAGTTAATTCAGTTGACTCCACAGTATTTTTAATATGATCCAAATAATTGCATTGATTCCTAGTATAATAAGATTCCTTATATTCCAGACTCAACTCATGTGTTTTCTGCCTCAGATCTGGAATAGCCATTTCTCCAAGGGCCCTTATTCCTTATAACAAGAAATGAGACTTAGAGACAATACCCTGGTCTCCAGGGGAGTCAGGCTACTGGGTTTATCATAGGTTCTAGGTCATTTCAGTGAAATGTTAGGAAATACTCCTCTTCTTTTTCCTCTTTCTCTTTCTGTTTCTCTTCTTCTTCTCCTCATCCTCCTTCTTCTAGAGAAAATACATCATGAGTTCATACAACATTTTAAAACAGTACTACAAGATGTTTTCTTAACTTCGTCATTGTTACATTTATATTTTCTTTCTCCCTTATCTAAAATCCCAATTCTCAGAGACATCAACACAATCTCTTATTTGTTTTATTTCACAATAAACATGCAACTTAGAATAAGTGTTTCAACACTATCACCAATAATATGATTACTGAAATCCATTTAATATTGCTATGTAGTTATTTTGTTTTTAAATTATATCATAAGAATTGAAATCAAACTAAAGTCATTTGAAGTAAAAAAAAAAAAAAAAAAAGAATCATTTAAGAAAGGATACCATGTCAGGGACTTGGTTCTAATTTCCTTTGCTGTTGTTTCTTTTAAAATCAAAAGGCAATCATTGTGCTTTAGCGTGCCACTTCTCAAACTGGCCGTGGTCAAGGACCACATTGTTTTTTTGTTTTAATTTCTAACCCATTGCACAGTTATAGTTTTGTAAAGTATGGTAAAGAAATTAATTGCAATAAAAATAAAATAAAAACGAGGACAATAAAATACAAACTCACATTTTAATTATTATATGCAACAACATAAAATTACTCTGTGAAATTGTCAGAAAAATTCCTAGACTTAGACTTTCCATTTCTATACTTACCTTGTGGGGCCCTGAGACCAGCCCTGTTCTACAATTTTCATGCTTTATGGCACTACATTAGTGCTGTGATTGGATTATTAATTTTGTGGATAAGTGGAAGCTATTGATTTTTGTTAATTAAAAAACATTTTTTTTGCAGAAGGGGCTGATTTTACAGAAACCTCCTACCCTCCATATGCTCTCCCAGTTAACATTAGAATTTAAAAATCTGAGGAGAAAACAAGAAGTGTGTGAATAAATCCAGGATTAATAGGACTTTAAAATTGTTTTGATTCCCAAAATATTTTCTCAGCTTTTCTGAGAATTGGTTATAACAACTCTTTGCCAACTAATCTTTACTCCTTTCTAAACTCAGGGTAAAATAAGTTAGTTTGTAGCTATAGCAATTATACTCAGTGCTCTCACAGAAATGTACACTATCATATTTACTGAAACAGCACAAAAGAGAAAATAGATATAAAAAATTAAGCATATATGAATGATTAATAGCTTGGTGTCTGAAGCCAGACTACTTAGATTCAAATCCAAACCAAAAGCCCCTCCTCCATTATCAGCTGTTTGACCTTGGGTAAATTACTTAATATATTTGTACCTCAATCCCCTACCTGTAAAGTAAAAATATATAAAACACCTATTATATAACCCTCAGAGAGTTATATGGCAGGGTTAAATGAAATGCTTGAGTCTTGGCACCTTCATTATTTCAATTTTCCGTATTGTTATTGTTTTGACATTTGTTTTAAGCTCTAGGCTAAAGCACACTTATAAGACCAGTTTGATGATGAGAACTCAAGAAATTCAAACCTTGGCTTCTGGTTCTAATCAAGATAGGGTAAACATATTCCACACCGTCTCTTCCCTCAAATGGAGCTAAAAACCCTGGATCTAATGAGAGAGCAGCCCTCTAAGAACTAAAAAGTAAATGGTAGCACACAAAATAAGGAAAGAAACCATAACTTGAGATAACACCAAATCAGTGATGAACTTCCCATTTCTTTTCTTCTCTAGCATCACTTTGCTGTGAACTCAAAAGGCAATCTAAAACCTGAGACTCTGTACTGAGTGTGAACAAAAGCATATGCAAGAGAAGTTCTCTATTTCTTGGCTAATGGGCAGGAAAGGGGCCACTATAGCCAGAGCACATGGGGACTATCCTGTTTGTTTGGTTTGGTTTCTGTTGTCTTTCACCCCAAGGCAACCCCAAAGTGATGGTGACAGCAATGGCAGTGACAATCTGGCAGGCAGGCACCTAAAATGCAAATGAGGGAAACTCCTTTTTGACCAGAGGCGCTCTGGTCTCAATAGTGTAGGGAATTGCCCCATGTTTCTTTTTCTCTATCTACTCTTGCTTGGTCCTGGAGACAAGCACAACCCTATGTGGCAGAGTAGGAGACCTTAAGTTGTAGTTTACTAGCCAGAGGACCATGAAAGGGGTTCTTGTGAGACAGAAAGTATCAGTGAGATCACAGAGAGGAAGAAGTTCAGGAAACTATCTCCAGAAAAATGTATATAAACTCGGGTTCAATCACAAGTGGAAGGTATTTTTCCCTGCCAAGAAAGAAGGAAGGGAGGGCCGAGAGCCACAAAGTGTGGAATAATAATAAGATTTATTAAGTACTGTGCATCCCGCCCAAAGATGTCCTCTGTCCCAGGGTTCAGAGGCCGGAGGAGTCGCAAGAATTAAACTGCATGAGAGGTATTTAAAGGGGTCTCTTAGGGTGAGCAAGCAGTTATGATGTGGTGAAATCTTGATGAGCTGACAGACAGTCAATCTTCTCCCAAGGTACTCTGGGAACTTTCTTTTGGCGCGGCAAGAATGTGGGCGGCCTTAGCCAAAGTCTGGGGTCTGAGTTCCCCACCTGACCTTCTCCATTAACCACTCCTCAACAAGCTGTGCATGCTTAAATCTGATAATTAGCATATCAAAGGCTTTAATATTAAATTGTTGTATAGATCACTTCCCAGATCCTGGACCATCACTGAATGGTGCACACAAAGACAAGTCCAAATAGCACTCTGAAAGCTTTAAAAATGGAACTGACTATGGAACCATAGCCCACAGAAGACAAGTAGGAATTTGTAATCAGAATCTAAAAGGATCAATACTATTGAAATCAAGAGACAAATAATAAAGTCAATACAGTTTTGTAATATTTATATAAGTCGAAACCATAATATTCAAAATGTTCAGGATAACATCCAAGAAGTATTGCCAAGTGCTCTAAAAATAAATGGAAAGAAAGTCTCAGCAGGATAAGATATAAAAACAGAAATAAAGGTAAAGTTTAGAACTGAAAAATAACCCTAAGAACTCGGTGATGGATTCAAGAGCAGAATGGTGATGACAAAGGAAAGAGTTGGAAATTTGAACAGAAGTCAATAGAGAGTACCCAGTCTAAAAAAAGGATGGGAAAAATGAGGAGATTCTCAGGAATTCATGGGATAATATTAAGGTAGAACTTCCATGTCATTTGAGTGCCAGAAGAATCACTGGGAAACAATTTTCTTTTTCATTTTCTGTTGCATGAGGTTTTAGAACTTTTTCTATATATTTCTGCATCGCTGATTCCAAATCTGAAATCTTTTTTAGGTGTATGGTCTAGTTTCTATGAAATTTTCATTTCTTTTCGTTACAGTTAATGACATGCATTGGTTTTTAAATTGGAGTTAAAAGGGCAATGACTCTTGGATTGAACATAACCACAAGGCAATTAATGTTTTACGGACATCACTTTTACATAATTGTAGTTGTTTTCAAATGTAAAAAATTATTATCTGATAAAAACACCCTCTTATTTTGTTTTCCGATTGAATCATGGCTTCTTCAAGTAGGCATAAATGTAAGAATAGTCCTAACACCTTCTGTTATATATGTGGCTGTTACATACTTCAACGTCAAAGGTGCAATATTTTATCATTTGTGACACGTGCATATATTGCCTATTTTCAAGTTTCCCTTCGCGATCAAGACAAGAATTGGGCTCCTCATATTGTGTGTCATAATTGTGAGGAAATGCTTCCTGACTGGAAAACACAAAGGAATGCCTTTTGGTATTCCCATGGTATGGCGTGAACCTAAGGACCATAGCAGTGACTGTTATTTCTGTCTGATCCATACAAAGGGCATCGGCAAGAAAAAACGGCATATGATCGCATATCCTAATATTCCTTCAGCAATATTACCTATCCCACACTCTGAGACACTCTCAATTCCAGTTTTCAATGATTTTATTTCTTTTAAGGACGAAGAAAGTGAACATGGTAATCAAGCGTATTTTGATAAGATGCAAGAGGAAATGGTTGTAGAATCTGAAGGGTCTTCTGATGCCAAGCAGTCATTAACCCCTCAGCAGTTTAGCCAACCCAAATTGAATGACTTAGTAAGAGATTTGGGCCTATCAAAGAAAGCAGCCTCCAGGCTTCAAGAAAAGAATGTACTTCACTGGTCAGCTAAAGTATCCCATTTCAAGAAGCATGAACAAATTTTTGTGGACTTCATTTTTTTTAAGACAAACACTTTGTTTATTGTCATGATATCAGTAGTCTTCTTAGCCAGCTACATGTTACAACTTAAGTCCAACAGAATGGAGGCTATTTGTTGACAGCTCTAAACGGAGTCTGAAACGTGTTCTCCTACACAATGGTAATGTTTATGCAGCAGTTCCAATTGGTTATTCAACTCATCTGCAAGAAGATTATAATGACATAAAAAATGTCCTCGGCTTTCTGAAGTATGAGGAGTATAATTGGATCATTAGTGTGGATCTTAAAACGGTAAATTTTCTGCTAGGACAACAGAGAGGTTTCATGAAGTATCTTTGCTTTCTGTGTTTGTGGGACAGCCGAGCTTGGGAGAAACACTGGACACAGAAGGAGTGGCCAAAAAGTGAAGCTCTGGAAGTAGGAATGCAAAATATTGTGAATGAACCTGTAGTTAATCGAGACAGGATCATTTTTCCTCCACTTCACATCAAACTTGGCTTAATGACGCAATTTGTTCAGACTTTGAATAGAGAAAGTGAATGCTTTCAGCATATTATTTCTGCTTTTCCTTTCTTGTCTTTTGAGAAGATAAAAGCAGGTGTATTTGATGGGCCTCAAATTTGAAGCCTTATACGTGACGAAGAATTTGCCAGAAAGATGAATAAGGAGGATAAATCAGCATGATAGTCTTTTGTGGCAGTTACAAAGGACTTCCTTGGCAACAAAAAAGCAGAAAACTAGAAACTTCAGGTTGAAAGGATGCTGTTGGCTTTCCGCAACATTGGATGTAACATTAGCGTTAAGATTCACTTCCTGAACAGTCCCCTTGATAAGTTTCCAAAAAATCTTGGAGCTGTTAGTGAGCAGACCAGTGTTAGAGCATCAAACGAGATTCTAATCAACAAGTACACAAATACAAGAGCTACAAACACCAATTTTTGCCTGAATAGAATTTAAATAAGTTTTGCACAAATTTTATGATTAAAATAAGTGTTTTAATATGTTCTATTTCAAAATTGTAGACAAATTATGATGTAATCATATCTTTTAGTGTATTAGTGTATTTACTGCATTATATAAATTATTATATTTTCATAATGATGATGCCCAAGAAGACATTCTACTTCATTATGTCAAACTAAATGTTGAAAATTTTACCATAAGATGAAAACCTTGAATTGCAAAATACTGTAGCTTACAGAGCTACAAACTAATGTCAGATTTGAGATTAGCACACTCGATTTAGGTAAGAACAAATGTCTTTGTGGATGCAACAAAGATTTTGTTCCCCATTGTAATAGGAGATTGGTTAAGAAAATGTTTTAATATAACAACTGAGTACTTTACAAATTTGTCCAAAGATATAAACTTAGAGATGCATGAAACTCCATGAAATCTAAATAGGATAAGTGTGAAGAAATCTATGCCCAGAGACATAATCAAACTCCTGAATACTAATAAGCAAAAACTTTTGAAAGCTACCAGAGAAAATGGAAAAATTTATGCATATAGGAAAACAATATTGAATGATGGCAGATTTCTTACCAGAATCCGGCTAGCTGTGATCTGAAAGCAGTGGGACATTTTTAAAGTACTGAAAGAAAAGAAATGTCAACCGCAAGTTTATATTCACTAAAGTTAGCCTTCAGGAATAGAGGCAGAAGATATTCTCTGATGAAGGAAAACTAGATAGAATTTGTTGCCAGTAGAAATGCTCTTAAAGAAATGGAAATGAGAGTTTTTCGGACTGAATAAAAATGGCACTGGAAGACAACCTGGTGTATCAGCCATGGAAAAAGAGACATAGAAATAGTACATATCAGGGCAAGTATAATAGATAATTTTCCCCTTTAAGTTCTTTAAAATATTTATGATTGTTAAAAGCAAAGTTGCAACAATTTGAAGAGGTTTTCAATATACATTGATGCAATTACAACACACAGGGGAAGGTAAAGGGACTATAAGATAGCAAAGTTTCTATATTCCACTTGAAGTGGTAAAATGTTAATCTTAAGGACACAGTAAAAAGTTAAGTATATATTATAATCCTTATATTACCCCTTATCAAAAAATTACAAACAGATATAATAAATCTTCAACGAACCAAAATAAAATGCTAAAATGTATTTTAATAAATAAATAGAGGGAAGAAATGGGAAAATAGTGATGAAAAAAACAGAAGAATTGAAAAGGAAAAACATGATATCATGGTAGACCTGAATTCTAAAATATAAATAACTATATTAAATTTTAAATGATAGCTTGACCTGTGGAGGTAAGTGGATAAAAGGTTAACCTGGAATGCTGAGGTCACCAGTTGGAAATCCCAGGCTTGCCTGGTCAAGGCACATATGGGAGTTAAAATGCTTACTGCTCTTTCTTTTTCTCTCTCTTTTCCTCTCTCCTCTCTCTGAAAATAAATGAATAAAATCTAAAAAAGAAAAAAATGATTGAACATATCATATAAAAAACAAAGATTTTCACGAAATTTTGAAAATTCAAGACCCAAATACATAGAGCTATGAAACACATACATATTTATTTAAATTCATATATATATATATACATATATATACATATATGTATATATTTAAAGTAGAAGGATAGAAAACTATGTACCATGCAAACACTAATCGGAAGGATATAGAAGAACTGAACAACACTATTAATCAACTGCACTTAGCTGACTTTTGTAGAACACTCTACCCAACAATAGCAGAATACATACTTTCAAATATACATGAAATATTTTCAAGATAGGCCATATATTGGTCATAAAAAAAATCTTAAATTCAAGAGAATTGAAATCATACAAAGTCTATTGCCTTATCATTATGGATTTACATTAAAAGATCAATAACAGAAAGATAACTGAAAAATCTTATAATACTTGGGAATTAAAGAACATACTTCTAAATCATAAGGCAATGGGAAGTTAGAAAATACTTTGAACTTAAAAATTAAAATACAAGATATAAATATTTGAGTGATGTTGCTAAAGTAATGTTTAGAGGGAAATTTATAGCATTAAAATGTTATATTATATTAAAAATAAAAGAATGAGAGTAACAATTTGAGATGCACTTAAGAAACTAGAAAATAAAATTCCAAAGGAAGTAGAAAGAAATAAAAAAGCTATAATCAATTAATTTTAAAACAAACAAACAAAAAGCTGTCTTGTTTTGTTTTTTGAGAGACAGAGAGTGTGTGAGAGACAGGAAGGGAGAAAGAGGGTGAGAAGCATCAACTCATAGCTGCTTTCACTTTAGTTGTAAATTGAGCTCCTTGTATGCACCTTGACCAAGGCTGAGCCAGTGTCCTCTCGTTCAAGCCAGCAACCTTCGGGCTCAAGCTGGAGAGTTTTGGGATTGTGTGGACAATCTCCCACTCATGTTAGTAACCTTGTGCTAATCAGCTTTGCAAGCTTTTGCTCAGAGCTAGCAGAGACTTTAGGGCTTCCAACCAGCGACCCTAACATTCTGAGTAGTCACTTTTTCCATTGTTTTATCACCAGTCAGGTAAAAGCTGGTTCTTTGAAAAGACCAATGAAATTGACAAATTTGTAGTCAGACTAACAATGAAAGAGGAGAAGAAACAATTTGCCAAAATCAAGAATAGAAGGCAAAACATCACTACAGGTTCCTTGTAGTAGAGAGGATAATAAGAGAGCAATACAAATAAATATGTATCTCTTAATTTGATAACTTAGACACAATGAGCCAGGAAATACATGCCTCAAATTCAGAAGGAATATATACAGTTGTCTCTGTGGAAGATGATTGTGTAGAAATCCCAATGAATCTACCAAAACTCCTAGTAGGTGCAAAACAGTTGAAGAGATACTTTAGCAAAGGAGCTACACTGACAGAAAATTAATACATAAAATATATTTAGTATCAGTAAACCTTAAGAAAATGCAAGTGAAAACCATAACGACAAAGTACTATACACTGATAGGAATGGTTAAAATAAAAATTTTAAGAGTGATAGCACATATTAGTGAGAATGTGAAGCAACTGGAAATTTCACACATTGTTGGTGGAAATTCAAATGATACAGATACTCTGGAAACTGTTTGTTGGTTTCTTATAAAGTTAACAGGCGCTTACCCAACAATCCCACTCAGGTGTATTTACCATTAAGAAATGAAACTTATTTTCACACAAAAATCTGTACACAAATATATATAGAAGCCCTATTAAAAAATCAACACAAAATGGAAACAACCTAACTGTCCTGCGATGCATGGATGAGTAAGTAGTATATCCATGCAATGAAATACTACTCAGCAGTAAAAGCAATGAACTATTTATTGGTTCACACAACAACACAGATGCACCTCAAAGGCATTATGCGAAGGAAGGAAACCGAAGGTGACACTCTGTGATTCCATCTATAGGAAATTCTGAGAGTCAGATCAGTAGGGGTGGAGAGCAGATTAGTGTTTGTTAGGGCTAAATGTGGGAGAGGTTGACTACAAAGGAGTATCACGAAGAAGTTTTTGGATAGGGCTGTTTTGTATCTTGAATGTGGTGGTAGTTACATTAGTCTATATATGTAAACACTAATACAAAGGTAGAACAAAGGTTAATTTAAAGGAAATAAATTTTAAAATAACATTAAATGATTCAAAATATTCTACTTTATTTGTTCATAATTCAGTGTGCAACACTAGAAACAAACTGTAGTCACGTAATATATACTTTCCATGGCTCAGAAATAATTTTTTATTGCTGTACTCATAAAATTAATGAGATAATATTTGTGAAATGTTTTGAGCTCCTTAAAAGGAAGTTGCTATGCTAATATAAAGTGTTGTTATCATTACCCAGTCGTATTTTCTTTTGCTTATATGAAATTTATAATCATCTTCATTTTTCACATTATTTTTAATGAATTGTAACAATAAAATGTGGTAGCCAAGACATAAAGTGAAGCACATGTGTTAATGAGGCTAAAATTTTGTAATTAGAATTTGAAATATCAGTCTTTTTAACGATAATTGGCTCTAATGATTATTTCTCTATGTACACAAGCTACAATTTCATGAGGTCCAAGTGTGGCTTATTTTGCAGTTTTGCCTAGAGAGCATACTTCAAGTCATAATCTCCTTTCAGATCTGCTTAGCTTATCTGAGGGTCTGAATAGAGGAAATCAAATATGAGGAAGAAATTCACCTCTGATAGTAAGGGTTCTCTATCAGTAAAAAGAAAGTTTAATCAGTTTAATTTAGACGCGGCTTGTATTCCTTTTTTTTTAAGCCTTTTAATTTCTCTATGAACATCAGCATGACTTAAAATAATATTTAAATTTTGAACTCCAGCCTGACCAGGCAGTGGCACAGTGCACAGAGTGTCAAATTGGAATGCAGAGGACCCAGGTTCAAAACCCCAAGGTCACCAGCTTGAGCGCGGGCTCATGTGGTTTAATCAAGGTTCACCAGCTTAAGCCCAAGGTTGCTGGCTTGAGCAAGGGGTCACTTGCTCTGCTGTAGCCACCCCCCTAGTCAAGGCACATATAAGAAAGCAGTCAATGAACAACTAAGGGGCTGCAACAAAGAATTGATGCTTCTCATCTCTCTCCCTTCCTGTCTGTCTGTCCCTATCTGTCCCTTTCTCTGTCTCTGTCACATACACACACACACACACACACACACACACACACACACACACACACACACACACATTTTGAACTCCAAATAAAATTTTTGTTTTTCCTTTTTTTTAAAAAAAAAACTTTAAAAAAAAATTTTTTTAAAAAAAAAACTTAAAAAAAATTTTTTTTTTATTTTATTAATTTTAGAGAGGAGACACAGAGTGAGTGAGAGAGAGAGAGAGAGAGAAAGGGGGGAGGAGCTGGAAGCATCAACTCCCATATGTGCTTTGATCAGACCAGTGCAGGGTTTTGAACTGGTGACTTCAGTGTTCCCAGGTCGACGCTTTATCCACTGCGCCACCACAGGTCAGGCTGTTTTTCCTTTCTTAAATGCAAAATAAAAGATTCCAAAATTCCCCGTGACAAAATTACCAACAGCTTTTATTTTGGAACAAACTGTGAACTCTTCTTCCTGGTACTTGAGGTATGATAATCTAGTTCTACCTAATCTGGACAATGTTATTTCCTGGGTCTCCCTCCATATTAGTCCTCTACTTCTTCAGGAGCTTTTCCTTTGTTCATGTCAGGGCCATCCTCCCTTTGCTATCTTTATTCAAGTGATTTCTCCCACTCTTCTGTCTCAGTCTTGAGGGTTGAAACGTACCGCAGAGTCCAGTTTGTTGGAGATTTTGCACAAGACATATACATATAGCTCATACTCAGGTATTTGCCTATAATAATTCTTGTCACTGTGGAAGGGAGTAAAATCTAGTAGTTAATCAATATTAGGCAGTTATCAACCTTCAAGTGTGAAGACAAAATTATAAAGATAAAATAATCTTGAAACTCCTTGAAATTTTTGATCACTAGGTGTCCAAAGCTCAAGTAAAGCTTAACCTCAGTTTTCAGACAAACCCAGGCTAAATATGTGAAAAGGAAAAGATCAAAAGACTTTAGTTATGTTCAAAAAACAGCACACAATATGAAGATTCTTCCATTTCCCAGAAAACATAAATCTTAAGTCAAAATTTTACCCTTTTACTCATTGCACAGATACTTTTCTAAGAAAGAAGTTTTGCAGCAAATGTTCTCATTTCTCATCAGAGAGTAGCTGGTAGCCCAGATGTCATGGAAAGAAAACATTTATGGTCAAAAATTCCTGGGCACACTCTATGACACAACAGAGAGCCAGGTAAAGGTGTGGCTTTCCTTTTTTCAAAACAGAACATACTCAAGAGAATTAAAAACTATGCATCATTGACACATTGTCGACATTCAAATTAAACCATGCTCCCATGAAACCTGTGATTAGAAGATAAGTTAGAACTCATCCTGTTTAGCTTCTTGCCTTACAGAAATAAAAGATGAACTTCAAAGAGATAAAAATTATTTGTCTGAAACCTGAAATTTATATTTGTGGTTCAGAAATCTGGAGGACACATAGAATTTATTGACTAATAAGTGCTTTATTAATTTTTGGACTCCACAGCTTTCATAACACTAAGAAATAAGAATTTATATTGTAGATAACTAGAAGTAGAGTTTTTGAAGTGTTCAGAACATTGTGAGTACAATGATGAAAGCAATTTTGGGGAGGATCAGACTAGCAGTGTTGTGTAGAGAGTAGATAGGAGGGAGAAGAACCTCAAAGGAAAAAATACTACTTAGAAGAAGACTCACAACGCAGCTGATTAAAGGTTAAAAAGATAATAGTGATTTCAGATGTGTTGAACTTAAGTCATGGATTCTGTGAATTCATGGAGAGATGAAACTGGATTGTTTTGAGTTTTGGGTGGCTAATATAGATTTAGGAGTGCTAGCTAAAGTTAATAGTTAAATTCATGAAAATAAATCATATCAGGGAAAATTATTGAAATAGAAAACATTAGGAAAAGCATATAGAGGTACTGGAGAGGAGGAAATTAACAGCTGTTGAACTGCATGCAACGTATGCCAGTGATTTAGCTAAACAACTTATATACTTATTTAGTTATTATGACTGCACCCTGAAATATGCATCAGTGCCATTCTAATCCTGAGTAGACAGAGAGGCTCTAGAGCAGAGGTCCCCAAACTTTTTTCACAGGGGGCCAGTTCACTGTCCCTCAGACTGTTGGAGGGCCGCCACATACAGTACTCCATACACTGACCACCAATGAAAGAGGTGCCCCTTCCAGAAGTGCAGTGGGAGCCGGATAAATGGCCTCAGGGGGAAGCAATTTGGCCTGCGGGCCGTAGTTTAGGGACCTCTGCTCTAGAGTAATCAAAGTTTATTCAGCAAGGCTGGGCGTTGCTATTTGGATTCATGCCTGTTAAGCTTTGAAGTTCATGTCCTTTTCAGTAGCCCATCTAAATAAAGGACATCATATAAGGAAGGTCACAGGGAATATGTATGGGCAGTGACTGCAGCTGTCTTTTCATATGGTATATTACCAGAATATAGAAAGTATAAAAAATAATGGTTAACTGACTAAAAAAATAAAAATAAAACTATTGATGGTTTTATTACTGTCTCAGGCCAAGTATACACTAAACAGTTTTATATGCAGAATCCTGTTTAACCTCTCACAAACCCCTAGTGGGATGTGGGAGATTACAGTGCTTTCATGACCACCCAGAATTCAAGCCAAAGTCAGTCTGTCTCTATGTTTGGGTTTGTAACTTCCACCCTAAATTGAGAAAATCCCCCAATTTTGAGTTAGAGGCTACTGATGACTCATGTGAGGAGAGATTCATTGATGACAAAAGTGAAGATGGTATTCCATGATCTATAAACATAGAAGTGAAGGAACGATAGTGAGGGAATTACTGGAGAAGGAAAAGATAGGAATTACATGTTTGCTGGAAGGAGATGCAAGTGCCAACTTGATTTTTTATATTGTATTGTTGAAGGTGGGCAGCTGAGCTTGTTTTAAGTCAAAGGGTAATTTGTTGGTGGAAACCCAACAGAGCAAAGACAATTGGGGGTGTGGCAGTGGAGTCTGAAGGAGGCAAGAAAGACTCAGAAGTCAAGTAGAAGGGCTAGTCAGTATTTAAGATTAAAAAACAATTCTTTCTCTGAAACTGCAAGAAAGGTTTAAGGCTGGGAAAAAGAAACAAGTCAAACCAGAGTGACAGGAGAGCAAAGAAGCTCAAGATGCTCAGAAAAGCATGCAGAAGTTAGCATGAGGGCCAAATTTCTGTATGTGGAGAAACACTTGTGCACACTGTGAAGGTGACCAACTTTTTTACAATGAAAAGGAGGATAAAAACAAATTGAAGAAAACAATATTGTAAATAAAAGAAACATTTTATTCATTGTATTCAATAATACACTATAATATAAATGCATAAAAACATTTGTAATATTTTATATTGTAATTATGCTTACATGCCTACTAATTTTTAATAGTAATTGTAAAATAAAAGTACTCATTTAAGTACAAATACGCCACATCACATGCAATGAATTGACTCTGTATCAATCGAATATGGACATTTACAGATTAGTCTTCCAGTATTTAAAAGGGGGACATGCAGGAGGACACTTCCGAGGGAGGACGGAACTTACAAAAGGACTGCCCTCCCTAAAGGAGGATGACTGGTCACCTTAACATTGTCTTTAAGTGGCATGCTACTGTTAGCTGAGGTTAGCTAGGAGTTTGAAGGCTCACGTGGAGGACACCCACACCCACATACCTTGTTATGGAGGTAGGGAATGAGTTTTACCCAGTGGTGTACAGGGAGTCATGCTGTCCAGACACTCAGAAGCCAAAGGAGGAAGAAATGAATAAAATAAAAATTTAAATGTTTCACTTTCACAAGATAATTAAAATTTAACTACCTGATAATGTAATGACTCAGCATGAGAAATCTGAATAAATGAGAAAACTTATAAGTCTCTAAATATTTTCCCCTAGTTTATCTTTTATTTATAATCGATTATATAAATGTTTAGGGTGTTTGTTAGACATCCTGTGGATAGTCTAAAAGTAAGTTTAATACTATTTTCTCTGGGCATTTCCAGAATAGTGGAATGAGAAGCTCAGCAAATCTTTCCCCAAACAGCAACGATATGACTGGCAAAATTTTCCAAACCAAACATTTTAGGACTCTGGAAGGTTGCCAATAGCATACAATGAAGTTTATTCAGGAATAAATTTACTAACCCTTAGTAAGGACAATGGGAATCCATGGCATTTTAGTCTCTTGCCACCCGCCCCTTGCAATTGCCTGTTTGACAAGGTAATCTTAGGTGGGAAAGGTTGGGAAAACCTAAAGTCTCACCAATGGAAGGAGGCAGACTAGATTTGGAGCAGCACATGGAAAAACCCAATTCCAGGGTTATTAGAAAAAATGATACCAGTCTCGATGTTGAACAATTGTGGAAGGCCAGTCTAACAGCTATCCTGAGGTTGCTCACTAACTGGGGTGATGAAAGAACTGGTAGAACCACTAAAAATTTAATAGGGAGATACTGAGGTTCCCACATGTCCCTGGTGGTTGAAAGGCTACATGTATGTACAAAGGTTTATACACATTCAGAAGAAACTGAGCCTTAGGCATCTACTCTTCATCTGGTTGATGGTTAGACCTTGAATGTACAGAGATCTGGGCTGACCACATAGTTCTCAAAACAGTTTCCATTTATGAAATGCGAAGACCATCTGTTCCTCAGGGATACTGGACGTATCAGAAGAACTATTCATCAAAATATTTTTCTCGGCAGTGTCTTCTTGCTCCTGCCAAAAGCAAGAACAGTAGTAGTTTGTTCTGATGGTTCAGGATATGTAGAGACCAGCAATGCTTATGGTATCTTGGGTGGGCTGTTAACGTCACTTTTTAAAGAATATTGCCTCTATGACAATGAGGGAGGACACATCGTTCCTAAACATGCTTCTGTCATTTCGGAAGATATTTCTGTATCAAAACGTTGGCATGTCTCTTGTATTAAACAGAGACATGTCCATGACATTCAATAAATACTAGGATACACAACTGTCCTGGAGTCTGGACAAATTTAATTGATGATGCTTAGCTAAAAAAGTGGTGCGGCATGACCAGGTGGTGGTGCAGTGGATAGAGCGTCAGACTGAGATGCGGAGGGGCCAGGTTTGAGACCCCGAGGTCGCCAGCTAGAGCACGGGCTCATCTGGTTTGAGCAAAAGCTCGCCAGCTTGAGCCCAAGGTCACTGCCTCGAGCAAGGGCTTACTCGGTCTGCTAAAGGCCCACGGTCAAGGCACATATGAGAAAGCAATCAGTGAACAACTCATGTGTCGCAACGAAAAAATGATGATTGATGCTTCTCATCTCTCTCTGTTTCTGTCTGTCTGTCCCTATCTATCCCTCTCTCTGACTCTCTGTCTCTGTAAAAAAAAAAAGAAGTGGTGCGATTCAGTGAAACTGGGTTCTTTGCTGCATCCCTGGTACTGACTGAAAGTGGCATGACTTTTAGAGGTCCATTTTTTTCCTGAATATTGGCCATTACCTTCTTTTTCCTGTTTTAATGACTCTGCATAACAGCATTGGCACACAGAGATCCTTCTGACATGGCTACTCTGAATGGACCAAGGGGAGATTCACATTTGCACAAACTGCTGGGAGAGTTGGTAAGGCTGAGCTCCAAAAGGTTAGAGTCATTCTCTCTATAGCATTTTCTACTTCCATAGCGTTGTCTTCTTCATTGTGAGTTTACTTCTTCCCTTAGCCTCTATAACATTTCTCCACTTGAATCTATCTTTGAACATTACTTTTTAAATTTACCTTATTCTGGCTGAAACTTCCACATAGTTCTCAGGTTTGTGTCCTAAAATCGCTTTCTTTCTCTGTCCCCAAGGATCTGAGTTATTCTAATCAACATACTGTTGACTTTTGAATTCCAAATCTGTAACTTCAACTCCAGGATTCTACCCTAGATGAGAGAGACATATCTAAATACCTTGAAGATGTCTCAAACTTGGTGTACTATAGAAACTTTATATTTAACATGTTCAAATGTGAATTACCCTTTCTAAAATAGTCTGTAACTTCCTTTGATTAATAGTCCCATCAATGATCCAAGCCCAAACCTAGTATCATTCTGGACTCCTTTAAAGTCTGCATTCAGTCAGTAACCAAGTCTCATTGATCCCACCCATCAAACAACATCTCTTCTTTGTACCTCTTCATCTAGCTTCCTATTTCCTCCCACCTTAGTTCAGGCCTTTGCCGTCCCCCTTGAGTTCATACA
Source organism: Rhynchonycteris naso (assembly GCA_037038555.1). NCBI lineage: Eukaryota > Metazoa > Chordata > Mammalia > Chiroptera > Emballonuridae > Rhynchonycteris > Rhynchonycteris naso. Next base: position 97,703,581 of record CM072999.1, read on the forward strand.
ATGGCTTAGCTGGGATTCAGGCCCTGCTCTTCTTCGGCTGGCTTCAATCCAGATGCTGTCTTACTAGCAGAGTGAACGTGTTGATGCTTCTCACTCTTCTGCTTGAAAAGTCTGAATAAATTTCAAATCCCTTAGAATAAGGGACAATGACACAAAATAGTGACTAACTATTGCGAAAATCAAGTATTTTCCCAAACCTTTCCAAGTATAAATATTGTCTGCAGTCTTACCATCCTTCCCTAATGTATGCAAATATCTCAAAACAAATAAAACTTTTCTAAACATTCATTACAATATTTTGTTACATGGTAATAAGAACACATACTAATTATTAGTATCCTGCTTATGAAGACACACCACCCACATTATCCACATTACTATTCAACACACTTAAAGTCTGTGAAATAGTCCCTTCCCCAGGCTAGAGCACTTTGCTTCAGTTGGCTTTCTCTTTAGGAATTGTTTCCCAATCTTCATGTGTTTTTGAAGTTTGCTTCATGATTTGATAATATAGAAACAAACTAGAACCATTATTCTAATATATCCCTGGCTTATACTAAATCAGAAAGCTGCATTGAGATTGCTATTTGAAATATTTTTACTACGTCTTCAAGTATTGTTTGGCTTTGGTAATTTTCTCTTTGAAAGCTTGTTGTCCTACTGAAAACTAGCAGGCATCCAAGACAGGAAGGCTTCACGACACTTGAAACATACTTTTATAGCTTCAGAGTAAATGAAGATAAACTCTGGACCATGGTAATTGTTCTGCCTCTTGAGCAGACAACTGCTTCTAATTGGCCTGAAAACACTAGTGTAAATGATAATAATCTTCAGATGAACACATATTTTTGACAAGAATATTTATTTGTTATTATTTAAAAATACACAAAGGCAAAGATTGCTTAGCTGCTGATTCTCCATAGGACAGCAGGATATTATAAGAAAAGGGAAATATATCTGCTATAACGGCAGTTTACATTTCTAAGGCATTTAGGCTTATGAGTAGGAGGCATGCCGAGGTGCATTTACTTGAGTTTAAACATACTGAGGCACACCAGGCTGGTAAGGGATGGGACTACACAGTAAAATTCTCACACGCTGTGTCTTCGAATCATATATTCATCCCCCCATCCTCCATCATCCATTTTTTCCACATGAGTTTTGGAGCTGTTCATAGAACACTGGTAATAATCCACTCTTCGTGAGTTTGCTTATCATGACAATACCACTGGGACATACAGACCAGAACTATCTCATGGACAGCTTCTGTAGACTCTCACCAAATTGAGGCTCCAGTAAGAAAAACACTGATTTGCAAAGGCACAGCAGAGGCAGGTTTAATGCTTTAAATATAACAGGAACCATTCACAATATCACGTTTAGTGTTTCAGGGAACTTTTGTTAATACAACACAGTTGGTCACACAAAATACAAATGCTTCTGTTGATTTGTCTTGGCAACTCAGATACATCAACAGTGCTAACAGTTTAACAGCTTTGTTCTCATCTGACAGAAAATAATGGCAGTTCTGCAAGACAAATGTTAAACCTGACTCTATGTATTTATTAATTCCACAGTGTTTTGACAGATTATAGGGGATAGAATTCAGAGGATGCTGACACGCTCACTGAGGGCTTTCATCTCTGTTTCTTCAGTCTCTGGACTGTTGCTGTGACTAGCACTTGGGTTGATCAGGTGTGTGGGGTACTGCAGCCCCTGCTCACCGGCATACTGCTCCCACCGCAAGTCATCGCTTTCATGGGTGATGTAGCGTTCTCCGATTTTGCATTCCAGCTCTCGTAAATCCAACCAGGTCTGATAATCCTGATGAAGAAATTACAAAATATCACCACAGAGATGATTAAAACTCATTAAATCACTGTTTCATGTGTTGTCAGTTCCCACAGCTGATGAGTTCTCCTCCCACTCTGACAGTGCTGTGTCTTTCATCGGGCTCCCTGGAGTGCCAGCATCAGCACCAAAGCCTTACTATTTGTCTAAACTTTACAAATGCATACTGTTTATGTGCTATGCATTGAAGGGTGGGCAATAAGTGCTTGCACTCAAGCAATTAGGAATGTTAGTAGTCCTTTGAGATTTAATGACTACAAATAATCCTTCAGTTTCCTGAATATCATTATTCTAAACTTTTAAGTTTAATGTGAAAATAAATATTTAAGAGAAAGCAAACATATTCACACACACACTTTATATTTGCAATGTATTTGTCCTGCGAATTTGTTAGTCTAGACTTTAAAACGTAAGTACAAACAGGTGCAGGGCATGACCAGGTGAGCATCTACTTGGACATTTATCAGAATTGCATATACAGATGCTTTTGAAATCTGGTCCTTGGAGTTTTGTTATGACTTTTTAGATTTCTTGTTTTTGGCTTGGTGTGTGCATGTGTGTGTACGTTGAGTGTATGGTGTGTTTCTCTTCTAGCAAATTTTCTTGATAGAGAGGTTTAGGAACACTAAATTGTTATTAAGTTCTAAGCAGCTACATTCATTTTGGCAAACAAACTGGTATTAGAATTATACTTTAAAAACAATGACAAAAATTTTTTCCATGCAATATCAAAACCTTATAAATATTTAGAAACTCATCTGCCTGAGGAAATAGCCAATAATCGATTTTTACCTGTAGCCAAGGGTGACTCAAGGTCTTGTCCACACTATAGCGCTTTCTCATTTTTACTTGCAGCAAGTTATTGATAAGGTCAATGGCTGAAAAACATGTTAATTATTGGCAAAAATAGCTGACAAATCCAGAACACATGCATAATTAATTCACCCTTTGTTTCACATCTGCTATTTTACAAAATAAATGCAGCATAGTGCTAGCAGGCACTAGAACCTGAAGAAGGCTCATCCTGAGAATTCTAAAATCTTGGTCTACATTTTATCTTGGATGCTGAAAAAATGAAATTGGAAACAGTTGTGGAGGAAAGAGTATAAGACATTTGTAAGCATGATCTGAACTTCTCTTGGTTTAGTCTTTGATACATTCTTCTAAAGTGGGAGTTTTAGGTAAAAACGTATCATTTAAATACATCTTGCAGAAATGGCAAGATAAAATTAATATTCAAGAGAAGGAATTTACTACTTTTGTTGTAAAATGTGTTTCAAGTTTGAATATACACAATGGGTTTCACAATGGGTTTGGAATTAAATGGCTGACATCTGGATACCACATTTAAAAGAAAATATAAAGTGTAACATGGGTCTGGGTTCATAATAAACTACAGCCTAAAAACCAATGACCCACCAGGAAAAGGCCTATTTGTCTCTTTCACTGATTAAGAGAAAAAGTGAATTAACTCCCTAATTTCCCCAATCTGTAAGTCCTGAGTTCGCTGGCTTTGGCTCTATTGTTTGGTCTATGTCAACATATAAGGACCTGAAAATCCAGACTGTCACAGGAGTTCTGAGGCCACCTCAATAGGATAAATCAGAATCTTCCTTGACATCAGGCAAAGAGAAATGATTTCTACAGTCTTTAGGTAATCTAGAATTGTCTTTCTCTGATACTAATATTCCAAATATTGGCCAGCATGAAAGGTTGTAAAATCAAACACCTAAGAATTCTTTGACTAAAGGAAGGAAATGCAATAGCACACATCTGAATGCTGCCTGTGCCTATACACCCTCACCTGACCTATGCTACCTTAGGAAACAGAGTACTTAGTACAATTTCAGATTTCAAGCATGTTCTCAGTGAGCTTTTGAAAGTGTAGTTCTCTCAGTGAACTGTGCAGTGGTTTGTGCTTTAAACACCCATCCATATGATTTACTCACTGGTGAGTGAAGTGCACCTTCCATTCTTGCTGCTGCAAAGTCACAGAGAAAAAAATGGAGGATGAGGGCACAGGAAGAGCTTATGTGCCCCTGTGTGCACACTGTAGTGCTAGGCTTCCCTAGACACTGCAGGGAATAAATACATGCTATTAGGTGACTCATTCTGTTTTGAATTCTATAATTAGGAGGATCAGAATACAGCAACTCAACAAAAGGTCTGGTTTATGCCCAAATGGGCCCCAACAGTGAAGTGCAGTCTCGTGGGGAGGGAAGTACCGCCAGAGGAGAAACTGGGGTGTCTGGGAGAACAGAGTGTGTGAAGATAGAAAGGCGTTCTGCTGAAAGAAGCATGCAGTCACAAGGCTGCCTGCTGCCACTGTGGCCAGGTGACCTGAATAAACAGCGCAGGGACAAGACAAGACCCTCTGGGAGAAAATAGTTTAGGACATATGGAGAGATCAGAGAAAACACATGGGCGTCTAAATTGTGCATGTACTTGTGGATTTGTGAATTTATAAATATATTTGTGGCTCTTAGCAATGAACTATTAAACGTTGGAACCTGTAGTTAAATGTTGGGAACCCGATGTAACTGAGAACATAGGTGTGTCAGTAAATGAAGCTTTGTTCTACTTGTCACTCTTTCTGAAACTCTGAAAACATCCTTTTTATTCACTAAGTCTCATACAAACCAGCATTAACTGAGCCCTGTAAATGCTTTTCACTAAACATATTTTTAAAAGAAGTTCTAAAGTGTTTTTTCCTAACAATGTTCTCTCTTTTGTGTGTGTGTGTGTGACAGAGACAGAGAGAGGGACAGATAGGGACAAACAGGCAGGAAGGGAGAGAGATGAGAAGCATTAATTCTTCATTGTGGCTCCTTAGTCTCCTAAGTTGTTCACTGATTGCTTTCTCGTATGCGCCTTGACTGGGGGTGGGGGGTGTTCAGCAGAGGGAGTGACCCCTTGCTCAAGCCAGTGACCACGGGGTTAGGTCTGTGAGCCTGTGCTCAGGCCGGTGACCTCGGGGTTTTGAACTTGAGTCCTCCATGTCCCAGTCCGACACTCTATCCACTGAGCCACTGCCTGGTCAGGCACATGTTCTCTTTATTGGCCACGTTCTTCATATGTATTTATCAATCATTCATTCACCTATTCATTCACCAAATCTTCCATAAGAAATTACTTTTGGTGGCCCTGGTGGGGTGGCTCAGCTGTAGAGCGTCAGCCAGCATGTGGAAGTCCCAGGTTCGATTCATGGCCAGGGCACACAGGAGAAGCGCCTATCTGCTTCTCCACCCTTTTGCCTCTCCTTTCTTTCTGTCTCTTCCCCTCCTGCAGCCAGTGCTCCACTGGAGCAAAGTTGGCCCGGGCACTGAGGATGGCTCCATGGTCTCCACCTCAGGTGCTAGAATGGCTCTGATTACAGTGGACCAATACCCCAGAGGGGCCGAACATTGCCCCCTGCTGGGCATGCCAGGGTGCATCCCAGTTGGGTGCATGGGGGAGTCTGTCTGCCTGCCTGCCCCCTGCTTCTCACTTTGGAAAAATATAAAAAAGAAAAAAAAAGGAAATTATTGTTGGCAATTATATAGGGAATAAAAATATTATATGGAAAAACCAGCTCCCGATCTAGTTGCAAAGGCAAAACAGATTTACACACATGCACACACAGACTCATTTTATATATAATAACAAAATGCACCATTTTCAATCTTTGGCCTTTATTTTCCCACTCAAAGAAAAAAAAATGCTTTCTTTAGCAATTCTGAAATATAACTAGCTAGGACCCTAGTGACATTCTCCAGGGGTCTGATATATTTTCATGTTAATTTTGCTTGCAATAATGGTAACAAAGAATTCTTTTCTCCAATATTGTGCCCGAAGTTGTCTTTTTATAACTTACCCACATTAAACCTATTTATGTCCTAGATGCCACAGGAAACTTGACTCTATTCTATATGACAGCTCTTCAAGTCTTGTAGACAGTAATTTCCCTTAACCTCACTTTCTATAGTTCCTCCAGATGCCTCAGTGTTCCTGTGCATCCTTATTTTAATGTTCACTAGCTGTTATTCAATGTCCCTTTCCATTATTATTATTATTATTATTATTATTTTTTATAGGAACAGAGAGAGAGTTAGAGAGAGGGGTAGATAGGGACAGACAGACAGGAATGGAGAGAGGTGAGAAGCATCAATCATTAGTTTTTTATTGCCGTTGCGACACCATAGTTGTTCATTGATTGCTTTCTCACATATGCCTTGACCTCCGGCCTTCAGCAGGCTGAGCCACCCCTTGCTGGAGCCAGCGACCTAGGGTTCAAACTGGCGAACTTTTGCTCAAGCCAGATGGGCCCGCGCTCAAGCTGGCGAGCTCAGGGTCTCGAACCTGGGTCTTCCACATCCCAGTTCGATGCTCTATCCACTGTGCACCGCCTGGTCAGGCCCTTCCCATTATAAACCAATATTTTCCTCATAGTTAATGGTCAGCTTTATTTGCACACATAAACATTGTTCATACAGCCTAGAATTTAGTTTTTTTCTTTTCAAAAACTTTACATTCATACTCTTAGGTAGTCCTTACAACCCTATGAAAGTAGTTATTTTGATATCCAGTTTATACAAAAGGAAAAACAGATTTCCAAGGCCGTTTAACTTGGTCAAAGTGAGATAGCATTAAGGTAACTGAGCTGAGGTTGATCCCTTGGGGTCTGGCACCAAAGGACATAATCTTAAGCATGATGGCTTACAGCAGATCATGGAACTGGCTCATTATAAATAACTGATAATAATGTCAAAAATTAATTTTCCCAATACTAAACATTAATTTCTTTTTTAGTTTATGTTTTACCATACTTTTATGTATTAAAATGCATAGCTATATAAAATATATGACTTTGTATACATACATATATGTATATGTGTATATATGTGTGTGTATATATACATATATATGTATATATGTGTGCATATATATATATATATATATATATATATATATATATATATGACTTTAGTGAAACATTTCAGCAAAGACTATTCTCAATGTGATGTGATCCCCTCCTATTATAAGAACTAATTCTCTTAGCTTTCTACTGCTTCCAAACTGAGCAAGCGTATCTGCTATGTAGTAATAAAATTATTAGGAGCCTGTTTCCAGAATAAAGCTTAAACAGAGGAACTGATGACTCCATTATAGACCTTACTCCCAACTGCCAGGACTAGTAATGATCATTTGAACAGGCAGATAAAGCAATAATGTTTCCTCCTACGAGTCTCCCATCTACTCTACATGTTGTCATCTTCTCCAGAGGCTTTTGTGGGAGAAGACATCAGTCTTTGGTATTATTCATTCTACCAATCTGGCAATCTTATTGAAAAAATACAAGTATTCTAGAGTAATAGATTCTAAGTAAACTAATACTATTATTCACTTTTAGTTATTTCCTTCTAAGTACTGGAATTTACTCTTAAATATCTGCAAACTATTCAATAATTCATACTAGGGTTTTGTCAAGGATAGGATAAGTGTTAAATTTCTCTTGAATGATTTCAGAATTCATCCTTTCCCCCTTTTAGAAATTCAGAAAACTATGGCCTGTGTTAAATATCCTGACATCTCTCTCATTTTTACAATGATTCATTCAAAATTATTCACAATGGCTCAGTCTAGAAGCACCTTTGTTAGTTACTTCAATAAGCAGTATGTTCATTTCTGCACATTAATCCAGTCTCATAGCTACCACTGAATGTCCCCTGTGACACTTTGTTTCTTCCAGGTCCAGCTCCCAGCAGAGCTGCCATGAGTGATGCCTGGAGTGTAGGGACCCACACTAAGGAAGGACAAACCCAGTAGCGCAGGAGCCAAATCTAGTAAAACTGGAATAGCCACAGCTGGCCCAGAAGCGAGCTGGCAGTTGGGAAAAAAGTCCACATGGGATCTTAACTCCAGTTCTAAAACTCAAATAAAATCAAGACTCAGAATTCAGATCTAGAGGGAATGTGGTATGGCATGCCTTCGACATTGTGGCACTGGGAGAGGCAGAAGGAGAGACCATGGGAAAGACATAACATTGGGCCATTCTGTGAACTCAAAAAAATAAAGCAAAGGAGAAAGGCAAGAGGACTGCAGCAGAATGGAAACGGAAGAAAGGCAGCATGTTCTCACAGCAGCACTCCAGGACACTAGAGCCCAAGGGGGAGGGTAGAGGAGGGAGAGAAGAACGCAGAGATTCCATCCCTTGGAGCTCCATGAGGGTCTGTAGCCCATGGGGAGTCTGGAGCTCTCTGAAGAAAACAGCAATAAAATGGGCATTGCCTGCTTCTTTCTTCTCTGTAGTAATTATTAGGCTAGATTTTTCAGAGTGGTTGAATTATTTTCTGATGGTACTTGCCCATTCATTGTGGGTGTTTGTCTTCCTAATTTCACTCTGAGAATTCTGTTATTCATCCTTAAACTCAATCCCATCCTCCATATTATTAATAAATTGTCTTATGCCCAAGCTCTCTGAACACCTTGGGTAGCCATATCAGGGCAATGTGAGAAGTCTTTCCTTTTTTATTGAAAAATTTTAAACAATTGTATATTTCAAATTTTCACTTTTAAAGAATTTCCCATCCCTCATAAAAATAGAGTTTTGTGCTTTCTAAAATGGATCCATACTAATTCCTATAGATTAAAAAAATGAAAGAAAATCTGTTTTTGGAACTCAAATGGTTCTTTTCTAGCTAAAGTAAATTCCTGGCTAACAGTTACTTTCCTCTAACTTCCTGTGTAGCAATTTCTCTTCTCAATCGGTTGAAAGGCTAAACTGTCTGGAAAGCAAAAAGATAATTTTATCAAACATTCTGTTTTACCAGAATAGGTCTTTCAGCAGGTGCTGGGATAGCTGAAATTCTGTGTAGCCTGTTTGGCAGGTGCACAAGCACATCTGAATAAAAACAAACTTAAATGGTATATGAAGGTGCCGAAGGGATTTATGTATTAATATGCAATGCTCCATCAGTGTCAACTGTATGGACTCCATTTTCTTCTGGTATCAAAATACAGAATTATCTTTGAAACTGTGGAAACTGCATTGCAGTCATTCTCTATCTCAAAGCAAACACCAGGTGTATGGACATGCTAGACTGTGTATGTAGAAGGTTCATTCGCCTGTGCCGGCACTATGGCTAACCTGAATGACAGCCAAAGACTGGAGAAAATTCTACAAAAAAGAACGATACTGGATACATCTGAAAATGTAATAGGTCCCTTAGGTCCACTCTCAGTCATCTTCCATTCCCCATCTTTTACTATCTCAGTATATGCCTGTCTCCCTTCATTCTCCTCACTGGATTTTAGCTTCTTTAAGATCACACAGATTGTGTATTGATTTTTGCATATAAGTTTCATAAATATTTTAAATAAAATACAACCGCTAATGCATTAGAAAAGGGCTTGCTAAATAGCATTTGGCAGATTGACTAGATTAGTTAGAAATTTAAATAACCATTTCCTTAGCTCTAAATTTCGATATTCAGATTATGTGCATATGGTTTGTATACTTCAGCTAAAAATATTCCTGGATGGTGGGACATCAGCACTCCAGAAAATGTAGCAGATCATAAAATCAGTGACTTCTACCAGATAATAAGAATAATGTTGCGAATATCTGCAATACAGAACGGGTTTATTTTACAATGTTTAAAACTACCGGTGGGCATCCAGGGCTAACCTCTTTTGTCTAGGTACAGTACTTTTTATTTTTCCATACTGTCTTCTGTCTACCCATAAATTATTCTGGTACAAATTTTCAAATAAGAAACCACATCAGAATGATCACTCTAGTGATGGAGCCATCATCTGTCAGCAACTGAGGTCCTTGTCTTTTATTTTCTTTTCCCTTTCCATTCTGCCTCACAGCCTGTCACAGTGTAGCCCTCAGTACTTCTCCCTTTGGTTTGCTTCAGGCTGATGGTAAATTGTGTGTTTATTTTAAAAAACCGTTTTGCAACCCTTCACATACCAGCTCTCAACCCAGCACGCTGTTGCCGGGCAACACTAACTGGGATGCTCCTCTCAGGGGCTGGAACCAGCCTGTGCCTGCAGCAAACAAGGCCGCTGGAAATCATCATCTCACTCTTGCCAGAGTCAATTACCGCAACCCGATAAAGTGCCAGACCTTGAGAGACTCAAGACTGTGTCTTTCCTGTTCCAGTCCGTTCCTCTGTGGAAAGTTATTCTGTCAATGGTTACTGCTTTGCTTAACATTTAATTCCGTTGCCTCTTGAAGACCAGCAATACAATTTTGGAAATCTGAACTGTTTAAACACAGCCACAGCAGCCCACAAACTGATGCTATGTGGATTCAAAATTAGAGTAAAAATCAAAATAGATATGTATTATTCTAGTGATATTCAGGGTGGATCTTTTGTTTTCACTGCACATTAGTATTGTTTAGAAAGATTTTTGATTTTAGTTATTATTTTAAATTTATTCATTTTAGAGAATGAGAGACAGAGAGAGAAGGGGGGAGGATCAGGAAGTATCAACTCCCATATGTGCCTTGACCAGGCAAGCCCAGGGCTTTGAACCGGCAACCTCAGCATTCCAGGTCAACTCTTGATCCACTGCGCCACCACAGGTCAGGCTATTTTTATTTATTTTTTTTAATGCTGATGCTCAAGCCAAAGTTCAAGTGAAAATCCTTAGAGGAGGGGCCTCCAGGTATGTGTAGTTTTAGAATTGCGAAGGCATTGCTAATCTGTACAACTACAGTTGAGAATGACTGGCTAAGCATGGCTTCTCAGACATTTAGAGACATCTGAATAACCCAGGGATCTTAAACTGAAGATTCTGATTCGCTAGGTCTAGGTGGGACCCGAGAGTCTGCATTTTAATGTCTCTAAGGAAGAGTCTTAGACCACACTTTGAGTAGCAAGGGGAAAAAGGCTTGAGAACACTGAAATTAACAACTGGTTTAATAAGGGTCCCTGATTAGATGGATGTAAACGTAGAGAAAGTTATCTAATCACAGAGAAAGGTACCTGTCCACAGCCCCATCCTGTTCAGGGTTTCAGGATAGCTTCCCCTCAGAAGATGTTGACAGGAAGAGTGAACAAGTGGCATCACACAAGTTCCACAATAACTAGAGTCTGAAGAGAGGGGCCATACCAATAATATACCTTTCTACAGGGACAAATGGAACTAAGTCCTCTACGTAGGTCCCACCTACCTACCCAGCAAAGTCAGGTTTCTAAATCCACAGCAAGCTCAACATGAATCTTCTTATTGGCCCCAAACCAAATGTCATTTTATGCCACACTAAAATAAGTGTGTTCTTTATCATGAGGGAAGTGGTGGCATCACTTTACTCTTAGAGTCATTGAATGCTGCGTCAGTCAGACCAGTTTTGAGGTTTGGTTTAGGGTATCAATGAAGAGGGGAGGGTCTGAGCCTGGTTGAATGAGAGGTAGAAGAAAACTGACTGCCCAGGAAAGGACAAGGCTTCGGGTCATGTGGTACCCACCTTCAAACCTATGAGATAAGCTTTTATTTGTAAAAAGGATTGGGCTTGTTCTGCCAGTGGGTATTAACAGAGACATTTTGCTCACTGTGCTAGGGTCACATTAAGAAGAAACAGGGCTCCTCATGAAGTTGTGTATTTTCCATACCTGGAACAATTTAACAGCGTCCTGGATAACTGCTCAGTGGATTGGTACTGTGGAGCAGCAGAGAGATGGGGCAAGATTTTTAACAACCTGTATTTTGAATATTATACTGTGTTGTCATTGTGCAAGGGAGTAAATTTGCAGAATATTCAAACTTTGTGGTTTCAGTTATCACCTCATTTGAATTAAAAAAAATTAACTCTACCAGTAGATAGATATTAATCATTGTATGTTTTTGGCTCATAATTTTAAAGTTCTTTATCATTAAACAAAATGCATGCTCTTTTTTAAAAACATTGAACACAAGTAATTTCAGAATTTCAAGCAGAGATTGTTAAAAATATTAAACCCTAGTGAAGTTCTGACCCACATAATTCACTTTGGTTTAGCAATTATGATAGAATCTCCTGGCAGCCAGTTAAGCATTGGTAAGTCATTCACCAGCAAGTCTCTGCATTTCCTCCATGCTGTTATGTCTGACAGTGGTGCTAATATGTTGACAAATAAATCTATTTATTAATATTCAGTAGGCGCGTTGGGTCTTCAAGCCTTAAAAGCTGTTACAAACACATTTAATTTTTAAAAGGACAATTCTTTTTCTTTTGTTTCTCATACCATTGGATTTCTGGTTCTCATCTACATGAGGCTTGTTTTCAATGAGGTTATTTTTTGTTTTGAAGAATATGTTGTGAAAAAGGGGCCTACAGTTGGTTCCTTTTCATGGCAAAGTGCTACTTCCAACCTAAGTGTTCAGTGTTCTGGAACACTGTTGAATTTTCAAAACATACCACGTGGTAATGGTGCTGGCTTTTATTTAGCTTTGCTTTGTGTTTGTATTGGCTGTATTTTTCATCTCCAATTTGTGTGGGGAAAAACACACTTGTGACCAATTTTATTTGAATTTACCACAATGAATGGCAATAATAGCCATTAAAATACAATTTAGATGCTTTGGTAAATTTAGTGGTATATTATTATAGCCATTCTATGCCTTGTGATGCTATATATTCCACACTGTACACAAATGTCAGCAGAGAGTTGAGACCAACTTAGTACAGTGCTAGTCAGAGAAAGGATGAAGCAGGGACACTGCCATGGAGGCTGAGGAAGCCCAAAGGGGAAAACATCTATGTCGCTGGTACATCATCACAATTTGGAAGCTGACCTAAAGAAAAGCTACAGGATTAATGCAAGGACATTTCCTCCCCTCGCCTTTTATATGTGGTATGTCAAGGCTGCATGTCTGATCTTAATTCTTCATAATACCGACTTAACCATGTGACTCTCAGGCTGAGCAGTAACATCTCAGCAGGTGACTTGAGAATAGGTGCTTCTTCAGACTTCACCTGTGAACACAGAAAATGATCTCTGTCTGCGGGGGTTGGGGCTCACCATGGGACAATTTCCGAGGCCGCTTCTGTGTTGATTACTTACTGCTTGCCTCCCTAATGGCATTTAAAGAAATATCAAAACTCAAAAGGGAAAAACAGTAATTTCTCTGGTGATCTTCATGGTCTATTACTAACTGTCCTCAAATTTACTGTGGGTCGCTAAGTGAATACATCAATTTCATTTGATGATGAAAATGTCTTCGTAGTCTCACAAATGCATTTCCCTGGCTGCAGGTTTGTCATCACTCTCCTTAGGAAGATGACTTGCAAATTATCTCTCACTTTACCAGCTCTACAAAATCCACACCACTCAGTTACCTCCATCACTTCTTCCTCTAAGAATAAACTACTGGGAAAACAGGGGCTGTGTAATAAAGTCATACCTAAAACAAGATTTAAGATGTGTATTATGATCTTGAGCAACTGATGTAATGTAGGAAAAGAGACTTCATTTGACTATCGCCACTTGATAATTCTCCTTTGTGTAGGCATAGACAGGTTTAGAGATTTAAGACAGCATCTCCTTTGTCTGCTCAGGCCTGATGCAAGGACTGGTGTTACAGAAAAGGAAAGGAATTTCAGATACCTTGTAGACCAGACACGAAAGAATTACTTATACAAAAGGTTGAACTCCTTTTCTCCTGGAACTGTGCTTCTCTCCATGCACTTTTGTTCATATTTATTACTTTTTTGAAAGTGTCATATACACCTGGCAAAAGACCTAAGTCACCAGTAAGAAGAGTTCAAAATAAAAAATAAAGTGTCTCCTTCATTATTAGACCTGATCTCCAGAGACTATTTAAAAATTTTCTTTGGATTACATTTATACCTTTAAATAATAAATGCATATGCTCGATTCAATAGCTTTAAATCAGTGTTAGTCTGTGGCTCAGTGCCAGTCTGCAATCTGTTAATTGGCTTGGGATAAGTATAGAAAGTGAGACTAAGTCTTTGGAAACTTATATAGCATTTTGACACTGCTGTCACATTTTTAACATATTTTATTATTATAATATGGTGGTAAATTAAAATAAAACTGGTCCTTAATCACAGATAGTTTGAAAAGAACCACCTTAAAAAATAAAACAAAACATTGATTCCCTTCCATTAAAGAAAATGAATCATTTCATTTCAGTTTTCTCTACTTTATGGTCCTCCTCCTTCTCCCAATTAAGTTAGTTATAGTAAGTTAATGTAGGACCAATTCTGTAAGTCAGACAGTGCCTAGCATACATATGAGATATACAGTATATAAGCACCGACATGTAGTACTTACTAGAAGTATTAACTCCAGACTAAATTATGCATTAAATCTTACAGGTAAACGTGTATAACTCAATCCATCATGGCAGCAGAATGCTATGGCACTCTGAAATGTCAGGCTCTGACGGCTCTCTACACAAGTTCCCTGACCTCCTCCTTCCCAGTATTGTGGAAGTTTCATTAATTAAATCCTTTTCAATGATTATAATGAAGTTAGACATGCTTAGTCTGAAGGTTATCTAATATTTAAAATTAAAAAGCAATATATGGATAATTGACATACAACTATTATTAACTGATCTCCCCTACAGCTTATAACCTATAACCTGTAATGTCAAATTTCTAACCCTATGACTGCTCAAAGGAGAATTTTCAAGTGTTAAAAGGAGTCTCTTTTCCTACATTGTTCTAATTGCCCCAAACCGTGACACATGTGCTAGTCATTTTCTTTATTATACAACCTTTTGTATTTCTGGCATGGTGCAATCCTTTTCTTCGTCTTCCTTGACAAAAGCCAGTTGTGCTGCTGCTTCCATCTTACTACTTCTATGGCAATCTATATTAACTACGTCTGACATTTTTAACAAATTACATAACCTGACGTTAAACACCTGATAAAGAAGATGATGTAAATGTAAAGAAAGATGCCTTTTTTATTTCCCAAATGAGATACTTTAAAATTTATCAAAATTTGAACATTGGGAAGTTCAATTTTTTTAGAGCACTGCCAGCTGCCAGGTCTTTAATCCTGCATTTAACTTTAATCCCTTCCTACTGAGCCAGCGCTCCTGAGCAGTGTTTTACAGTGTGATCCTCGGGCTTCTTCCACTCTTGGCATAAGATGGCATTTTATGGGGGTGGAGCCTGGAAATCTTCACTTTTAACCAGCTCCTCTGATTATGTGTTTGTACGCCAAAGTTTAAAACTGCCTGCGACAGACCTAGATCTGGACTATGACACGTTGTTTAAAATGAGCTGTACTCAAGGAGGCTCTTTGGAAAGATTATCAGGAATCCCCTGCCTTGATGTTCACCTTTTGGACTTCTAGTCGTGTGAGTCAAATTATCTTCTGCCTAAGTTAGTTAGAGGTAGGTTTCTATTATTTACATAAGGTCCTGATTAATTCAGTGGAGTGAATCTCCGGAATACCAGTAGTTGGCTTATTATATTATCACCAAAAAATAATTAACATGTTTAAAATATTCCCAATAGGTTCCTAAATATCACGCCATAAGAAATAAGCACCCTTTGGTGTGTGACAATGTATGGTTATAAAAAATGAAGATAAATTATTTGAACGAAGTGCTACCGTGTGACCTAAGGCAAGTCAATTAATCTTTCTGAGTTTTACTACAGACTGAAACAAGTTACTTATCAGATCGTTGTGAAGCTCAAATGACTCAATGACAGCTCAAACACTCCAGTATATAGGGTAATACTGTATCAAGTCCATGTCTACACTAAAATAAAAAAATGAATAAAGGTAGTTTTCCTTTCTGACACATCTGAATATACTACAAAGACCTCATAACTTTCCTTTTTTCTTTTGCCTATTATGACAAAAAAATACAATTAAAGATATGTCTGAATAACACTTGGGAATCATCAGTATGCATATATTTTCTAAAATTATTCAATCAATTCTTAGTGTTCTGTCAGAGCAATTCTTTTTTTTATTCAGTGAGAGAAGGGGAGGCAGAGAACAACTCCTGCATGCGCTCCAAAAGGAATCCAGCCGGCAAGCCCACTAGGGGGAGATGCTCTACCCATCTCTGGCCCTTGCTCTGTTGCAACTGGAGCCATTTTTTTAGTGCTTGAGGTGAAGGCCATGGAGCCATCTTCAGTGCCCAGGGCCAACTTGCTCTAATCGAGTCATGCCTGCAGGACGGAAGAATATAGAGAGAGAGTGGGAGAGAAAGAGATGAGGAGGAGGGGTAAAGTAGCAGATGGGTGCTTCTCCTGTGTGCCCTGACTGGGTATCGAACTCGGGACATCCACACACTGGGTTGACACTCTAACACTGAGCCAACTGTCCAGGGCCACCAAAATAATTCTTAACTTAGTGTTCCGCTGTTCTCTTCGTAAACCCAAATCCTTGGCTCACACCTGACGCTGTGGATGCCTTTCACATCCTTTATCCCATCCAGTCTCAATTACCACCTCATTATGGAGGCAGAAAGCATTACCCTGTGTTACATACAGATGAGGAACTGAAGCTCAAGGAAGGGAAGTGACAGCGAATTAGACTAGCAGATAGGACTAGGTCTCAAACTGCTTGACTCTGGATTTTTATCTTTGACTGAGGTGCCTACATTTTTAGTTCCATGTATCAGCATTCTTCATGGTTCTGGTGTGGTGTAAAGTATCCTGTGGTTAAAAATATAGTATGAGTTGTGACTACGTTTTGCCATACACTAGTTTGCTTGTGTATTTATCAGATCCATTGTGCTTAAAATTATTTGGTAACAGCAGCCTGTTATAACTTCTAATGAGGAAATTATTTATTTTTAAGAGCTACCGGGATAAAATCTGGGCCCATAACTACCTTGCCTCATATTATGACATAATTTAACTAACTTTTTTTATGTTCAAGTACTAGTTCTGTTTATATACTAGCAGTAGGCTAACTCATTTGCTATTTAGGACCTTAATTAGCAAATAGCACAACTCCTGTGTCCCACAGGCAGAACGAAGCACAGGAAGAGGCCAAGAAGAGAGAGGCCAGTTAATTCCCAAACTGATACATACCTGAATCATCTGGAAAAGAAAAGGTTCCACCTGAGCTGGTCTCCACATTACTTTGAGTAGTAGGAAATTTTTATTGCTTAGGCATGTCTACAGGCAAGTAAAATGCATACTTCCTAGTCAAACATAAATGCCTCTTGAATTACATGATATAACCCCCTCTTTTGGAAATGCTGTCTTTCTTCCTTCTCATTCTTTAGTGACTGGCCTAAGTTCCATCTCTTCTGACTATGCAGTTCTAACCAGTCAACTCTACAATGATGCTTCTTCCTCTGACCTTGCAGACCCTAATTTTATACCTAGCTAACAATTCAAGAAAATAATTATCATTTTCTCAAATTTATACAACTCATCTCCCCAACAAACTTTCAAGTTCTTTCAAAGACATTTTATGATTCATCCTTTACTTTTATGTTACTTACGATGTATGTATACTGTGGTTTCTCAACAAGAGTGTCTTGAGTTATTGATATCTATGTTTCTGGTCTCTATTACCAAAGATAATTAAACATTCACAATTTATAGCTATTCATTTCTGGCTGAAATAGCAGATATCAGCATATGAGGCAGCACATTTCCATGATAGCAGAGGGCACCTTTTGTTCCACTAATTAAAAAAAAAGGAAAAGTACTCCACTGTTAAAAGAAAATTTATTTTTAAACTGTGAAGGTATTTTCCTAATGTTCTACTCCTACACATAACAGAAAAAGGTTTGGCCTCAAGAGAAATTCCTGATCTGCACTGTAGCAAAATCATCAAATTATTTTGCTGGATTTTTGTCTTGAAGTTATCAACTATAAGAGTAACCAATTTTAGAGGTGATGTTTCCTAGCATGGGTACTGGTCACAAGGTTATTTGATAATTCCCTCTTTTCTGCCTCCAGTAAAAGACAAATACCCTTCACTTTTTTTAAAATTAATTTTAATGGGGTGACATTAATAAATCAGGGTACATATGTTCAGAGAAAACATCTCCAGGTTATCTTATCATTCAATTATGTAGCATACCCATCACCCAAAGTTAAATTGTCCTCTGTCACCTTCTATCTGGTTTTCTTTGTGCCCCTCAACTCCCCCCACCCCATAACCACCACACTCTTGTCCATGTCTCATAGTCTCACTTTTATGTCCCACCTATGTATGAAATCATGCTGTTCTCAGGTTTTTTTTTATGTTTTACTTATTTCACTCCGTATAATGTTATCAAGGTCCATCCATTTTGTTGTAAATGTTCCAATGTCATCATTTCTTATGGCTGAGTAGTATTCCATAGTATATATGTACCAACAAATACCTTTCACTTTTGCCTCTGTTGAATTATTCTAAATATTTCATTAGTTCTTTGGCAACATGACAGTTCTTTGTAGGTTATAGATTCCTTTAAGATATGTCCATCTAATTATGATTTACAACTGATGAAGATTTTAAAAAATGTCGCTAATAGTAATTCAAAATCCTGATGATAGATGGCTCTTGGCCTTAAACAGTAACAGTAGTCTAATAACTTAATTATGCTATATTTTGATTTCTATACAACCACATGCAATAACAGTTATCAAATTGATAAATTGATGTTTACCTATGAATGTATCTGCCTTTTAAGTGGTGAAATATCTGTATCTGAGTTTACTCGGAACTAGGCGTTGCCTGAAAACTAAAAAAGAAGCAGGACTAGTGTAGTGGTGTAAAATATACACACAGGCTTTCTGGGTATAAATTCTGGCTCTTCCACTTACTAGCTGTGTGATTTTGGGCCTGTGATGTCATTTCTTTTGCTTCAGGGTTTTTCACTTGAAATACAGGTATAATAGTAAAACCTATCTTATGGAATTTTTGTGAGAATTAAATTCCAAAGCACAGTCACTGAGGAACTCCTCTCCGAAGCATCAAGTGAGCCATTTTCTCTGCCCTGACTGTCCCACACCACTTCTTTTCAAACTATCTCTTTTCCTTTAAGAAGGAAACATTTAAGAATTTAAATTTAAATAATGCAATACTGGCAAAGTATCCATCCTAAAAATATTATCAGAGATACATATCAGAAATTATATATAAGAATTGCCTAATACTGAATAAATAGAAACAACTTAAAAATATCAGAGAAATGGCTAAATAAAATAACATGCCCTAATGTCATACAAAGGAAGTCAGTGCACAAAAACTTGGTATACTAAGTAAAATGATCATTAAAATATCAGTATCATAAAGTTCTTTGTTCATGAGAGATTAGAAGTGCTTAATACAAAAACAGGTATATACTCTCAGTTGTATACTAAGATTAATCTTAGTAAAGATTACCACTACATCAATGTATAAATGTATAAATATTTATATATTCTACAGCAATCTACCAAAATATCAACAATTTCTCTTTGATTCATTTACCTCCTAATGTGCATTTCTTATTTTCCCTATAATACAAGCACACTTCATCAGAGGGTATTTCTGGTCTCCATTTTTTTACCTCTCAATACACCTTCATCAGCTTGTTCCCCTACTCCAACAGGCAATTCACAAGAGGATTCATAATTTAAAATTAACAACTGAAATGATAATATAACAAGGATTTAACCACTGTAACTTTTGAATGGGAAACATTACCTTCATGAGAGATTTCCTTCCAGGGATTTGGTGGGTACATGAAAGCTGCATTCTGGATTTGGTCATGTATGTCTTCATCTTCATTAAACGGGAACGTGCCACTCAGGCTGACATAAATGATGACCCCAACAGACCACATGTCCAGAGAGCGATTATAGCCCTTGTTCCTTAGGACTTCAGGAGCCAGGTAGGCAGGGGTCCCCACCACCGACCTCCGGAAAGACTTCTCTCCAATGATCCGGGCAAAACCAAAGTCACAAAGTTTCACCTGTTGATAGTAATGGTATGCAGAAACGGTAGGGTCATAAACTGTGTGCCTTTGTGTGTCTCAGCCCCGAGCCAAAGACAAGCATAATACATATGTATACTGTATGGATTTCTCATGGTAGTAGTAACAGCTGTTTTCATTTTATGTAATTGAAGATAGTGGTTTATGTATTGATACAGAAGTATGTTTTCATTCATAAAAATGCCATCTAAACATTTCCCTTCTGCCTGTACCCCTAAAATCAAGAGATAAGTGTGAAAATATGTACACTCAGAGATGGGGAATAGTGTTTTAACAAGACAGGAAGATATGCAGATCAGAGAAGTGACAGACTAGACTCAAAGACTGATTATAAATAAACTGAAGGACAAAGCATGGGACATGGCATGTCATCCATAATAATACTCATAATTAGCTCTCAGCGGCAACCCGGGAGGACCTGAGGTTGTCCCTGAGGCAAGGCAGAACTGCCACCTTGGTCAGGTCAATACAGATACAAGACTCTAAGAAGGAACTTCTGCACTTGCCCCTGGGAACAACACTGAACTCCCATGTCCTGCTCTGCATCAGAGAGCTGGAGGCACCCTGGGCCTGTTAATTGCTCTCACCCCCGCGAGGCTGCCCGCGCACCAAGACCTGAGCAGGACAGAAGCTATAGCACTGAGTAGGGAGGCTGGTGTGAGACCTGAGGCGGGTGGAACTGGGAAACCAGAGTCAAAAAGCTGCAGTCCCAACAATATGGGAGGGTAATAAATGGATGGAAAAGAACGTAACATTTAAACAAATAAAAGTTGCGAGGGAAAAGGGAACCGCGTGGAATATTTCCGGAGGCGGAGACGCTGTTGGTGGCTTTTGTGGAGAGTGGCTTTCATACTCGCCTGTGGGAAAGGATCGGCGGACGCCAGCAACACGTTTTCTGGTTTGAGGTCACAGTGAACGATGTTTTTAAAGTGAAGATGCCGCAAAGCCACAAGTATCTGTAAAGTTGAAAATCATCGAAATAATTTTACTTTGGTCTATTTAGTTTATTTTAAAATATTTTCTATTATGCCCTGGCTGGATAGGTCGGTTGGTTAGAGCACTGACCCAAAGCTCAGTTTGCCAATTCAATCCCGGTTCAGGGAGCCTACACGAACAGATCAATGTTCCTATCTGTGTGTGTCTCTCTTGCTCTAAAATCAACAAAATAAACATTAAACAAATAAAGTAAAGTGTTTTCTACTAGGAATACACTTACAAGGCCAAGAAAGAACTCACAATGAACAGTTATGCTTTTTTACACTCAAGACATTGAAATAAGCTAAATTAACAGCAGGTTTCTAAAGACACGTTAATGGAAAAACGTCACGTTTTATAGTATTCATATAGCAATGAAGACAGGTATACATAAAAGAGTTCAATAATGTCGAACAGGGATTCTCCTTACTGAATATTTTCACAGAACCAGGACTCAGCTGCTGTGCACTTTATAATTTCATAAGTAGTTTTAATACATGTGCCTGCATACACATGACTCACTTAGTATCCTAGGGCCTGATACCACAGATAGCTAATACAATAAGCCACTGCAGCCTTTTTGAGTTTAGACTCTGGAAGCAGGGACTACACAACAAGGCTAGAAAGCTGCAGTTAAACATCGATAACATTTAATATTAAATATTATCTTTGTGTCTGTCTCTAATTGATTTCTTACCTGAGTAATTAAGAACTTGGTTATGTGCTCTGGCAACCTGCCCTTCTCACTCGACAAGATCATCTCCAGCATGTCTCCATGGAGCTTTTCCATAACAACAAACACTCTTTCTGGAGTCTCAAACATACACTCCAAATTCACAACACCGGGGTGATGAAGGTTCTATTAAAGATAAATAAAGCACTTGAAGGAAATGAGTTCTAGTTGGCAAGCTTGCTGATTATACAAAACTGTTTAAGCTATGGAGAAACCCACAGTTAAGATTTTTAACACCTCTCTAAATTCCACATGTGTTGCCTTATATTTTTGAAATTTTAATGTCTCCAAAAAATACATCTTTACTTTCTATGCACAGTGACACTATTTTTTTCACTGCTAAAATATCCAAGTTCCAGCACAGTGAATTGCTAATTAGGTTTTAATTAGAACACCATATTGAGATATCCGTATTTTCTTAGGATCATCTCCAATATTAAGCATATTGTCCTAAACATGCATGCAAAGCTACCTCACATACTCCTTAGAAATTTAATGTAGAAAAGAGGAAATTTGTATATGGAGCCCATCTGACTGCACTGATGAGGCACCTTAGGCCAAACCTTTTGGAACTGCTCTGGTAATGGATGGAGCCTGGGGTTGTTTGCTACAGAAGTTCTTTACTGAGTAAAGATCACCATGAAAACAGAAAAGAAAAAAAAAACAAATCTTGAGTCCCTGCTTTGTTCAGGATACTATGCTACATGGTAGTCCTTTATCGTTCTCAAGAACTCAATAAATATTTCCACAATAAAATAATGGCTAATAATGATAGGTTGCATTTGGCTTGACATGGTAATTGTCACATATGTCAAGCAAAATTACTTCTAACATTAGACAGGCCTCTCTAATGATGCTTAAGTATGAATGACGGGCTGGTCTTATAACAAAAGCCTTTGATCATTTTGACCATTACTCTTTTTTCCCCATACACAATAACAAAATAAAAATCCTGATATTTAAAAGATGATTATATATTCCATTTATATTTCAATGAGAGACAAACAAAAATCATGAAAGAAACTACCTAAAGAAAATAAATAAAACAGGAACAAACTTAAATGTGCTAACAGCTGAACAGAGAAAAAAATAAATGCCTTATTTTAGGAAAAGCTCAGTGATAAAATTATATGTAAAATGAAGTTCCCACAAACAAGGTGAAATTCGAAGCGGCTCACTCTCCAGCCTCACAGATGGATGCGGGGTGGTGAGCAGCAGAAGGGCTTGTGGGAGAATCTGCACTGCAGTTGTCCTCTGCATTGCCCGCTGGCAAGGAGAGCCTGGCAGAGACTGGCTATGGAGCCCCACTACGGTTGGCAGAAGTCCCAAACGTGATAAGCTTTCTCTCAGAGTATCCTTCCATTATTTGGCAGTTTTGATCTCTCCCTCAGATATCTGAGGAGTTTTTGACTCTGATGCCTTCATGCCCAATCAGACAGCACAATATGGTCATAAAATAGCAAGTTGCTGAATGTGGTTCAAGAGACATCTGCACGTACACCCAGTGGCTTTTCACCTCTAGAGGGCTGAAATCATTTTTCTGGAAACTGAACTGTTCAAATCTGGTTACTTTAGATACACTACCTCCAGAATTACTCTCCCTTGGTCAGAGCTGAAAAAATGGAGAGAGGGTGGGATTCACAAAACTCATACTCTGACTTATCAGCTCAGCCTGCTGCTTCTGCTGGCTTTGTTTCAGGCTATGAAGGTCAGTAGATGACCTGGAAGCTCTCCCACCTACATTATTTAATATGTGTGTGTGTGTGTGCGTGCGTGCGCGCCTCAACCTGTATTCCTCTGAGCATGCGAATTTTTGGAGGTACTAAAGTCCTTCACTCAATATATTCCGTTTTTCCTTTTCCCTACTCCACAGCATGACTTGAGGAGCACCCCTTATACAAAGAATTGTACTTCAATGTGTTTATCTAATTGATGTATGCACAGAATGTTCTAGCACAGAAGTATGGAACAGATTAATAAGATTGTTCTCGGTGTGCCCTATTCACTGAAGGACTCTACAAATGTTCTCTAATTACATCTTTATGAAAAGGATTAAAGAAAATGTTACTATTTCTTGATAAAAAACTTTGAATGCATTTAGGTATATACATTTAAAAAAATTCAATAAAAGCACTGAACTGAAGGCATGTATACACAAATGTAAAAGAAATGTTTTGCAAAGTTTAAATTGACTAATTTGTTGTACTTGGCCCTTGATCTTTAATAAAAACCTAATGCTTTATAGGTTTGCTAAGGAATATATTGAGTGGTAGCTGAAAAATCTTCCCAAAAGCACAATGACTTCATTTTTTTTGGCACAGCTGATATAAAGTAAGTTGACGTTTTTAAACTTTAATATGTATGGCTGAGACAAGCCCATCATAAATGCTTACTCATGAGCTGTATTTTTTTTTCATTGAACCAAATGAACAAACTTGTTTTTTACATTGGACAGTAAAAACATAGGATATAAAGAATCACACTGTATTTATTCAGTCTCTACACTATACTGATGAAAAGTATTTCTTTAGCCTAGAGAAGATAATATTTGAAGACTGGAAATAAAAAAAAGTGGACCTATTATTTTCTATTATCAAGCATAATTCATATAATCTATTTAATACCTTAAGAGCAACTCTAGGATAAACTTCCACCACACTGGTCCTTGTTCACGATTTAAATTTTCTCTTTAAAATATAAGATATATAAACTTTTATATGTGAAATAGCTATTTAACCTTTTCTTCCTAATGTCCCAAGTTACTGAGTTAATTTAAAAGTGGCTTGACAATTGCAACACTAACTCTGGCACACTTGTGTTCAGAAAGACTTTTTGCTAACTTCTCAGGAATTCAGATAATAAATTTCATGGCAGAGTAAGTACTACAGCACTGTCTGGCCACCTATTTGTTACATTTAAGTAATCATATTTTCAGGAAATGAAATACTTGGTCAAGTACAGGAAAGAAGAGTGTCCATTCACACATAGCAGATTGATGACTTACTTATCCATGGGGTGAATTTGAGTTGGTTTGAAGTCTGGGAGGAATTACTGTTTGGAGATCAAGATAAAATTTTTCCTGATTCACGATGCCTAGAGAATTCTTATGTAATTAATGGAGACTAGTCACTAAAAGCAAAAGCTTTTATAAAAGTAACTATTTTATATAAAGAAATAAAGATTTAACTAATTAACATCTTTAAGTTGATATTTTATTTTTGTTATATTTCTGGATTTGTATTAATATTCATTTGTACCTATATTTAATTTTAATAGTGTTGCTTTATATATCACTCCATATATAGCTGTGATAAACTAAAGCTGTCATATTTTCCCCTCCTTGCTTCAGGATTCTTACACTAAAATATGTGAAAGGTGGGAAAGAGGAGAATTAGAATCAACAACTTTTCAACAGGTTATTTAGGAGCAATAGAGATCTAACATGAGGACTTCTGACTACTTTTCTATCAAAACAGCTAAATGACTTAGCTCCTATTGAGACAGAACAAAATAAACTAAAAAAATGATGAGTCTAAGATCTAAATTCTAAATGCCAAGCAGAGTAGAAGGAAGAATGTCCACAAGTTGTGGTTGGGGCCACGAGATGCCATTCTCAGAGGTATAGCACTCCCAGGCCTGGCGGAGTCTCTTTTCTGCCAGTTTACCAGTGTAGAGAAAGGAGCACACCATCTTATCCACTTCCTAATCACAGTCTCTTACAATTTATGCTTCCCTTACTGGCCCTAGAAATCACAATCACCTAATGTCTCATGAAGGGGAAATAGCATGTAATTACTTCATAGATGCTAATAAAAGTCATCATGTATACAGCAGATGACTATAAAAAGACTTATTAAAGATAATACTCAGATTGACATGGTAAGCTGAGCTCTCTCTCCTAAATTCCAGAATCTTATATCCAACTGTGTTTTGGGTATGTTCATGTAAAGGAAAGATGTATAACAATGGGAATTGAAGTCTTTCCTTTCCAACTCACTCTCCTGGTGTTTTCTTCTCTTGGCTAATGGCCAACCATCTTGGTCAGAAGCCAAATCATACTAAATACTTACCTCTTCCTCAATTCCAAAATTAATTGATTTCCAAAATAGAGTCCACCTCCTTAACTGCTCTCACCCTAACACCTCACCTTCATATCACCATAACAACCTTGGTCCAAGCCTTATCTCTTACTTAGAAATTGGCCACAGCCTCCCAAGTGATCTTATCTTGTGTTCTCCTCCAACCCAACTTGTAAAGGGCTGCCAGTGTGATCTTCCCAGAAGTGATTCTGAATTACACCACCTTGCTTCAGTTCCATAATAACCACTACCAGCTTTAGGAGGTGTATGCAGCGCTCTAGTAAGGAACAGCTGGACCCTCACTAACTGCTGCTTTTCCTCTCCCACTCAAATACTTCTCCAGCTTCTTGTCTTCTTATCCCCTTATCTACCCATCTGTCGGGCCATGCTCAACTAATTTTTTAAAATTTAATTAATTGTGTTTACATAGATTCTAGGGTAACCCCGACTGCATCCCCCCTCCCCCATATCACTTACCCCCCCCTATATCGCCCTCCCCCCCTTCCCTTCAGGTTTATCCCATCCTATCATCTCCTTTCCCTCTGTCCTCTTTTCCTCTGGTCCCTTTGATCCCTCCTCTATCTCACTTCCTTTCCTCAGTTCTCATTGTTCCTTGGATTCCTCAAATGAGTGAGGTCATATAATATTTTTCTTTTTCTGCCTGGCTTATTTCACTCAACATAATAGTTTCCAGGTCCCTCCATATTGTTGCAAAAGGTAATATTTCCTTCTTTTTTCATGGCCCCATAGTATTCCATTGTATATATGTACCAAAGCTTTTTAATCCACTCGTCCACTGATGGGCACTTGGGCTGTTTCCAGTTCTTCGCTATTGTGAACAATGCTGCCATAAACATGGGGGTGTATTTCTTTTTTTCAGTCGGTGATATGGTGTCCTTGGGATATATTCCTATAAGTGGGATAGCTGGGGCAAAGGGCAGTTCCATTTCTAATTTTTTGAGGAATCTCCATACTGTTTTTAGAACAAGCCTCTCTCTCTCTCTCTCTCTCTCTCTTTTTTCTACACAATCATACATACTGTTCTCTCAGCTGGAACTAGATTATTTTATCTGGTACGACTACTCAGCTGTCAGACAGCTTTCACTAACTCCCCGTCTGACTTGGCTGTCTCTCTGTTCTCACAGTCTTTGGTACAATCCTCTTTCATTAATAATTAACATGTTTAGTTATTGGTGAAGCTCTATGTCTTACCAACAAGACTACAAGCTCCTTAAGCTTGTCATGTTGAATATATTTTCTCAATTATATTCCCATTCAGAGTAAGCCTGGTGCATGGTACGTATTAAATACTCAATATAAATTTGTAAATTTGATTGAAGGATGAAGATTCCCTGTATTTTTTAGTAACGAATAATATTCTTTGAGATTTAAGTTATTTCATTGAAGATATGCTGATTCATATCTGACATATTTAGTGACAATACATTTTGCATCCAATATGGTCAATACTGATGATGGTCAATACTCTTCAGGAAAAAAAAAGTATATTAGACTTTTTCATTTTGAGTTCATTTGAATTTGCTAAGCAATTTCAGGATTCTGACAATAAATAATGTTCAGAAGTAAAGATTTTTATGATAAATACCAATAGAATGGATGTGAATACCAGAAATGCCACTGTTGGTATGAGTTGCAAAATGATTTTCTAAAGTCCTAAAGGTATGACAACTATATCCTGGTCTTTTCCCTCATAATATAGGAGATCTGGTCACAGCCTTTGTAAATATAGCAGCATATTTATTAGGAATAAATAAACAATTTTCCTACTATCTAAGTGATTTGCATTTATTTTATATGTAGTTCTTAAAAAGGAGATACTCTTCAGTTTCAGCTCATTCTCACAGCCCACAAGGAAACATTCACAGCGAGAGACAGCAAAGCAGCAGCAACGTAAAGACCACAGTCAGGATATTCCTTTCAAACTGCCCTGTCCCTCCCTGCCACTTCTCCCTTACAGGACATAGGAAAAACCATTTCATATGATTTCATTATTGTCCCAAGGCTGAGAACTGAAGTACCGAAAGTGAGCTATTTCAATGATAATGATCACTGTACTACCCCCTTACTTGGGAAAGGTCTTGCAACTCTCTTTTTCTCCTGTTTTTGATTTGATTTTCCACAGAACAGATAGTACAACAAGAAAAGCCATGAGGCTTGGAGTGTAACTTCAGGAGCACAGTCTCTGGACATGGATGGCCTATGTATGAATTCCAGCTCTGCCACTTCTCTCCTGACCTCCCTGTCTTCTCATGTAAAATAGGATAATAATGTGTCTGATCTTGTAACATAATGAGGACTTAAAATTTCAATATATACAAAATACCTGAAATCACGCCTGGAACACAGTAAAGGTTAGTAGTTGTTATTGTTGGGAAGATTTTCTATAATTTTTAAAAGATCTGGGCCACACGAAAAGAAAACTTCTTTTTGCCTGTTACCTAAGAGAGGCTGCATCAGAAATGAACTGCCATGAACTTGCTCCTTCTGGTTCACCCTCCCCCCTCCCCCCTTGATGTATGTGTAAGCTTCAGCAATGGGAGCGGTGCTTCTCCTGTGATGTCAGCAGCTGAAGGCCGTGGGTTGCACCACAGAAAGGTCTCCAAAGTGAGGATGGAGTTCATGTGGTTGTACTCTGTGAATGTGTTCCTGTTTCTCATTCAGTTGGAATAACTCCATTTAAATAGGCTCGCAAGTCAGTAGTTATCTTTCAGGAGGTAGCATTATTTTGTGGAAAAATTTCATCCGTAAGATTTTAGAAACATACACTGATATTAACCTAGGACAAAATAAAGCTAACACATATTGTCGGAAGAATAAAGGCACACTATATTGCTTCAACAACAAGTTCAACTATAATGATCCATCCTCCTGGGAACAGGGATCACTGGCTGACTTTTAGGTCAATGGGGCCCCAAACAAATTTAACCTATTAGACTCTGGGAACTTAGAAATGTTCAGATCATTCCTGGTAAAAACTGTTTGTTCATCCCATCTATCAGACCTGGTGTATGCAGTCACTTTTTTTGTGGCACTAAGTAGCACAGATAGACCATGATTAAATATATTTCAAAATTTTGTGGGAGAAATTTAAATCGAAGCTTCTCCAGTAACTGCTAATGGCAATACATACATACATACTGTGCTCAGATATCAAGAAAGGGAATCGAGGTGGATAGCTTATAAAGCACAATTTGCCATTATATTAGTTCATCTTAAATTAGTTGTAATTCTGTATATTCTGGTAAGTAACACTGGACCAAGAAATTTAAAAAAAAAAAGACTAATTGAATATTTGCTTCACAAAAAAATCAACTGAGGCCTTATGTCAAACTTCTGTAGCAATGTATACCCTAAACCTATCTACACACCTCTCAGTCATTCTGCACTTTATCCCTGTGGACATGCTTCAACCTGACTTTAGATTCCAGGGTTGCTGCAGACATATGATAAATGCAATGAGTCCTCTCCTTTACCCACAAAAGGAAGAAGCAGCTAAATGCAGAGGAGGGAAGGAGTATGCAGAAAAACAACACATAAAAGGATATCCTTATCATCTCGCATGTTTTTCCAGCCTTTCTTGACTTTTCACCAGGTGAAATATTGTAAAAATACTTGTTATTTGTTACCCATTGCCAGAAATCTTTTATATTAGAGGTAGGAATGGGAAATTTTAAAAACAAAACCCAAATGTCTTAGGCCCACCATTTAGACTCAATCACTGAGGTTTTTTCATTGGCACTGATATTTGTATATGGCTGAAGTTGAGACTGTAAATTTAGCAGGTGGGTGAGTAATTTCTATCAATCAAAAAAACTCAGGCCTCACCAGGTGGTGGCGCAGTGGATAGAGCATTGGCCTGGGACATGGAGGACTCAGGTTCAAAACTCCGAGGTCGCTGGCTTGAGCAAAAGGTCACTCGTTCTTCTGTAGCACCCCCCTCCATCAAGGTACATATGAGAAAGCAATCACTAAACAACTAAGGAGCTGCTAAGGAGAAGAATTGATGCTTCTCATTTCTCTCCCTTCCTGTCTGTCCTTCTCTCTGTCTCTGTCAAAAAAAAAAAAAAAAAAAAAAAAAAAAACAACAAAAAAAACCCCACAACAACTCAGGAAAGACCTTCCCATAGCAAAGATTTTGTATGCATCTGAATACACTCCTCTGCCCCCAACCAAGGTCAGAGGTTCAAGTTGAATTCAGGCAAAACAGCATGGTATTTGAAAACCAGAAAGGAAGGCTTCAAAGCAGAGAATAAATAACTGATAGATACCGTTAGGGAAATAAATCAGTATTGGTAAACTTTTTCCCAGAAAATTTAACCCCCTTTCCTCTATGCCATTACTCAGACTCTGTTTAGAAAAAAAGGCAAGAGTTAAAAGTATATGGCTTGTTAAAAGAAGAAATCTGCAATTGCTAGATCATTAGGTATACATTGTATTTGCTATCAAACATAGAAAATGGAGACACAGCTGAAACACATTTTTATTTCCTTTTAATCTACCTGGCTGAAAACATGAACACACAAATCCAATCTTGTCCTGGTGTTAGATTTAAAATGTAATTTTTAACAAATCATATCACTGTAGCCCAGTTTTTATATTTAGATGTCCGTTCTCGAGAAAGCATAACATACTATTATAATATGTTAAATAATCAGTGTAGACACATATTTCTTTCTCATGTCATATATCAGAGAGTGGGAACTGGAATACAGGGTCTGCTAGACAGGGATAGAAGATGTAACATCATGTGTAAAAAGATCAAGTGGTGACATCTTATATTTGTGTAAGGGTTCCACATGGTAAAATGTATTTATTCTCAAAATTAAACAAATTCTTAAGTATGGGTCTTCTTAGCATCTTTAATAAGTGAAAGACTGTTCACTTTTAAGATGTGAATAATCTGGATATAGTACACAGTATTCTCTAAACTATTTTAGAGAGGAAAACAGAACTCCCACCTCCTTCCAAAAATGAACTTGACTTTCTTCCAAAAATATGTTGGAAACACTGATGTAAAAAACACATTGTACAGGTCTAAGTTGTGGTGCAGTGGATACAGCATTGGACTGTGATGCAGAGGACCCAGGTTTGAAACCTCAAGGTCACTGGCTTGAGCGAGGGCTCATCCATCTTGAGCGTGGGCTCACCAGCTTGAGTGTGGGGTCCCTGGCTTGAGTGTGGGGTCGCTGGCTTGAGCCCAAATCTTGCTGGCTTGAAGCCCAAGGTGGCTGGCTTGAGTGAGGGGTCACTTGGTCTGCAGTAGCCCCCTGGTCAAGGCACATATGAGAAGGAATCAATGAACAACTAAGGAGCCACAACGAAGGGCTGATGTATCTCATCTCTTTCCCTGTCTGTCTGTCCCTAACTGTCCCTCTCTCTATCTGTCTCTGTCACAAAAACAACAACAAAAACCCACATTGTACATTATTTAATTTAGTCCCCCAAACATCCCTGTGAAGCAAGCATAGTAAATCGGATGAATTCCATAACAAAGGAAACCAGGATTTAAAAAAATTACCAAAAATAAAAAACTTTTGACTTGGAACCTTATCTTTTGACAGTAAGTTCTCACTATGACTAACTTCTATGTGAAAAATTTCCTAAGTTCATTTTTTTATGATAAAGTTTTGTTTTCTTTCTTTCTCTGTTTTAGACATTTATATGTATAATCTATAGGCTTTAATTTCTGGAACACGCAGAAGAGAAAATTATCTTAGAATTGCAGAGCATGTCTCAAGAAACAATTTCAAGTAAATTCTTTGTGCAATAAAATACAAAGAAAGAAATATTGAAGAAATATACTAAACATATAGATGAAACCACAAAAGTGAGGCAGGAGACTCAACACAGAGAACAGAGGCCCCAGGCTCTACACCTTCCCTCCCCTTCTTACTTAGGACATTGCAAATGTGACTTGTGACCAGACACATGTCCTATTGCTGCCTCCTTCCAGTTTCCTAGGATAAGAAACAGTTAAGACAAAAATCAGTCTTAGCCAGAGTTGGTAGCCATGTTGACCTACATCCCAGTATGAAGCCACTCTGCCCTTCAGACTACCATGACAGTTCAAAGAAAACTAAAGAAAGAGCCACCATCAGAAAAGGAGAGGTGCAGATGAGCTGCACCAATGACCACACCCAGTATCAGGGGCCACGAACCACCTTAATTTTCTCCCCTTATCCATAGCTGATTAAAATCCTCCACCCAGAACCTCTTGGTGCAACTCATTCTGAGTTTGCCTGTGTTCCCTTTGAGAGCATACTGTCACATCAATAAAACTGTTGTGCTTTGCTGAACCTTCCTGTCTCATTCTTGAATTTTTTCCTGCATGGCAACAAGAACCTGAAGACTGTCCCTGGGTTGAGGCCTCTGTTGGCCACTCTGTGAGCCCTTTGGCATCAAAAGTATAAACTAATTCACTGACTATACACTAAAAGAGAAGGTACTCAAATTTTGCATATTTTTCTCCAAAAAAAGCAAAATTGACTCCATAATTTAAAAAAAATCAACAGTTTCGCAAAAATTTTCATTTTCCCAGTCACACCTGGCAACATTTTTCTCTGGTTTTCTATGATTATCTCTTCTCCATCTACTCTTGATCATCTTTTTAGACTAAGAGAACAAAGCCATGTATTTACAAGATACAAATTTAATCTTGCTCCATGAAGACAAAATACTGTGTTTTTCAGACAAAAAGGAAGGAAGATTAGGAATATTTTTTTGTTTTATTGGCATGCACTGCAATTCTGTACCTTCCTAGTTCCTTCAGTTGAGGCTACCTAATTTGTTAGACAGACACTTACTAAATGTCTACCAGGGCCCAGGCATATGTTAAGGCATGTTTAGCCCTACCCTAGGCTTATATATTGAGTCAAATATATGTTCTCTGTTATGATGAAATTTTTGTGTCTCCAGGTTCCCTACTTAGGAAGTTCAATGTCAAGTTATTTGATCTTGTTCCTAGATCAAAAAGTGCCTAGACTTATAACTCAGTGGTGGCAAATTAATAAGATCTAGTAAGTATAAAAAAGTCACTGTGTGTCAGGCACTGATGAAATTCACAAATTATCACATTCATTCTCATGTCAATGAGTTTTCCTAGACAGAAAAACTGAAGCACAGAGAGCTTAAGTAATTTATGCAAGCACTTAAGAACTCTTAAGGACAAGTCTAATATTAGAATCCAGGAAGTCTAACTCTAGAACCTAGGTTCTTTAAACACTATGTTATATATTTTCTTATTTCTTTCCTTGGACTCAAGTCCACTTAGGATTTGGGTACTACCTGTTCTAACTAGTATGCTACAGGAGCCATGATCTCACAGCCCCTCTGAGCATGCAGTCTGGATTCCTGAATACTGCCTATTGTCAGTTTTCCCACCCCAGTACCCCACTCCAGTACCTGTTATGACCTTTCATCTGTCAATCTGTATTGACAGTTTGGATTCCCTATCTTCCTGACTGGAAGGACTTCTTCCCTATAAGCTTATTCTATTATTAAACCCATAACCATCACAGTGTTGTTCTGTTACCAAATGCCCTCCTGATCTTGATGTTCCACTGCCTATCAAGGTAAAACTCTGACATGTTCTCTGATTTCTTTTGTACCCAACATACAATTTCTACCCCAGGGCTTAACTTTAGAGGCAGCCAGTAATATCTGAAATAAACTGCTATTCTACAAATTTTCCCATTCATCAAATATCAGAATGTTGTAATTAGAGCCTAAAATTTAATGATTTATCTATATAAAAGGTACTATAACAAAGATCCTGAGAAGGAATTTAAGAAAATACAGTATGTGACTTCAGATAATGCTGTTAAATGTTAGTCAATTACCTGTAATAACTTTTCTACTGGGCTAGGCCTTGTAGAAGTTGAAAAAAATAAAGCATTGCTAAGACCTTCAAATTGTTTATGATCTAATCATTACATAGAAAGCATTTAAAATAAATATTAAGGTACTACTTTATACTAAGTAAAAACCACAAATAAAAAGAAGATATGTAAGTTAGTACAAGACAGAGAGAAATGGTGGATCTTGAAGATAAATCAAATATTGATGAGCCAAGTAAGCCAAGATTGGCATCCAGGCTTGAAACTAAGAGCGGGACAATGGCCACAGGTTAAGAGTATGATAGCCTGACTAGGCGATGACGCAGTGAGACAGAGTGTCGGACTGGAATGCAGAGGACCCAGGTGAACCTGGGCTTATCTGGCTTGAGCGCGGGCTCACCAGCTTGAGGCCAAAGGTTGCTGGCTTGAGCAAGGGGTCACTCGCTCTGCTGTAGCCCTCCGGTCAAGGCACATATGAGAAAGGAATCACTGAACAACTATGGAGCTGCAATGAAGAATTGATGCTTCTCATCTTCTCTCTCCCTTCCTGTCTGTCTGTCCCTCTCTCTGTCTGTAAAAAAAAAAAAAAAAAAAAAAAAGGAGTATGATAATGGCAATGACTTGAAAAGACATGAAAGACTCAGTTGAATAGGAGAGATAGAGTCCAGTGGGATAACTTACAATGTTGAAAGACAGGAAAAATAGATAAGTTTAAGGGAATAAGAAAAATAAAATGACTAAGCTAGGGAGAGATAAGATGGAAGACCCACTATAGACTCATCAGGTTGTGGTCTTCAGGATGGACCAGGGAAAAAGACCAGGAAGATGATGACAATGGGGGGAGAGAGAGAGAGGATGCAGCTATCAGGAATATTACCAGTTCCAGTAATCAGGCATGAATTTAAAAGCCTGGTCTAGACTAGTGGCAACAGAAATGTTAGGGCTGAAGCCCTAACATTGTAAAAAGTTGGGGGCATTGTGACTATCACTACCGGTTAAGAGCTTCCTTGCCTTTTAACATTCTTCCTATAAATGTCATCTCTAAATACTGATGTCATCATAACAATTTTTTTCCAAATATTTCAATAACTTACAACCATCCAAACATAATAAAATCCAACTGATTTGGCACACTAATGTTCTCTATGAACTCACATAAAACCTATTTCCTGGTTTTACCGTATACTCTGTATCACTGTAGCAGTCCCCAAACTAAGAGGAGCTCTTGGGGAACAAAAAAAATGTTAAGAGATATGTAAGCAGAGAAATCGTTTTAAGAAAATCTGTTTTGTTTAAATCTGTATTTCTACTGCCTGGCACATGGGAGGCATGCTTCTCACATATTTCAAATGACAAGAGTGCCATTGGAAAATCCTCTTGGAAAAAACAAACAGAAAATTTGAAATACTGTGTCGGCATAAAGAGAATGACCTTAATAACTGCAAAATAATTATTTTCCAACTCAGCTCCTAATTCATGCTTTCAACACAATTAGAGCAGGATTTAATAGATTTATTAATAGAAGATTAAAATAAATTTCCAAAGATAAATAATTTTTTTTGGCTTAAAACTTGGCTTCTACATTTTAAAAAATGAAAATTGTTGCTGAACTCTGTATAATTCAAAGAATAAGCAATATTCATCCACTAAACTATCAACTAAATTAAAAATCATTCTCATTAAATTACCTATTTTCAGTAACATTTTATTTTTTATGCTAAACAAGCAAAGAACAAAATTTATAGAATATTTATCTTGCTTGATACAGCTTTTACCAATAATAATTGTAATAATAGCTTAATCCAGAATACTTTAAATATTAAAAATATAACAAAAATTAAAAATAGTACTTATTTTTATTGTGGATAATTATGAAGAGTACCAATAAAAGACTTTCAAGTATAAAAACACATTATATTAGAATATAATTCTGTAGAAGTGTAGTATATTCACAGAAAACAAGAAAGTTGTAAAATATACTATTGTTAAAAAAGAGGTTATTCGTGTATTTCTAACTGATTGATAAAGAATTTCAAATGTCTATATTTAAATTCTAATGCATTTAAAGGAGTGTTATAAAAGCTTTATTTTCAAATACCAGTATTTCCAATACACAACAAAATTAAGACTCTTTAAACTTCTGACAAAATTGTTTTAGCTATTAATGTAAACATACACACGCAGGTACAAAAGTTTTTAGAACGGTGTTAATGAAAAACATTTGAAGATCATTTTTCTAAAATAATCTTAAATTTTCTACTCATTTTTCACAGAATATTTATCTTGCTGAGGTCACCTCTCAGCTTAATGGCTACTTCCACTACTTCTTATCAAATTCAAGATTTCATCAAAGTTCTATTTCTCTTGGAACTCCTCTCCTGGTCCCAGTTTCCTGGCCTCTGCCATAATCCATGACTTCTTTCAGGCTATCCTGGCTTATAGCTACATGCAACTGACTGTCCAAATAGATGATAAAAATCTTAAAAGTTTCATTCATTTTTATATGGCCCAGATGCCCTATCAATTACCTTGTATGAAGAAAGGAAGTGCTTCACAGGTTCTAATGAATGACTTAATATTTTCCTTAATTGAAGAAAAAGGATTCTTGGATAAGAACATGGAAGAATGATAGCACAATAGACAAAATAAGGGAGTGAGTATCTTGCTGGGAAAGACATTAGAATTAAGCATTTGGTTTTAGGCTGATTGGTTTGAATTAATAGTCGCATAGCAAAGCGGAGGTGTCTTAAGGTCAGAAACATGAAACTGTGGTATCAATGAAATATCAGAGCTCAAGAATGACCTGTGAAGAGATGACAGATGATTCTCTTTTAAAGTGATGACCTCACTCTGCAGTGAGTTCCAAACTAGCAGAGATCATTTAGATGAATGAAAGGAGAAGTTCAAGAAGACAGTTTGGGGAGCTGGAAGGGAAAGAAAATAGGAAGGACCTGTTAAGTGCAGGGGTGAAGTAAGGAGTGAGACTGGAAAAGGAGCAAAGAATCAACCCCTGCTGGGCTGAGATTAGTTAAATAGGTAGAGGAACACAGGAGTATGGCAAATTTATGGAATAAGAACGGAAAGCAGAGTATATGATTCCACACATAAGTGGAATATAAAACTGACACTCATGGACACAGATAAAAGTGAAGTGGTTACCAGGGAGAGGGGGGTGTAAGAGAGGGCATGTGGGGATGGGTGTAAAGAGAAACAAATATAAGGTGATGGAAAAGATTTGATTTTGGGTGATGGGTATGCAACATAATCAACAGTTCAAATGCTATAAAAATGTTTACCTGAAACCTATGTACTCTTACTGATCAATGTCACCCTGTTAAATTTAATTTTCTAAATAAAAAAAGAAGAAAGAAAGCAGAGTAGAGCACCCATCCTAAGTATGGCAGTACAAAAGGGACTGCAGCTGTGAGAGGCAGGCCAGAAAAATCAAGACAACTTTTTGTTCTCACTGTTGCTTTGATTTTTGGTTAAGAAAGGCTTACCAAAATGAGAAGGGAAATGTCTTATAATAAAGAAACCAGAAAGATGAGGGTAATTTCATGAGATAAGTGCAAGGAGTTATATTCAATTTATGGCCTGTAAAATTCTCATGTATATTTTTCTATACTCTATGTTCAGTACTTTCTAAAATGCTTTCATACATTGTGTCATAAACAGAAGCTCTGGTATAGTTCCTTACCTAGATAAATAAACGTTGATGATTAAGAAAAAGAAAAAAGACTAATAGTAAATCAATTAAAATTATATTCATAAGTATTGCCCTAACACTTTTTATACATTTTGATATTGTAATATTAGAAAATAAAAATTAATGTTGACCAAAAAAACCTCTATTGATAAATTAGGTTAAATATATCATTCCAATATTACTTACATTAGATTTTTTAAAGACTTTATTCATTTTAGAGAGAAGAGAGAGAGAGATAGATAGAGATAGAGAGAGAGAGAGAGAGAGAGAGAGAGAGAGAGAGAGAAAGGAGGGATGGAGGATCAGGAAGCATCAACTCCCATATGTTTCTTAACCAGGCAAGCCCAGGGTTTTGTACCAGCAACCTTGGCATTCCAGGTCAATGCTTTATCCACTGCACCACCACATGTCAAGCTAGATATTTAAAAAAAAAATTCTTTTATTCAGTAAGAGAAGGGAGGCAGAGACAGACTCCCACATGCACCTCAACTGGGATCTACCTGGCAAGCTCACGAGGGTGTGATGCTCTGTTGCTCAGCAACCGAGCTCTTCTTAGCATTTGAGGTGGAGGCTATGTAGCCATCCTCAGTGCCCCAGCAAGTTGGTGGAGACCAACTTGCTTCAATCGAGCCATGGCTATAGGAGGGAAAGAGAAAGAGAAAGAGAGAGAGAGAAAGAAAGAGAGAGAGAGAGAGAAGCGATAGGGGGAGGGGAGGAGAAGCAAATGGGTGCATTTCCTTTGTGCCCTGACTGGGGATTGAACCCAGGTCATCCACATGCTGGGCTGAAACTCTACCACTGAGCCAACTGGCTAGAGCCAGGTTAGATATACTTGCATTTCATAAAAGTCAATTTTTGGTGATATCCCTAACAATAATAAAACAACAATCTTTTTCTGATTTTGTTGACATGAATAAATAATAATAGTTTCAAAATGTCATGTATTTTTAATCAAGTTACAAAATTTAAAATAACAATATAAATAGGATCCCTTGCAAATTTTATGAAATAATTTTAACACCTTTATTAACTAACATCCTTCTGAAACATAATAATATTACAGATAATAAAAACAGCCATTCTAGATAATATAAATAAGGGACAACTAAGCTATAAGATTCACGCTTGCCTTAATTCTTCAACTGTTGAAAAACATGTAAAGAGTTTAGTTTTTAATGACTGAATCAGACTTTGGAAAGCCCTCACCTATGTTTTATACAGAATACGAAATGGAAAAAAACAAAACAAGAAACAATTCTACTTTTTTTCACATTCTACAACTATGAAGTCTTGTATAAGCTAGGGTACTTTTTTACAAACATAGAAACAAATCTAAATTTGACCAGCAGACTGTGTGAAGAGGACTTTCAAGTTCAGCTGCTTCAACCCACATGATTCCCTTATGGAGAATCAGAAGGAGGAAGGGGACCAAACAGAAGTTTTCAGACTCCGGTACAACCATAAACTAGGACAACTTTCATAAGCTATGAACCACAAGCCATAGGACACTAAATGCTTCTGGGTATCACATTTATATCCAAAGGGACAAAAACCTTCCCCACCATTCAACTGACTTCAATGATGTGATGGTGCTTTTTCTGAACACATCAGTCAGTGAATCAGAATTCCAACCCCCCAAATCCTATATCCATCATGCTCCGAATTTTTACGTTAAAAAGGTAAGTTTTTTTTTTGATAAGAAATATAAAATGTGGCAATGATGACTTTCAAAGAATAAATCACACACAATCCTTCTTAACTAACCAACCATTTAACCATTAATAGGAACACAGTCTAGACTTTTGCTACCTGGCTGGCCACAATGTATGCCATCCTATGTGACATGATGTTGTGTCTGTACAATTTTAATTCAACAAATAGACATTCAACAAATATTTGCTAAACACCTAACATGTGCCAGGTGTTCAGGATATATTAGTAAACAAAACAATGATATCTGCTCTCCTGATGGGTATATTCTGTATTCTAGTTGGAGGGTCCAGGGCTGCAGAGGGAACCCACAACAAAAATTTAAAAATTTGTAACAGGCTAGAAGGTGATAAGCGTTATGGAAAAAAAAAGAAAACACAGAACAGAGTAAAAGGCATACAGGGGTAGGGGTGGGGAGGATGTTTGAGTGGACTGTAGTTTTAAATAAGTTGTGAGAATGATGCTTACACAGTTGGTGGTATTTGAGCAAACTCACAGGAGGCGAACTGGAACTACCCTGCCCCTGATTACTGAATTACAATCTTTCCTGAGAGGTGATATATATATTCCTGAGAGGAATATATATATTCCATGTTATAATATATCTGACAATGGTAAAAGGGTTCAAACATTTTTTTCATTTGTTTCAGCTGGGGGACATGACGAGTTTCCTATTTTTGGTCAACAAATTTTGAAACATTTGTCAATTTTATGGTAAAGTGTGAACTCCTGAACCTGTTACTATACATAATTAAGCCAAGCCTTAATAAGATTCACTGTACAGGTTATATGATAGAAAATTCAACACATAAATATGTAGCAGAATAAAGGTATAGTTGTATAATATAAGTTAAATACCCAGGAGATTGAAGACCTGGGTTTCTTTGTCCCCCTCTATCCACTGGATTCAGAACACGGCTTAG
The DNA here is from genome assembly GCA_037038555.1 of Rhynchonycteris naso. Classification (NCBI taxonomy): domain Eukaryota; kingdom Metazoa; phylum Chordata; class Mammalia; order Chiroptera; family Emballonuridae; genus Rhynchonycteris; species Rhynchonycteris naso. The sequence continues at coordinate 97,743,306 of CM072999.1, forward strand.
CCTATGGTATGTATTCAGTCAGTATGAGTTAGATGCAGAACAGTGCTTAGCCTATGGTATGTATTCAGTCAGTATGAGTTAGATGCAGAACAGTGCTTAGCCTATGGTATGTATTCAGTCAGTATGAGTTAGATGCAGAACACTGCTTAGCCTATGGTATGTATCCAATCAGTATCAGTTAGATGCAGAACAGGGCTTAGCCTATGGAATGCATTCAATCAGTATGAGTTAGATACAGAACACTGCTTAGCCTATGATATGTATTCAGTCAGTATGAGTTAGATGCAGAACAGTGCTTAGCCTATGGTATGTATTCAGTCAGTATGAGTTAGATGCAGAACAGTGCTTAGCCTATGGTATGTATTCAATCAGTAAGAGTTAGATGCAGAACACTGCTTAGCCTATGGTATGTATCCAATCAGTATGAGTTAGATGCAGAACACTGCTTAGCCTATGGTATGTATTCAGTCAGTATGAGTTAGATGAATGAAGCAAAGAATGGTGTGGGAGAGAGGGAATGTGATAACTAATGAGAATTTTTGAGAGTTCAGGCCACAATATAAGTGGTGTTTAATCTCTTCATATGCTTGCTCAAGGGGTAAAATTTGACTTTTAACCTCATACTTTTTAGAAAACCATGTTATAATAAAAATTGTGCCAAATGCCTGAGTTGCGTCAGAGTTGTTGACTGCATCTATTCTTTTAGAGGAGGAGACAGGAGGCAGTTTATGCAAGTGTATTTTATTTTTCTACCTCATTACAGAGGCAGTAGCCTGGGTTGATAGGTTCGGGAAGTCCAATGAAAAGGCATCATACGGAAAAATCAATCTTTCAACATCTAGTCAGTCTTCTGCAATCGCAATGAAATGTAGGGCATGGCCATGTGAACTATGAAAGTCCTCTTATGTCCTGTAAGGAAGGAAGGACAAGAACCTCCGTATGACAGGCCAGCTCAGGAGGGTGACATGCTGCAAAAGAATCCGTCTTCGGGACAGCATGTGGGAATGGAGACGGAAGATGCCATTTACTAAGTTTCAGATGTCATCTGCAGCTCAGTGTTGTCAAGTTAAGAATAAAAAAAATTGTTTTCTGGTAACTGATTAGAAATCACTGCGCTATGAATCTGAGAACTGCATCTTCAAAGCTGTGGTTATCTTCCCCACAAAACGGATAATAACATACAAGTCCTCTGTGTGACGTTAGTTGTTCAAAAGCACAAAAACACCATCTTTAGAAATTCTGAATCCCACAAAAATCTGTTATTATTTCTAGTCTTCTGTGTATACATGAGCTCCTTTAGAGTAGAGAACATATCTTTTCCAACTTTGAATTGTATGAAACTCAATAAATGGCTGTTATGTGAAACAATATGAAACAAAGAACCCAATGTTTCATTTCGTTAGCAATGTACAAATGAGAACTATTCAATAAAACTATGAATTAGAAATTATGATCAGCATGCTTGACAAGTAGAGAGTTATGGCAGTTATATAAAAGTGGGCATTTATCAACGGCCTCAATTTTCTAGAGTGGATAGCTATTTTGACCATGGTTAGCAAACAATTGCTTGGTTTCCTTCTGTGCTATAGAGAACATTTTAATGATTAAAAATTTATATATATCACGTAATACCTTTTATTAACAAATTCTGGCTTTAAAAAGGGGACTGTTATTAATGACAAGAGTTAAGTAACATGCTTAATATTAACTGAAAGGTTTCCAATTAGAGACAAAGAATATATTAATAATATCAAGTTGATGAGATTCTCAGACATGTATTATTCATTTACCAGATAGGCTGACAGTTACATACTTCATTCATGTAATTATCACAGCATAAAGAAATGTTTATGAAGGCAAGGTCATTTGTAATGTAAAATAAAATGGTCTTAGCCTGTCCACTAGGAGCAAATGCTGAAATACTACTCATTTAATGAATATTAATAACATATTAAAACATAGAATTAAGTACATAAAAAAGAACAAATGCTTCCTAGACTCAAGAAAGATAATATCCAGCCAGTAGTTTGATGCTTAATCTGCCTTGTCAGTAATTTTACAGTGTTTCTAAATACCTATATGTCACACATATTTTGACACCTTATTTTTGTTTTTTAGAAGTTGGAGAGGTATTTCATAGCTTGAAAATAAAATAAAAAAATGAGTACCTGTAGAATTGCAACCTCATTACGAAGCTGGCTTTCTTGTTTGGTTGGAAATCTTAATTTGTCAATGATTTTAATAGCGACATCTCTTCCTGTTTTACGATGTTTTCCTTTAAAATAAAAAAGGGACACATTAGCATAATGTTATTAAATATCATCTATATTAAAGAACTCCAGAATTTACAGAAATGCCTACAGAAATTACAAAAATGTTTCTCCAAATAAATTAACATTTCTGATGTGCACTGACTTATATCCATAAAGATTTAATTTCTTGTCTATGGCCATGCCACTCTGAATGTGCCTGATCTCGTCTGATATCAAAAGATTTAATTTTTTGTCTTCATTATTCTAAATCCTATTATGTACTATGAAATTAGCCATACTTTAAAATACAAAAGAAATAAAACATTAAAGCTATATATATCAAAAGCCTGATAGTTTTCACAAAAACATATGTCTTAGAAACAGGACATAGATCTACTTAATATAGAAAATACTCATACCACCAGCACAATGCTCTCCTTAAAAAAGCGTATTTTCAAATTCCTGAAAAAAAAGTATAAATTTAAATTCCTGATAAACTAATATGTATTATAATGCAAAAAATAAAAGTCTTGTCTCCGTCACTTACTATCTTTATGATCTTAAGCAAATCAATTAAGACTTCTGAGTTTTAGAACTCAAATGATGGGTTGTTGTGAGAAGTAGATGAAATAAAATACGTCAAGTACACACAGTGTCCAGATAACTATACACAGTTCAAAATGTTACTTATCACCATCATTGTCACTATCATTAAGACAAGGTAGGCTATTTGTATACGTTCTGTTCCATTTTAATCATCAACATATCTTTGAGGGAGTCTCTAGAGCATCCTCAAACTTAACTTTTATGCTACTATATAGTAGTAAGTATTGAATATAGTCACATTAACTGAATCTAAAAATGAGAAATAAAAATGAAAATAGACCTAATAACTCAAATTTTTTGTCACATACAAACTAACTTGAAATTCCATTATTTCAACATTTGTTATAAATCTAGTGCTCTTTCCCCCTAAATCTCACTCTTGCTGTTCTTCCTGACTACATTAGAGACGGCTTCTTTTCACTGTCACATTGTCTTGTCATGTTGTCTACTTCTTTAGCATCACTACTTACTCTTGGACTCACTGCAATTTCTATTCCAACTTAGCCATTTTTCTGCAACTACTCTCTTCAAGGTCACAGCTTTTGTCTTTATTCTTCTGGCACTATAGTTCTTGACCTCTCTTCTGAGACTCTGATATCATCTACTTCATCTGCTATGTGTCTAAGTCTTGACTTTGCAGTCTTCCTTGTGGAGGTCTCCTCCTAAGTATGCCCCTTTGATGTTGGATGTTACAAATTATCTGGCACCTGCTGGTCTCTCTAAACTCATTTCCCACACCTGCCTCACCCCCACATTATGTGCAGCAATAGATATTTACCAAGTTCTATATACCATGATTTATTTTGCATGTGATGATTATACTGCAGAGCAATGCTCTGTGATGTATGTGATCTCCCCATTAACTGTTATGTATTAACAAAGAGTACAATGGTTGCTGAGGCATTGATAGATTTGCCATCAAAAAAAGCATTTGAGTATTTAATAAGACTCAAAAGCCCTTTGTAAAATAAAGTAAAACTTGATCAGTTTTTGACTAAAAAGTGAAATTAATATAAATAATACTGAGTAAGACATTGGAATTATTTTAGAGCACCTCCCCATCTCACAGAAAAGATAATTTGTTACTGATTATACTAAGGAATTAAACACTATTATGGCCTTTTATAGACAGGTAAAACATAAACATTATGTGTTTTGGAAAGACTTGAAAAAAATAATAGAATTGGTTAAAATCTAAAACAGCACAAGGGAAAACAATAAATACACCAAATAAGCTTGACAATAAGAAAAAAAGATAAAATAATTAGTATTTCATTTTAAAAAATTTAAAAATGCAAGCCTTAATGAAATACATATATTGTTAAAAGTATTAGAATTAAAAGATTTTCTGTGTCTAATTACATAATTGAATTTCTATGGAGTTCTGATAAAATATGCTAAAAGGATATGAAAGTAATTTGTTTATGAATTACAACTTCCTGGTTTCTCACTGTTTGGTCTAAATAAATATTTAACCAGTATTGTGTATAGAGTTTGTCCATATTTAAGCAAAAGAAGTTTTTCAGGAGTAGAAAAGCTTATGTGTCAAGAAACAAATGTACCAATTTTCCAACTAGTGGATTTGAGAATTCATTAGAAATTTCTAAAAATTTAAAACACAGAGAGACTTACATACATAAAAGTATATATACACACAGCTCTTGTCTTTTTAATTTTTTTTGGAGATATTACTTTTACAAACAGAAGTAGCTAAAATTTTAAATTAATAAAAATACTTAGTGAACTATCCTACCTCCATAAACAATTCCAAATTGTCCAGAACCCAGTACTTCATCAGGAAAAATCTGATATACTGTGCTGATGTCCTGTAGGTACAAGTCCAGTAAAAAGAAACATTAAGTGGAACAAAACATTAGTCCTAATAAATTATATACTAAGGATATCACAACTACTACTAAATATTTTAAACAAATTGCAAATGCTAGATGAAATCTGCAATACGACCAGAATAATCAAAGTACACTCTTAATGGAATATTGTAATGTTTTGAAACACATTTTGCTCTTAAGCAGAGTAATGTCCAACGAAATAAGATATAAGACTATACAATGTCATTTGTTGTCAATATGCAAAAGAAAAATTTGTTTACTGAGATGGCTATTTAGAAATATGGGTTAAATCATAAATCTGTATGAGTCCAGATTCCAACCATTCCATTCCTTATGGAATGGCTAGAATGGTGAGGTTGCTTCCTTGTCAATCATGCACACCCAGCTGAATCTAAACTGAAGGAAGGAGGCTGAATCCCTGTAAGTAAGATGCAGGCACTATGGAAGGATGACAGCCCACTGTGAAACTCTCATCTGTGCATTAACTAAAGTCTTCCACTTTTGACGCTCCTAGTGGTAGCAAGTTCCAAATGTCTACTCTTTTCCTCTTTGAAATAATAATCACTAAATAAAGCATTATGTTTTAATTTATGTTTCAGTCTATGATTTGATGACCATACTAATGAAAGCATGATGCAATACTTTGCCACTTTACATATTTCCCTTATAGCATTCAATGACATTTTCTGCCTATCCTCTACTAATACTTTGTCCTTTCAAAAAGAAGTCCTTTTACATAAAATCCCATCCTCCTCATATTCTATCAATGCCTATCCTTTTCTTCTGTCCTTCCCCCTCGAAAACAACTACAAACTGTCTCTGTCCTGTGACCCCCTCAGAGTGAACTAAAGGTTGTCTGGAGACAAGAAAGTGAATTAATACTACTCCAGCATTCTGGGTCCAAGCTATTCCATCCTTCTTTGATAGCTTAATGGCCCACCCAGAATTTTTAATGGACAACCTTAGCCAAACAGAGTAAAACAACTCCACAGGTATCTAGAATTTCCTAATGTCTTCTAAGTTAACCTACATTTCCCAAAGTTTTCTCTGGCTAAACAAGAGCAACAGGAACCTACAGATCTTTACAAAGCTGTCTTGTGATAGAGAGTACAAATATTCATCGAATCTTCACTATAGAGGTTTCCCAATTCTCTCTAATCTTTGGTTTTCGATTTACTTTATGCCACTCTAGCAAAGATTGCAAAGCTATACATACTAGTGATAAACAGTTACATGGAGTTTATTCTTTAAAAAATACACTGACATGTAAGTAAGGCTATAAACTCTCCTTTTGGTCATAGAATAGCAGACAAAACATAGCAAATGACCTGACTCACAGATTGAGGTGAGAAAGGCCTTCCTTATTACTTTTGGAATATTTGCAATAGTGACAAAGCATAACAAATAAAGCAAACATATGCCATAGTGTAAATTATTTTATAATATGTCTGAGCTTGAATTTTCAAAAACTGAGCTAAAAGGATGGAATTACGTGGCCCAGGTGACAAAGATGCTAGAGTGTAGACCCATAAAATCTAACTGACACTGCTTTCTAAGATTTCCTTGATATGTACAAGTGGCGATAAGATCATCTGCACCTCCTTATCACATGATAGCACTCCTTAGAAGCAATCAAGAAATGAGAATAAGGGCATGTTTATAGCTATTCATGCAACTCAAAATAATTATTTTACCTTATTTGGTATTGTGTTAATAATATCTATTAAAAAACCTAGTACCAAGATGGGTAAATGTGTGAAAAATCCGGCATTGATTTATAATTGCTTATTTGAGATGAATAAATTCCTATCTTTCTCAGTGGTACAGAACAGATTCTAGAAAAATCAAAAGAATCCATATAATATTTTTAAAATCTTATGGAAGAAAGATACCCAAATAGACCCTAATTTATTATCTAGAGAACACTAAAAAATTAAAGTGTTAGGTAAGTAAAATATATTTTATGATGCTCTTATTTTCCAATAAAATAACCACATTACCAAGCTTTTCTTTCCTTTTAATTTTTACAGGGACAGAGAAAGGAATAGATAGGGACAGACAGATAGGAATGAAGAGAGGTGAGAAACAACAATCATTAGTTTTTCGTTGCCGTTGTGACACCATAGCTGTTCATTGATTGCTTTCTCACATGTGCCTTGACCGTGGGCCTTCAGCAGACCGAGCCACCCCTTGCCGGAGCCAGCTAGCTACCTTGGGTCCAAGCTGACGAGCTTTTGCTCAAGCCAGATGTGCCCTTGCTCAAGCCAGATGTGCCCATGCTCAAGCTGGCAAGCTCGGGGTCTTGAACCAGGGTCCTCCACATCCCAGTCCGACGCTCTATCCACTGTGCAACCGCCTGGTCAGGCCACATTACCAAGTTTTATATAACTAAATACATACTCACCACATTTTCTTGAATCTGGCAATTGGATACTGAAATACTCACAGAAATATCTCCTGGAAATACAAGTTAAAAGTACACAAAAGAAGTAAGCGGTAACAGCATAACCAGTAAACACATACTTACTAATCAAGCTGCAGGAATATTTTTAAATCATAGCAATTAGATTTTTCTATAAAAATGTCTATCAGACTATTTCTCCCCTTTTACTACTAAAGATTTATTTAGTACTTGGTTTTGAAAGTAATTTCTTTCAGTTTAGAGTTCAGAGACTCAGACTTGAGTTCAAATACTGTCTTGCCGCTTTGTCGCTCTGGTCAAGCTGCGACAACTAAATCTCTGTAGGGCCTGATCTCCTCCCCTGGAAAATAGGCAAGTCATTAATGCCCACCTGTTGGAGAGGTTCTAGGCATTAAATTAGAGAACCTATGTGCTTAGCACCAAAATAGGCACATATATTCTATTAATATGCAAATTAGTCGGAGAGATCAATTAAGAAGTTGTAATATATGATCAGATAATACAGTGTGATATGAGAAACAGAGGTTCCTCCCCACAGGCTTCATTCCTGACAGTAACTATTAAATTTAAAATTATATTTATATATATATCGTCCTCTCAAATAGTTTCTAAAATTCATCCTCAATATTTGAACCTGGTTCCATTTTCATAAAGTCTATCTCATTCTACTAATCACACGGATTTCTTCCTAGGATAAAATCATCCAGAGTTCCCAAGTTCTCTGTACACCATGTGCACACAGTGGTATGATCGGGGCTTTTCAGGAAACAAGTTAACTCAAATTTGGAAATAGAAAGACTGGCATTTCAGGTCAAGCTCAAGAATACTTCTTCTTTTATGACCAATTTAACTACTGCCTAATATTAGGTTTTACATGAATTTGCTCACATTTTAATATAAAATAAAAATAAAATAATTTAATGAATGAAATATCTTAGTATATTAAATGTTATAAAATAAACAAAATCATCTTCCAGAAGGCTTTCTTCACCTGCTCTACAGACAGAAGATGAGCAGACTTACTGTGCAAGTTGTTTCCTGAACCTACGGACAAGCCCTTGGGAATGACGGGCATGAGGGCATGCTGGATTGCCACCTCCCACATCCTGGCCACATCTGCACCAACACCACTGGTGAGGACGCTGCCGTTGGGTGGTGGGCTGGAAGGATTGACCACATTCTCTCCCACGTAATACACAACATTTGCTGTAGTGATCTCAAAACAGTGAGGGTTGACCCCATTTGGAATAAAAGCTGAAGGTTTTGCTGGTTCCAGAGATAAAATTTCTGATAACGGAATTTCCTGTAAAAGAGAGAGTATGCTAGATGTAGTTGACCAAAAGTATGTAAACTTTCAAATATGATTCATGCTGGGTACATGTGAGAAATGACATAACAAATGGTAATCATTTATGTAAAATGGTTTTGTAAAACACAGAAAATTACTAAGCAAAACTTAAAAACACCTATGCTAGAGAAAACCTAATCATCTCATTTATCTATAAAAATTCACTATGCTCATGTGACAAGAATAAGTATCAGTAAGGATAATGAATTTGAACCTATCGCAAAATCTAAGACTTAGAATCAAAATGGTAATTTTTATAACAGAGAGGTGGAATTACAACACTTTTGAAATACATTTTGGTACGTATGGCTGTTTTTAAAGTTCAACTATTTTTAAGGCACTGAAAATGATTCATATAATTTGACTTCATACATGTTAATATAACAATATAGCCAAATAAATGGTTTTAATGAGGAAAACCACAATGATTGGTTTTAAAAGTGGCCTTTGAGATAATTTTAATATTGAAAAAATTAATCACCACATTGTCTTCCAGAAGGCATAGAGTGACTAAGATATAATAACTTTTTAAACATAGTTTTAATATAAAAGTTAATGAGGTATCCTTTTTCCATTAGAGCTGTGTAAAGTGTCCATGGAGAATCACACCAACCATGGCTGAGCCTGCATTCAGTTGGAAGGAGCAAGTATAAACTGTTCTCACTATGAACTTCTTTTGGAACAATATTTTACTGGGTGATACATTATGCTACATCTGTATTATTTCACATAGAAAAAGGAAATAAAAACTGCTGCCAAACTTTTCTTTACAGCAATGTGCTCCTTATGAATATTGGCAATGCAGGGAGAAATCATACAGTTTCTTAACTACTCCCAGTGATGCTGGAAGGCTATGGAGAAAAAAAAAAGGAAAGAGGAAGGAAAGAAGGAAAGAAGGAAGGAAGGAAGGAAGGAAAAAAGGAAGGAAGGAAGGAAGGAAGGAAGGAAGGAAGGAAGGAAAGAAGGAGAAGGAAGAGAAGAAGAAAATATGGCTGTAGTGGATTTCAGAAATTTACTTTTAGCTAACCTGCTATGACCCTGCATTTTCTGTTTAAATCACACAACTCTGCTACAATACTCAGTTAGCTTACCCCTCTCCAGCATCATCCAATTGGATCAGAAACACTCCCCAGGAAAATCCAAAATTAACAGATGGCAATCATGGGGTCACAACCTGACTCTTCCAAAATTGTAAGTTACAGAGAAGAAAGAGTATCTCTTCGAGGAGACACAAAAACAATCATGTGTGGCTTGACCAGGCGGTGGCGCAGTGGAAAGAGTGTCGAACTGGGATGCGGAAGAAGCAGGTTCGAGACCCCGAGCTCGACAGCTTGAGCGTAGGCCCATCTGGCTTGAGCAAAAGCTCGTCAGCTTGGACCCAAGGTCGCTGGCTCCAGCAAGGGGTTGCTTGGTCTGCTGAAGGCCCACGGTCAAGGCACATATGAGAAAGCAATCAAAACAACTATGGTGTCGCAACGGCAACGAAAAACTAATGATTGATGCTTCTCACCTCTCTCCGTTCCTGTCTGTCTGTCCCTATCTATCCCTCTCTCTGACTCTCTCTCTGTCCCTGTAAAAAGTAAAAATAAAAAACAAAAAAAAAACAATCATGTGTGTTAGATGTACATACACAGGGGGCATAAGATTCCAATTACAGAAAGAGCCACCCTTCCTTACCTTGTAGTATCTGCTTCCTGTGTCATTTTGAAAGAGGGTAATACACTTGCTATCCAATCTCCAATAGTGCCGTTTCCGCTGAAACAGAAGTTAGATTCAGAATCTTTTAAGAACTTTAAAAACACCTAATATTGATAAAATAAACACATTTTCCCAATGGGGACAAAATTTGATGGTGCAAAGTGCATGGAGGACTCACACTCAGGTTCAGATGGTGACTCTAGCAAATATGTAATAAGTATACACATCTACATTAGTAATGAGTAATAAAAGAGATGATGTGTAACTAGCACCCAGCAGTAAGTAGGCCTAGTATTTAGTACATACATAATAAATAGAAAATACCCTTTTAAAATTTATTTGACTGCTTTAAGAGCTGAAGGTGGATTTGTCATCTGTAACAAAATCAAAAGGCTTAACAGGAGATACAATGTTTATACACTCTAATTCAGGGGTCCCCAAACTTTTTACACAGGGGGCCAGTTCACTGTCCCTCAGACCGTTGGAGGGCCGGACTATAAAAAAACTATGAACAAATCCGTATGCACACTGCACATATCTTATTTTAAAGCAGTGGTTCTTAACCTTTTTTGAGGTACCAAACCCACCAGTTTCATATGCGCATTCACCAAACTCTTCTTTAGTGATAAATAAAATATGATTATTTTTCCAAATTCAAGACATAGGTATATGTTTTTATATTGGTGCACAAAATGAGCCGTGCATGAACATCACCTTGCTCAAAGAACAAAACCAACAAAGTGCATGAACTCACAACAAATTACGGTATTACTTTATTCTGGCCTCCGCGGCAGAGGCTTCTCCGAACCTGAGACCGACTCATTGAACCCCTAGGGTTCGATAGAACCCAGGTTAAGAACCACTGTTTTAAAGTAAAAAAACAAAATGGAAACAAATACAATATTTAAAATAAAGAACAAGTAAATTTAAATCAACAAACTGACCAGTATTTCAATGGGAACTATGGGTGCGGATGCATCCTGTGCTCCTCTCACTGACCACCAATGAAAGAGGTGCCCCTTCCGGAAGTGCAGCAAGGCCGGATAAATGGCCTCAAGGGGCCGCATGTAGCCCGTGGGCTGTAGTTTGGGGACCCCTGCTCTAGTTATTTTAGAACATAAGGAATGCCATGCTGAGCCAGCCAGGTATTCTGGCTTCCATGAGCTATGAAAAAATTGGGAATGTTACAACAGAGCTGAAGAGCATTCTGTTGGATGGTAGGATCGTCTTCATGGCATTCAAGTCAGGGGAATGTATCAGATAACTTTACCTTCCCTTAAGCTCTCTATAGATCTCTAAACCTCTATGATTTGATGATCAGGTCCCTTGTTCATTTTAGGGTATATGTTGTGTGTGTTTTCATCTTTTTAGAACAAAAAGCCCAAACATTATTCTTTGTCTCTTACAACTAATCTTAGACCAGTCAAGTATATAAAATATGCTTTAAATTTTACCCCATGTCTGGAAAGAACTATATGGTGTTCACCTGAATCCTACATTAAGTCATGTAAATCTCTCTCCTGCATAGAAGGTTGAGATTATAAATCATTAGTTTACAGGTGTTTATTTATCTAATAAAACATGGGGGAGGAAAGACTACCAGTAATTGAGAAAAAAAGCTTATCATTAAATGTCAAATAATTTAATTTTAAAATGTGGATCAAGTTTTTCTCTTATTCACATGTGTAACCTTATTCACCAACTATCAGGAAAATCTGATGTAGTGAACAGCTCAGATTATATTAAAAAAATAAAATGTGTGGACTTTTGTCTAATAAAGTAGTATTCCTGGAGAGGTCAGCTTTTAAGTGCACAATTAAAAATTTAAGAAGTATATAATATATAATAGTTATTATTGTTTTCATTTCCTCCTTAAAATGCAGTATTATTTTAAAAAAATTCTGAACCACAGAGAAGCATTTTGAAAACGTATTATTGTTGTTTTCATGACTACTATAATATGTCTGGTAGCCATTCAAGTCGTCTGAATACCATCTGAAGTAACATAAGTAAATGATTTTATTTTCTCAAGATTGTTGTCTACCCTTTTTTCTTACTCAGTTGTTTGCTCAACTACTTCTGACACCCTGACTCTTAACGTGCTCCACCTGACCCCATGCCATGCCAGCACCGAGGTTGGCACTGGGAACTCAGACATCCCACAGTCTTCACAGGGCATGGGCAGTCACTAAGTTAACAACACAGAGAAAAGTGTGTGCTGCGGCTCTTACCAGCATGTCCTTGTTGGTGTAGTGAACCAGCCAGCCCTCTTTCATCACTGTGCTGCTTTTCCTCTTCGTATGTTTGACAGACTGCACGACTCTCATGAGTGGGATGTTGTTGCTTGTTGATGGACTTCAAAAGTCAAAATATTTCAGGAAAGAAATTATTTTAGAAAGAGATCTTTTCCTGCATAAAACCTTATTTCAGCTATTTCAAAGTGAAAGTTAAAAAGAAAATCCACATCCCATTTTTAGTGAAAGATATTGTCAGAGTACGATGGTTCAACATCTGGATTACTTTGAAGAGTGATAGGCACTTGGCATGTACACTTTAAAAATCCCAAGGCAAGATAGTAGGCACCTTAGTCTTCAGATTGACTGATATGGTGTCCAGTTATTGGGTAAATATCAGGTAGATTACTTAGTGCAATGAGGCCACAGTATTCAGCATCACACATAAAAGCTTATTTGCTTATTACAGGCAAAATGTTAATCATTTACAGATAATAGCATTTCACATGAATTGGAGTCTCTCTGAAGACTCTCATAAAAATTAAAAACTGTTTTTTAAACTGTTTTTTAAATAACTACTGCCCATGGAATTATTGCCAATCCTTTATCTCTTTCTCTTTTCTTTCCATCTCTGTCTCCTCTTCTTCCCTCCTCACCTGCACATGCATATATGCAGGCTCATCTGCTTGAGGTCCCTCTTTGGTACGAAAGAAATGTATACCTTACAGGACAGTTTGGCCATAAGACTAATATTTTCCAGTATCTTAGAAATATGCTTTAGTCCATTCAATGGAAAAGATCTACTTATTGTATTCCTTTAATCCAATGAACAATTTCAGTTTGTCAATAAATATGGCATTTGTAAAATGAAAACAAAAGTTCAAATACACTTATAAATCAGAGGATGGAAAACCCTTTCTGTAAAGGGTCAAGTAATAAATATTTTAGACCTTGCAAAATACTTAACTCTGCCAATTGTGGTGCATATGTAGCCACAGATGATATGAATGGGCATGACCATGTTCCAATAAAACTTTATTACAAAACAGGCAGTAGTCCAATTTGGCTGTAGTGTACCAACACCAGGCACACGAAGTGGGGAACATCTAGCAATTTAAAAAGTATGACTAGATCACAAGTGTAAAGTTTTACATATTTCCGAAATAAAGTCAAGACAGTAAGGTGTAGACATATGTGATATCTGTAATGGGGATAGCTATAAAATAGTGTTACTTAGGTGCATCCCTGAATTTTTATTTCCAAACATGGAGCTTTGAATAAACATCAATTTAGTAGTCAATTTGTGAATGGCAAATATAAGACTCCCTCATATGCAAAATTAAAGAGGTCAAAGAATGAGGCAAATCTAGGAAAGGGTGCAATCTACACTTCTCCGAGGGGATGCAGACCTCCTAACCCCAAAGGATTTAGTCAGCTCATTCATAAACAAATTAAGCACACACTTTTAACTTTCTCTTTTAGTAGATTAGGCTATCGAAGAGCTTTAAACACAAGTACCAGTTGGAGTCCCAGTGAAAGATGGAGTGGGGAGTGTGGCCTCACCTGATGGTTCTGTTGGAGTCCTCATGGTCCAGGTCTGGGTCCTGCATTTCCCCACTGTCATTCTGGCACTCTGCCAACACCATCACGGCGTCCTGGACCATCGCCTCCTCAATGTCGTCCATGAGCCCGCTGTTCCTGTCACTGTCATTGTCATCACTCCCTTCTTCCATGACCACGTCAGACTCTGCCCCAGGGCTGAGCAAATCTAAAAAATTGTTTTGCACCCATGAAGATAAGCCTAAAGTCTTGGAGTCAGGGCTTAAGAGAACAATCCTAAAACAAATTAACCAGGAGCCCTAAAAAGGTAGTTATTTGGAGAATTTATCTTTCTTTCTTTAAATTTTGGTTCATAAGTATTTGAATTTATGAGAGGAAGAATATATAATTTTACAAGCAGATGCTTGGTTTTCATGCCCTTAAGCCTAGAAACATGAAAAGTCATGGAGAGCCTTTGAAGAAAGCCCAGGGTGGGGCAGAAGCAAAGTTGTAGGAGGCCAAAGGACACCAGTCACAGTGAAGAGAAAACTGAGAGTTCAGTGTCACAGCTCTGGTGGGGAAAAGGGATATGTGGAAAAATAAGGGAAAGTTTCACCTGCACTACTCAGGATCACTGATGCTTGCTAGTCCAGTAACTTTTTAAGTTATGAATCCCAATATATTAGCTTGGTCACATAAAAAGCGTCTTTTAAATACCTAACATATTTGATATTTGAAGTTATACTAAATTACTATCGATATAGTTGATAGTACTGCAGTAAATTATAATTACTTACTGATACAGAATATTTACTTAAAAATTAGAAAATAAATTGATCAGAGACCTTATCCTGCCAAGCTTGGAAGATTCACAGCTCACCAGATTTTTCTGACTGCCTGGGGAAATGCAATGCCAAAGTAATCCACAACGTAAAAAACGGCACCGTTTCCCTTTAGTTGAAGTTATCAGGAGCTCATTGACATTTTCCACTCCTGAACAAAGTCAATACCATATGCCACAAAAAGTGGGAAATCTGCCAAGCTTTCCATTTAGGCAGTTAATTCATATAGAATTCTCCAAGGCACAAACCTCTTCTTCTACTAGGTACATTCTTCTAGAGAAGAAAGTTCTAGAGGAAAGGATTTAAGACATGACATTTTTCTTAGAGTCTTATGTAGAATTTTTCTAAAGGAATACTTTTAAATGTAGAACGTGAGCTGAGTTAATGTTTCTTTTATTAGTAAAGGTTTGGGTTATCAAGAACATAGATAATGAAAGTAGCTGGGTGGCGGGAGGAAGAGGGTGATTATTTCTTGATGGGTCAGTCTCCGTGAGTCTTCCCTCCCTTGACAAACAAGAAAGAAAAGTAAACTTTTATCTCAGTGCTCAGAATGAAGATGGAGGAAAAGAGAATAACAGTTATAACTTGTAGGTAATTTCAACATTTTGTACATTTCTAAACAAACTAGACTAAGCATATTAAAAAAGAGAACTGGAGGCCCTGGCCAGGTCATGCAGTTGATCACAGTGTCATCCCACATGCCAATGCCCAGGTTGTGGATTTGATCCTGGGTCAGTGCACACACACAGGAAGCAACCAATAATGGCATGAATGAGTGGAACAACAAACTGATGTCTGTCTGCATCTGCCTCTCTCTCTCTCTCTCTCTCCTTCCTCACTCCCTTCCTCTCACTTAAAAAAATTAATAAATTAAAAGGGGAAGTGAGAACTGGAGAAAAAATTCTGGACCCAAGATTTCAGTACGAGCTGTTCACCATGGAGAAACTGAGAAAATCTCTGGTTTTTATTAATTCCTGATAAGCTGGAATGGCTGCTTTTCTACAGAAAGTAGAACAAACAGAGGCCATAATTTACTTCTAGCTGAGTTTCAAGTGTCTGAGCAGAAAAAACCCCCGATAAACCAGAACTGGTAGAACCGCCTGAGTGGACCCAGTCTCCATCAGAGAAGACACACACACACTGTGGCCGTTTACGCACCTCCATTAATGGTCACTTCGCCCAGACAGTTGTTTGGTACTTTTGCTGCACAACGTTTATGGCAGTTGAATCTGCAATCTGATCACAATGGTGTTAAAAGGAAACAAATAAAAACCAAGCATTCATCAGCAAGAGGGTTGTAAAACAAATAGAAAATAGTAATTTCAAATAGATGAGGGCTAATTCAAGCATCCAAGTCAGGCCGGCAGCAAGGTGGCCCTCACCTCTGCACTGCAGGCCCTGCCGGAAGAGGCCCTTGAGCAGCTTCTTGCAGTACTGGCACACGGTGGGCCGCGTGTACGAGTGGATGACGAACGTGTGTGGCACTTTCACTTTCGACATCAAAATCTTGTCGAGCTGAATAGGTCGTCCAACGTAGGACTGAGAATTCGACCTCTTCTCACGACCAATGAATGACTCTGATGGTGACTTTTGCTATATGTATGAAAAACAATGGAGAACAAGAAAATGGAAGAGAGTATTTATTAGTAAGGATATGTTTTTTAAAATCCCGTTTTGTTTTACTATTGTATTTAGTGGGTTGTTCCTTAAGAATATGAGTGATACAAACTAAAACTATATATGTTTCTGTTGATGAACATAATTTAGGACCCCTTTATTTCTTATTTGAGTTATCTTGTTTTCATAGTTTGAAATGAAGAGGAGTGGAGATCAGAATATTTGACCTTGATCTCAAGAACTTGCAAAAAATTTTGGCTTCTAAAAAGTAATTTTATAACTTTAAGGCAGAAATATAAAGTTAAAAACAAAACAAAAACAATGGTCCTTAACTCAACTGGTCATATTACTCCACTGACATTTTCTAAAGTATTATAGGCACAAGGTTAGAAAATGCAGTTCAGAAGATAGAAAATAAATCTACCCAGTCTGCTCTGCATAGTACTTCATCTGAAAAATGCCTGGAATTCCCAACAGGGTGTGCCATCTGCTTCTCCCCCATCTGGCCTCCCCTTTCTCTCCCCATAGCCAGTGGCTCAGTCCCTTAAAGCATGGCCCCTGGGCACTGAGGATAGCTCAGTTGGAGTGCATCAGCCTCAGGCACTGAGGATAGCTGGGTTGATTTGAGCATCAGTCCCAGATGGGGTTGCTCGGTGAATCTGGGTACACATATGGGAGTCTGCCTCATTATCTGCCTGCTTCTCACCTAAAACAAACAAACAAACAAACAAATAAAACAAACAAAAAAAGACACCTACAATGTTTTTGGATTCCCTCAATGGAAAAAGTATGATTTAAATTGATTCCTCAACCATATGAAAGTAAAGGGTTAAATTTATATGATCATTTTTATAATTGGAAAACACAGCAACTAGTGAACTATTCAAAACACACAAATATTGGAGTTTTAGTCATAATTATATCTCTATATACTCCTGTCTCTCATTTTGAAATTAATCACTCAAGGCATGTTTTAAAAATTAAATGTACTGGCCCTGGCTGGTTAGCTCAGTCAGTTAAGAGTGTTGTCCTGAAACAATAGGTTGCAGATTCGATCCCCAGCCAGGGCACACACAGGAAGCAACCAATGAATGCACAACTGAGTGGAACAACAAACGAACGCTTCCCTTTCCTCTCTGTCTCTCTGAAAATAAAAGAGAAACTAAGTCCTGGTGGGATGGCTAGGTTGGATTATCATCCCAGAGTATGAAGGTTGTTGGATCAATTCCCTGGTCGGGGCACATACAGGAGCAGCTTGATGTTCCTGTCTTCCTCTTCCTGCTGCGTTCCAAAAAAAAAAGAATTAATGAATTAAAATTAACCATGTTTTTGGAAGATCTCATGGTATCTCTTGACATCATGGAAATGTACTTAGGAATCATCAGAATAAATGTATTCTAAAATCATCAAGATAAAAGATAAATTACTTTTTAATGCATATAATTATATCTCTCACTTACTAAACTTTTATTGTAATTGTGTTTCAAGAACACACAAAAGGCACCTTTCAAGATAGGCATTGCTGTCTACAGTTGAGGCATCGAAACTTATAAAGCTTAAATAAATTATTTTGGGTCAAATGCTAGTAAATAGTAAGGCCAAAACATGAACCTGTATTTGTTTCCCTCCAGAGCTCTTGTACTATCACCTCAGTTAAAAAAAAAAATCATAGTTATATATAACTTCCATCCATTTCAATCCCTACTGCACCAAAAGGCTAATACTACTTATTACTATTTGGGGAAATTTTGATATGCAAACCTACTAGCGACAATAAAAAAGTTTTTGATAAGAGGTTCTATTTAGAGATATTATGTCTGTCATTACAGTTACAATTACATAAAATAAAACTATAAAATTTAATCACTGGGAAGGCTCAACTCTTACAGAGACATTTAGGGAGCTTATAAAGATGGGCCAAGCTCTGCCGGATCAGAATCATGAACATATTGCATAAATATCTTCAGGAATTAAAAAAATAATTAAGTCTACAGGGTTAGGTCCCTGTTTTATGTGTCCTTTTTGAGTAGCTGTAGCCAACAGGCCAGTTTTAAGCACAAACTAAAATAAAAAGTTGTATTTTTCCATCGCTGGAAAGTTTTAACACTCAGAATAAAAGCTGACCTGATGTCACACTTTCTTAGCAGACTATAAATGCCCCCAAAATTTGAAAAATCATATGAAAAGTTGACGAAATCTGCAGTTATTTTCCTTTATTTGAGATACCTAATTTTAGGCTGTGCTAACAGAATCAGTTTGACAGAGGACTATTTACTATACCTTGGGGAAAATTGATTTAGAAGAGTAAGAGGCAATCTGATAAACTGAATGTTATCTTCTCATCCCATTTAGTAACATTCACATAAACACTGCCATAAATTATAAGAACCAGAATTATTCTTGAAAAGTCATTTCATTTATTACCTTCAACCCAGGGTTATATAAGGAATTTGGAAACGTTATATAAGTTTAGGGAAAAGAAATTGGCTGTTCTTTTATGCACAGAGATTCTACTACATACATATTCAAAGAATGGTGAGATTCACACAGCCACATGTGTCTCCAGCACAGAATAACAACTCCCCAACTACACAATTTATAATGTCAGAAATTAAGACTTTAATAGTATTTAAGATTTAATAGCAATTTAAGATTTTTCTAACAATAATAGTACCCTCCTGTCATTCTTAAAATTATAATCTGCTAAAAAAAAAAAAAAATTACAATCTGCTAGTAACATGACCAGAAATACTAATCATTACATTATCTTATGGTTCCAAATATAATAAATCATTTTCAATGTGGCCTATGTTTCTATATGATAAGGTATAGTTAAAATACTGAGTTATGGTGTGTACATGGTAACTGCTCATGTGGGAATTGATTTACTGCTGGAAGGAGACTGAGTTGTTTAATTTTTTTAGATAAACATTTTGGGGAAAGGAAGAGTGAAGAAGCTTTCTGAAGTTTTGTTGCAGAATTACATTCTGTTTCTGGGAGTGTACATGTATGCATTTGCATGTGCTTTTCCCTATTATGAGGCAAATCTAAGAAACTAAGACAAAAAGAAAGACTGTGTCACTATCTGATGACTTTGTAAATACTTACTAGATATTTATCCATGCTTCAATCAAAACGGAAAACCAGGCCTTCACTGATATAGAACACATTATAAAAAATTAAAGGCCTATGAAATCAGGCCATTGTCCTATAATATATATTTATCATTATTTACATAAGTGTTTATATCATCAGCCAATAATCCCTTCAAAATATATTTCTAATAATGTGAACACAAACCAAACACTTCTAAGGATTTTCAGAACCTGTGCTACATTTTTAAACTAGTAATATTGTTACATTTTAAAGCAAAATACATAATTTCAGCTATGTAAAGTTTTATATGAAGGTATGTACACTAGAAAGCCATAATTACAGTATGTTTTGTTTGATGTATCAAGTTATAGAGTAGGTAAAAATTTAGAAATTGATAATTTTAAATTAAAAGATGTTTAAATAATCTCATTGATTTAAATTGATTTAGGGTGGACTTTAAGGTAACTTCAACATGAAACTACACTTGTGATTCAAAGGGTAATATTGACTTAAATAAGCATGCTTTTTAAAAACTGTACTATTATACAAAGTAAAGAATTATAACACTGCTTTATTTCTTCATTAACCTCATTTTATCTTTTGCTTATTGGTATATTTAATTATAATATATACAATACTTGTTGGGCAAATAAGTGTAAAATGTGTTTTTATTTTTAGGTTTGCTCGCTTATATTTTGCATTGGCCTGGGCAGTGCCATGTGTATATATAGTCTGTGAAAGGCTGGGGTGCTTGCCCTCAGGGCGGCAGATTGCAAATTGCAGATTACCTTCTTGCTTCTGAGGGGCCATTGTATTGCTAATGTTTGCTGGAGAAGGGATTTTTTTCCCCAGCCTGGGTTTTGTAGGAAGGAGTGCAGATATGGAACCAGAGCTGAGGGGCTTTGGGAGTTCCTCTGAGGCTGGTGGGGCCTTTGATTCTAGGATAAGGTAACCAGATTTTAAAATTGGTAAAGCGGGACACCATTGACGGGGGGGGGGGGGGGGGGGGGGGAGGGGAGGGATTGGTTCTTGATTAAAAATTTGGTCTATATGGAGCTTCCAGGTTGAGGCGGGGGCTCCCCTCCGAAAACTGTATATTCCCTTCCTGTTCTCCCACCTTTCCCTAGCTTTTCGTGCATTCTTTCCAAAAATCGAGACTTTTTAAAATGCCGTGGGATGTGGGACAAATTGTTAAAAATCGGGACTGTCCCACCAAAAGCGGTAGATCTTGGTCACCTTATTCTAGGAGGAACCCAAGATTATCCCAGTTGTGGAACCGAATACTATGTCAGGGCTTTGGGAGCTCTGAGTGAGAGGGAAGCGGTCTTCCTTGTTTGCTTGTCCCCCGGCAGAAGGCTTTAATAAATGAATGGCCCACTATTTCTTGGCTCCACCGTTTCTTTACAGTCTGCCCAAATCCAATGTGAACCTGCATGGCCACAATGGTGGAGGCCACTGGCCATACATTACTTTAGAATTTTAAATAAGAACTTCTGAAAAGTAAACTCTGGTAATGAGAAAAGTCTTCATTTCTCAATACAGTGAAGATTTTATTAGGCTTACTAATTTAATTAAATTTATTTCCACTGTTATTTGCTGTTCCACTTTGGCTCTATGTATTGATTTAATGAACTCGGGAATCTGCAGAATGGCTGTTTTCTTTTTACAGGCTGTTGAGCCAGTGGCCGTGGCCACCATCACAGCCGCCTGGCCCATGCAGGTTCACATTTGATTCAGACAGATGGTAATGAAACAACGGAGCCAAGAACTGGTGGGCCATTAGCTTTAATCCTAGCTTGTACCTGGCAGGCAAGAAATACACCGGCAGGCAAGAAATACACACAGCGGGAAAACACTTCCCTTTCCATTCACGGCTCCCAAAGCCACTGACTTATTCGAGTTTCCTAGAATCAAAGTTCTATTCACCTCTGTTCCCCATCTCCTCCTCTCTACACAAACTGGCTTCTCCTTCAGCACTCCAGCATCTTGGCTGCTTCTCCTTTCCTCCACGTGGCCTTTCTCTGCTCTCTAATGCTAATCTCGGGATCTGAGAGAGAGCAAGCTCCTGGTCTGCCCCATTTTACAGTGTAGAAATCAAAACCTTTAGTCCAATATACAAATAAGGAAGTCTTTGATAGGAAGTCACTTATCTGAGGCATAAATGGGATTCCTCATAAGAGTGCACCACCCCCTATCATGCAACAGTCAAGGGTGTGGGCAAAAGCTTAGTTTTTAAAACTAAGCCTTAGGCTATAAAAACTTAGCCTGCTTATAAGCGAGGAAACATATATATCATATTTACAAACTTATTTGACCAACACAGGCATAGGGAGGAAAGTTGAGATGCTTTGGAAAGGGAACTACATTTTGTTTCATTCTACTTCATTAGTATGTTCAGAGCAAAAGTATTGCAGAGGTGACAGAACAAACTTAAAATGCACTTCTCTATAATTATGGTAAGCATACAGGGGGATGTACTTCCAAAAATTGACATTTTTATATTAGCCATGGGCCCTAGGAATTGTTCTTTTCCTGAATGAGGAGTTTAGATCAAATTACAGGTGTGTGTGTAACTTGACATTACTGTAAAATAAGGTATTGGGGTGGGTATGTATACATGATTTGATTTGGCAAATTACAGATGATGAAAAGTATAAAAGGCGTCTTTTGTGTTCTTAGTAAGAGGAATCATATCAAGAATGTGAGAAAATATAAAGAAAAGAAAAATGAGCAAAGCTGAATTTTAAAGCCAGAATTGGAGATTAAAAAGAATAAAGATTATAGAGATTAAAATTTGTTTAAAAGTATGTGATCTTATTTAGTATCTGAATCATCCTGAAGCTAACAGAGTTTCATCTGAAATGACTGCCAAAGTGAAAACTATATACATTGAACACCTACTCAAAGAGAATACATTCTGCTTTTCTAGAGGTTGAGTTTGTTTTTTAAACTGGTTTGCTAAATTAATGACTCAGTAAGTTTGGAACCTTCCCAGGAAATGATTGCTTAGATTACATTATGGAAACTCCAACTGCCAGCAAGTCTTTAAACGTTTAACAGGACTCTGAAACAATTTGCCAACAAGGCATATTCTACTTCAAGTTCAAAACGAATATTCTTCATTAGTAAAGTTAGAAAACAGAGGGTGAAAGGATGCCTTAACTTGTGGTTTGCTGTTGTCATTTACGTAGAGATCAAACATAAGATTTCCTGAGAGAAAATAGTCTCTTTACAAAAAAACATGATTTAAATAAATAAAATTAAAAAATAAAAAACACGGTTCAAATGAAAACTTCCACAGTATTAAATTATTTATATTTTTAATTAAAATTCATTTCACAGCCCCATACTGAGGCTGAATTTTGGGTGACAATTCCCTTTGACTTAAATACAAATAAAAAAAAAAACAGTAAAGAACTCTTTAGCATGTGTTGACAAGTCTTTGTGGAGCAGTATCAGTCATCAAGACAATAAGCTTGTAAGGGAAGGGCAGTGTCCTAAAATATTTGTCCTCTGTTAATGAAAAGATGTCACAGGTACTTGATAAAGGTAGCAAGCTGAAATACTTTCAAGCTGTTAATACTAATAGTTGGCCCCTCAATGTTAGGAATGCAATAGAGAATGGTGTAGCCTATAATAAATTGGAGAGGATGGGTTCAATAGAAAAAGATAGTCACTGCTCAAATACTGCTAATAGCTTTCATGTGAGTATATGTAAGCCCAATGCCTATGGACCTTTCAGTTTTTCAAAAGAAGTAGAAATACTTTATGAAACGATTCTATTTTGTATGTGTGTGTGTGTGTGTGTGTGTGTGTGTGTGTGTGTGTGTGTGACAGAGACAGAGAGAAGAACAGGTAGGGACAGACAGACAGGAAGGGAGAGAAGTGGGAAGCATCAATTCTTCATTGTGGCACCTTAGTTGTTCATTGACTGCTTTCTCTTATGTGCCTTGACCAGGGGCTACAGCAGAGTGAGTGACCCCTTGCTCAAGCCAGAGACCTTGGGCTCAAGCCAGCAACCTTTGGGTTCAAGCCAGCGACCATGGGCTCATGTCTATAATCTAAGGTGACCAGATTTTAAAATTGGTAAAGCAGGACACCATTGACCGGGGGATGGGGCGGTTCTTGATTAAAAATTTGGTCTATATGGAGCAAAAAAAATTTTCACAGAATGCAAAAATAGTATTGTAATATATATTTTTAAATTTCAACATAAGTACAATTTACAAATATAATACATTAAAAATTATGTATAGTATTATTTTATTCTTTGGCATATTTCTCATTTGAGTGAATTTTTTTTAGTAGATTGCTGTCATTGTTTAAAAGGTCATGAAATTTTTCAATTTTTCACAAGAATTTGTTAAATTATATTTGACACATAAAATGGCTTTCAAAGTCTCAACACTTAATTGTGATTTTTCTGATGTCCACACTTTATTTACCGTAGAAAAAATGCGTTCAGTCGCAGCATTAGTTCCTGGTAAAGACAGTGTGTATTCCACAATTTTTAGTTTATTATTGTATGGAACATGGTTTGTTTCCAAACGATAAAATATTTCTAATCATTTGTTCTCTATTGTGATTTTTGCTGATGCTCAAGATTTAACCCTTTCCTTCTCAATATATATTTTTTAACAATGATACCTCATTAAAAAGATCATTTTTGAAATATTACTATATGGGAAATTTTGAATGAGTCAGAGGGATCTGGTTATGAGGTCCTGAAACCGATGCAGGAGCTGCACGAGCACTCTCTGCATCCAGCCCCGCCGCCTGTTGGAGACTGAGGGGCTTGCACCTCGCAGAGCCCAAAGCCGCACGCCACCCTGTAGTCCAGGACTCACGCCTATGCGTAGTTAGGGGATTTGACAGCCGCCGCCCTAGCAGGTACGTCCCACCCAAAGTTCTTTGTTTCTGGGCCCCGCAGGAGGCAGCCAGCTCTTGCGGCAGTGCGGGCCCTGCGGAAAACCGTATATTCCCTTCCCGTTCTTCCGGCGTTCCCTAGCTTTTGGTGCATTCTTTCCAGAAGTCGGGACTTTTTTAAAATGCTGCGGGATGCGGGACAAATTGTTAAAAATCGGGACTGTCCCGCTAAAAGCGGGATGTCTGGTCACCTTACTATAATCCCACCTTCATGCCAGTGATCCTGTGCTCAATCGGGATGAGCCCGCACTCAAGACAGTGACCTCGGGGTTTAAAACCTGGGTTCTCCATGTCCCACTCCGATGCTCTACACACTGTGCCATTGCCTGGTCCGGCTGAAATAATGCTATTTTTAAGTGTAGGTAACTCTAAGAATAATTTGAAATATTTTGCTAGTCAACTTATTTGGATAACAAATCTAGTTCATGGGGAGCCTGAGAATCTTGAACTAGGCTTAAGACACTTTTTATAACTTCCATATGTGCAAAACTTTTTTTTTTTTTTTTTTAGTGAGAGGAGGGGAGGCAGATACAGACGCTCATATGCACCCCAACCAGAACCTACCTGGCATGCCCACCAGGAGGCGATGGTCTGCCCATCTGGGGCCCTTGTTCCATTACAACCAGAGCCATTTTTTAGCACCTGAGGCAGAGGCCATGGAGCCATTTTCAGTGCCCAGGGCCAACTCGCTCCAATTGATCTATGGCTGCAGGAGGGAAGAAGAGAGAGAGAAAGAGAGAAGCGAGAGGGGGAAGAGTGGAGAAGCAGATGGGCGCTTCTGTATGCCCTAACTGAGCATTGAACCTGTGACATCTTCATGCTGGGCTGACACTCTATCACTGTGCCAACCAGTCAGGGCCTGTGCCAAATTTTTATAGCACTTTACATGTATATTAATTCATTAAAATCCCATGACCACTACTAGTGTTATAATCCCCATTTTAAAGATAAGGAAACTCAATCCCAAGGAGATTAAATCATTTGTCCAAGATCACACAGCTCATAAATATCAGAACTATGAATTCAGGTAGTCTTGCTCTAGATAATGATTTCTCTCTCCATAATCCCTATCAGTTCTCACATTTCCTGGTTTTATACCAAAATAAAAATGAAAAGTATTTTCTTCCCCTCATTTAAGTCATGAAGGAAAAGTTCATAGGAGACAGTGAGAATAATTAATAGTATGATCTACATGCCGAAATGCAATTTGAAAATATTGTTAATTTTTTAACCTTGACCTGGAGAAGAGACTTTCAACCAGCTTGTCTGTGCTCAGAGGATAGCATATGAGTCATGCATGTTTTCTAGAACATAATGACTAACTGAATAAACATTTTCTAATGTTTAAGCATCACTCAGTTGGCTGCCTACTTTCCTACGCAGGTGCTGTTATGCTTAAAAGATACTAGCTCAACTGTGTGAAAACAGATGCAACCAAACATACTTCTTTATTCTAGAAGTTTTACAATATCTAGATTTTGGACTAATGTTCAAAGAACTGTGCAAAACAGCACTTTATATTAGTTCTCTACTACTGCCATCAAGATGGATCTATCTGATTTAAAAAATGTTTCCTGTGGCAAATCCTACCTGAAAGCCCATTTAAGATGCTGCAGGACACAGAAAAACTGTAAATATTACTCACTGTGCCCAGTGAGTTTACCATTCCATAGAATTCCAGACATAACATAATTGTTACTATCAATAGTAACATGATCTTTCCCATGGTTCTGCCTTATTCTTTACAGATTTTAGTTCACGTCACCTTTTCTAAGAGGCCTCCAGACCACCTAAGCTTATTGAAGATTCCCTGTTCACACTTTGTTACTCTCTGGTACATCCTTCTGTCTCTTCATGAGTCATTATTTCAGCCTGCAACTCTCTTATTTATGTATTTTCCAATTGGATTTTTACTGTATCCCTTCAATAGAATATAAGTTCCATGAGGAGAGGATCTTAACTATTTTGTTCATCACTGTACCACCAGCTTTAGGAGTAATGCTTCGCACAGAACAAGTGCCCATGTAGAAGAACGTTTAAAGAAAAGATCCACACGGATGGTGGAGGTGAAGGGGTCATTCAGAAAAGCAGTTTCCTGTAGAAGAGACATTTGGTGTGAATGCCAAAGTACTCTTGACATACAATGACCTTGTTGAATATTATTAGCCATTAAAATTAGGTTTAAGACACCTGACCTGTGGTGGCGCAGTGGATGAAGTGTTCACCTAGAATGCTGAGGTTGCCAGTTCAAATCCTTGGGCTTGCCCAGTCAGGGTACATATAGGAAGCACTACTGCAAATAGATGCTTTCTGCTTCTTCCTCCTTTTTCTTACTCTCCCTCTCTCTCCAAAAATCAATAAATAAAAAAAAATTATGTTTAAGACAACTCAGTCCTCCAATCGGCAGACTACTTAGACATTTCTTTTATATACTCTGAGACCTGTTTATCCCAGTTAGCATTGATTATCTAATCCCACCCATATTGCTGCTAGGAAAACATCATTGCGAATATTCAGTATGATGCTGACTACTTTCTGAAGCAAGAAGAAACACTCAGCTCCTTTCAACAACTCTTAGATGAACATACTACCTCTCAATAGGAAGTCAGGGAATTTCCAGCATAGACTGGTTCTTGGGCCACAGACAAGTCTGAAGACACCTGGGGGATGGAGCACTCATGCTTTCCTGTCCTGTAATTCACTGAGTGGAGGGCAGGGTGTTTAATGAGTTTCAAATTGTTTAGTGCTATTCTGTTACAATTCTGATTTCTATGCCCCTTGAACTACCTGCCAAGTGGCCAGGTACATGAGTTTGGCTCCTCAGTTGGGCACCCTAAATACATAGCATAAATAAAAGCTAATCAACACCTTTTCACAACAATGGAAAGCACTGCTACAGGGCAGAAAAAATTATGTTCCTGGCTTAGTGGTGATGAATGCTGTATTTTATTTACAGTGGAGAATACATTTCTTAGTGTTTGCAGCAATTTGGGAAAGCTTTCACAGTAATAACATATAATCTCATTAAAAATACAAGGTGATCTGTTTTTGCTGAGTGCTAAAGTAGCCTTAAAAGTTACATTAACTTTTATATCACTTCATTCTTTTTACGTAAATAGAAATGAACAGTAAAAGAACCTTACTATTTTCTTAAGTGATCCACCCTTTGCAGGGAAAGCACAAGAACTATTAGCAAATTGTTGCAAATTACAGTCATTGTTCTTTCAAAATGAGTTAACCAACATCTACAAATCTGTGGGATCCTGGAGGAAAAGAGAGATGTAATATAAGTAAAAGTATCTCTCTTTTTACTTGAAGGCAATGCAACCTTAATAGTATGCACTCTACACAATAAAAGGAGCATTTCCACTGAGGAAGAAAATAACTTTACATGCCAACAACTTCTACTTTGGGGCTTCAAATGTCAGACTTGATCTATACATAGAATATGAACTATGAAAATATTAACAATAGCAATTTTAGGGATATATATTTCCATAGTATTTGATCCTGCCTAAAATTGATAGGGGCTGGCCTGGGATTATGAGTTCACTGGGAAGCTGAATGAAATAATTTGGAAAAAGGCTGTCTCATTAATTACTGCCTTGGAAACACCATGGAGAAACTGAAAAGGCATGCCATAAACAGTCCCAGACTATAAAGGTTAGAGCCTCTCCCTTCAAAAGTGGCCCATAAGGATAACAGTATTTTATAGAACCTTAGCCTGTAAAGTCAATGCTAAACTCAAAACACTGTATATTTATGAGCACACATACTTCTGAAACAACATGGTAGAACCAAAGACTACATTTTAATCCAACACAGTTTAAAATGAGAGGAGCTGAGACTTTTTCCTTTACCTATGAAAATTTTTTGAGTTTTAAAAATACAGAGAAGCACTAACTCAGTGAAATTATATCACTCAGTGATATTTTCAGTGAATAGAGACAGTGAAATGGATTCCACCCAAAACTGTAGTACAGTATTTGGAAAAAGAAATATATTTGTTCATAACTTCTGGACATTGTTTCAGCCTGCATTTGACTATATTTATCATCAAAATGGCAACTTTCACTCTTCTTGAGAAGGAAGAAAATTCATCTGATCAAATAGAACCAAATGTCAGAAAGCCATGTCTAATAGCTCAGATAAAATAACTAAATATTTGTGCAACAGACAAAGTTTTAGAAGTTGAATTATTTCTTGTTTCTAAAAGTCTAATTTATAGTACCAATTTGTATTCTACCTTCCTCAGGTCTCATTATCATTTCTTCTACACAAACCTTTATCATTTTATTTACTTAGTATAGGGACATTCACGGGACATATAAACTCTCAAAGTGAACACTAACAATTTTTATTTTCATGATACTCAGCTAAGAGCTCAGCAGTCATTACTGGTCAGGAATTAAAGGAGACAAGACTGAAATCTGGCTAGGTCTGGCATGACATTAGATGGATACAGATGGCCATTAAGCAAATTAGTATTGTTGGTAACAAGGGTTGGAGCTGTTTTGTATCTTAAGGTGGAAATTTTGTATCTTAAGGTGGAAATTTGTATCTTAAGGTGTTTTGTGTCTTCCGGCTTGGCCAGTGGGGACTGTTATAGGAACCTTCATTAAAGACCTGCTTGTTCCTAAAACCTGCATGTTGTAAGTGTAGGTAAGTGGCATACAATCCCTCTATGCCTCAGTGGAGTTCATGAGGACCTCTTGCAGTGTTCATACTTAGAATGACACAAATGAAAGTTTTTGTTCACAGCATGAATGTCTATGTGATAAACCAGACATGCTGAATAAAATCAGGCAACAGCTGGTTAGCAGCACATGAAAGTAGATCACATGCTCTGAATTTTACGGAAGGGTTTCTTCCCTACCTATCCACCACTGCACTTCTAACTCACAAGGGGCGGAGAAGTATGGGTTAAAGAATTCTGAGATCTCTTCCCTCACTGAAAGTTTACACCACCCAGGTTTGAATTTGGAGAACTACTTTACACAATCATCAAAAGAAATGGCAATACATGGCAAATGTACTATATGTATGTCATGGTGCATTATTTAAATGGAAAAATGACTTCTTAATTGAGATGAATAACCAGGATTCCTGAAACTGCAGAACACAAGAGTGACAATTAGAGTCTCTACTGCTAGAGAGACTTTTGCTACTTTGGAGAATATCCTGGAAAATATTCATTTGGCTAAAAATATCACCATAGTTTCATTCAGGATTAGAAAGTCTATTTTTTTTCAACATTTGTTCATTTGAAAAGAAACTAACTTGACTATTATAAAGCATATCGGGATCATACCCAGTTGTAAATAGAAAATGCAATACTGGTATCCTCTTATTTTCATTATTTTTTTTTAAATGAACAAAACCAGTAAATAAATGAGTCATTCTGGGGGTGGATTTTTTAGTAAGTATGTAGCCAAGAGTTCCTTTTAGTACACTGATTGACTTAATTAAATGTGAGTCAGTAAACTTTATGAAAATAATATCACTATATGGTAAATTATTATTTATAAAATATGAACTCTAACATAAAAAGTTAAAATGAATATTGCCTATTTTCATAAAAACTAAAGAATGCAAAAAGTGAGTATATACAATAATTGAACACAAGGATAACGTTTGCAATGAGCAATTTACTTCCTAATATTTTCTCTGAGGCATTCTGAATGTTAAGAATGACCAAAAAGACTACTAGGCTAAAAACATTTAATTTCATTAAAACCAAATTTTCTGTAGTGCCCCTTAACCTCAAAGTCATAATAGCAAATTTTTTGTTAAAGACATTTAAAAACATTTAAATTCACTTCGGTAATGTTCTTAAATTTAAAAAAGTTCCATAAGGCCTAACTTACATTTAAAATAATTGTCATCGACTATACCCTGTGGCTGCAAAGAACACCAGTGTTTTCTATTCTGCTTTACTTTCTACCTTGACTTCACCTCCTTTACTTCAATAAGAGACCATTCTCCTCAATACTTTGACAAAAATAATATATTTAATCTGCTCCTATTGATTTACTTCCAAAGTTTATATATAAAAGGAGTGAAAACATTTTTTTTCTGTGTTATAATGCTAGTATGGGAAAGACATCAAAAACTCATGTAAAACCGAAAATATGCTTCTATCATATTTTAATAGAGGATTACTGTAATAACATATAAAGATTCTAAGCAACCAAGAATCATCTTAAAAGAAAAAGGCAATTCACTATAAGTGAAATACAAATAATAAATATATAAAAAGTTGTTTATCTTTCAATAAAAATAATATTTATGTATAGCTAATTTTTTCCTAAAATAATAGTAAACAAAATAAGAAAGAAAGAGTTATTTGGCTGCTAAGACTATCACCTACCAATTCATTCAGACATGCTTATTGAGAAACCTACTAATGCTTTTTAAAATGTGCAAAAAATACATGCAAAGATGCTTATTTCACATTGTTTAAAATAAAAAATGAAAACCTAATCAGTAGATAAAATTAGTTAATATATACCATAGTGATGTAATACCAGGAAGCTTTGACAAAGATATTTAGCTACTTTGTGACACACACTATATCTGTTTGCATATTGTTCATTTATGCAAGCTCCATGAGGGCAGAGAAATTATCTAGGTTTCTACACTTTTGCATCTTAGTATATAAATTCTGCAACTCATAATAACTGTAACTAAAATGTTTCTTTAAAAATTTCATCAAATTTTATGCATCGTCTTTTTCTAAGACATGTATAAACATAATAAAAAAGTCTGTTACCTTTTTCTTTTAAAGATTTTATTTATTCATTTTAGAGAGAAGAGAGAGGAAGAAGGGGGGAAGAACAGGAAGCATCAACTTCCATATGTGCCTTGACCAGGCAAGCCCAGGGTTTCAAACCAGCGACCTCAGTGTTCCAGGTCAACACTTTATCCACTGCACCACCACTGGTCAGGCTGTTACCTTTTTAACACACTAGGTTCAAACAGTTCAAGGACAAAAACATATGTAGAAAATGTGTGCTATTTCTATAAGGAGCTATCCTGTGATGGCCTTGCTGCCCTAAAGTGGTACAGCTTCACAAAAAAGAGAACTTGTCAGTCCTCCTATACACAACCTGTCCCCGGCTTTATTCCCAAAGGCTAAAATTATATTTAAAATAATATCTGGAAGGCACTGTAAATTACAAAATTTAAATTTACAAGAAGGAAAATACCTTTATTGGACTTTTCTAAGTATAGGGCACATTTTAAACTAGGATAATTTTTCTAAGCATAAGAATTTACTATCATAGAAGCAGATTTCTTCATTTTACATCTTACAAATCAAGATATCTTGACTTACCAATTTTATTTAACCCAGAATATGTTCTGGTTGTGTTTACATTAGTGTCCGTTGTTCAAATGACCTTTACGGGGCCATCTTAGAATGAACATTAATAATGGTATCTGAAATTTATAATTTCACTGAGGAAAATAAAAATACATCAACTCTCAATTTGCAAGAGGTGCATAAATAAAGAAAATCAAATATTTACAAGTCACTTGGTCAAAACAACTTATCATAGAAAAGCACTGTTGTATTCTCTAATCCTTAACCTGAATGTTCTCTGTGTTTAGGTTACTAATTGCTTATGATAGACAAAAGGCCAATTTTGGAGGACTTAAACTCTTTATGAAGGAAATTTGTGTCTTTTCTATATGTAAGTTCTTGGATTGAGACCTTGAGATATTCACTTGCATGCCATCTTTTATTTATTTTATTTTATTCATTTTTTTTTAGAGAGGAGACACAGAGTGAGAGAGAGAGAGAGGAGGGGGGGGAGGAGCTGGAAGCATCAACTCCCATATGCGCCTTGACCAGACCAGTGCAGGGTTTTGAACTGGCGACCTCAGTGTTCCCAGGTCGACACTCTATCCACTGCGCTACCACAGGTCAGGCTTTTTTTTTTTTTTTTTATTTCTTGCATGCCATCTTTTAAAAAATAATTAGATTGTGATAATTTATTAAGGACTAAAAGTTCCTTTTCAGAAGAAAAAAGAAACTTATCAGGCAGTCCTTTTTTGTGCCTTGGTGTCCAACCCAAACCTGTGTACATTGAGATGGTGACCTCACTTTACATAGTTCTGGGCTATCTGGCATCGGCACACAGTTCCAATATACATTCATTTCAGTCAACATGCTACTGAGTAAAGTGAGTGCTAACTGTGTCCTGGTCTTGTATGCTCAGTTTTATAGAAAACACACCAGTGTTGAGGTATCAGGTTATCTGAGGGCAAAATTTTATCGAACAATTAAAAACCTATTATTCTAAAGCCTGCACTGCTCTTTGTTTTATTTAAGACTGCAAAAACTTCTTTTCTTTAAGTGAGAGGAGTGAAGATAGAGAGATAGACTCCTGCCCTCATCCAGGATCCATCCAGCAACCTCATCTGGGGCCGATGCTAGAATCAACTGAGCTATCCTCAGCACCTGAGGCCGAGGCTTGGACTAACTGAGCTATCCTCAGCACCCAGGGTCAACGCTTGGACCAATCGAGGCACTGGCTGCAGGAGGGGAAGAGAGAGAGAAGGGGGAGACAAAGGGGAAGGGAAGTAGATGGTCGCTTCTCATATGTGCCCTGACTGGGGACTGAACCCAGGATGTCTGCACGCTGGGTGATGCAATATCCACTGAACCAACCATCCAGGGTCTGTGAAAACTTACAGTACTTCCCCATGTGTAAGATGCACCATTTTTTGAAAAATTTAGGTTCTAAAAACTGGGTGCATTTTATAGAGTGGTTGTAGATTTATTTACTTGCATTTCCTGCTTTTTTGACAGTGATGAGGATTTGTATGAATTTTATGATGAATAAAATTTTAGTTCAATAATTTTATGTAATACATTTTTTTTCAAATTTCAGGCTCCAAAATTAAGGTCCGTCTTATATGTCTTCTACATAGGGAAATGTGGTAGTAATAAAAAATGACGTCAAAAATATGTTCTTTTTGCAGTTCAATAGATTGAACTCTCATCTAAATTTTTTAAAAAAATTATAGTTGACATACTATTTTGAGCTAAATTCCGACCTAATTATTTTCATAGATTGAATGCAGATAACTGTCTGATGACAACCTGATATTATAATGTTTGCAGAAACTGGAGAAGCATATTCTGGTGAAGCCAGGAGGAGTTCATACCTACCTCAAAGCCAGGACTCAGAGGCGACTGAAAGATGAAGTTGTAAGAGCAAAAAGCAGGCAAGGGAGAAGAATAAAGAGAGAAAAAAAGGAAAAAAAAGTGTTAATGGAGGAAAGCAATGCATATTACTTTTTATATAGGTTTGCTTTTAAGTAAAAGCAAAATGTCATACTAATCCATCTTTGTGGCCACACATGGAACTGAGCTAGAAATTACCTTTTAACATTTAAATAGAACTATAGAAACAAACTCAAAATTGCAAAAACACTTTACAGGTGTGAGCTGGTAGAGGCAAAATAACCACCCCCAAACTACTTGTTATGGTGTCAGTGATGACAGATGGTTCATTCACCTTGTTGAAAATAAATTATAGTCAGAATGAAGCATTTTTGACCTTTAAGGGAAAGATTAGATTTTCTTCACAATAATTTATCCTCTCAATGGGAAAAGAAAGAAAAAGGTCATCAAAGTAATCAAATGTTACACAGTTGTTATCTGCCTACCGGTGAAAATAAGCTGATGAATGATCAGTTTCAGTCAGTAGTTTACAGACCTGGAAAGTCCAATAGTGAGTTAGAGCTGTAATGAGGGAAACCTGCCTCTGCGCATTCTTTGTTCCTTTTAGAGTCTTTGCTGAGTATCTTTGTCTTCTGTTTGATTTCATTAAGGTGGAAATATAGTTCAAAAATGGAAAGGTTATTCTGAATTTTTTTAAGAAGGAAAGAAGTGTCAATTAAAAAAATATAAGAAAACTCTTGGTTAAGTAGACAACACATATCTGATCATTTATACTGAATATATTCCTTTTTATCCCTGTTCCCTCAAGTTTTTTCTAGCAGCTCAGTCTTTTGCTAGAAAAAAATCAAAACTAAAATATGTTGACTCTTTTTCATAACAAAAAATGCACTCACGTAAACCCGGTTTGCATGTACTTTAATAAAACATTTTTATACAGAGGTGGCAGAGACTTCTCTTTGGGAAAGGAAATGAATCAAGTTTCTTAATTTCCAAAATAAGATATTATCTTTATTGTCAATACATCTCATATCGAAAGCTCATGATTTTCCTCCAGTTGTAGTCCTGAATGCCTTCACTCTGTGCTCTCAGCATAATTCAACTTCAGCTGAGTGCTGATCACCTCATACTGAAGGTGGCCTAAGTAATGTGCATTAATTCACTTTTTCCTCCAAGTTGCCACTTCTCACAGTGCATGTTTTTTCACATAAAATATTCCTAGGTTTTATGAGAAAATAAATTCTATATTTGAGTCACTTTAAGATCACTGTTTTCAATACTGCAAAGCTTCTGAGTCTTTTAACTATGCTTAGTGAATATTGTGATGCTTACTACCTGAATGGACCAAGAAGCATTTCTCAATCTCATTTGACTAGATAAATCTTTTTTTACAGAATATTTTATAAGATCATTATTTTGAAGAAAAAATTCTGGGAAACGCATAGCTCTGTCTCTTTACCTTGCTATCAAGTTTGAATTACCCAAAATGCATAGCTCACCAAGAAAAAGTTTCCTATTCCTTTGGTTCTAATATCACACTACAGTTTTATTTTTGTTTTCCCCTGGAAGATCATATGAACCACTGTTTTGCATCTGTGTTGAAAACTAACATAGAAAATATTTGTAATGCAAATGAACACTGTATATTAGGGTTATGTGACACACTACTTTTTATTTATCACCCACAGAATTGTCTCCTATTATTGAATGATACAATTTCTAAAACCCCATTGTTTTTTGATTGATTGATAGGAATCTGAGAACTAAATTTAATTATCAATTATTCTGATATAATACTTAATTTTTCTCATATTACCTGTGATAAAGAAACTTGATAACCTTATCACTTGATATGCATTTGTTTCTAACTTTTAACTATTATGAATAAAGATGTTATAACATGCTTGTAACAATAACATTCATATTAATACCCCTCAAAAATGAAACACTTACGTATAAGTCTAACCAAATATGAAGGAGTTCTATATGGAAAACCACAAAATTCTGATGAAATACATCAAAGAAGAACTAAACAATAAGAGAAGTGTTCATGGCTAGGAAGAGTCAATATTGTTAAGAGGTCCGTTTTTCTCAAATTGATCTACAGATTCAAAGCAATACTAATCAAAATCCTGGCAAATTATTTTA
The DNA here is from genome assembly GCA_037038555.1 of Rhynchonycteris naso. Taxonomy (NCBI): domain Eukaryota; kingdom Metazoa; phylum Chordata; class Mammalia; order Chiroptera; family Emballonuridae; genus Rhynchonycteris; species Rhynchonycteris naso. The sequence continues at coordinate 97,779,074 of CM072999.1, forward strand.
TGGATATCAACAAACTGATACTAAAGTTTATATAGACAGTCAAAAGACCAGAATAATAAAAACAATACTGAAGAATAAGAACAAAGTTAAAGGGCTAACTAACATTACCTGCCTTTAAGACTCAGTATAAAGCTACAATAATCAAGACAGCGTGTTATTGGAGAAAGAACACACAAACAGGTCAATAGAACAGAATAAACAGCTCAAAAATAGGCTCCCATAAATATAGTTAATTGATCTTTGATAAAGAAGCAAAAGCAACACAGTGGAGCAAAGACAATGCCTTCAACAAGTAGATATCACATGCAAAAACAAATCAGATACAGACCTTACATATGTCATAAAAATGAACTCTAAATGGATTATAATGTAAATATAAAACACAATATTATAAAACTCCTAGAAAATAACATAGAAGGAAATTTAGTTAACTTTGGATATGCTAATGCATTTTTATTTATTTATTTATTTATTTATTTATTATTTTTTTGTAACAGAGACAGAGAGAGGGACATATAGGGACAGACAGGCAACAAGGGAGAGAGATGAAAAGCATCAATTCTTCGTTGTAGCACCTTAGTTGTTCATTGACTGCTTTCTCTTATGTGCCTTGACTAGGGGACTGGCTACAGCAGAGCAAGCAACAACTTGCTCAAGTCAGTGGCCTTGGGCTCAAGCCAGCAACCAGGGCGTCATGTCTATGATCCCATACTCAAGCCAGTGACCCCAAGGTCAATCTGGTGAGCCTGCGCTCAAGTTAGCAACCTTGGGGTTTTGAACCTGGACCCTCTGACCCAGTCCCATGCTCTATCCACTGCACCACCTTCTGGTCAGGTGATGATGCCTTTTTAGATAGAAAACAAAAGACAAATCATGAAAGAAATAATTAATGAGCTGGACTTCTTTAAAATTAATTAAAAAAATACTTCTGCTCTACAAAAGATAATGTCAAGAGAATTAGAAGACAAGCTACAAATTGGGGGAAAATATTTGCAAAAGACACACCTGATAAAGGAATGTTAGCCAAAATTTACAAAGAACTCTTAGAACTACACAACAACAAAAAACAATTTAAAAACGGGCCAACAACCTTAACACAAATGTCATTAAAGTAGATACACAGATGGCAAATAAGCACATGGAAAGATATTCCATATCAAATGTCATGAGGAAAATGAAAATTGTAACATCAATGATAGACCACTACACACTTATTAGAATGGCCAAAACTTAAACACTAACAGCACCAAATGCTGGTTAGGATGTGGAGCAAGAGGAACTCTCATTCATTGCCAATGAAAACCTAAAATGGTACATTGGGAGATAGTTTCTTATAACTAAATCTACTCTCACCATAGAAACCATCAATATTGCTCCTTTATAGTTACTCAAAGAAGTTGAAATTTTCTGTGTACAAAAACACTTGCATGTGGAGGTTTATAGGAGCCTATTCATAAATACCAAAACTTGAAAGCAACCAATATGTTCTTCAGTAGGTGAATGGATAAACTGTACCACATCCAACAACGGAAAATCTATCCATGCAAAACATAAATAAGCGATTCAGCCATAAAAAAGACATAGAGGGAACTTAAATGCACATTACTATATGTCAGCAGCCAATCTGAAAAGGCTATTTACTTGATGATTTCAACTATCTGATATTCTAGAAAAGGCAAAACTATGGAAACAATAAAAGGATTACTGGTTGCCAGGGTATGAACGAGGGGAAAAGGGATGAATAGGCAGGCACAAACGATTTTTAGGGCAGTGAAAATTCTTTATATGATGCCATAATAATAAACACATGTCATTATACATTTGTCCAAACCCATAAAATGTGTAACACCAGGAAAAAGCCCAAAAGTAAACTATGGCTTTTGGCTGACTATGATGTGTGTCAGTGTAAGTTCATCAGTGGCAACAAATGTACCCTTTTTGTGAGCAGTGTTGATAGTGGGGAAGGTTATGCATGTGTGGGAGTAGGAGTGTATGGAAAATCGGTATCCTGCTTCTCAATTTTTCTGTGAACCTAAAACTGCTCTAAGAAATAAATGTGAAGGGATGAAGAAGTACAAAACAATCACATGGATGCAAAGTACAGCATAGGAACATAGTCACAATATTGTAATAACTATGTATAGTGTCAGGTGGGCACTAGATTTATGGGGGATCACCTTATAAGTTATATAAACGTCTAACTACACTATGCTACCCATTTGAAATTAACATAATAGTGAATGTCAACTGTAATTAAAAAATAAAAAAATTAAGTCTTTAAAAAAATAAGTAAAATAAATGTGTGTACATATTTTTCTGTATCTACACATTTCTGTTGACTATATTCCTAGGTGTAGAACTGCTGGGTCAGAAGTTTCCCAAAGTTGTTGAGCCAATTTACATTCCCAGTAGTAGTGTATGTGAGTACCAGTTGTTCAACATCTTAACCAGTATTATATTCAGTTTTGTTTTTCAAATTTAGACACTATGGTGTAGAGACATCTCATTATAGATTTAACTTTAGGCTTCTTGATAACTATAAACATGATGTAAAGTATGTTTTCGTATTTATTGAATATCTTTTTTTTGGGGGGGGGGGACAGTATGGAGTCGTCTGTTTTCTAACTTTTTTGTAGATGTACTTTATACATTCTAGATGAGTCTTTTATAGGATACATATATTGAAAATCCTCCCATTCTCTGATTTGCTTTAAGGTTTATTTATCGATAAAAATAATTTCCTGCCTGACCTGTGGTGGCACAGTGGATAAAGTGCCGACCTGGAATGCTGAGGTCACCGGTTCAAAACCCTGGGCTTGCCTGGTCAAGGCACATATGAGAAGCAATTACTATTAGTTGATGCTTCCCACTCCTCTTCCCCCTCTCTTTTTCTCTCTGTCTCTCTCCATCTCCTTTCTTTAAAATCAATAAAAGAAAATAATAATTTCCTAATTTTAATAATGTCCAATTTATCAATCTTTTCTCTTGCCATCAGTGAGTTGGGTCCTGTTTTAAACAACCTTTCCTATTGCAAATTCTTGAACATATTTATCCAGCAGTTGCAGAATATTTGGTGAAAAGACCATCCTTTTCTGCCAGTAGTGTTATCCCTGTCAAAAATTAGTTGTCCTATATAAGCATGCAGTTTCTGGACTCTCTCTATCCTGTTTCATTTATTTGTTTTTCTGTTCTTGTGTAATATCACACTGTCTTAACTGTGGCTTTAGAAAATGCTTAAAAATTTGCCAGCTTCACTCTGCATTAGGGCTTCTCAAACTCAGTATAACTCACATTTTGACCTGGTACCTCTTGGTGACCACTCCATCATTTTGAGACATCAGTCCCTCAATTCTTGATTGCTTTGAGTGTGATATTGTTTTACTCCTCTATTATATTTTATTCAGCTTTTATAATTGTCCCTTGCAGGAAAGCCTATTCATACCCAGGAGCAGACATTCTAGAACAGCTTAACTTTTTGCCTAAAACTATGTTGTGCTTAACATGGTTTCAGATGGCTTTAACTTTTCCCAAATACTACAAGAATATTGTAAATAAAAAAGTAAGTAAAGCATAGAAAATTGTTATGATCATTTAATCTCAACTTCTCTTCTGTAACTGTCTAAAAGTCTATAAAATTGAAATAATTTTAAAATGTATATTTATATTTAATGATGTAATACATTAATGGGTCCAACTTAAGGATTTACTTCATTTTTCTTGTTTCTTTCTAATATTGGTGGTGATTTACAAAATGATATACACCTGCCACACAGCCATTTGCCATAAATTGACTACATTTTGGATTTTATTTAGATGAACTGCTGTATTGCTGGTATAACAGATACAGTTTACTGCCAAAGTTTATGACAGATAGAGCTTGTCAAATAATATGTCTTGTTAGCCTCTTTTCTATCTATGCAACATTATTGAAATCTGAAATTTAATTTGTGCCAAAATTGGACAAATTAATAAAATTACCAGTATCATAATTTGTATGTGAAATACAAAATCAAGTATGAAAGAGAAAAATCATTTTCTTACATTTGAGAGAAAATTTATACACTAATCATGGCAGACTTGTGATACGGGTGATCTGGTGGTGTTAATAAACAATACCATTACCCTTTTCAGTAATATTTTTCAAAGTACCTTATGACCTTCCAATATTTTCTCAGTTCATAAATATTTGATTTGATTACCATTTTACAAGCATTCTTGACAGACATGGTTAAAATACGATTTTTAAAAGTACATTTTTAAAATACATTTTAAGTATTAAACTACAAAAATTTCCATTCGATAATAAAGCTGTGACAAATTCAATACTTATTGTAAAATATAACTTGTAATTAAGCAATTTGAAAATTAATTATTTAATTTGATTAAATGAAGCAATTAAATAAGTTGGTTTAAAAACAAAAACTTGTATTGAAAACTGTAGCTATTGAACTAAACTATATATATAAATTATACATTATAGTATACATATACACATATATATGATAATTTAAACATATAATTTAATTTTAGTTATAGCCTAAATTATACATGTGATGTTTTGAAGTATGTATAGCTCTGTTTATATATGTATATAGATACATATGTGTAAATGTTATAAAAAGTTAAGATAGATTTAAAAGAAGAATCTTCGGTACTTATCATCTAGAGTCTACTCTGTTCTAATGATGAATGACTTTAGAGCTTTAGATTTCTTGTGAGATATTAAATAATTTTAAAAAATTTTTTCTCATAAAACTGAAAACATTACATAATTAATTTATACTTTGTTTCTTAAAATTGATTTAAAATGTTTATCTTGTAAAGAGCATAACTCACAGTGACTATATTTAAAAGCAAAAGTAACTTCTGTAACTTGTAAAATCACTACTTACAAAAATTCAAACTAAATCAAAGAACTTCAGAGATTTGGAAGATGACAGAAGAGTTATTTGAGAAAAGTAAATAACTTTTAATTTATGCACCTTTCTTTAATAACATCACTAATTCCAATTAATACAACTTTATGGGATACTATAGACTCATATACATATATTCTGAATAGTTGCCAAAATATAATATATTCTTCTCATTACTAGTGGAATTTAGTACCTGCCTTCTCCCAACAGGTTCAGTTGATGAGGTCTGGAAACACAGAAAACTCTCAAAAGAAAGTCTTGGAAAAATAGAATATGAAATTTTCTTAATTATTAAAATGAGCACTCAATTGAGTTACAAATTAAAGTGATATAAAGATCACAAAAAAAAATGTTTCAAAAAATGAACTAATTAATACAAATTTGTAGAGGTGTCTTAAATATGTATTGCCACTCTCCCCTCCAAGAAGGATTTATTTAACCTAAAAGTTTTAGTAATTTTTAACTTTTTTTTTAATTATTATTTTATTCATTTTTAGAGAGGAGACACAGAGTGAGAGAGAGAGAGAGAGAGAGAGAGAGAGAGAGAGAGAAAGAGGGGAGGAGCTGGAAGCTCAACTCCCATATGTGCCTTGACCAGACCAGTGCAGGGTTTTGAACTGGCGACCTCAGTGTTCCCAGGTCGACGCTTTATCCACTGCACCACCACAGGTCAGGCAATTTTTAACTTTTTAATCAATTTTTAAAAATATTTCTATTGAACATTTAATCTGAGAGAGACAGAGGAAAAGAGAGAGAGAGAAGCATTAACTCATTGCTCAATTTAGTTGTGCAATTTCACTGATTATTTTTTGTATGTGCCCTGACCCTGGGGATCTAACCTGTGGCCTCACTGTGCTGGATGAAGCTTTATCCTCTGAGCCACCTTGTCAGGCTTCTTTTCTTCATTTATTTTCTTTTTCTTTTCCAAGTGAGAGGTGAGGACATAGAGAGATAGACTCCTGCATGCACCACAATCAGGATTCACCCAGCAATTCCTATCTTGGGACGATAACCTGCACATCTTGGGCCATGCTCACAACCAAGCTATTTTTAGTGCCTGAGGCAGAGTCTCCATGGAGCCATCCTCAGTGCCTGGGGTCAATGCACTTGATACAATCAAGCCTTGGCTGCAGGAGGGGAAAAGAGAGAGAGGCAGAGAGAGAGGAGAGGGAGAGGTGGAGAAATAGATGGTCACTTCTCCTGTGTGCCCTGACCAGGAATTGAACCTGGGACATATACATGCTAGGCTGATGCTCTAGCACTGAGTAAACCGGCCAGGGCTTCCTTAATTAATTTATACAGCAGCTACATTATAAAGAGTCTTTGTAAATACACAGGGGGAGGAGTATATATGGGAAATTTAAAGCTTCACACCATTAGCTAATTTTAGAAAAATGTTCCTATTTTAAATAGTTCACATAATTCCCACAAGTTTTACTTTGTTTTGAATCTTTAAAAAAATGAAAATTTAATTTTCCTGAATAATAATATTTAATCCATAAAATATTTAATTTAGAGCTAATGAAATGATTTAAAGTGCTAAGTCCTATTTTTTCTCACAATGTCATTCTGACAACACACAATAATGCCAAGCAGTTAGAGACTTTCATTCATATTTCCATTAAGAAAATTTCAAATTTTCTCCCAGAGTAAATATTTAACTATACCACAAAATACCTTATAATCTTCATAGAAAAACACCTTTTATCTCTATTTTACAAATTTTGACAAACTACGTTTTGTACACTGACATATCATTTTGTGCTGCTCTGGCCCTATGACCACAGCGACACCTCACATATCGTGCAATTGCACTAAACTCACAGATAAAAGCAAACTCAAAGTTGTTGGATATCAGCTGACGCCCTGACCAACCTACAGCACAGGCCCTGAAGAAGCATGGCCATTTACACCCCGGCTGTGTCCTCCCTCCCAGGGCACGGTCTTGGATTGACGCTGCTTTCATACTGTCCCACAGACTTCACATATATAGGGGAAGCGGATAAACGGAAGGCCCTACCAGAAGGGGCTCCTCGGGCGCGCTGGTGGAGAGCTCCGCAGATGCTGTGCGTGCGGTGCTCAGCCCTGTGAGCGAGACATTGGAGAGCCTCCTCCTTCTCACGCCACTGCAATTGTTGGGGATTTTAAATGCACATCTCTTATGGTAATTCAGACCACATCCTGGAAAAAGAAATTAAAAATGACTTTTGTTTAACCATAAATTAAAAGCTATTCTAGTATTAGTTGTAAAATTTGAATTCTTAAAAATGGTACTGCTTCCATTTCTCTTGGAGCTACTTGGAAATTCAGATTTTATTTTCAGCTTTTCTGATTTACTTTCCCAATTTTAAGTAGTCTGGGTTTTGAACTCTGATTTTATTATAATCAGCAACTACTGTTGATTATCGTTTTTTGAATGTCCTCTGATATAATGGATGTTGACTTTGAAGGATCTAGCAATAGATCTCCAGTGATGATCTGAGCCATTCTTACCTGCCAGCAGTTCTAAAGTGAGTGGACACAAAGCATCACAACTTCTTAACTACATTGATTTGAATTCTGGCTCCACAGTTAAAAAGATTCTTTCTACAGAGTATGATAAAACTATGCTATTGGTATACAAATGTGGGTAACAAGCTGGAACTGGTTTCTTAATAGTTGAGTGACCTTGGATGGTTTGATTAACCTCCTGAATCTGCTCATTTCAACGGACATTTATCAAATGCCTACTCTTCCGAGAACTGGATTAAGATGCCAATATTATTGTTAGCCTGCTGACAAAATAACCAACACCAAAGAAACACATCCACACACTATAGGGAAAAGATGTGAGAATCGGGTTTCCCAGATAGGAGCAAATATGTACAAAGACAGGAACTGTACAGAAATGACAGAATAGAACCCATGCACCCCCTAAATCCCTGGGAGACACTGGAGGGAAAGAAGACATTGTTGTAGATGGCACAGCATAAGCAGATACCTCCAGTTTGCATTCACCTTGGTTGGGGAAGGGAACACCTTACCTTCACATTTAAGGCCCTGACGGACCAGCCCCCACAGCATTTCTCCACAGTGATCACAGAAAGCTGGAGCTCTGTACGAATGAACAAAGAGAGCATGGGGACGGATCTGAAAGTCTTCAAAGGTGGCAGAAGCTGTGAAAATAATTATGTCAAAAAATGAGTTAAATGGATACCCTGATTTGTAGATAATTAGTATGCAAGATAATTAATATGCAAGCAAGGTTATAACTCTCTGAGCAAAGTTAGGAAAGATCAATTGCAACACTGTTTGGCTTGTAGCCATTAGACACCATTCTTTCAAACTACAGTTTTACAAGTGGTACCATAGCAACCCTCTCTCTTCTCTTGCTGTTTGCCAAAGTTTTGGGGTTTTGGGTCACTTAGAAAATAGCCAACATGCTTGAAGAAAGCATGAATGAAAGGATTACTCAACTCAATTTACAAATAATTGATGTTAGTTAAAAATCTTTGCAAGGAAAACTTAAATGAACAAGAAAAAGATTGAGAAATATATGTATATACAGTGTGTCCGTAAATTCATGGTGCACTTTTGTCCTGTGATGGGTCAAAAGTGCACCATGACTTTACAGACACGCTGTATTTTTTTAAGTGAGAGTAGAGGAGATAGAGACAGATGACACCCACATGCACCTCGACTGGGATCTACCGGGAAACTCCCATCTGGGGCCAGTGCTCTGCCCATTTGGGGCCATGCTCACAACTGAACTATTTTTAGCACCTGAGGTAGAAGCTTCAGGAGAGCAATTCTCAGTGCCTGGGCTGATGTGCTCTAAACAATCGAGCAATGGCTATAGGAGGGGAAAAGAGAGAGAGAGAGAGAGAGAGAGAAGGAAGAGGGGAGAAGCAGATAGTGGCTTCTCCTGTGTGCCCTGACTGGGAATCATACCTGGGACTCCCACATGCTGGGTCGATGCTCTGCCACTGAGCCAACCAGCCAGTGCCAGAATTCAGAAATATTAATGAAAAAAAATTTTCTTGATAAAATTAGATCAGGAGACAGTATATTTGAATACGCCCAAGAATGGGTACATCAGAAGAGTGGGGTCCAACTGGAAGACAGTTAAGAAATCTCAGCAGCCTCTTCTTGGGTAGATAATGATACTGCTCACAACAGTTAGGGGACATTTTATAGCTTCATATTCATTTTGAAATATCCCCTAATTTTTGTGAGCAGTATATTTGAGCTCTTAGACAATATAAGTAAGCATTTAAATCCTGACCTAAAAATAAGCAAGTAACCTCTTCATCAATATGCCGAACAGAAATTTAATAGACACACAGGTGAATTCCAGCCCATTCTTTGAGACATATACAATATTTTAGCAAATGATAATCACGTTGTAGGACATTTTTTTGTTATTGCTTATTGCTACTCATTCTATATGGTACTCATGCAGACTATTGAAATTCATTATTTTTTAAATTATTCTTTTCTGCATATTGTTATGATGATACTATAAAAGTGGCTCATGTTTTGTTGTTGTTCAAATCAAGAAAAAGACATAAAGACTTGAAAGTGAAAGACCACCTCTTTCCCCCAAATTCTAACGGGTAGGGGTACCTTTTAAACCAATTTGCATGCAAAGCCTGATGTCGAGGCTCCCCTATCTAGGCTAGGCAGTGCCGACCTGGGGTGAGAAGAGCTAGATGCAACTTTGCCATTACCTATTTGTATACAGAGCCTGCTGCTGAGCCTGCTGCAGTTTCCCACACACAAAAAGACAAGGTCAGACTGATGGTGACTTCTCTAGGCCCTTAAAGTTTAAACTTCTGTTAATGTTAGGAGAGGCCCATGTGCACTTGATTTTATAAGGTTTTATTCAAAGAGAATTTTGTGGAAAATTTAGGCTTTAAATATATCCTTCTGTTCTGTCTTCCTTTCTCTTTTCCTCTTGCCTTACTTTTTCAACACACATTTGTTAAGCACCTTCAGTGTTGCCAATAACACACTGCCGGGAATAGAGATGTAATGATAAATAAGACATCTTCACAGGGCCCACCAGACTAGCAGGAAGGACAGATAAAGCAAGCAAACATAAATGCCCAACAGAAATTATAAAGCAACGTCTAAGATTCAAAGAAGCTATGTAAATTACAGAGACACTAAATAAAACTAGGACTACAACCCACAAAGTGCCCTTCTACCCCTGATCCAATACACTGTTTTTTTCATTGTTATCAGTGTTACCTTTTATATTCCCTAACTCTGCCTGAAAAATTATATCCAATAGCACCATGATGTGGGGAATAAGCATCTGCAGCTTTCCTGCAGGTATCTGGAAGGCAGCCTGTGGGTTATCAAATCACTCATTGCATATATTTATGAAATACCTTGTTAACTCAAGTCAGCGAAGTCTGACAGAGTAGAGGATGAAAATGTAGGCAACTCATCTCTGCTACAGAGGTATCTATAATTATGAGAACAACTTTGAGGGAATCCCATCCACCAGGGAAAGTAATAATAAAACATGCAGGAAAGTGAATCAGTTCTACCAGAAAGAGTATTTTTGAGGGTTCACAGGACATATAACTAGATCATAATGGAAGATTAAAAAATGTTAATGGGCCTGACCAAGCGGTGGCGCAGTGGATAGAGCGTCGGACTGGGATGCAGAAGACCCAGGTTCGAGACCCCGAGCTCACCAGCTTTAGCGCAGGCCCATCTGGTTTGAGCTAAAAAAGCTCTCCAGCTTGGACCCAAGGTCGCTGGCTCCAGCAAGGGTTTGCTCGGTTTGCTGAAGGCCTGCGGTCAAGGCACATGTGAGAAAGCAATCAATGAACAACTAAGGTGTTGCAATGGCAACGAAAAACTAATGAATGATGCTTCTCACCTCTCTCCGTTCCTGTCTGTCTGTCCCTATCTATCCCTCTCTCTGATTCTCTCTCTGTCCCTGTAAACAAATAAACAAACAAAAAAGTTAATGGGTTAGTTTTAACTTGAACCATGAATAAAAGTACTTTACTACAATTAAGGTGCCTTTTTATTGAAAATCACCTACCAACTGATTAAAATTATGTTCTTTACTCAATTTGAAAGATAATAAAAATAACAACAGGAAGAGCTAAGGTTTATTAAGTGCTCACTGTACATGAAACACCGAGCTAAAAGATTTAAGAGTAGGGAGAGGAAGCTGATCAAAGCACTGCAGCCACACGAAGTCCTTACTAGTGTTAAGATTACCGACCAAAAGAATTTAAATTGTATTGAGTTTGAGAAATTGCATATTATGTTTCTCACTTCAAGATTCACAATGTAAGGTCAATGTTCATTCTAAGTAAATCAGTAAAAAGGTACTGATTGTATACCTTTTGTGGTTGAATCAAAATGTGTCTAAATTTGAGAATGCTAAATCCTCTTTAAAGTTGGCCTGTCATAGTCATGGACAAAATTTGTTTTTAAAATATCAAAGAAAATAGTTAAAAAAATACTTTGTGCCAACCATTGGTTCTTGGCTTCTCCACCACCTTCCCCTAAATGTTTTCCCTCAAGAGCCAAACAACTATGACAATACTATGACAGCAATTAGTTGAATAATTACTATAGTTTTCAAAATAAGGCCTATTAGAATTTGACAATACCAACACCAAGTTGCATTCAGATGGTTTTCTGAATTAATCAAGATGAATATAAATAAACTCAAGATTTTCAGTAGCCCCTTCCACCCCCCTCAATGTATGTCAAAGAAGTTTGTTTATTCACTTTTTGAAAGGGATTAACATTCATAAGCAGTTAGCATCCTTGACTTATGTTTAAATGCCACTTTCTAAAGTTCAATTTTAATATTCTCCTGTTAATTTTTAAATAATTAAATATATTTTAAAAATAAAACTACCAAGTGTGGTGAGATTTTACATCCATTTGAAATCAAAGCACAACATCCATTCATTATGAAAGTCCCTGTTCTGCACCCTGGGGAAAACAGCATTAGCTGAGTGTTTGCATGCCTTCTTGCCTAATCACAAAATTGCACTTCAGAGATAATCACTTAGCACAGGGAAACAAACTGAATGCTGTAATCCCATTTCACTTAAATTCTGGAATCAAAAATGGACAGATAAGAATGGAAATTAAAGTGTTTAGAGATTTCAAGAGAGAAATAATGTGCTATCTGTCAACCTGTTGTAATCAATCAGTTGACCTAAATTAAAACTATATGACAGAGTTACAAACTGAACACAATGGCCCCCTTATACTGGTATTTGTGTGTCCTTGATTTGCTCTATTCACAGTCTATTGTTGTCCTCCAGCGTGCAGGAGAGGAGAAAATGATAAGCTTTCCTTAGTCATTGAGTATCTGAAATAGGTAATTGAGCCCAAAACTCTAAGATAATCAGTAGTTCTTTAAGGTTCATTATAAATTGTTGCACAAAATGGAATAAAGTGTATGTGGTTAGTGATACCAATGAAAAGAGGCTTCTGAAGTAAAATCAGTAATTTCTGGAGGTCAAAATTATTTGAATAATAAAATAAAATAATGTCAGATCTTCCAAGATTTTCTGTAACTTTTTTTTTTCTACTGGTAATTTTGGCAATTTGAGGGAAGCATTAATTCCTTCTGGCATCAACAAGTTAGAACAGATATAATAAATAGAAAAGTTTAACACATTGCAAGTATCAGCTCATTCAGTTTTTCACAAGCAATCTATGAAATAGATATTATTATTCCCAATTTACAGATGAGAACACTAAGTGTCAGAAAAATTAAGGAGCTGTCCCAGGTAAGATAAACTCTTGACTCAGTCCTGATACCTGTACCATCCAAAAAATTGGATTTAGTAATAATAACTATATCATTTTTAATTTTTTACAAAGATCAATTGCAATGCATATCTACAGATCAACTGCAGTGTGTGTTCGCATGACAACCAGTGTCACCACATTCAGTTGGTAAGTCTGGCCAAGAGCAAAACACCAGTTAAATTTTTAAAAGCTTTGAATATTATTTGAGCCAAATTTGCTTTTTCCTTAGCTTTAGAATATTTAAAATAGCTTCTGGATAGCACACCCCGACATAAATGCACATATTCATCTGTTTTAAGGCATTCTGGATGAGAAATTTCCTAACCATTTCCATGTTAACACCCCATCATTCATCCATACATATACAGAACAGAAATACATAAACCATCCTCTGCTCATTGATAGTTTGCTGGAAAAATGACTGCTCACAAATCACTTTATTACATATGTGAATACCTCAAATTATTAGAAAGTTGAGTTTTTAATGAGTTCCAAATACTCCCCTATAACTTCTATCTCCTCCCTCTCCCCTTTCTCTCCCTCTTCTCCTCCCACAGCCATTGGCTAAATTGGTTCGAGTATCAGCCCTGTGTACTGATAGCTCAGTTGGTAGGAGCACAAAGATTCAGGTGCTAAAAATAGCTTGGATGATTTCAGTATTGGCTCCAGACAGGAGTTGCTAAGTGGATCCCAGTCAGGGTGCACATGGGAGTCTGTCTCACCATCTCCTCTCCTTTCACTTTATAAAAAAAGTGTCCATGGGGCAGATAACTGAGAGAGATGACAACTGACCAATTCCATGTTATTGTGGCCCAGATGTGTGGCAATACTTGTGAAGTGAAGCCTGAACATGTCAACTACCCTTCATCACCTCCCATGCACACAGACGTACACTAGGAGGTTGGCTATTTCTTTCTGCTCTCCATTGGTCCCAGTCTCTTCAAACCCTTTTTGTAACCAGAGTCTCCATGCAGTTATTGTTTCAATTAAACACACATTTCACATTGTTGTACCTGGAGACGTCACCGAAGTTAGAAAGACACCATAGTTCTCCAGCAATGAGAACATTTACAAATTCTTTTTATTTGGCAGAGACAGAGTCAGACAGAGGGACAGATAGGGACAGACAGACAGGAAGGGAGAGAGATGAGAAGCATCAATTCTTCGTTTCAGCTCCTTAGTTGTTCACTGATTGCTTTCTTATATGTGCCTTGACTAGGGGGCTACAGCAGAGCGAATGACCCCTTGCTCAAGCCAGCGACCTTGGCTCAAGCCAGCAACCATGGGGTCATGTCTATGATCCCACGCTCAAGACAGCAAACCCATGCTTAAGCAGGTGAGTCTGTGCCCAAGACAGATGAGCCTGTGCTCAAGCCAGTGACCTCAGGGTTTCGAACCTGGGTTGTCCGTGTCCCAGTTCGATGCTCTATCTACTGCACCACTGTGCCACTGCCTGGTCAGGCAACAATATTCAACCAATTCTTGTTGAAAAATTTATAGTAGCATCTCTTAGATGGATGAAGTAATAAGAAAGGGAATTTCTGTTTTTAAGTCAGAACTAACCAGAAAAATGTTTAGCAAGGTACAATGATGGGAACTTGAGAGTCTGTGAATATACCATACCAGAGATTAGAGCAGCCAAGAGAAACACACACACACACACACACACACACACACACACACACACACCCTAAAATGCATTTAGATATGTTGATGAGGTGGTTCAGAAAGTTCTGGGAAAATATTTTATTAGTGCATGGCCAGAAATTTAAAAAATATGTCTCCAAGAGGAATAAAAAGATCTTACAAGCCAGACGATAGCACAATAGCAAGCTGTCATAGTTAGAAAGAAAGAAAGGGGGTAGGTATCTAGAGAAACTGAAGCAACGGCCCAGGAAACTCTCTGATAAACTCCAATTGGAGAAAGAGGCAGAGTGAAGGCAAAGAGTGGCTTGGCCAATGGGCACTCCCCCAAGAAGGCTGAAGAAGGAAAAACCTGAAGTTTTAAAAAGCTGAAATAGAAAAAAGGACCTTTAGCTGTGTTATATGCAGGAAGAATAAAAGAGGGTGGAACTATACAAAGAATACAATTTAATGCTAACAGATAAAACAGAGGATATTCAATTGCAGTTTTATTTCTACCTTTTCTAGAACTGAACTGTCTTCAAACTAAAAAAAAAAAGAACTAAGTGAAATATAAGATGATTGAAGAAAGATTGTCTAAGGACTTTAAATAAACTGTTTTCAATAGGCCCAAATGAATTACAAATGAGGGCTCAAGAATTTTCTTAATTAAAAATAAAAATCTACCGCAATATTCTAACAATTTTACAATCATAATGGGTTTAATGAAATTATTCTAGATTTGAAGGGGCCTTCTGTAGAAAATAGAAAAGATCCTGATAAGAAAAGATAATTTTAAAAGAAGAGTAATAAAGAAATTTAGCCCTAGTTGGTATCAAAATATTCTATAAAACTATGATACTTTAAAATGTGTTATTTGGGTAAGACACAAGAGAGGTCAATAGGATAAAATTGATAACAAAGAAATTCACTCTGTATAAATTTAAAATATTATAGAAGAGGTATAAAAAATTATCAGGAAAATACTATTTAACAAATGATTAATTAGTAGTAATTAGCCAATTAGGGAAATACAATTTATAAGTTTAAACTATATATATACATAAAATATGTGTCCATACATATATGTTTTATGCCTAAGAGTAAAAAGTTAAAACAAAAAACCAAACCAGAGAAAAACTAGAAGGAAACTTAACTGAATGCTTATCAAATCTCTGGAGGAAAAATGACTTTAGAAAGAGGAGTTCATAAATCCTCAAAGTGATGGAAGAAATCAAATGGGGAAGATTCATTAGTATGATCATGCAGCAGGCACGACTGGCTGACTTGTCAAAAAAACATATACAGTGTGTCCATAAAGTCATGGTGCACTTTTGACCGGTCATAGGAAAGCAGCAAAAGACGACAGAAATGTGAAATCTGCACCAAAGAAAAGGAAAATTCTCCCAGTTTCATACCTATTCAGTGCAGTTCGATGTGGGCTCCATTTGTTGCCCTACACACATCCAAATGATAGTGAAGTTCTTGCCACACATGGGTAAGGACGTCTGGTGTAACAGAGTGAATAACATCTGTGATTCCCTGTTTTTAGTGATTAATGTTGTTGATACGTTCAATGTGCACATGTTGCTTCACATAACCCCAAAAGTCAAAGTCTAAGGGCGTCAGATCCGGGGATTGTGGTGGCCATGGCTTGACAGAATCCCTGCCTATCCACCGCCGGGGGAATGTTCTATCCAGAAACTCACAAACAATGGTGGTGTAGTGTGGAGGAGCGTAGTCCTGTTGAAAGATGACACCTTCTGGAAATTGTGGCACTGCATACAATTCCAAAATGTCAAGAAAGGTGTTTGCCATCAGACTGCTCTGTGAAAAAAAATGGGCCTATTAACTTATCATGCATCAGGCTACACCACACATTCACTTTAGGGGTGTTAAGTTCGTACTCAACATAGGCATGAGGATGTTCAGCAGCCCATATTCAGATGTTATGGCGATGAACATGTCCACAGATATGGAAGGTCGCCTCATCGCTAAACACAATCTTCTGCAAAAATCTTGCATCATTGTCGATCTCATGAAGCATATCTGTAGCAAACGCGCATCGTGTGGGTCTATCTGCCGGTTTGATAGTGTGCAACAGCTGCAGTTTGTACCCCGTCAAACAGAGTCATTTCTTTAACACCTTATGAACTGTAGTCTTGCTTAGGTGTAACTGTCGAGCACACACATGCACAGATTTTTTAGGGCTCCTTAGGTAGCTATCCCGTCTAGCCTCTACAGACTCGTCACTGACTGATGGCCTACCAGAACGGGGTTTCACCACCAAACTGCCGGTTTCCTTCAACTGTTTATCCCACCGAGTAATGTTATTCCTATGCGGTGGCGCTTCGTTATAAACACTCTGATATTCACGTTGCACTTTGGTAACGGATTCGAATTTAGCAAGCCACAAAACACACTGAATTTTCCTTTGTACCGTCCATATCTCGACTGGCATGGGCGTGGGCTGCTCTGCTGTATACACGGTGTTACATCATCATATGCGCATGCGCAAATGCTGCCACATCATCCTACAGAAACTGGGAGGATTTTCCTTTTATTTACTGCAGATTTCACATTTCTACAGTCTTTTGTTGCTTTCCTGTCACCGGTCAAAAGTGCACCATGACTTTACAGACACACTGTAGATCTCTCTTTTTTCTTTTTTTGCATATTATAACAGGATTATGTATAACAATTATATATGGGAGGTCACAGAAATCTAATTATGTTCAATAATTCCAGGTATTTAGAATATAATTACTAACATTCATGGAGAGTTCTCTAAGCATTGATAGAGAACCAGACATGCAGGTAACAACCCTGTGTTCCAAATGAAAATAAAGTGCATATGTATTGATTCCTGCTCAGAAAGAAACTGATCCTTCTTGCCTTCTTTTTATTTTCTTTTTAAGTAGAAGGACGGCAAGAACATTGATAGTAGTGCTAAAATCCTGCTCAACAAGCCATTTAGGATGTGGTCAGGAACCCAGAAGGGTACAGTGAATATCTGAGTAAACCTTAGTTTCCCTCCCAGGCAACTGAGCTCTGTGGCTGTTACGGAACACCTGCTTTAGAAGCAGTGATGCCCCCTGTCAGGACAATACTTAAGGATGAAAGAGATACAAAATGGGGCTCTATGTAAATAAAGGACAGAGTTAGAACATGGAGTTATTTTATTCCATTCATCTCCATACTGATAAGTCAGACAAGAACATTCCCCTCAACACACATTTTATTTATTTTTTACTCTGTCATTACTGATGTATGTGTCCCTGTTTTTGGCACAAAACTTTCCTTCTGTTTTGCAAGCAGCCACGTCTGTTAGCTAACTTTTACCCATCTAGCAACTAAGCAGAGTACACCTGGTTTGGGAAGCCTTCTGGGACAGGTCCATCCCATGTGATGTCAATTGCCCTCTTCCCTGTCCTCATAAGCTTCTGGACACACTCTGTCATGAAACACATCACGCTACACTGCCACACCACACTCCTTTATCTGTTCACACCTGACACTGCAGATTGCTAGCAAACAGAGATAATATTTTCTCTGAGTATATATGCACATATTAAGTGATCAATTAATGTCCCTGGTTGAATAAACCTTTAAAAGTATATTACTTTTCTAAGGTTTTACATTTTATTAAGTTCTAATAATGTGTAAATATAGCATTTCAAGCAAAGGTAACTTTATTCAGTGTAAACAGCTCAACTGTGACATACAGCACAGCTGTGAAAACAGCAAGGCAGTTAAGTGACCCTGGGGTCAGGTGGTCCTGGTGCTAGGAGGCCCCACTTGGCTAGACAGCTCTGCTCTGTGAAGGTCTGGTCTGGTCCGGTCTGCTCTTTTCTGCTTCACTCAGCTCCTGGGCTTGTTTGCTCTAGCCATCTTTAGTGTTTCAGTCCCAGCTGGAGAAATATCTTCAGTCTTCAGTGGAAAGGGAAAGTGCACTCCCCCAACCAGAGGGGAGCTGGCCTAATAGACAGAAGTACCTGCTTCTGGTTCCTTATTGGTCCATCCTCAAACAAATGAGGACTCCAAATCCTTGCAATTTGATTGGTCTAAAAGGCACTGTCCTGATTGGTCAGAATGGAGCCTCTCAGACGGGCTGGTGAAGATGCTGATAAGAATATAGCTGTGCAGCCTGACCCGGTGGTGGCACTATGGACAGAACATTGGAATAGGATGCGAAGGTCCCAGGTTCAAAACCCCAGGTTGCCGGCTTGAGCACAGCTCATCCAGCTTGAGTGCAGGGTTGCTGGCTTCAGAGTGGGATTATAGCCATGACCCCATGATCTCTGGCTTGAGCCCAAAGGTTGCTGGCTTGAAGCCCAAAGTCGCTGGCTTGAGCAAGGGGTCACTTGCTCTGCTGTAGCTCCCCCCACCCCCACCCAGTCAAGGCATATATGAGAAAGCAATCAGTGAACAACTAAGGTGATGCAATGAAGAACTGATGCTTCTCATCTCTCTCTAGCGCTGACTGAACAGAAGAGCCTCAGTCCTACTGGTTGAAATACAATTCCAAGAACTCCTTTATAAGAGATGGTTCAGGTGGAGGAAAACAGTGCAGGCAGGCAGTTCAGTGAAAGAGGCTGGCAGCTTAGTGCAGGCTTCGCCCCGAAGTGCAGTTTGCATGAAAAGCTCCAGTTTATAAATGGCTCTGTTTCTTAAATTCGATTCCCATTAAGCCACTGAGAGCCCTTCCTAGTAGGCATCTTCTTCACTAGGCTCCAGAATCATTTTAAGAAGGGTCTAGCTATGCTTTCCAGAGATGTCCTTGCTAGTACCTTATTTCTGTCAAGGCTGTGTGTGTGTGTGTGTGGGTAGTTGTGAAAAGCATGGACAGTGTCAGAGCACACCTGGGCTCTAATCCTGGTCATAACACATGGGTGACCTTGAGAAAGCTACTTCACCTCTCTGAACCTCAGTGTCCCTCTCTATTAAACTGGTTTAGTGAAGTTCACTTAGGTGGGCTGAGAGAAGAATACAAAGTAATTAGCATAGTACTGGTAATAGTAATCAGAGAAGTTTCCCAGCATAATGATGAGCAGTATGCAATCAGAAAAAACTGGGTCTGAATTCCAGTTATGATTATTTATTATCATCATCATCATCCGTATTAATAGAAGAAAATACTACTTTCAATTCGATTATCAATTCGGGCATTAAAAACTAATATTTACTCTTGCTGCTAGCTCATAAAGAATATTTTTCCACTCCGAAGGAGATTGCTTTTCCATCCAGTATTCTGGTTAACACTAATTAAATGGAGCTAAGTCCTTAGGATGTTGTCTAGTTCTTCCTTTAAAATGAATCAATTAACAGGAATTATCATGGGGAAAGAAGGGTCACCATATCCTGATGTGACTGAATGACAAATGCCACAGCTGGAAAGAGATTAGAGAGCATCTCAGGTCAAGAAAGAACATAAATGGTTGCCCCATGTGTCCAACACAGAGAAAAAAGAAAATTAAGTAAAAATGTCATGGAGTCAAATTCTAGCTAATGAGTTCAAGCTCTGCAGGAACCCTGAATTGAGTGAAAGAAAGGTCAAACCTGTTTCTTAGAAAGCTCCATCACATACAAGAGACTTTATACATTTAAAAGGATAATGACCTTATTTACATGAGAAACACCAGCATACAAATTGCCCTTTAGACTACTTACAAAAGGCAGGTAGACAAAGGCTAAATATAATTTTATACTGAAATATTCTAATAGGCAGCAGGGTTGCTGGCGACAAAAGCATCAGTGTTGTCAAATACATTTGCACTTAGAGACACGATGTCAAGGTCCTATATGCTTTACTTGAAGTTTCTGTAAGTCTCATTGTACTTTTCATAAAAACAGATGCTTACTTTTGATTCATAAACAACAAAACTGTTAAAAGCTGTGAAAGCAGCTAGGTATTCAGGAGAAGCAACAGTTCAATGATGGCAAAATTTCTTGCAGTGCCTGCTAACCAGGCACCTGCTAACACGCAGGTCCAGCATGGCTGCTCTCAGGGGCACTGAGAGGAGGGAGCTTGCTGCACAGGGAGTCCGTTTTCTTTTGAAAAATCAGGTTGACTGATTCATTGGTCCACTCTGGTTCATAAGATTGAAAGAGCTTTATTAAAATTCTTAAGTTTATGCTTTTTAGTTAGGCTATTCAGGTATAACTTACTTAAAGGAAAACCTATCCTTTCCTTTTGTCTACAGTTTCAACAAATACATACAACTATATAAACAATGCCATAATAGCGGTAAGAAACAATTTTATCAGCCCCTTCCAAATTCCCGTGACTCCTTGTAGACAAGGTTTTCCTCACCTTTGTCCTCTGTCAGTACTTTCTGTCTCTTTTCTAGCATGCCATATAAATGTAGCCTTTTGACTCTAGCTTTGTTCAGCATAATGCATTTAAATTTCATTCATATTATATGTGCATCTGCAGTTCCTTTTTACTTCTGAGTCATAGTTCATTTGGTAAATATGCCAAAGTTTGCTTATCAATTCACCAGTAAAATCTTTCAAGTGGCCATCAGTTTATCCATTCACTAGAACATTAGAGCCAAGGGTCATGCTGGGATAAGAGAGGTAGAAATCTAGGGTCTAGAGCCCCAGGCTCCAGTCTCCAGTGAGGAGGCACAAGTAGAAAGAAATGCTTATTTGTGACATGTACAGGTCATTCATAACATGGGAACTTTATTCTCTTTTGGAGTGGGGTGTTGTTGGCCAAATGAGTTTGTAAAATTTGTATTTTTTGAGTTGCTCACTTTTATTGTTAAAAATGGCCACTGCCCATGTAAATTGTGCTGTCAGGTGAAACTGCTAATTACCTTCCTGCTTGGGAAGGGGCTTTGTTATGCTAATGTATGCTGGAGAAGGGGTTTTGCCCCAAAAAGTTTTAAGAAGAAAGGAAAATAAGAAGGAAGCCATGTTTTTGCAGAGTTTGTACAGAGAGTGGAAGAGAAAAGGTGATGGGGAACCAGAGGGGACTGAAGCTGGTAGGGGCCTTTGATTCTAGGAAAAGCTGGAAAAGATTCTTCCAGTTGTGGAACCAGAGAACATGTGAGTGGGTTTTGGTGCCCTGTACGTTTTTACTCGCTGGCTGGTTGAGAGGCTAGAATAAAGGCATGGCCCCCCAGTTTTTGGCTCTACCGTTTCTTTACCATCTGTTTGAATCTAATGAGGACCTGCACCTGCCTGGTTGCAATGATGGCCGTTCCTACTGGCCTTACAGGATGGTAGTATTTATTTATTTATTTAAAATTGGTTTTATTGGGGTGATACTTGTTACCATAATTATACTGGTTTTAGCTGCCCAATAGGGAACATTATTCTTGAAAAGAACTTCCCATTATGACGCCAAACAGCATGGAATTTTAGAGTGAGAAAAAGGGCTTCAGGATCTCTCCTGTACCTCATTTCCTTTTTTGAAAAATGGGTATAATCATTAACTCAAAGAGCAGTTTCATAATCATTTCAATGAGAAAATATTTTAAAATAACACTATCAAAGTGGGTACTACACTTAAGTAATACACAGAATTGGTAGACATTTTTCTAATATGCAAGTGTGTATTAAAATAATTTTATGTTTTTGCACCATTTACAAAAATTAAGTCAAACTAGATCATGGACTTAAATATAAAACTTAAGCTATAATACTTCTAGAAGAAAATCTCAAAGAAAATGTTTATGACCTTGATTTATGCAAAGACTAACTAGATACAATACCAAAAACACAACTCATTTCAAAAGTCGATAGACTTTATCAAAATTAAAAATTCCAGTCTTTAGCCTGACCAGGCGGTGGCGCAGTGGATAGAGCATAGGACTGGGATGCGGAAGACCCAGGTTCGAGACCCCCAGGTCGTCAGCTTGAGCGCGGGCCCATCGGGCTTGAGCAAAAAGCTCGCCAGCTTGGACCCAAGGTCGCTGGCTCCAGCAAGGGGTTGCTCGGTCTGCTGAAAGCCCGCGGTCAAAGCACAGTCAAAGCACGTGTGAGAAAGCAATCAATGAACAACTATGGTGTCGCAACAGCAATGAAAAACTAATGATTGATGCTTCTCATTTAAAAAGAAAAAAAACTTCCAGTCTTTGAATGACCTGTTAAAAAATGAAGAGAAAGGCTATAATCTGGGAAAAAATACTTTCAAAATACATTTTAAATTTTTTATTAATTTTTAGAGAGAAGAAGGGGGGGGGAAGAGATAAATTTGTTGTTCCACTTATTTATGCATTCATTGATTGATTCTTGTATGTTCCCTGACCAGGGCAAAATAATTTTTGATAAAGAACTCATATCTAAAATATGCAAAAAACCTCTCAACAATATTAAGAAAAGAACCAATTTAAAAATAGGCAAAAGGTTTGAAGACAGATGATCAAAGAAGCTATGCAGATGGCAAATCACCACAGCAAATCAGGCTCATGTGGGCCTAGCAGGCTTTGGTAAACTATACTATCACTTCCTACTCATTTTGAAATATCCCCTAACTTTTGTGAGCAGTATAGTTTGGGATCATTGCCACCATGTACAGTATTCTTTCAATCACAAAATTCTGTATCCTAAAATTTTAATTTTCAAATTAATGAATTTTGGGATCATACTCATTCATTGGATTTTATATCACATTCCATCCTGATGAATGAAATGACAAACTTTGTTCCTACTTAACGAAACATTTTGGAAAATCAAGTAGATAAGTTATCATTAAGAATTTGTAGAAAACCTCACAAATAATTAAAGACTATAATTTTAATATGAAATTAACTATGTTTGAGTAGCCTTTTATTAATTTTTGTGCAACACTCATTTTTTGATTATCAAATGTTCTCCATCTGTATGGTAAGTGATTATTTCAACTTTGTTCATTTACTCATTTAATATACATTTGATTCTCATATACTTGTATAGTCATACCTCATTTTAATATTTATTCTAATTTAACTCCCTTTTTAAATCACAAATTACAATGTCATTATAAAAAGAAATAAAGGGCTAATTTTAGCATTATCCAAATTATGAACAAATTATCTAGTAAAAAACAGGGTAAAAAGGATAAAAAACCTAAGGAAAATGTTTAAAAGGGCCTAACCAGGCAGGCGGTGATGCAGTGAATAGAGCATTGGACTGGGATGCGGAAGACCAAGGTTCGAGACCCCGAGGTCGCCAGCTTGAGCGCGGGACCATCTGGCTTGAGCAAAAAAAATAAATAAATAAAAGCTCACCAGCTTGGACCCAAGGTCGCTGGCATGAGCAAGGGGTCACTTGGTCTGCTATAATCCCCCCTGCGCCCCCCCCCCCTCCCGCCGCCAAGGCACATATGAGAAAGCAATCACTGAGAAACTAAGGTGCTGCAACAAAGAATTGATGCTTCTCATCTCCCTTCCAGTCTGTTGGTTCCTCTGTCTCTGTCACACACACACACAAATGTTTAAAAGGGATAGAGGTAAGTTTTTACATAAATTTGATGTTTCCTATTAATGCTTTGTTTAAGTAAATGATTTTCACACAGTAGTAACATTTTCTCTGAGATTTTTAAGCATTTAGAGGGAGAGGAATAAAGTGGTTCTCACATTTTATATGCACCCTTTGAAACTGATAGTAGCTTCTTACCTAGTCTAGAGAAATATTCTGTTATTGTTCTTTTCTGTTTCTTTTTTTGTGTGTGAGAGAAACAGAAGACAGAGAGAGACAGAGAGAAGGGCTGATAGGGACAGATGGACAGGAAGGGAGATGAGAAGCATCAATTCTTCATTGTGGCACCTTAGTTGTTCATTGATTGCTTTCTCATATGTGCCTTGACCAGGGGGCTAAAGCTGAGCCAGTGACCCCATGCTCAAGCCAGAAACTTTTGGGTTCAATCCAGCTACCATGGGATTTTGTCAATGATCTCACGCTCAAGCCAGCCACCCTGCACTAAAGCTGGTGAGCCCACGCTCAAGCCGTGACCTTGGGGTTTTGAACCTGGGTCCTCTGCATCCCAGGCCAATGCTCTATACTGTGCCACCAGCTGGAGAAATATTCTCTTGAGATCAAATATTATTCCATGCGATGGCAGAGTTTACTTTTTGCTGTGCAAAGATAACACTATGAAAGCAGCGAGGATTTTGTTCTTCAATACAGTGTAATGGGCAAGAAATGTCAGTTCTGATGCAAGATTGCCTCAGTTTGAAATCCAGTCTGGCCATGTTTCTTAACTCTGTAGGTCCTAGTCACCTCATATGCAAGATGAGTCATATGTACAATACTAATTGCCTCACTGCTGAAGTATTCAATATGTATAAAACATTTATACCAGTGTCTGGCACATAATAACCTTGTCATAATAAATGTTTGCTGGTATTTAAGAAATTTCTGCCCTGGTCAGTGGCACAGTGGACAGAGCGTTATCCCAGAGCTCTGAGATTGCTGTTTCAATCCCAGGATAACCAGCTCAAGCCTGGAGTTTCCAGCTGAAGCCCCAGGGTGCCAGCTCAACCCCTTGGTCGCTGGATCTAGCTCCATTTAGGACACATATGAGAAGCAATCAATGGCACAACTAAGTGGAATGATGCTTTTCTATCTTTCCTTTCTACTCTCCCTCTTTCTTTAAAAAAAAAAAGCTATTTCTTACTTTTCTTCATTTTCATTTTAGAGTTGCTGTTGACACACTATGATATTTGCAATAAGTTTGTCCAATCTAGATTATTCTTTCCATACCCATTTTTATAGTTCATTTGTTTTAAAGTCATGTAAAAATATTGCAGGAGTGGAACAGTGTGACTTCATTTTTTGTTTAGCTTTGAGAGAACGCTGTTTCTAAATTGAAAGTTTATCCCAGCTAACGCTTCTAATCAATGTTTGCAAATCATCAGTGGAAAATAAACTATACTGAGGTATTGGATCTGAAAATGTTTCTATTTGTCTTTGTTTTATATTGTTTCATTTTTATTCTGCAGAATAGAGCATATTGCCTGAAATTTCAGGTTGCCAATAAATATGTGTTGAGTGAATATCTTATCAATACCTTTCTTAAAGAAATATTCATTCACTCAACAAATATCTATTGTTACTGAAATAAACAAATATTTATTTTGTATTTACTTTATTTGCCAGATAAGACATTAATCAAACATTAGTATGATGATGATTACCATTGTTATTATTTTGTTTGACTTTTCCTTTATTCAACTTTTAATGTCCTGAATGTTTTCATAATGGAGGCCTTGTAATTTGTCTTAGGGTGGGATTAGGTTTATGGGCTTATTTCAAAGAAATCCTAAAAATAGTACTTTGTAAACAAGATAAAAATATGTTACATTCTCATGTACAAAAGTAGGTAGCTCCATGCTGCTACGTCTATTCCAGTGGTTCTCAAACTTTCTAAAGTCGGGGCACATTTAAAATTCTACAAATAATTGTAGGTGCGCTATATACAAATTTCTGAGAAATATGTTATAATAATTAAGTCAAATATTAAAGAAAAAATATAAAGTCCAAGCGTGCTTTTATGGTAATTAAATGAAATAAATATGACCAAAATAAATTTACTGACATTAAAAAACATTTTTATATTACATTTTTTGAGTTCTGCTTTCTGGAATTCATAAAAAAGGGGTTAAAAAATTAAAAAAATGACAAAAAAGTTATCAGTTTATATATATAGATACATTCTTAGTAAGATTTAGTAAATTTGGCAGGTCCCGGCACAATGTGTTGTTTTTTCATTGTTTTGTTTATGAGAAACATGAGCCTGATGTGTCCTAGCAATTTCTTCAATGTTTGGGCATATAATGTATTTGAAAGGCAAACTCTCATTTCCTTGTCAATAAATTGAAGAATTCCTCTCTTTTTTAATCTTCATATGTTGAGGGTAGAAAATCCTAATTCACATAAATAGGATGTTGAAAATTGTATTAAAATGTTCAAAGCTTTTTTAGATATTGCCACATATTCTTCTTTTATAAAAATTCAAAAGGCTTCAAGAGACAATTCCTTATGTTTAATCATCAATCCAAAACTCCCACCATACATATCATCTTAACTTTACACCAAACAAAGGATAGAAGAAAATTGCCTCTAGTCTTTCCCAGGAACATGGGGGGGGTAGTGTAAACAATCCAGCACCACAGCTTAACAGCCTTTTGCAACCTAATCAGGCTAGTGAGGTGGGGGGTTGGGCAGACTGTCAGCTTACAGCCAACTCCCCACACCTCTGTCCCCAAAAAATCTAAATTCCAAAAACCCTGTTGGTTTTTTTGTTCCCCAACAGGCACATATTTCTCTGGAATACCATAGGGTGCACATTTTGAGAACCACTGGTCTATTCAATGAAGTTATGCTTCTTCTAGCTGCCTATTCTTGTTATCTCATCAGGTTGGTTATTCTTCAACTCCAAAATGACCATCAATTCAGGCAGCAGGACAAAGAAAAAGGACAGCCCACCTCCCTTAGCCTACACACTTGTTGGAAGCCAATGGCTGCAAGGAATCCTGCAGAAAATGTTCCCCCCCCCCAAAATAGGAATCATATCACTAAGGGAGGAGATGATGGATATTGAGAGGCAAATCTTTTTCATAGTGAATGTTTTTACATATTAGCAGGGGGAGGTGAGGAGTAAGCAAATCAATACATGAGATTCAAGATGTTCAGAGTCTGGTGTGGGCTGGAGAGTTAATTTGAGTCATCAGCATAACAATGACAAATACAGTCAAGTGAATTAATGAGATCCTCTAGGGCTTTAATTCCCAATATGGTGGTCACTAGCCACCTGTTTTATCATATAATTTAAATTTAATAAAATTAAAAACTCAAAAAAATTAAAAACTCAATTCCTCAGTTATACAAAGCTAAATCAAGTTCTCAATGGCCATAAGTGACTAGTGGTTACTATATTGGAAATCAAAGACCATTTCCATGACTGCAGAAAACTATTGGACAGCAGTGTGCTAGAGAGAGAATTTGGCAAAAGAAATGAACCCAGTGGTTGATATGAAAACAGATAGTACTAATCTACATCTATTTACTAAGTTCAAGTTTTGTTTTTATTCTCAAGCTCTATTATTATTATTACTACACTTACAAATAATAGGCTGATATTTATGAAATACTTACTTGAATACAGGTTCTGTGCTAAAAGCAACATGTTATTTATTTTACTTACTACCCAAAACTCACAAAATGTGTGCTATTATTACCTTCATTTTAAATGTGGGTAATATGGTAAGGCTTTAAATATGAACAAATTAGTCTACCAACTAATAAGACACGTCAGAGAGGGAAGTTCGGGTGAAAAAGTTTGATCAATCTGAATTCAGACCTTGGACTCCCCAAGCCATTATATCAACTGCAAGTAAGTCATGTCACCTGTTGCTTTCCACTATTTCTACTTCTTTTATTTTTTGTGGTGTTATTTATTACATTTGCTAAAAACTTCCTGAACAGTGCTAAATTCTAGTAAAGATATTCTTAACCTTGATTTGGACTGTGCCTTATGTATTCTCATTAAGTATCATATTGTTGATTTGAATCAGCTGTTTCTTACTACTTTAAAAGAGTATTAAAATTCATGACATAATAAAAACTGATTTACTAATAATGTCCTATCATCTTTTTATTCCTAGAATAATTTACTTGGTTACTTTGCACTACAATTTTATGTTCTTATGGGTTCTATTTTCATAAGATTTTATTTAGGACTTTTATACTCAGGAAGCAAAAATAATATTTCATTGGCTGCATGTGGGTTCTTATTTCAAATATTCCTGGATTTTAAGTATAATTTTACCACTATGTAACTGGGTAATTCCTGGCAAATTACTTAACATCTCTACATCTCTGAAAAGGCTTATAATAGTGCCTAGGGAACAGTATGTGTATAAAAACATTAACCATTCCATAGTAGACATGGTCTATAGTTTGTTTGTTTTTTTGTCTTAGTCTATTTGGATTGCTCAAACAAAATTCCAAAGACTAGTAGAATAGTTCTGGAAGATGGGAAATCCTAGATCAAGGTGCTGACAGATTCGGTGTATAGTGAGCCCGGTTCCTGGTTTAAAGATGGCAGTCTTTCCTTATAATCTCACATGGCAGAAGGAGCACTGGACCAATCTGTGTTGTGTTTTATAAAGGCACTAGTCCCATCATGAGGAACCAATCTTATGACCTAAACACCTCCTGACACCTTCAACTTAGGGAGTAGGATTTCAACACAAATTTTGAGGGTACGTAAACATTTAATTCACTGCAATTTCATTTCCTTTCTCATACTGCCTTTTTTAGGTCTCAGTAGTAAAATTTTGCTAGAATTAAATAATTCATTAGACAAGATTTTTAATTTTTATGTGTTCTGAAACAGTTTCTGCTTAAGGGATTGGTAGAAATCTCACCTAAACTTGCCTATACAATACTCTTTTTTTGAGGGGGGGTAGGGGAGTTGGGGAGTTGATACATCTTCAACAAATTTCAATTTTTTTCTATTAAAAAGTGTGCATGCATGTGTGTGTAGGTACTATATAATAAAGATGACACTGTAGTAAATTCTGATAATCCAAATCATATAACAGTAAACAACTCTTACTATTAAAGTGTATTTCAATACTGAAATGACTTTAATTCTATTTCTGATGAAAATAATGGATTTTAACATAAATGCAAAAATTTAATACTATAGTATATTTGAGTCACAACACAATTAGCATACATTAAATGTGACAATCCTCATCTTAAATCATAAGGTGATATTTGAAAAAACAATAAGCATTAAACTAAACATTGCAGACAATTGGTACATCAACTTCTAGCTTGAAATGTTAAAAGCTAGTTTTTATTAAAAGCTACCTATTAATCAGAAGGACACACTGCAAGAGAGAACACACTCCTTTTCCTGGATAAAAATGACTTTTTAAAAAAAGTGAAAAACTCAGAAACCAAGTCACGTGCCATATTTATCATAAAAGCTGATGAAAATAGATCTTAAAATGAAAATTTAACAAGGAAGACAACTGATTTGATGCTAGGCAGAGAATAGATTAGACTTGTACCAAATGGCCATTTTAGACCATCTTCCTAAAGTGTGCTATAAATGTAACATTAGCACAAGTGATTCTGAGAAAAATATTCCAAAAGGTTATTTTGCCTGCAGGTTCATTACATTTGGTGGAGCTTTGAAGTGATTTTCAAAGGCCATTGTTCTCGGCACGCAAAGGTCATATCTGCCCTTCAAGATTTTTTTTGGCTTACGCCACATTTACATTAACATTCTTTGGATTATTTCAACATGGCATTATTAAGCCAACCAAATACGGCATCCTGCAACATTTTTTAAACAAAATAGAAAAAGAGACATGGTCAATCATGTAGGATTTTATATTTTACTTGAGGAAAGACAATAAAATACTAAAAAACAAACAAAATAGGTCAAGTAGATATTGCCCAGTATTACCCAACATAGATTTGGAGACTGTAAAGGTCAAGAAATGCTCCAGGCCAGAAGGGAGAGTGTACAGAAAGACTAGGTGTAAACAATGAAGGAAAATAGAAACCTTGGATGAAGAAGAAAGAGAATTAGTCAGAAATGTAGTGGGAATACAGGTCAGGAAAGGTGACAAATGTGGGAAGAGAGGGACACTGTAGGAATCGAAATGATTGAAGGAAAAGTGACCATGGTCAAGTGGTGGGAAACACAGTGGATACTCAATCTGAGATGAGCTGATGGACAACTTTGCTATTTCAAGTTGAGACTCTAGAATGCAATCAGACATAGTTTAGACTATTTTTATTTTCTTCAGTGAGAAACTGAGGTGGGCAGAGAGACAGACTCCTGCATGTGCCCCAATGGGGATTCACCCAGAAAGCCCATTATGAAGCAATGCTCTGCCCATCTGGGCCTGTTGCTTTGTTGTTCAGCAACCAAACTATTTTAGCTCCTGAGGCGAGGCCATGGAGCCATCCTCAGTACCCAGGGCCAATTTGCTCCAACCATGCCATGGCTGTGGGAGCTGAAGAGAGAGATAGAGAGAGAGAAGGAAAAAGGGAAGGGGTGGAAAAGCAGATGGTTGCTTCTCCTGTGTGCCCTGACCGAGAACTGAACCCGGGACATCCACACTCCAGGCTGATGCTCAACCACTGAGCCAACCAGTCAGGGCTAGATTCTTTTTAAAACATGATTGTCATTCATTTAAGTTAAAAGTATCACATATACAAAAGAACATATGTAACAAATATGTAGCTTAAAGAATAATAATAAAGAGCCACTGTAC
The DNA here is from genome assembly GCA_037038555.1 of Rhynchonycteris naso. Lineage (NCBI taxonomy): Eukaryota > Metazoa > Chordata > Mammalia > Chiroptera > Emballonuridae > Rhynchonycteris > Rhynchonycteris naso. The sequence goes on from CM072999.1 coordinate 97,809,630, forward strand.
TTTCCATCCAACTAAAGAAAAAGAAAATTACCATTTTCTGTGATGCTGCCTATAGGTCCTTTCCCCTCCCCAGTTAGAGAGATTAAGTAGTGTCAATGTTTGGGTGAGATCAGAAGAGTAGTGTTTAGGAGGATATAGAGGGAGACCCTAAAAGAGTAGATACACTTCAAATATCACAAGAATCCTGGTGGGTTCAGACCTATGAAGCAACAGTGGAAATACAGAAGAAAGAAAAAATGTTATATTAAGAATTGGAAGGCAATTCTTTTTTTAATTCAGTAAGAGGAGGCGAGGCAGAGAGACAGACTCTCACATGCACCCTGACCCAGATCCACCAGGTAAGCCCACTAGGGGGCAATGCTCTGCCATCTGGGGCACTGTTTTGTTGCTCAGTGTAAAGCCAGTAGTCAAGGCCACCATCACAGCAGCCTGACCCACGCAGGTTCTTTTTTTTTTTTTTTTTTAAAAATCTATTTATTTATTTTTTCATGTTAGAGAGGAGAGAGAGACAGAGAGAGAGAGAGAGAGAGAGAGAGAGAGAGAGAGAGAGAGAAAGGGGGGGAGGAGCAGGAAGCATCAACTCCCATATGTGCCTTCACCAGACAAGTGCAGGGTTTTGAACTGGTGACCTCAGCATTCCAGGTTGACGCTTTATCCACTGCACCACCACAGGTCAGGCCCCCACGCAGGTTCTCATTGGATTCGAACAGTCGGTAATAAAACACAGGAGCCAAAAACTGGTGAGCCATCAGCTTTAATTCTAGCTTGCACCTGGCGAGTAAGCAAAAACACACACTGGGCTCCAAAACCCACACATTCAGTGCTCACAAAGCTACTGACTTATCTGAGTTTCCTAGAATCAAAGGTTTCTAGCTCACCAGACTTATTCACCTCTATTTCCCATCTCCTCCTGCACAAACTCTTAACAAACTGGCTTCTTCCTCAGCATTCAGCCATCTCGGCTCCTTCTCCTGGCCTTCATGTGGCCTTACTCTGCTCTCCTCTCTAATACTAACCTCAGGAACCCAGGAATCGAGAGAGAGAGAGAGAGAGAGAGAGAGAGAGAGAGAGAGATCAAGCTCCCAGACTGCCCCAGTTTATAGCCTAGAAAATCCAAACCTTTAATCCAATTATACATACAAGAAAGTCTCTGATACAAAGCCACCCATCTGAGGCATAATGGGATTCCTCCCTACATCACCACCCTACATCATCCAATCAGTCAAGGGTGTGGGGAAGAGCTTACTCTTAAACTAAGCCTTAGGCTATAACGACCCGGCCTGCCCACAGCCTGTTCCAGAACACACATTAATATCAATGAACTTCCATGTGGGCAGCGCCATCTTTAACAAAGTGAGCATAATATATTTTATCTGCCCAACACTCAGCAATGGAGCTCTTCTTAGCACCTGAGGCAGAGGCCATAGAGCTATCCTCAGCATCCCAGAACCAACTCACACCAATCGAGCCATGGCTGCAGGAGGGGAAGAGAGAGAGAACTAGAGAGAAAGAGAGAGAGAAGTGAGAGGGGGAGAAGTGGAGAAGCAGATCAGTGCTCCTTCTGTGTGCCCTGACTGGGAATCAAACCTGGGACATCCACACGCCAGGCCAACACTCTACCACTGAGCCAACCAGGGCTGGAAGGCAAATTTGACTAAGTTTTATTTTGCCTGTTTATCTTGGAGTTGTTTTAGTTTGGCTTTTTATTTTTATCATGGATGAAATGGAATATTCGTACCATTAATAGGAATAGGAAAGAAGGAAGGTGTGTTCGAATGAGACGAGTGTGAAAATGACATTATTAGTAGAAGAAAATGCACAATGAAGCCAAGCTGCAGGATAGAAGTTCAATAATTTCAAAAAGTGATTGGTGAAGGACCTGAAATGACATGAACCTTTTGGGAAGTAAAAAGTCAAGTGAAAAGTTCAGATTTGAGGCCTAAGGACAAAGAATTACCTGCCAGTTGTCGGGAGTGTTAGAAGTAGAATCCCGGAATAGAGGGAAACAGGTGCATGCCGTGTCACCAATGAGGAAAAGGAAAGCCTCTGGAGAAGGGTGATTTGTGTGGTTTGAAAAAAACACCTTCGTATTTTTCACTTTCACGGCAGTTAGAGACTTTGGAGAAGGGGCAGAGCACAGCCAGCCAGAAGCTGAGAAAGAAAAAGATGAAAGAGAGGGAAGCAATGGGGCAGGCGCTTCCTCCCTCATTCAGAATGCTGAAGGAGTTGCATATAATTATGGTTCCTTACCCACAGCAACTGGCGTTAAAGAGAAACAAAAGTTCGCAATGAAGCCTTTGGATCATTGGAGCAAGAGTAAAATGTCTTTGGAGTGTAGTCATATAGTGATATTCCTGCTAAGGTGTAAAGCCAGTAGTCAGGGCCACTATCACAGCCACCTGACCCGTGCAGGTTCGCATTGGATTCGGACAGTTGGTAATGAAACAATGGAGCCAAAACTGGTGAGCCATCAGCTTTAATTCTAGCTTGCACCCGGCGGGCAAGCAAAAACACACACTGGGCTCCAAAACCTACACATTCAGTGCTCACAATACTGACTTATCCGAGTTTCCTAGAATCAAAAGTTTCTAGCTCACCAGACTTATTCACCACTGTTTCCCATCTCCTCCTGCACAAACTCTTAACAAACTGGCTTCTCCCTGAGCATTCTGCCATCTTGACTGCTTCTCCTGGCCTCCATGTGGCCTTAATCTGCTCTCCTCAGGAACCAAGCGAGAACTAGCTACTGGTCTGCCCACTTTATAGCATAGATCCAAAACCTTTAATCCAACTATACAAACAAGAAAGTCTCTGATACAAAGCCACTCATCTGAGGCACAATGGGATTCATCGTGAGAGTGCACCACCCTACATCATCCAATCAGTCAAGGGTGTGGAGAAGAGCTTACTGTTAAAACTAAGCCTTAGGCTATAATGACCCGGCCTGCCTACAGCCTGTTCCAGAACACACATTAATATCAACGATCTTCCATGTGGGCAGCGCCATCTTTAACAAAGTGAGCATAATATATTTTATCTGCCTAACATAAGGCAACCCACAACTAGCCCTCTGGCACCTACAATTATTGGAGGGCAGTGCTGAGACATTATCACCTCTCCTTCCAGCCTCATTATACCTTAAGAAGGAGTAACAAAAACAACTACATATTTCTTATTCAATTGCCAAAGCAGTTGGGCTTTCCTCAACTTCCCTGTGCCTCCCACAAATAGCCTATATCTTGTGTGGAAATTTTTGACCGTGGCTGTGCATTAGAATCATCTGGGGAGGTTTAAACCAATGGCAAGTTTTGAATCCAACCTCTAGAGAATCCGATTTAATTGTTCTGGGTTGGAGCATGAACATGGATTTTTAAAAAACTCCTATGCGTGATCAGAGCTGAAAATCACTGCTTAACAGTGACCTCACTAATTTTCACTGGTCTCCTAATGTCAGTCAAAGAGGACTTAGCACCTAGCATCAGTTCATTATTATTCAAGTACTGAGAGGCATATTTTAAGGAAGATGTGATCACTATCCACAATTTGCTAGGCTGGGAAATAAAACAACATTGTATATAATGATTTTGGGAACATCAAAAGACATACATGACCAAAGATGACCTGTGTGATAACAATCCGTGAGGACAAACACAGTAAAAATTGTATACCTGATACTATGCTTCAAAGTATGGGAGAGAATGTTCTAGTTTAACATAGGCCCGATGAGATTGTAAGCCTATGAAAAAAAGTTTAACTGGAGTAAAACTCTTTAAATTTCCATGCCCCCTTAATCAACCACTCTGTGTTTCCCTGTGAGTTCAATAACTCTGCTCTCCACAGGCAATGCTGTGAAAATCTTCCATAAAAACAGGAAAGGGTAGGGGCAAAACATCGGCCATACATGTGCCATCCCTTGTGTGGCATCTGTCCCTCTCCGGGTTCTCATTTATATGTTTAAGTAGTTCCTGGCTCTTGGCCAGCATGGCATGAAAGATTATATAAGACAACAGAAAGTCTGTTCTCAAAGCTATATTTACAGTCCTAAAATGCTGCCGCTGGTCCATCCTAACTAGCTCCTAGTGAAACTGATTCTAAACAGACTGAGGTGGGTGTACAACTTGCTGAGACTTTCTGTTGAATGAGTCATTCAACTCTAGCCCAGTGGGCTTGCATGGTCTACTTTCTGCATATTCCTTCATCAGAAATTCTAAAGCCCTGAATTCAGCTTGCTCCAGGGACAGCCATCCCTAAAGAACACATTACCTGATGGGGAACCAAAGCTACCATTTCTGTACACCACAACTTGTCTATGTCCACTTTCTTTTCTTTTTCTTTTTTTACAGGGACAGAGAGAGTCAGAGAGAAGGATAGATAGGGACAGACAGACAGGAACAGAGAAAGATGAGAAGCATCCATCATCAGTTTTTCATTGCGACACCTCAGTTGTTCGTTGATTGCTTTCTCATATGTGCCTTGACTGAGGGCCTTCAGCAGGCTGAGTAACCCCTTGCTCGAGCCAGTGACTTTGGGTCCAAGCTGGTGAGCTGGTGAGCTTTTTTTTTTTTTTAGCTCAAGCCAGATAAGCCCGTGCTCAAGCTGGTGACCTTGGGGTCTCGAACCTGGGTCCTCTGCATCCAAGTCCAACGCTCTATCCACTGTGCCACCACCTGGTCAGGCACAACTTATCCACTTTCAAGGGGAAGTTACACCGAAACTAATTAGCTGGTCAGATTCCAAGAAACTATGTAGACTACAGCCCTGCAAGTGGGTGGGGGCATTCAGAGGAAAGTCTGCTAAGGGAAAGGGTGTGTGGTCTCTTTTTTCAGTATTCCTTGCAGCCTGACAGATGAGAGCTTAAAACAGCCTTTCCTAGTATTCTCTCTAATCTGCTTTGAGAAACCATGGCTTAAGCTACCGCCCTCATCAACCTGAGCTTACAAGGCACCAATGTGTTCACTGCGATATAGCAAAGATGGAAGTGGAACAAATATGACAGTTCTGGGCCACAGCCAGGAGCTCATGCTCTGGGGTCTGCACTCCAGGCATGGCCTTTAGCTCCTCGTCATCACTCATCTGCTAGGTGACCTGAGGTGAGTTACTTAACGTCTCTGTGCCTCAGTTTTCTCATATTACAAAGGAGTTGAGAATAATAATAGGACCTAATTGCTTCTGAAGTTTGAATGAATTCTTAGAACACTACCTAGTAAAGAGAAAACATGTAGGCACTATAAGCTATATTTTATTATCATCATTTTTCCCTCCTTCCTTCCTTCTTACTTATCCTCTTTCCTCTTTTCTTGTGTGTGTGTGTGAAAGTGTGTGTGTAAGATAGTATATGTATGAGTGTGTGTATATGTGCACAGACCAGATATATTAAAGTCTGTGAAAGACCTGCTCTGTTTATCCAAAATCCCAAAGTCTAAATCTGAATCTCGGAAAAGGTTTTCCAAGAATACCACCAGGGTTTTTGAGGAAGAAGTCAAATTCTTGCTATTTAAAGGAAATTCAAATTCACACAGTGAGATCTGGGACTTTAGATGTCTATATCTAAAGTACTCAAATCTGTGAATATATTATGGCAAAGAGAAATGAAGGTAGCAGATGGAATTAACGGTACTAACCAGCTGATCTTAGACAGTGACATTATTTTGGATGATCTTGGTTTGCACAGTATAATCACCATGATCCTGAAATGTGATAAAGGGAATCATAAAAGTCAAATGCAGAGTGTAACAAAATGAGAACTTCACTGACCATTGCTGGCTTTGAGGATGGAATGGGCCATGGGCCAAGGAATGCAGGCAGCCTGAAGAAACTGAAAAATGCAAGGAAACAGATTCTCCCCTGGAGCCTACAGAAATGAACACAGCCCTGCCAACACTTTGAGACACATTTGGACTTCTGACCTCCAGAACTATAAGAAAAATCTATGATATGTTAAGCCACTTAGCTTGTGGCAATTTATTATAGCAGCAAAAGAAACTAATAGAGAGAAGTACAGTTCCATTTATTTCAGCTTAACTCTGTACAGTTCTATACTGGTATTTTGGGACAAGTTTCCTAAATCAAATAAAGTATTACTTTCTCTTGTTTGATTCATGTTAAAAATAAAAAAGCATTAAACCTTACTTAGTACTTCCCTCAATTTCTTCCACAGTAAAACAAAGTTTCCTTGTGTTACTGTCAAGTCTACTTCCTGACAATTTGTCTTTTCATAAAAATAATGATATAAAAAGCTCAAGAGAAAAAAAGAAAAAGCTCAAGAATAAAAAAAAGAGAGAGAAGCTATAATCCTTGAAAAATTGTTTTGCTTCTGAGTAATCCCAAACTAGTTTTATTTGTACTGTCCATAACAGAAGTGAATAAAGAATATTTTCACACTAGGTGAAGGGAAAAGTGACTAAGATGTCTGTGTCACTGTTAGAAAGAATGTCCATATGGGACCATCCCTGCCTTGCTCCTTTCACCAGTCAAGATGTATCTGAAAAGTCATTATGACACACATTATTCTCCACTGCATCCTAAGTAATATAAACCAAGCAGAGACTTTTATTGTGTTGAAAGTATGAAGAAGGTACTTAGATATGTTAAATAATTATACATTTGAATATCTTTAAATAAAATAAGGAAAATATCATCTCTGAGAAACATTTCCCTTTGTCACAGTTATATTGTCCTCTATGTAAAACCAAAACCTGTCCTTCTGGATCATAACTTTGATTCCATGTTTTTGATTCAAACATGCAATATGGCAGAAATTGTTTTCAAGAATCCACATACTTAATGGTGAAATGCTTTTAGAAGTATCAGTACAAGCAAATAATACTAAAAGTATGCTGAGAAAATAAAAAGCAGTTAAGTTTTCAAAACTGCAGAGTATAAATGTAATTCTCACACTACTGATAACATTCTCCATAGCAAATCACAGTAAATGTAAAGATAATGAAAAAAAAAAGAAAAAGTGAAAACCAGCAAGGTAGCCATGAAGCATTGTACATAATTTGATATCCACTGAATCTTAAGGTGTGTGTGTGTGTGCGCACACACGCGCACGTGCAAGTATGGGTATAATTAAGAATTTAGGTATGCAATTCAACTTACAGTTCTCCATCATACTAGATCAGTGGTAATCAACCTGGTCCCTACCACCCACTAGTGGGCATTCCAGCTTTCATGGTGGGTGGTAGTGGAGCAACCAAAGTATAAATAAAAGGATAGATTTAACTATAGTAAGTTGTTTTATAAAGATTTATTCTGCCAAACTTAGCAAAAATCCGACATAAAGTACTTGGTAAGTAATTATTATTATAGGCTTCAACTTGCTGTAACTCTGCTTTATAAATTTTATAAAGTAAAGTTACTTCCCTACTTTATAAATCACCATTACTGTGGAACTGGTGGGCGGTTAAAAACTTATACTACTAACAGAAATAAAAAAGTGGGCGGTAGGTATAAAAAGGTTGACTACCCCTGTATTAGATCATCTAGATATATATATATATATAGCTGTCATATCTAGGAATGTCAGCAACATTTGTATTTTTATGAACGTTTTTAACATTGGTTACATTGAGGATACTGAACTATGCACATTGGTAGGAGCAGATAAAAATTAAAAGGATCTTCTTTAACCTCTATCTCAAAGACTTTTTTTAGAGCTTCCCTATGCCTGAAAGGATAAACTGGATTTAGGGCAGTGGTTCTTAATCTGGGTTCTATTGAACCCTAAGGGTTCGATGAGTTGGTCTCAGGGGTTTGGAGAAACCTCTGCCGCGGAGGCCAGAATAAAGTAGTACCGTAATTTGTTGTGAATTCATGCACTTTGTTGGTTTTGTTCTTTGAGCAAGGTGATGTTCATGCACGGCTCATTTTGTGCACCAATTAAAAAACATATACCTATGTCTTGAATTTGGGGAAATCATATTTTATTTATCACTAAAGAAGGGTTCGGTGAATGCGCATATAAAACTGGTGGGTTTGGTACCTCAAAAAAGGTTAAGAACCACTGCCTTAGGGTCTCATTAAAATAACTTTACTTCCCTTTGTAAGTTTCAAGTATTTTAAAAAATTAGCTCAGAACCTTTATATAATTAATATTGGACTAACCTTCCTGAAATACCACTTTCATCAATATCCCTCACTCACTTAAATAGCTTTATGTTTCTCACTGCATTATTCATTCAAGAAACATTTGCTGAACATCAACAATATAGAAGACACATTGCTAGTAAGTGAAAAGGGAAGAGGAGATGGGGATACTAAGAGAAGTGGAATACGATTCAGGTGCTCATGGACCTTACTATGTCTGAGGAGAAGACATAAAACGTGTACAAAAACTACAAGAGGTAGAATGTGAAAAATACCATAGCAGTGGAAGGGGAACTTGGGGTCTCAGGTGGATTTTGAAGGGTAAATATGAAACTTAAAAGTCAAAGCTAACAAGTGACAGTATTCAAGACAGAGAGAAGTGCCTAGAATCAGAAAAGCAAAGGGTAGTTAAGGTGCACAGATACTCAGTTTGGTTGGATCATAGGGAATGCAAGGGGATGTCGAGAAGTGTGTCCAAGGTAAACTGGAAGGGGCTTAGGTAGGGTGGGTTGGATGCCTGCCTAGGGAAATGGTATTTAGCAGGTGGTGAAGACGGAGAAACTGGAGGTTTTGGAGAAGAGGTCATGCCAGATCATGGCCAGGTTTGGGGAAAATGAACACTCAGGACAGTCTGAAGAAAGACTGGACTGCAGAGAGACAAGGACACTAGTTAGAAGAAGTCACAGGGGTTTTAGCAGTAGAAACAAAGGGGAGAAAAATAAATGCAAGCTATACACTTGACTGATAGTGTGATGAGAAGTTAGTGAGAAAAGCAGTGAACAGTGAGTAACAGTGAGCCCTTACAAGGAACTGGAAACTAGTTGGCAATGATAATAGAGGATGAGCAGGAGGTGTGAGCTGAGCAGGAGGAACAAGGAGTTCTTTCTGGATATGTTGAGCTAAAAGTGCCTGTGGGACATCCAAGTAGAATGGGACATCCAGCAGATAGAAATGTGCTTTATGAGGGAGGTCAGAGGAGAGCCTGAGACCAGAGAAGTCACTAACCACACAGGCAGCTTTAAAGACATGGGAGTGCAAAGGTCACTAACCGAAAGGGTCAATAAGCCAAGTGGAGGACTTCAGGGGATCGAAGAGCCATAGACAAGGAGGGGCAAGAGTTCAATGGAAGCTAAGGGAGAATGATGTCCAAACAGAAGGATTTTTAATCTAGTATCAAATGCTAAAATAGTATTATAAAGTAGAATATAAACTGAAAAATAATAACTAGTAATTATATTGCATGTAATGTATATCAGGCACTATTTTAAATACTGTCACCGGTCAAAAGTGCACCATGACTTTACGGACACACTGTAGTTATGATCTCATTTATTACTGACCTGAAACCACGAGGTAGATTCTACTTCACAATCAATTAACAGATGAGAAATCTAAGACTTTTGGGATTAAAGAAATTTGTACAAACATACCATGCTAAGTAGATTTTGGCTTTCCAAACCCAATGACAACAATTCCTTGTGCCCACATGTCCCACTGCAGTGGGATTTACGTAGCTGAAATGTCCCTCACATTCTTCAAAAACAGCGCTCAGAGCTCAGTTCAGGGACTACCACTTCTACAGTCTTTCCTGACTCTTCAAATATCCTCTCTATACTGTTCACAACATTTCCTCTTCAACATGAAGATGGCGATTTGGTTTCATGTAATTTCCTCTATTATGAACCAATAACTTAAGTGCACTGCCCTTTCCTCAAATAAATAGACGGCTCCTTCAGAAAGAGATTTATCACCTTTTATATTTCTTCTGTACTGTCCAAAGCAATTTATCAGTGAGAGGCATGGTGTATCCAGGGAGGAAATACTTGTTATGAAAAAGAAATCAGAATTGCATTGAGGGTTAAGTGAGCAGAAATGTTCTCAGTTATATGGGTTTACTAAGATGATTCTAGGAGAACAGAACATTCTCTCCTGGCTGGGTACTCAGTTGGTTAGGGCATCATTCCGATTTGCCAAGATTATAGGTTTGATCCTCCGTCAAGCACATACAAAAATTAACCAATGAATGCATTAATAAGTGGAAAAATAAATTGATGTTTCTCTTTCTCTAAAATCAATTAGTTAAAAAATTAAATCTTGTAAACAAACCCCAAAACATTCTCAGCCTACTAAAAAGCCTGAACAGGGCTGAATGGACAATGACTTGGAAGGAAAGACCCTGCTCATTGGGTGGGGTTAAAGAGGACTATTCAGAGCTAAAAGTTATACAAATATGCTTGGCTTCTCATGTGGTTATTACACCCCTGAGATTATTAGCAAATAAAGGCATATAATTTTTCTAGTGAGCTAGCAGTTTAAGCTTATTTTGGAAGACTTTCTTGTCTTTTTTCCTTTGACTTCTAAATTCTGAATTTTTTCTCCCTTTACAGGGAGTGTACTACAAAGTGTCTCTCAAACAAAGCTTTACTTTTCTTGGTTAAAATAAAAGAAAGAATGTCACACTTCTTCAGAGTAAGATTTAGGCAAATTCCAACATGCACACATGCCCTTGAACATCCTGGCTCATATCCATCTGGCAGAAGTCCTCAGACCACAGGCTCAATGTGACTCCTTGCTATCTCCCATCAGAGTGCAAAAGGGCAGCCCACTGGGCAGAAGCTTGATTGCCCTTGGTACTAGGAGCACCTTATTGGCATCCCTAACATCTAGCTGGTGAGTGCTAGAAAATATATCTTTCCACTGCTTTTCAGAGTTTGCTTTCAACTTGTTTGAATATGCTCCACAATTTTATTCCAAGTGTATTTGAGAAAGTAAATACTAAACCAAATGCATTGAAAACCAACATCATCCGCAATGAAACTTCAGTCTGCTAGAAGTGATAGATTAGCACATCCGAACTGCTGAAGAATTTCATTTAGGTGAAAGAGAACATAACCGTGAAACTTTTTACAAATGCTTTCTTCCCGTACCATAAACTTATATCATCAAGGGATTTTTTTTTATAAATTAGCCTCATCTATCTCTCTGAAATATTAAACTAAAAAATGTTCTTACATAGACACAGTTTTACACCATCTCCAAAAGGAAAAAAATAAGGTATTCCTTTAATTTCATGGAAATGGGGCTGATATTACAAACTCTATTATGACAAAGGGAGCATTTTATTCACCTTTGACTTCACCATGTTCATGTCACCTTCCATGAACTGTACAAAAACGTGAATAGTTAAAATTCCCAATCCTGTGATCAACACTTTGACATATTTTCCACTAAAGGTGATAGATCTTTCGAGGCAAATTGCATTTATTAGTTTAATACTTCAGTATGATGAACAGTTGTAATTCAGAAAATAAGCAAATATGTACCTTAACCCTTACTCCATGTGTGTGCATTAACAGTTTTTTCTGTGCAATACTGAACCAACTAACTATAACTCAAACTTCAGATGTTTATGCTGAGGGGAAAGAAAGCATTTCTATTTTGGACTGTATAGCTTCCATCAGCATTTAGTTTTAGAAACAGAAATTTTTTAACTCAGAATTTCTAACAGTAAGACAGATTCTCATTTTGATGATGACAGCTGATTTAAGGAAAATGTTTATTTCCATTTTAAAGTCTTCAAAGACACATATAGTAACTTTGCATAGTAACAGTATTATAAAGGGGAAGATACACAATTTTAGATTTGGTTTGCACAATTTTTACAAAGGCTTCCTACTTTGTTTAAGAGTTTGGTGAGATACAGAGCTTCAACATCAATTGATAGCTTGAACCCCCCCCCCTTCATTTGAATAATTCTGGGTTCTTTCTTGTTTGAGTGGAGCATTTGCTCCCAGTTCAGCTGGTGACCACTGGCTTCTTGGGCCCGACTGGCTGACATACTGCCAAGCACCAGGATTCTCACTTTAGGTCTCTGGGTGGAGGCATTTAGAGGAAGCTTGGGCAGTTGGGAGAAGGTAGTGTGGGCTTTAAACTGGGGCTCTTCATTCTGACATCTTAGTTACCTGTGACAACTGTGCTGCTTCAGCCTCTTCGCCACACTCAGGATGAGCCAGTCTGATGCCTGAAATCTTATCCCTGTTGTCTGTACTAAGATCTGTGTCTAGGCAATCCCCTCTGTATCAGTTACCTAAACTGGGGCTGGGCCTTGCTATTATCTAATACATATTCTGGAGTCCCAGTCAAGGCCTTTGTCTATAGGCCATGCAATTCTACTTGCCAATTACTAGCAGTGTAACCTTAGCTGAATTCATAAACCAATCTGAGCCTCAGTTTTCTCATTTGCAAAATGGGAATAATAATCATACCACTTATCTAACAGAATTATTTTGAGGATTTCTTGTTTGTTTGTTTTTATTGATTTTAGAGAAAGAGGAAAGAGAAACATTGATTTATTTATCCATTTATTTATGCATTCATTGGTTGATTCTTGAATGTGGCCTAACCTGGATCAAACCAGCAACCTTGGCGTATCGAAATGATGCTCTAACAAACTTAGAGAACCAGCCAGGGCCAAGGATTCTTTATTTTGTGAATAAGACAATACTTGGCATAACTAAACACTCAAGAAGAAAATCTATCATTGTTACCTTTCTCTCTAACTGGGGTTAGACAGAGCTGACTATTGTTGACCATGGATGACATAGTACTTAATACCAGCTGAATAGTAATAACGTGCTACAATTTGGTTTTCTGAGCCTTCATCAGCCCAGTTCCTAAAGCTCAGACTATTTACTTCATTCTCCACAGCCTGACTTCAACCATCTTCTCCTTATCACAGACTCTGTGACCAGTTAGCCTGAGCCCTTCTGCGGCAGAAGTCCTGCCCAGTTCAGCCACCCATGCTCTTTGTGCCTTCTTGAGGCCTATGTCTCCATCTGCAACATATTTCTTTTCAAGACATGAGTTTTGAAAAATTAGAATAGAAAACTTCTTGAATATTTTTTAAAAACACAATCTAATCTCTTCTGATGATGTATCAGAAGTAAAGTACTTGAGGTTATTTTACCAGCTGTACGAACTGCCCAGTTGAAACTGGGTGATTTCATATGTTCCATGGGAGGAGAAACTGGTTGAAATTAGGAGAAGAGAAAGAGGAAAAAGGGATCAATTACATATATACACACTTATCTCTACATAACACCTCTACAGGACAGGTATCACCAGAGGCTCAGAGAGTTTGGATAACTTATTCAAGTCAACAGAATGAGGCCCAGGCTCATCTACGACTCTGTCACAGATTATTGCAGGTAGAGTCAAGTGCCAGCCAAGTGTAAAGGGGGCTGTGAAAGTGGAGAGTCTTCCCTAGATACTTAAATATCAACACTGTCATTGCTAATTGTGTGTTAATGTACCATTTGTCTCCTGATCATTTTTTCTGTTGCTTAGTGACTGCTAAGAGTCTAATGTTAAAACCAATCACACCTGGCACAATTCACCCACACATAATGCTCAACATCTGTCACTGAAATTAGTAGAGAAACTCATAAATTTGCCCTGGTAAGCATGTCCATTTGTATATCCATGTGCAGTCTTTAAAATTATTTCATATCCATAACCTAATTTCATTCGCCCAACATTTGTATTAATTTTCTATTGCTGCTATACCACAAACTTAGTGGCTTAAAACAGCAAACTCTTATTATCTTAGAGCTCTGGAAGTCAGAAGTCCAAAATGGGTCTCAGCGGGCTAAGATCAAGGTGGCAGCAAGATGCATTCCTCTTGGAGTCTTTAGGGAAGAATTGGTTTTCTTGCCTTTCCAGATCCTAAAGACAGCCAGCATTCCTTGGCTCATGACCCATTCCCCCATCTTCAAAGCCAGTAAAGTTAGGCCAAGTCCTTGGCACACTGCCATTTCTCTGGTTCTGTGTTTTGCCTCTTTCCTTTACATTTAGGGACCCTTATGATTAATTGGCCCCACCAAAATAAATCCAGGATAATCTCCCAATGTTAAAGCCAGATGTATAGCAACTTTAATTCCATCTGTAGCTTTAATTCACCTTTGCCATGTAACCTAACATATTCACAGTTAGGAGCAATGGCAAAGCCAGAACTGGTTATACTGATGTGCAGTGTTCTGGAAAGATGCTCTCACCACAAACTCATTTATTCCTGAAACTTTGAAACTCAACCTTTCTTCTCTTTTCATTTTCTGGATGAGGTCATATATTCCCCCAGTTTAATTATCCTACAACCGTTTATACTCTCCTAGCCCCAATATTTATCTCGAGCTTAAGATTTGTATTACCAGCTACCTATGACATAGCTCATTTGTTCAGTTCACAGAAGCCTTAGACAGAATATATTTAAAACCAAACTTACCAACTTCTTAGTTTTATCCTCCTTAGTTTCTTACTTTAATTTGGTCAAATTTCCCATACCCAAAATATGGATGTCATCCTTGCATCTGTCCTCTTCTCAGAGGACAATAACTGACCGTTATTCTCCAAATCTGTCTACTTTTCTCCAATTCTACTGCTGTGACTAAAGCGACCACCATCAATCATCTGTGACCTGGTTTTCTGCTTCTGCATTTTTCCCCCTATCTTCACTCTTGCCTACTTTCTCATTCTATTTTCAGTGTTGTAGAAAGAATTCAACCACTGCTTCAATGAATAATAATAAGACTATAATCCTCAGATGGGTTTATCTGTTCAACCTCACCTAACTCTCCTTATCTGGGATTCCTCACTTCAGCGTCACTGAAATTCTCTCATTTTGTGACATGCACACACATTCTCTTGCTTCTGGCCTTTGAGCATCTGATTTCCTGAGAATGCTCCTATTTCTACCCTCTCATCTGCCTGAATCCTATTCATCCTTCCTTCAGTTTTAGCTTAAACTTCACTGCTTTCCCTTGACTTCCCTTTTCTTCTCAGCCTGGGTAGTTACCTTCCGCACCGGCTTGTCTTTCCTGTGGTACTGTATAAAGCCTGTCTGGTAACTTGTTTCCTCTTGAGTTGGCCCCGAGTCTCAAAATGGCAGCCACATGGTTATCTTGAACACCATTTCACCTTCATGGTGGCACAGTGCCAAGCACATAGTGGATGCTCTATACACATTTGTGACATGAATAAATGGCATTTTGAGTTACATTAAAACCCAAATTTAAGTGAAATTAAAAAGAAAAAGGAGAACAATTCTTTTTCCAAAAATTCTATTAGGGTATTTGTTAATACATTGGTCTTCTCTATTTTTCTGATTCCTTAAAATCTATAACCAAGCCACCCAGGCCATCCGGTCAGCCCCCATGGCCAATGATTGTTCCTTTAAAACTGAGAGTAACATGGCTGTTTCTCAACACCACCTGGGGGGCTTCTAAGGCACACCCATGCTAGATGGCACCTAAAGAAAATGAGTAATTCTTGGGAATGGTGAAGCACAGGTACTTTAAAAAAGTTCCCTGTAAAGCCAGTAGTCGAGGCCGCCATCACAGCAGCCTGACCCATGCAGGTTCGCATTGGATTCAAACAGTCGATAATGAAACACAGGAGCCAAGAACTGGTGAGCCATCAGCTTTAATTCTAGCTTGCACCCGGCGGGCAAGCAAAAACCCACACATTCAGTGCTCACAAAGCTACTGACTTATCCGAGTTTCCTAGAATCAAAAGTTTCTAGCTCACCAGACTTATTCACCTCTGTTTCCCATCTCCTCCTGCACAAACTCTTAACAAACTGGCTTCTTCCTCAGCACTCTGCCATCTTGGCTACTTCTCCTCCACATGGCCTTAATCTGCTCTCCTCTCTGATACTAATCTCAGGAACCCAGGAACAGAGAGAGAGAGAGATCAAGCTCCAAGACTGCCCCAGTTTATAGCCTAGAAAATCCAAACCTTTAATCTAATTATACATACAAGAAAGTCTCTGATACAAAGCCACCCATCTGAGGCATAATGGGATTCCTCAGGAGAGTGCACCACCCTACATCATCCAATAAATCAAGGGTGTGGAGAAGAGCTTACTCTTAAAACAAAGCCTTAAGCTATAACGACCCGGCCTGCTTACAACTTTTCCCCCACAGCCATCACAAGCATAAGGGCAAATAATATCACCTGGGTGACAGGCTTCCATGTGGGCAGCACCATCTTTAACGAAGTGAGCATATTATATTTTATCTGCCGAACATTCCCCAAGCTATTTTAAACATTTTATTTCTTTTTATTTATTCATTTTAGAGAGGAGACAGAGAGTGAGAAAGAGAGAGAGAGAGAGAGAGAGAGAGAGAAAGGGGGGAGGAGCTGGAAGCATCAACTCTCATATGTGCCTTGACCAGACCAGTGCAGGGTTTTGAACTGGCGACCTCAATGTTCCCAGGTCGACGCTTTATCCACTGCACCACCACAGGTCAGGCCAGTTCCCCAAGCTATTTTAATGAGCAGCTCAAGTTTAAAACCACTGATGTGGGCTCGTTTAAAAATACTTTCATGGGAATAAGGGCTTTCTGCAAGCATATGGCCCATGTGAACTCATAAACTCGAGGCCCACATTGTGCTGCAAAGCGTGACCAAATCAGTAAAATTAAGAGAACAGTTCTCTTCCACTGATTGAGCATCTTGTGCTGGGGATAGCTGTATGGCCAGGAGAAGCCAACTTCGCGGCCATTCACATTCAGGTTCTCATGGGATTCAGGCAGATGGTAAAGAAACAGCGGAGCAAAGAAATGGTGTGCCATTTTTTTATTAAAGTCTTACACCAGCCAATGAGCAACACACAGAAAAAAACACTTCCCCCTTCATTCGGAGCTCACAAAACCCTGCCACATTATCCTGTCCCACAACCAGGAGAATCTTCTCCGGTTCTTCCTAGAGTCAAGGGTCCTACCAGTCTCAGCAGAGCTCACAAAAGCCCTTCACCTCAGGTTCCCCATCTGCAAAAACTGGCTTCTTCCTCAGCACTCTGCATTCTTTCCTCTCTCACTCTGCAAACATGACTTGTTTCTACCATTCTTCTTCCAGTATCTCTTTTCAAAACTTTCTGATGCAAAAAAACCTCTTCTCCAGAAAACATTAGCAAAACAACCGCCCTTCCCAAGCAAGAAGGTAATTTGCAATTTCACAGACTACATATACCTGGCGCTGCCCAGCCCCCAATGCAAACTATAAACGAGCAAACATAAAAATCACATTTTACAAATTTATTTGACCAACAGTAGCACTCTGAGGAGTAGAATGTGTTAGATTAACAATGTACAAAGAGTTTAACATGATTGTTGGTCCTGTCTACAGCACTTAATGGTTATATAATTAAGACAAAGAGTCCTTTGATTTGTAATCATCGTATCACAGAGAAAGGGATACATTTTCACCAAATTATAAAGGTATATTGAGAATGGTCTGAGCTGGAATATAGCTATGGGATCTTAAAAAGGGGGGTTGATCCATCTCCATTGCCTACCTTAAAAGGTAGGCAGCTTTCCTCCAGTGCACACATACAACTTTTTACAGGTGCACACACTGAAACCCTGGTAAGTGCTCTGTAATGAGCAGCATGGTAAACTTTATAGTTGCATATAAATGCAGTATTTAAATGG
The DNA here is from genome assembly GCA_037038555.1 of Rhynchonycteris naso. Taxonomy (NCBI): domain Eukaryota; kingdom Metazoa; phylum Chordata; class Mammalia; order Chiroptera; family Emballonuridae; genus Rhynchonycteris; species Rhynchonycteris naso. The sequence goes on from CM072999.1 coordinate 97,827,206, forward strand.
AAAACTTAATCCACACAGCCAAGCTCTGATTACAACTTAAATCTTCCTATGATGGTATTGTATGCAAGTTCAGATGTCTTCAAACCTTTTATAAAAACGGCCCACTTTTGCAGTGCTGGTCTACCTGGTCCCTACCGCCCTCTGGTGGGCGTTCCAGCTTTCATGGTGGGCCAATCGCGGTGCCGTTTGGTTGCTCCACTAACGCCCATCAGCCCATCATGAAAGCTGGAAAGCCTACTAGTGGGAGGTATGGACCAGGTTGACCAGCTCTGCAAAAGTGGGCTGTTTTTATAAAAAGTTTGAAGACATCTGCTTCAGATAGTGAGTTTATATGTCTGAGCCCTATTACAATAACCTGGGCGGGCTGCTTTAGAAATGTAAAAATGTCTTGAAATGGAGTTCACAACAGAGTTGATACTCATTTAAAAATAATTGCTCAAAAGATAACATGGTGTTCCAGCAGCCTTTAGTCCAAGTGTACCTGGTAATTCAATTCCTGCCTTTAAATCTCTCTGTGTACACATTGAAATAAAAATTAAACATCCCTAGAACATCAGATTGTCCTAGCCCTTGATTTCATTTGTGTTTTGAAAGCAAGAGAACACTGTGACTTAAGGACTAGGTTTTAATCAAGGATAGCTACATAGAATGACTCTTCTTGAGAGTGCTTTAAAAAAATTGTTTTTATTCAGAGGGAGGAGAGAATAGAATTGCTAAATTTGATGGCCATTCGAAAAGGGCCTTCAAAATGCTTAAGAGTGGGTAACCTGAACATTTTCCTTTTGTTCTTAAAGTTTAATTTAAATGTAAATTAATAAAAACATTAAACAAAGTTCTTTTATAAGGACGGCAGTGGCCTGATATAATACTTACCATCCTCAACTGCTCTCAATTCAGCTTACTATGAATGCTACTCCATCAGCACTTAATTTACTCATCCCTCCCCTGGGCCCTCTTCAGAAACAGCTGTCATCGTGTCCTTATCCACAGCCTGATAAATAGAAGACGTTTATGACTGAAAGTGATTTGAGATATGTTTGCCAAATAACTGTAGTAGTTTTCTCTAACACTAATAGTCATTTCACACTAACTAAATTGTATATGAAAATAAACATTCTCACGTAAAGAAGTGATGTACAGACCACATGCAATAAAACACTTAAACTACAGACCTGTTATTTATTAAACTATTGTTCAGTAATACAATGCATGATAGATTTCAAAATCTTCTGTTAGTTGGTAATGAACTTGTGTATTATGTCAATGTAAATGGCAAACATCTGTCATTAATTTGGAAAGAAATGGAAAGCATTTTATCTAAACAAGAAGCTAATTGGTTAACCTTACTAATTGGTTAAACTCTAAAGATGTTGTGACTCATGTTGTCAATGTTCAATGCTGAGCTTCAGAAAATACCTCTTTTAAGTCAGAAATTGGGAGTTTTGTGTTCTAAAGCCCATCAGGGTTAAATTTTGATGGGCATGGGTTGTTAAGAATGGAGTTAAATTTGACATTCTTTGCTGCAATTTTGCGTCAAATCAGTCCATTATCTCCCCACAGTTTAGCAAATACAAAGTTTCCATATTATAACTAATACCAATCCTCCCAAAAAACAGCAATCCATGCTAGAAAACTGTAATAGTGATAGTTAATTTAATATATCAATGTGACTGAATCATGGCTTGCCCAAATATTGGTTCAAAATTATTTGTGGGTGTGTGTGAGGATATTTCCATATGAGATTGGCATTTGAATTGGTACACTGAGTAAAACACTCTGCCATCTCCAATGTGAGCAAGCATCATCCTATCAAGTAAGAACCTGAATAAAACAAAAAAGTGAACAGAAAGAGAATTCACTGGCTCTGCCCCTTGAGCTTGGACACTGGTCTTCTTCCCCCATAATCAGACTTACTCCACTGACACTCTGGTTCTCAGGCTTTTGGACTTGAACTAGAACTACGCCATAGGCTTTCCTAGTTTTCTGGCTTACAGGCAGCATTTCATGGGACTGCTCAGCCTCTACAATCACTTGAGCCAATTCTTCAGAGAAAACTCTTCATAATATCTACATATATAGGTATTAAGATATATATATATATATATATATATATATATATATATCCATTTACATATCTATCTACCTATATACATGAAGAGATTTATTGTAAGGATTATAATTATAAATATACTAATTATAACTGTAACAGTATATTGAAAGAGATTATAAGATATATTATAATTATATATACTATAGACCTATGTAATAATCATATTAGAGTAATTATATATTATAAGAGATTTTAAATATATATGTAGTATCAGGTAACTCATAGAAAATATCCAAATAGCGTGGGTCGGGAAGAACTCACCCAGAGAACGGGGCATGTGGGTGAGAGTGAAGGAGATGAGGGAGTACATACACTAGGCAGGTATCTGGGTCAATAGTGTTGCAGGCAGAGGGAACAGCATGCACAAAGATTCAGAGGTGGAGGTGGACTTGGTGTGTTCAAAGAATCGTTAAGAGACCAATGCAGAATGTATCAGATCATCTAGCTGCCATTGTGAGTAGACTACATGGGGTCAAGGACAGAAGCAGATGAGAGAGATGTTGGCTTGAACCAGAGTGAAAACAAGGAGGGGAGGGAGAAGTAATCAGTGTCTGGATGGATATATGTTGAAGGCAGAGCAGATATGATTTGATACCAGATATAAGGTATGAGAGAGAGAGCAGAGTGACAGTAGATTAGTAGTGTGAGTCACAGAAAGCATGGAGGAGCCACTCAGTGGGAAGGGAACTAACAGGACGCCAGTTTTGGAGCTGCCTTTGCAAAGCTTATTAGGCATTCCAGCTGGAGATTCTGAATAGGCAGCTGGGTCGAGTGTGTACTTTAGGGGTGACACTTTCAAACTGCCAAGAGCTTAGAATGGAACATGTAAAGCCAGTAGTCAGGGTCATTCACATGCAGGTTCGCATTAGATTCAAACAGATGCTAATAAAACAACAAAGCCAAAAACTGGTGAGCCATCAGCTTTAATTCTAGCTTGCACCCGGCGGACAAGCAAAAACACACACTGGGCTCCCAAACCCACTCATTCGGTGCTCACAAAACTGCTGACTTATCCGAGTTTCCTGGAATCAAAGGTTTCTAGTTCACCAGACTTATTTACCTCTGTTCCCCATCTCCTTCTCCAGCACAAACTGGCTTCTCCCTCAGCACTCTGCCATCTTGGTTGCTTATTCTGGCCTCCACATGGCCTTAATCTGCTCTGCTTTCTAATACCTCAGGAACCAAGAGTGAGCAAGCTACTGGTCTATCCCACTTTATAGTGTAGAAATCCAAACCCTTAATCCAATCTACAAACAAGAAAGTCTCTAATACAAAGTCACCCATCTGAGGCATAATGGGATTCCTCAGGAGAGCACCCCACCGCACATCATCCAATCAGTCAAGGGTGTGGGGAAAAGCAAGCTTACTCTTAAAACTAAGCCTTAGGCTATAATGACCCGGCCTGCTTACATTACAGCCTTTCCCCCATACCCATCCCAGGCATAAGGGCAAATAATATCACCTGGGTGACGGGCTTCCATGTGGGCAGCACCATCTTTAACAAAGTGAGCATATTATATTTTATCTGCCCAACAAAACATCAGGAAAAATTCAGAACAGAGGAGGACTGCCAAGCAACCTAAAGTGGCGCATGCCACCGTAGATTTTACACAGAGGGAAGAGAGCGGCGAAGTCAGTGACAGGCTGATACACTTAAAATATAAAATTCTGACTGAATTATTAGACAAGTTGAGAGTACGAAGAGAAAATAACTACTAATTGGTTGATCGATCTGAACCAGATGATGCCACTTCGTCTTAGGAGTAAGTCTTCTAGAGGTGTTCTTTCTGTATTCACTGAAGATGAGGAATAACCCGAGCACGAAGCATCTTGTTTCTCACAGAGCACATGCCAAAATGGCTCGGGCTAGCCTGACAAAGTAAAACACAAAACAGGACAAAAAAACACACGAGCTGAACATTGAACATATACATTGCTGAGTACTAGGCTCATGTCTGTCATGAGGAAGGAAAGGACCTCATGATATTCCATAAAGCCACGTACTTGCCTACCTGCATGATACCTACATCATCTAATCAGTCAAGGGTGTGGGGAAAAGCTTACTCTTAAAACTAAACCTTAGGCTATAATGACCAAAATACCTACAAGATATTTTGGTTCTTTTTTTTTATCCTAAATCAATACTCTGGATGAGGAGATGAGAACCAGGGTCATGAAATATGAAGTACTATTTATACACAGGGTAAAAAAAGCTGTTTATGCGGCATGAAACTCACATTTCTCAAATTTTGAAATAAAATCATGATTACACAATAAAGCTGATTCCTTTGTCTCATATTTTCTATTAAGTTCATACTTTTAAATGTGTATAAAAACTGCTAATGATTATAAAGTTTCTATTAGGAATAATAGAAATTTATAAAATTAGATAGTGATATTGACTGCACAATACTTTGAATATAATGAAAACCACTGAATTGTAAATTTAAAATGACTGAAACTTATGGTATATGGATTATACAGGTATTTCTACAATGTCTACAAGACCTGAAGGAAAAGTAAACAAAAATGGATAAAGTAAATCACTTTACGCTATTTCAACACATTCAGCTTGAAACATTCAGTCATTTCAATTTAATTTTTGTTTTCTAACATTTGCTAGAGACATAGCTTCTGCTAAGTATTCCTGAATTATGAGAGACATAATGTGCAACTGGCAAGACAAGTGCTCACCGACAGAGCCTCGGTGTCGGGAAGACAACAGAGAGTGGAAGCGACCACAGTGAATGGAAGAACTCAGGATCCACTGAAGAGGCGCGACCTGTCCCCTGTGCTGGCTGCCAAGGACGGCTGAGCCTGAGGACCAGTTCCTCTAGATTGTTGTAAAGCCAGTAGTCGAGGCCAAGGTCACTATCAAAGCCGCCCGGCAAGTGCAGGTTCCCATTAGATTCGGACAGTAGGTAATGAAACAATGGAGCCAAGAACTGGTGAACCATCAGCTTTAATTCTACCTTGCACCAGGCGGGCAAGCAAAAACACACACTGGACTCCAAAACCCACACATTCAGTGCTCACAAAGCTACTGACTTATCCGAGTTTCCTAAAATCAAAGGTTTCCAGCTCACAGACTTATTCACCTCTGTTCCCCATCTCCTCCAGCACAAATTCTGCTCAAACTGCCTTCTTCCTCAGCACTCTGCCATCTTGACTGCTTTTCCTGGCCTCCACGTGGCCTTCATCTGCTCTCCTCTCTAATACCTCAGGAACCAAGAGAGCTCCTGGTCTGCCCCACTTTATAGCATAGATTCAGAACCTTTAATTCAATTATACAAACAAGAAAGTATCTGATACAAAACCACCCATCTGAGGAATAATGGGATTCCTCAAGAGAGCGCACCACGCTACATCATCCAATCAGTCAAATATGGGGAAAAGCTTACTCTTAAAACCAAGCCTTAGGCTATAACGACCTGGCCTGCTTAAATTACAGCCTTTCCCCTACACCCATCCCAAGCTTAAGGGCAAATATCACCTGGGTGACGGGCTTCCATGTGGGCAGCACCATCTTTAACAAAGAGAGCATAATATTCTTTCATCTGCCCAACAACTGTCAAGAAAAATCCAGAATTTTTATGTACCATCTCCATGTTTGTAAATGTCTGCTCTAATTTCCTGGGAGGGAAACCATCCTGTTGGCTCAATAAAGCACTTTTGCAGGCTGTATCTGGCCCACGTTTTGCCAGCTTCCAGTCACATTTTGAACATAGTCAAAGAAAGAAAATCATGTATCCATATTTAAACTCCGCTCCTTCTCTGACTAGGTAACTTAAAAATCTCAGTGTCAGGACCTTAAACGTCCCGATGGGTCTTTATATATTTTTTTCCTTTTTATTTAGAAAACTAAATGTAACAGGGTGACATTGGTCAATATAAAGCCAGTAGCCGGGGCCACTATCACAGCAGCCTGGCCCATGCAGGTTCGCATTTGATTTGAACAGTCGGTAATGATACAATGGAGCCAAGAACTAGTGAGCCATCACCTTTAATTCTAGCTTGTACCTGGCGGGCAAGCAATAACACACATTGGGCGCCCAAACCCACTCATTCAGTGCTCACAAAGCTACTGACTTATCCGAGTTTCCTTGAATCAAAGGTTTCTAGCTCACCAGGCTTATTCACCTCTGTTTCCCATCTCCTTCTTTCTACACAAACTCTGCACAAACTGGCTTCTTCCTCAGCACTCTGCCATCTTGGCTGCTTCTCCTGGCCTCCATGTGGCCTTAATCTGCTCTTCTCTCTCATACCTCAGGAACCAAGTGAGAGCAAACTCTTGGCCTGACCCACTTTATAATGTAGAAATCCAAACCCTTAATCTAATCTACAGACAAGGAAGTTTCTGATACAAAGTCACCTATCTGAGGCATAATGGGATTCCTCAGGAGAGTGCACCACCCTACATCATCCAATCAGTCAAGGGTGTGGGAAAAAGCTTAAACTTAAAACCAAGCCTTAGGCTATAATGACCCCGCCTGCTTACATTAAAGCCTTTCCCCCACACCCATTCCAAGCATAAGGGCAAATAATATCACCTGGGTGACGGGTTTCCATGTGGGCAGCGCCACCTTTAACAAAGTGAGCATAATATATTTTATCTGCCCAACAATCCACCCTTATGCTCACTTTACTACCCACAATCTACACCACTGGCATTCCTGTACAAGGAAATTAGGCACATTACACAAATTACAACAGCATGACAAATCATACAATTTCAACAATTACAAAGGTACACACATTTCACCAGTCTCTGAGCACTTTGCCAAAAGCGCAAAATGTCCTCAGCCTTCTTCTTTGGGTTTGAAAGGCTTCCCGGGGCAGGGGAAGGGCCTCCAGCAAAGCCACCCCCGACCCCCATCAGGGTATTTCACATTGTCCTAAATCTGTAAGTCCATTCAACAAAGGAGACAGTGCTCATTTGGGTCGTAGTCCAGGAAATCAGTCCACACACATGGGGCTTTAGCGTCTCCCCTCATTCCTACCATCATGGCTGGTCTCACACTGTCCTAAGGAGAAGCACGTGGTGATGGCAGTCAGCATTTAAATCTCTGCTCTGGGGAGCATGATGGCATCCACTCCTATGTCCCAAAATCGCAGACCTATAAGGAGCATGGCTACTTCTTGCTACCAAGCTCTCACCTTCTGGAGACTGCAGATTGCAACTCCAGCCCAATTCTCCTCATCCTCCAAAGAGAAACTGAAAACATCAGCTCCCCCCGCTGGGCTAGAGCCCAGGGCTACCTCTGCCTTCTGCTCAGCAGGCCTTGCAACTCCAGCCCCAGCTTCAGCCTCGGCCTCCCGCCGCTGCTGGCTCTTCACAATGTCCAGGGCAATCTCGAACTCACGAACCTGTGATTCCTCCTCTGGCAGCTGCTCCATTTCCAGGCGAATCTCACGAACCTGGTCAGCCCCCTCCTGTGTTTGCTTCAGCTCCAGAGTCAGCATCTCTTTCTCCCACATTTTCTCCAGCTCCTTCCGCTGCTTGGTTTGCAGGTCCAAGGCAGCTTCCTCCATAGAGCTCTTGGTTTCCTCCATGGCTGTAAAAGTCAGCCAGCCTACAGTCAGCCAAAAAAGAGCTATGGGAAACCATACCAGCAACCAGTCCTCTACTCCACAGCTCAAAGGTGGTGGTGGCTCCATGACGATCTGTATCGAATACTGCCACAGACTACGCCAAATGTAAAGCCAGTAGTCGCGGTCAGGATCACAGCCGCCTGATTCATGCAGGTTCCCATTGGATTTGGACAGTCGGTAATGAAACAATGGAGCCAAGAACTGGTGAGCCATCACGTTTAATTCGAGCTTGCACCCGGCGGGCAAGCAAAAACACACACTGGGCACCAAAACCCACTCATTCAGTGCTCACAAAGCTACTGACTTATCCGAGTTTCCTAGAATCAAAGGTTTCTAGCTCACCAGACTTATTCACCTTTGTTTCCTATCTCTTCCTGCACAAACTCTTAACAAACTGGCTTCTTCCTCAGCACTCTGCCATCTCGGCTGCTTCTCCTGGCCTTCACGTGGCCTTACTCTGCTCTTCTCTCTAATACCAACCTCAGGAACTCAGGAACCAAGAGAGAGAGAGATCAAGCTTCCAGACTGCCCCAGTTTATAGTCTAGAAAATCCAAACCTTTAATCCAATTATACATACAAGAAAGTCTCTGATACAAAGCCACCCATCTGAGGCATAATGGAATTCCTCAAGAGAGTGCACCACCCTACATTATCCAATCAGTCAAGGGTGTGGGGAAGAGCTTACTCTTAAACTAAGCCTTAGGCTATAACAACCTGGCCTGCTTACATTACAGCCTTTCCCCCACATCCATCCCAAGCATAAGGGCAAATAATATCAACTGGGTGACGGGCTTCCATGTGGGCAGCGCCATCTTTAACAAAGTGAGCATATTATATTTTATTTGCCCAACACCTAGAATCAAAGGTTTCTAGCTCACCAGGCTTATTCACCTCTATTTCCCATCTCCTTCTCTCTGCACAAACTGGCTTCTTCCTCAGCACTCTGCCATCTTGGCTGCTTCTCCTGGCCTCCATGTGGCCTTACTCTGCTCTCCTCTCTCATACCTCAGGAACCAAGCAAGAGCAAGCTCCTTGCCTGCCCCACTTTATAATGTGGAAATCCAAACCCTTAATCTAATCTACAGACAAGAAAGTCTCTGATACAAAGTCACCCATCTCTGGCATAATGGGATTCCTCAGGAGAGTGCACCATCCAATAAGTCAAGGGTGTGGGGAAAAGCTTACTCTTAAAACCAAGCCTTAGGCTATAATAACCTGGCCTGTTTACATTACAGCCTTTCCCCCACACCCATTCCAAGCATAAGGGCAAATAATATCACCTGGGTGATGGGCGTCCATGTGGGTAGCGCCACCTTTAACAAAGTGAGCATAATATATTTTATCTGCCCAACAGTCAATAAGATACATAGGTTTCAGGTAAACATTTCTATTGTATTTGAACTGTTGATTATATATATTGTATGCCCATCAATCATGGAGACAATGACTACTCAGAGACCAGACGGAGTACATCGAAGAAACTGGGGGAGACCACCTCACATTGCCTTATACAGGGTTCATGAGACAACACCAACCCCCAGTCCTTCTGGGGTATTTGTTGATACACACAAATAGAAGCAGCAAGGAGAATGAGGAAGTCAGGAAGTAGAGATAAGAATGAAGTAGTCAAGAAAGGGAATTTCTTTAGAAAAGAAAAAAGGGTAAGGAAAGTATCTCATCACTTTTGAGATATCTACCCAGCCTACTGATTAACCAGAATAGCTAATTCTATCCCTATTGTGCTGTGTTCAGTATAGTACTGCATTCAGTACTTCCCCATCAGTAACACCACTGTAATTTTGCCTCAGGGCACTAAAACTCTGTTCTTGTTCTATGTTTCCATTCAGGGGATCTACACCCATCATCCAAAGTCAAATCATTTTCTGTCACCATATATTTGTCGCTCTGTACACCCTTCCCCATACCCACTCCTCCACATCCCTCTCCCACAGGTAACCACTTCCTTTTGTCTATGTCCATGTGGTGGGCAGATGAAATATAATATGCTCACTTTGTTAAAGATGGTGCTCCCACATGGAAGCCTGTCACCCAGGTGATATTGTTTGCCCTTATGCTTGGAATGGGTGTGGGGGAAAAGCTGTAATGTAAGCGGGTCAGGTCCTTATGGCCTGAGGCTTGGTTTTAAGAGTAAGCTTTTCCCCATACCCTTGACTGATTGGATGATGTGGGGTGGTGCACTCTCCTGAGGAATCCCATTATGCCTCAGATGGGTGACTTTGTACCAGAGATTTTCTTGTTTGTAGATTAGATTAAGGGTTTGGATTTCTTCATTATAAAGTGGAACAGGCTGGGAGCTTGCGCTCTTGGTTCCTGAGGTATTAGAGAGGAGAGCAGATTAATTAAGGCCACGTGGAGGCCAGGAGAAGCAGCCAAGATGGCAGAGTGCCGAGGAAGAAGGCAGTTTGAGTAGAATTTGTGCAGGAAGAAATGGGGAACAGAGGTGAATAAGTCTGGTGAGCTAGAAACCTTTGATTCTAGGAAACTCGGATAAGTCAGTAGCTTTGTGAGCACTGAATGTGTGGATTTTGGAGCCCAGTGTGTGTTTTTGCTTGCTTGCCGGGTGCAAGCTAGAATTAAAGGTGATGGCTCACCAGTTCTTGGCTCCGTTGTTTCATTACCGACTGTCTGAATCTAATGAGAACCTGCATTGGCCAGGCAGCTGTGATAGTGGCCGCAACTACTGGCTTTACACCATGCATCTCAGTTTTATATCCTACCTATGGGTGAAATCATACAGTTCTTAGCTTTTTCTGATTTACTTATTTCACTCAGTATAATGTTTCCAAGGTCCATCCATGTTGTCGGAAATGGCAATATGTCATCATTTCTCATGGCTGAGTAGTATTCCATTGTATTGATGTACCACTTCTTCTTTATCCAATCCTCTATTGAGGAACACTCTGGTTGTTTCCATGTCTTGGACACTGTGAATAATGCTGTGATGAACATGGGGGTTTGTTGGGCAGATAAAATATAATATGCTCACTTTGTTAAAGATGGCGCTGCCCACATGGAAGCCCTTACCCAGGTGATATTATTTGCCCTTATGTTTGGGATTGGTGTAGGGGTAAGTCTGTAATATAAGCAGGCCAGGTCGTTATAGCCTAAGGCTTTGTTTTAAGAGTAAGCTTTTCCCCACACCCTTGACTGATTGGATGATTTTTGGGCAGATAAAATATAATATGCTCACTTTGTTAAAGATGGCGCTGCCCACATGGAAGTCCGTCACCTAGGTGATATTATTTGCCCTTATGCTTGGGATGGGTGTGGGAGAAAGGCCTAAGGCTTGGTTTTAAGGGAAAGTTCTTCTCCACACCCTTGACTGATTGGATGATGTAGGGTGGTGCACTCTTCTGAGGAATCCCATTATACAGAGACTTCCTTGTTTGTATAATTGGATTAAAGGTTTTGATTCTACGGTATAAAGTGGGAGAGACCAGTAGCTTGAGCTCTCTCTTGGTTCCTGGGTTCCTGAGATTAGTATCAGAGAGGAGAGCAGATTAAGGACACATGGAGGCCAGGAGAAGCAGCCAAGATGGCAGAATGCTCAGGAAGAAGCCAGTTTGTTAAGAGTTTGTGCTAAAGGGGATGGGGAACAGAGGTGCATAAGTTTGGTGAGCTAGAAACCTTTGATTTTAGGAAACTCGGATAAGTCAGTAGCTTTGTGAGCACTGAATAAGTGGGTTTTGGAGCCCAGTGTGTGTTTTTGCTTGTCTGCGAGGTGCAAGCTAGAATTAAAGCTGATGGCTCACCAGTTTTTGGCTCCATTGTTTCATTACTGTCTGTTTGAATCTAATGTGAACCTGCACGGGTCAGGCAGCTGTGATTCTGACCGCGAGTACTGGCTTTATAATGATGTAGGGTGGTGCAATCTCCTGAGGAATCCCATTGTGCCTCTGATGGGTGGCTTTGTATTGGAGACTTCCTTGTTTGTGTAATTGGATTGGAGGTTTTGATTCTACACTGTAAAGTGGAACAGACTAGTAGCTTGCTCTCTCTTGGTTCCTGAAGTATTCGAGAGGAGAGCAGATTAAGGCCACGTGGAGGCCAGGAGAAGCAGCCAAGATGGCAAAGTGCTGAGGGAGAAGCCAGTTTGTGCAGAGTTTGTGTAGAGAAGGAGATGAGGAACAGAGGTGAATAAGTCTGGTGAGCTAGAAAGCTTTGATGCTAGGAAACTTGGATAAGTCAGTAGTTTTGTGAGCACTGAATGTGTGGGTTTGGGCGCCCAGTGTGTGTTTTTGCTTGCCCGCCGGGTGCAAGCTAGAATTAAAGCTGATGCCTCACCAGTTCTTGGCTCCGTTGTTTCATTACCGACTGTTCGAATCCAATGCGAACCTGCCTGGGCCAGGCGGCTGTGATTGTGGTCCTGGCTACTGGCTTTACATTTGGCGTAGTCTGTGGCAGGATTCGATACAGATCGGCATGGAGCCGCCACCACCTTTAAGTGGTGGAGTAGAGGACTGGCTGCTGTTATGGCTCCTTATGGTTGTCGTTTTGGGGACTGTAGGATGCCTGACTTTTACAGCCATACGTGAGGAAACCGAGAGCTCTATGAAAGAGGCTGCCCGGGACCTGCCAACCAAGCAGCGGAAGGAGCTGTAGGAAATGTGGAAGAAAAAGATGCCGACCCTGGAGCTGGAGGAAATGCTGGAGGATGAGGCTGACCAGGGTGCGAGATTTGGCTGGAAATGGAGCAGATGCTGGAGAATGAATCACAGGTTCGTGAGTTGGAGATTGCCCTGGATGTTGTGGAGAGCCAGCAGCGGCAGGAGGACTAGGCTGAGGCTGGGGCTGGAGATGCAAGACCTGCTGAGCAGAAGGCGACAGCAGCCCGGGGCTCGAGCCCAGCAGCAGGAGCTTAGGTTTTCAGTTTCTCTTTGGAGAATGAGGAGAATCAAACTGGAGTTGCAATCTACAGTATCCAAAAGGTGAGAGCCCAGCCTCAAGGAGCTCCTATTACACCGCTGGTAAGTCTGCGATTTTGGGACATAGGGGTGGATGCTATCATGCTCGCCAGAGCAAAGATGGAAATGCTGACTGCCATTGCCACATGCTTCTCTTTAGGACAGTGTGAGTCCTGCCATGATGGCAGGAATGAGGAGGGAGGCTAAAGCCCCTGTGTGGACTGATTTCCTGGACTATGACTGGATGGGCACAGGCTCCTTTGTTGAATGGACTTAAGGATTTTGGACAATGTAAAATACCCTGATGGAGGTAAGGGATGGTTTTGATGGAGGCCATTCGCCTGCCCCGTGAAGCCTTTCTAATGGCAAGAGAGAAGGCCAAGGACATTTTGCACTTTGGCAAAGTGCTCAGAGAATGGTGAAGTGGACCTTTGTAATTGTTGAAATTGTATGATTTGTCATGTTGTTGTAATTTGTGTAATGTGCGTAATTTCCTTGTACAGGGATGCCAGTGGTGTAGATTGTGGGTAGTAAAGTGAGCATAGGGATGGATTGTTGGGCAGATAAAATATAATATGCTCACTTTGTTAAAGATGGAACTGCTCACATGGAAGCCCATAACCCAGGTGATATTATTTGCCCTTATGCTTGGGATGGGTGTAGGGGAAAGGCTGTAATGTAAGCAGGGTGGGTCGTTATAGCCTAAGACTTTAAGAGTAAGCTTTTCCCCACACCATTGACTGATTGGATGATGTAAGGTGGTGCACTCTCCTGAGGAATCCCATTGTGCCTCGGATGGGTGGCTTTGTATTGGAGACTTCTGTGTTTGTGTAATTGGATTGCAGGTTTTAATTCTACACTATAAAGTGGAACAGACCAGTAGCTTGCTCTCTCTTGATTCCTGAGGTATTAGAGAGGAGAGCAGATTAAGGCCACATGGAGGCCAGGAGAAGCAGCCAAGATGGCAGAGTGCTGAGGGAGAAGCTAGTATGTGCACAGTTTGTGTAGAGAAGGAGATGAGGAACAGAGGTGAATAAGTCTGGTGAGCTAGAAAGCTTTGATGCTAGGAAACTCAGATAAGTCAGTAGCTTTGTGAGCACTGAATGTGTGGGTTTGGGAGCCCAGTGTGTGTTTTTGCTTGCCAGCCGGGTACAAGCTAGAATTAAAGCTCATGGCTCACTATTCTTGGCTCTGTTTTTCATTACCGACTGTTCGAATCCAATGTGAACCTGCCTGGGCCAGGTGGCTGTGATGGCTTTACAGGGTTCATGTATCTTTACATACTAATGTTTTTGAGTTTTAGGGGAAAACTGTTCTCACCCTGTGCTCCAAAGCAGACGGTCACTTCTAATGAGATGGCAAGAGCAATCACAAGATCATGTCTGGCCTGACCAGGTGGTGGTGCAGTGGATAAGGGCGTCAAAAAGACACAGAGGACCCAGGTTTGAATCACTGAGATAGCTGGCTTGAGTGCGGGCTCACCAGCTTGACCCCATGGTTGCTGACTTGGAAAGTCACTGGTTTGAAGCCTAAGGTTGCTGTAATGAAGCCCAAGGTAGCTGTCTGGAGCTCAAGGTTGGTGGCTTGAGCAAGGAGTCACTCTCTCTGCTGTAGACCCCCAGTCAGGGCACATATGAGAAAACAATCAATGAACAACTAAGGTGCAGAAGGAAGAATTAATGCTTCTCATCTCTCTCCCTTCCTGTGTGCCTGTCCCTATCTGTCCTCTCATGTCTGCTGCAAAAGTGAATATACATACACAAGTGGAAACATAATAAAGAGTTAAAATATCGTATGAAGTGTTATTTTCTAAAATAAGAATGGTTTATATCACGTATGCAAATTAGTATTTAGTAACATTTTAAATTTCATGAAACTGTTTTTCAGGAGTTACTGATTAAAAGTACATTATCTCATCATAACTATATTATTAAAATCTATTTGCAAAATACCTTTTGGGAAAAGAAGTGTTTTAATATAAAATTTTGTTTCATGAATTGGACTAAAGAAATTTTAGGTAATCACACTTCACTTCTTTTTCTTTTTTACATGATTGTACTTGGATTTCTCCAGCAATTTTATCAAACATATTTTTAACTTTAACAAACAGTGAATTTTAATGTAGTACTGCCTGACATAATAAAATTGTAAAACTCCCACAGCTTTCTACTTTTTTTGATATTATATAAGAAGCCTGTAATTTTATATGCCAGAGATGACAGAGCACCTGAGAATAAGTGCCTATTCAAACTTGTAGACAAATATCTGAAGATACACTGCATTTCTCAAGTAACTTGAGGTCAAAATTCACATGAAAATAAGAGATGATCAAAAAACTTTATGGAAATAAATATACTTTTCTGATGATACCTTATATTTCATACCTTATAAAAACTGTTATCACTAGTCATGTGGGATCTGTCAAAGCATCAATATTTAAAACACTACTGCCGTGTTTCAAAGATTTAAGTTTGGAAGAACTGAAAAATGATACTGGAAACATAAATGACTGTTTGTAATTACTGTTATTTGAATCATGAGATCCTACATAAAGCTTATTAAAGTATTAAAACTAAATGAAGTAGACATGATTCCCTAGGATGTCATTTTCCAATGAAGAGAGCAAAGGAACAAGTATAACATTATTATTTTTAAGAAAAGCTTTTGAAATTTCGTAAAGCAAGTTTTATCGAGCTCTGTCAAGTTTGACAGGGAAGAAATAAGATATTAAAAATAACCTATTAGGAAAAATCCTAGATAGTAGATACAGTTTGACCTTTTATATTAATTTCTGACATTCCAAGTAGTTTTTTTATTTCTTTGTTTGTTTTTACAGAGACAGAGAGAGAATCAGAGAGAGGGATAGATAGAAACAAACAGACAGGAACAGAGAGATGAGAAGCATCAATCATTAGTTTTTCGTTGCCGTTGCGACATCTTAGTTGTTCATTGATTCTCACATGTGCCTTCAGCAGACCAAGCAACCCCTTGCTGGAGAAAGAGACCTTGGGTCCAAGCTGGCGAGCTTTTGCTCAAGCCAGATGAGCCTGCGCTCAAGCTTGCGACCTCAGGGTCTCGAACCTGGGTCTTCCGCATCCCAGTCCGACGCTCTATCCACTGCGCCACCATCTGGTCAGGCTTTCCTCCTTTCTTTATCATCTACTTTCTTTCTCTATAGTGGTGCCTATTCTAGACATTTCATACAGATAGAATCGTAAAATATGTCACCATTTGTGTGTGGCTTCTTCCCTGTAAGATGTTTTCAAGGTTCATAAAGATATGGCACATATCATTACTTCATATTATTGCTAAATACTATTTCATTGAATGAACATACCACATTTTGTTTATCCATTCATCAGTTATTTATTTTTTTCTACATTTCTATTTATGATGAATAACGCTGCCATGAACATCTGTGTGCAACATTTTCTGTAAACATGTTTCTATTGGGCATATACTTAGGTGTAAAATTGCTGGGAAATTTTGAAGAACTCCCTAATCCTTTTCCAAAGTAGTTCCACTATTTAACATTCCCATTAGAAATATATGAGAGTACCAATTTTTCCACATTTTTGCCAAAACTTGTTATTGTTTATTTGATGACACCCATTGTGAAATGTTACTTTATGTGGTTTTGATTTGCATTTTCTTAGTGAAGAATGATGTTAAGCATCTTTTCCTGTGCTTATCGGTTATTCATGTATCTTTTCTTGGAGAAATATACATGCAAATTCTTTGGCTACTTTTTAATTTGATTTTCCCATTTATTTTTACCTTTGAACTTTAATGGAAATCCATTCCATATGTTTATTTAAATTTTTTACTGAATTGATTGGAGTCATGGTTAATAAAATTATGTAAATTTCAGGTGTACAATTCTATAATACATCATGTGTATATTGTATGGAGTTTTCTTAAAAATTTAAAAATGAAACTGCCTTATGACCCAGCAATTCCATGTTTGGGAAAATATCTGAAGAAACATGAAATACTAATTCAAAAGAATATATACACCAACCCTGGCCAAAGGCTCAGTTGGTTAGCCCTGGTAGGTAAACTGCAACTCGTGAGCCACATGTGGCTCTTTGGCCCCTTGAATGTGGCTCTTCCACAAATTACCACGTGCAGGCTCTACCTCAATAAAGAATGTACCTACCTATATAGTTTAAGTTTAAAAAATTTGGCTCTCAAAAGAAATTTCAATCGTTGTACTATTGATATTTGGTTCTGTTAACTAATGAGTTTGCCAACCACTGGGTTAGAGCATTGTCCCAAAGCACAGAGATTGCTGGTTCTATCCCCAGCCAGGGTACATAAGCAACAGATAGATATTACTGTCTCTCCTCCCCCACTTTTTCTCTCCCTCTCAAATTAGCAAATAAAAACAATTTAAAAAGAATATAGGCACCCCTATGTTCAATGCAGTATTATTTACCATAGCCAAGAATTGGAAGCAGCCCAAGTGCCCATCAGTAGATGAGTAGATAAAAATGTTGTGGCACATTTATGCAATGGAATGCTATTTGGCTGTAAAAAAAGGAGATCTTACCTTTGGTGACAGCATGGATGAACCTGGAGAGTATTATGCTAAGTAAAATATGCCAGTCAAAGAAAGACAATTTTTTTTTTTTTTACAGGGACAGAGAGAGAGTCAGAGAGAGGGATAGATAGGGACAGACAGACAGGAACGGAGAGAGGTGAGAAGCATCAATCATTAGTTTCTCATTGCCGTTGCGACACCATAGTTGTTCATTGATTGCTTTCTCACATGTGCCTTGACCATGGGCCTTTAGCAGACCAAGCAACCCCTTGCTGGAGTCAGCGACCTTGGGTCCAAGCTGGCGAACTTGGGATCTCGAACCTGGGTCTTCTGCATCCCAGTCCGATGCTCTATCCACTGCACCACCACCTTGTCAGGCAAAGAAAGACAAATACAGTGTGTCCATAAAGTCATGGTGCACTTTTGACCGGTGACCAGTCAAAAGTGCACCATGACTTTACGGACACACTATATTTTAAAATTTCACTTATATGTGAAATCTAATAAACAAAATAAATAGAAACAGACTCATAGATACAGAGAACTGACTAAGAGTTGTTAAAGGGGAGGGGTTTTGGGGGGATGGGTGAAAGAGGTGAAGGGATTAAGTAAAGAAAGAAACCGTAAAAACTATCACTGATGAGTACTTTTCAATAACAATGTTGTTAAATATGATTCAAGCTAAAATTTTATAAACCTACATAAGCATTTTTAAAAATTCCTTTTTGGATTGCCAAGTAATAATAATAATGTTCTAAACCGATATCGCTCACATAATATTTAAATCCAAATCCAACTTAAGTGCCCTTGATGATAATTAGTATACAAGCTTAATACAGTCAACAATAATAATTTAGTGAACACTTATTTTCAGATGATACACAGGGCCCTAAAAATGATGACAGAAGAAAAATTAAAACACATGAATGATTTAAAGTATCTTTATAACCTTTACAAAAAATCCCATGATATGATTACATATACCCACACAATAGCCATGGCCCCTTTCCTCACAGAGTATCCGCTACTTTGAAATCAGTAAACATGTTATTATATATAGAATGTGATCAATGTTAATAAAGGGAGCACATGGTAAGAAGAGCCGTCTGACACAAAGTTGATGCTTCAGATAGTTCCTTCTGGAGGAGGATATATGTTCCAAGTCATGAAAGATCAATAGAAGTTAGCCAGGCAAACCAGAAGAGGATGAAGGTACATATAAATAGTACAGGTTGTAAGACAAGCAGGTATAAAGGGGCATTGGAAGAAAGACAGACATTACATTGAAACAAATGAAAGAAGCTCCATATGTCCACATACTAGAGTTGACTAGAGTATGGAGTGGAATAGGGGATTATATGGTTGGAGAAATAGCAGAAGGCAAATCACTGTTTCATAAGCCATGTAGGAGGATTTGTCCTTGTGTTATTACAAGTTTTCTATAGGGAATGACATGATCCAATTTTGGCTTTAGAATTTACCAGGGTTGCACATGAAGGAGAATAGATGAGAAGGGACGAGACCAAAGGCGAGGAAACAATTAGAAAACCATTCCAGTGAATAAGGTGAAAGAAAATGATGACTTGAACAAGTAAATAGTAAGGAATGCTGACATTTCATCTAAGATAATGTCAGTAGAATTTGCTAATTTATTAGATTTATTCATTGATTTAACTTATATTTATTGTGCTTACTAGGTATCAGGCTCTGTTCTAGGTACAAGAGTTTATATAATAAAGAAGAAAGATAATGCAGCTGCCCTTCTGGAACTTATATTCTAGTGGGAGAAAATAAACAATAATTAAATAGACTATTTATGGTATATAGCTGTAGGTCCAGCATCACCCACCTCTCACATTAGTTTCTTCCAAGATATAACCAAACAACGAACAATTGTCACTTCCAAACTAGATCATATCCTCCATTTTGGGTATGTTTTATGGCTTCCTGGATTTAACTCCCTGCTTATATATACTGTTCTTTAGCTGACCATTTCAAAATACCAGTAACTTTCTCTGGACTCCTGATTCTAGTCTATCTATATTGGCCTCCTGAATGCTGATTTACCTATCTGAACTTGTTGGTTATTTATTATCATAATAAGACCCCTGGGGTATATCTTTCAGGCTGATAAATCACTGGCCCTGTCATGACTCCTTAAATTATAGCTTCTGACATTTTAATCTTCATTAACTACCCATCACTTCTGACTGTAGCTCCAATTGACCATGAAAGCTTAATTTGTCGATCTTACGCTTAGAGGCTCAACTCTTATCCAAGACACATATGTTCCTTAATGGTATTGTTAGTCATTCTAGTATGTTTATCATTTCTGTGTAATGATTCCCTTATCAAGCAAATAAGATGACTTCAGGAAGGACAGTTTAATGCATTGACCAGATCAAAAACCCAAATAATCTTTAGGAAAATGAGTACTTGATGAAACTATGAAAGCATTTCCTAGTTGTAAAATGAATAAGGTCTAAGTATAACATGGTGATTATTGTTAATAACACTGTATTGTATAATTGAAATTTACTGAGAGTAGAATTTACAAGTTCTTAGCAAAATATAAAAAATAAGTATGTGAGGTAATGGGTGTGTTAATTAACTTAATGGAGGGAATTGTTTCACAATGTATACATATACTAAATCATCATGTATACATTAAATATCCTACAATTTTATTTGTTATATATATATCAATAAAGCTGAAAAAATACAAGGTAGAAAAGTAAAAGAATGCATGTTCTATAAAAAGACTTTAGGGAATAAAGTGAGATTAGGATTATTCTGCATGTCTTCAGTGGACAAGCTTAAATGATTTAGAAGGTTGAGGTAACTATTAGGGTTTGAACCTTGCAAGTCTTTGTTTTAGTGATTATATGACTATTGTTGAAAATAAATATTCATTTTAAAATTTTTAAAAATTAATTTCAAAATTTATATGGTGGCTATGATGTCAAGAAAGAGATTTGTCTAAATATTTTGTCCTTGACTATTAGTCTTAACAGGGTAAAGACACCATCTTTATAAATAATATTTACTAAAAAAAAAAAAACTAGAGTAAATCAAGATAAAGCAAGATAGTAAAAACTTATATATTTGTCCCAAGATATATTTTACGCAAGTTAACTTTTAACACAGTATTATATCAAGTTTCTTAAATTTTCACTACAATATTTGAAAATTGTTATTAAGGAAAGTTTCTTTTTATGGAAAATTTAAATCTAAAGATAAGATCCTTACCCATTGATGAACACCTGCTTCAGAAGCAGATTAGTTAGAGTGAAGAAACTCCATGAGTTAGTTGTTTCAGTACTAGTGGTACCCCTTATCATTATTACTATTAAAGAATTGAGGAAGAGATGCATTTTATTACCTTAAATGAAAGAATAATCTAAAAGTGTAAATGAATTTTTATTTACAGCTTTTGCAGGCTAAAAATAACACCTACTTAACCATCTCAGAAGAATTCCTATTTGTAAATTTTAAAATCTCACCATATAAAACAATACACGCAAAGAGATGATTAACATAAATCTCAAGGCAGTAGAGATAGTGTCAAGGAAGGGGAACACACAGAGGGTTTTCAGGGCTATGGTATTTCTCTAATTCTTTACTGAAGTAGTTGTGTCTTAGAGTTCTTCAGAGAAAAAAAAATAAACCAACAGAATAAAAATGGTTAACAAATTGACTCACACAATTACAGAGGCTAACAAGTCGCAAGACTGTCGGCAGTTAGGAAGCCAGAAAGCCAATGATGTGTGTGTGTGTGTGTGTGTGTGTGTGTGTGTGTGTGTGTGTGTGTGTGTATGTATATATCTCCAGTCCCAGTCTGAAGGCAGTAGAAGACCAATATCCAGCTCAAAGACAGGCAACTGTCTTCTCTTTCTCTGCTTTTTTGTTCTAGTCAGGCCTACAAGGACCAGATGAGGCCTACATACACTGGGGAAGACAATCTGCTTTACTTTGTCTATTGATTAAAACATTAATCTCATCCCAAAACACCTATGCGACACACTTAGAATAATATTTACTCAAACATCTGGGCACATGTGGCCCAGTCAAACTGACATAAAATTAACCATCACGATTCCTTATGCTGGCATTCACTGGTATTTACAATTATCTCTTTATACACATAATGTGTGTGTGTTCTCTTCATATATTTCATAACAAAAATTGAATTCAAAATATTACCATAATGGGCACTAGAACTTTTATCACACGTAGTAAAAAATAAAAAATGACACTTAAAATTGAGTTTTCAATAAATGAATGGAGAAAACACAAATCTTCCTTCCAGAATAATTCAATTTAATATATATAGTTACTCCCCTAACTGAGGATGGCATTTATCTTCTCTCTGCTTGGTCTCATTGAGAATTCTCCACACAGCTCTATATTTTCATGTTCTCAGGATTAGCAAGTTATAATGATCAGAACCTCAAAAAACTTCTGGGAAAAATAAAAATAGAATAAGATGAAATTCAGAGTTAGCCAGAAATTTTTTCATTTTCTATAACTTATCTTCCCATCTAGGCCCCTTGATAGAGACCTAAGCAGCTACAGAGTAGGTAAAGGGAAAAATAGTTGACAATGAAGAAACCTGGCCAACCCCACCTGACCAAGTGATGGTTATTGTCAGTAAAGTTGTCGCTATCACGTACCCAATACCATGTAAGAAGTGTACTGTCCATTAGTAAAAAGCTATATATTTGTGGTACTTTGTTAACCAAAATCTATAACCTCAATATAACCATAAGAAAAACATCAGATAATCCAGACTGAAGATGTTCTACAGAACACCTAGTCTGTCTTCCTCTAAACTGTAAAGGCAGGAGAAAAAGATGGTGATAGAGTAGGTAAACGTTCCAACTGCCATCTCCCAGGACAAAACTGGATTACAACTTAATTTAAGAACAATCATCTTGAAAAACCAATTTTGGACTAAACTAAGAGGAATCTATAACCAAGGATCACCTAAGAAGCCACACTGAGACTGGTAGGAAGGGCAGAGACTCGGAAAGGGCTGCCTGCCCCCAGGAGCAAGTGGCTGCCCGAGTGGCAGCCTGAAGAGACACCCAGGGCAGGCTGCGTTGCCTGAAATGTGTGGGTCCTCAGCCCCAGGCCAGGAGACCCAGCCTAGAGCTCAGAGCCTTGAAGAGGTGCCTAAACAGCATTTGGCTGTGAAGAGAGACAGGTTTCTGTCCACCAGAAAGAGACACACCTCTCAGACACAGACTGTTTTAAAGGGCCCCACGCAGAAAACCTCATTCTCAGCCACTTACTTACCTGGGGCTCTAGTGGGACAGAGCTGAGAGGACTGAAGTTGCAGGAGGAGAGTGTAAAGTTGGAGGCCCAGGGAGAGACACTGAGGGAGAGGGCTACCAGAAGCTCTGTGCTGAATCACACTCCAGTATTGCAATCACCATCATTCTTGGGTGCAGCATCCTCTTTGTGTGGCATCAGCCTGGAGAAAAGCAGGTGCTCCACCCTCAGGAGTCTTTCCTTCCCCAGAGATGGAGATGGGTCGTTCCAAGAGGCCAGGAAGCAGGGGTGCATCAGTGACTCAGTTTTTGGCATTGAGACCAAAGTTTCCCCCCACACACTTTCCTGAGTCTATGACTGATGCTTCCACCTCAGCGGAGACTCAGTTGAATCTGTCCAGAGACCAGGCAGACCATACCTCTGGGTCTCAGAGGCCATACCCATTGTACTCCTGGAGCCACACCCACCATCCTTCCTAATCCTGAATTGCCTCAGGCTCTAGACTAGCAGAGGGTTTTTCAGCCACTGAGCCCAAGAAGCAGCCAGCAGACAGGCTGGAGGAGGAGAGACTCAAGGAAACTTGGCATGTGAGTGGATTTTCTCCCAGGGCCAGAGTGGATAAAAGCCAGCCTAGGAGTGCAGCTGAGTATTTCCATGTACAACTGGGCCCAGCAGAGGCAGCCACAAACTCTGAATTGCTTGTTGCTCCAAGAAGGTTGCTGAGGGCCAGTCATGGGCAGTATGTACCACTGGTCTGCGCTGTATTCCTGCTTGGGAGGCCCAGGGCTGGCACTTCCAGGAGTCAGCTGTGGAAAGCATTGGTTCAGGACCTAACAACCATTACTAGAGTGGTATCCTTAGAAAAAGTCCTTCACACCAGACCCAACTGAGGCGAGTTACACTATCTCTGATCAGCACCAGCTCATGTGCATTCGATAGGGTGGAGCTTCACAGTAGCTGGCCTGGGCACTGGATATTCTGTCCTGCTAGGCTAGATTCCACAGGGGAAAGGAACAGAGGCTTGGAGCATGGATATTTAAAGTGTGGGTCCCTGTGAGTCTATTGTTGGATCTGGACAAGGGGCTTAGCTACCTTCAGGAGGGACACAGTCAGCCCTATGAGAGGACTCTCTCAGTCTTCTTCCCTGAGACTGGGGTCCCAACAGCTGAAAGAACTTCTGCAAAGGGGACTGTCAGCAACACTCAGTCTAAACCTGCTGCTCACCTTGTTGGGAAGAAATAAAATTTGAATATCCAGCAGTGGCTGAGGGATCAAGCTCTGGAGTACGGGCCTGTTGGGCAAATACAATATATTATGCTCACTTTGTTAAAAATGGCGCTGCCCACATGGAAGTTCGTTGATATTAATGTGTGTTCTGGGACAGGCTGTCGGCAGGCCGGGTCATTATAGTCTAAGGCTTAGTTTTAAGAGTAAGCTCTTCTCCACCCTTAACTGATTGGATGATGTAGGGTGGTGCACTCTCATGATGAATCCCATTGTGCCTCAAATAAGTGGCTTTGTATCAGAGACTTTCTTGTTTGTATAATTGGATTAAAGGTTTTGAATTTATGCTATAAAGTGGGCAGACCAGTAGCTAGCTCTCTCTTGGTTCCTGAGTTTCTGAGGTTAGTATTAGAAAGGAGAGCAGATTAAGGCCACATGGAGGCCAGGAGAAGCAGCCAAGATGGCAGAGTGCTGAGGGAGAAGCCAGTTTGTTCAGAGTTTGTGCAGGAGGAGATGGGAAACAGTGGTAAATAAGTCTGGTGAGCTAAAAACCTTTGATTCTAGGAAACTCGGATAAGTCAGTAGCTTTGTGAGCACTGAATGAGTGGGTTTTGGTGCCCAGTGTGTGTTTTTGCTTGCCCGCCGGGTGCAAGCTAGAATTAAAGCTGATGCCTCACCAGTTTTTGGCTCCTATGTTTCATTACCAACTGCTTGAATCCAACGCGAACCTGCGTGGGCCAGGCGGCTGTGATAG
Source organism: Rhynchonycteris naso (assembly GCA_037038555.1). Taxonomy (NCBI): domain Eukaryota; kingdom Metazoa; phylum Chordata; class Mammalia; order Chiroptera; family Emballonuridae; genus Rhynchonycteris; species Rhynchonycteris naso. Next base: position 97,851,629 of record CM072999.1, read on the forward strand.
TGGCCGTGACTACTGGCTTTACAGGGCCACATTCCCTGATGTGAGCTCCGGACCAAAAGACTTCTGATATAGGGGGTCCGATCTACATTGTATTCACAACCTCAGCTGCCTTACCCCTCCAAGCATGCAACCTGTAGAAGGGTAGGTTGGCTGAGGCCAATCTGAGCTCACACTACAGTGTTAGTACAGAAGACTCTGTGGGAAGAGCAGGCAGCTGCAAGAGGAGGAGGAACAGCTAAAAAGTGGTGACAAATCTTAAAGAGCTTGGGGCTTTCACAGAGCTCCTGTCATCTCTAAGCAGGAGGAAACTGATCCTTATACAAAGGTTGGCCCTACGCACAGTACCCAAACACAGAAAACGCAGATACAAAAGGCAAAAAGTGCAGTAGCTTCAGACTGGTAGCCCACAGCAGGTTACAAACAACAGATGATGCCAACCCAAGCAGAACTAGAGCCAACACTACTGGTAGTGGGTGGCAGATAGCACCAACCCTAGACTCAACTACCTACACAAGCAGCATACCCAAAGGTGGAGTATACCCGGCATCAGACACTGTGGAGAATAGATACACCCAATAGGACAGACATTGCACACTGTGTAATACACATAATCAAGGTTGACACTTAAAGCCAGCCAGACTGAAGGGATAAATGTACCCACAAAAACACCAACTGCATCTAATATTCACATAAAACAAGAGGAAAAATAGTACCCTCAAGAAAGATTTCTAGGAAAAAGAAAACAAGTGGCCTGGAGAACAGAACCACTGAACCCATCTTCTTCATAAAGACCACACAAAAAATTCAAAGTCAGACAGTGCTACCTAATACACAGACAAAATGGGCAGACAAAGAAATGTGACCCAAATAAAGCAACAAGTGAAATCCCCAGAAAAGGACTGAATAAGATGGAAGTAACCAAAATACCAGATTTAGAATTTAAAACAATGATTTTTAAAATGCTCAAGGATCTTAGAGCAACAATAGATGGACGTAACAAGTACCTAAATAAAGAGATAGGAAGCATCAAAAAGGACATTGAAATCATAAAAAAGAATTAGTCAGAAATGACATACATAATATCAAAAATGACGACTGCACTAGAAGGAATAGCAGGCTGTATGAAGCAGAGGATCAAATCAGCGATTTAGAGGACAAGATAAATGAAAGCATGGAACTAGAGCAGCAAAAAGAAAAGAGTCTCAAAAAGTCTGAGGAAACTCTAAGAGAGCACTGCAACAACATGAAGAGAAACAACATCTGCATCAAAGGGGTTCCTGAAGGAGAAGAAAAGGAACAAAGAATAGAGAACCTGTTTGAAAATATCATAGCTGAAAATTTCCCTAAAATTGATAAAGGAAAAAGTCACACAGTTTAAGAAGCACAGAGAGGTCCTTTAAAGAGGAACCTAAGGAGGCCTACAGCATGACACATCATAATTAAAATGTCAAAGTCAAGACATAAAGAAAGAATACTAAAAGCAGTTAATTACCTACATAGCAGCCCCATAAGGATGACATCTGATATCTCAAAAGAAACACTTGAGGCCAGAAGGGATTGGCAAGAAATATTCAAAGTGATGCAAAGCAAGAACCTACAATGAAGACTTCTTTATCCAGCAAGGCTATGGTTTAAAATTGAAGGAGAGCCTGACCTGTGGTGGTGCAGTGGATAAAGCGTCCACCTGAAACTCTGAGGTTGTGGGTTCAAAACCCTGGGCTTGCCCGGTCAAGGCACATATGGGAGTTGATGCTTCCTGTCCTCCCCCCTTCTATCTCTCTTTCTCTCTGTCTCTCTTCTCTAAAATAAATAAATAAATATAAATATAAAATTGAAGGAGAAATTAAAAACTTTCCAGCCTCCCCACAAATTCAACAACTTCATTACAACCAAAGCAGTACTGCAAGAAACGTTATGGTACATACTGTAAAAAGAGCAAAAGAAAAAAAATCAAGAAAAAGAGGACTGTAAAATTAAAAAATAAAATAAAAATAAACAATATATGAATAATAACCTTAAATATAAATGGATTCAATGATCCAAGCAAAAGACATAGGGTAGCTCAATGAATAAGGAAACAGAACCTGTACATATGCTGTCTACAAGAGACCCACCTCAGAGGAAAAGATACACATAGCCTGAAAGTGAAGGAATGGAATAAAGTATTTCATGTAAATGGAAATGAAAAAAAAAAGCTGGGTAGGAATACTTATATCAGACAAAATAGACTTTAAAACAAAGGCTATATATAGTAAGGGATAAAGAAGGTCACTACATAATGATAAAGGAAGCAATCCAACAGGAGGATATAACCATTGTAATCATCTACACACCCTATATAGAAGCATCTAAATACATAAAGCTGATTTTGATGGACATTGTAAAGCCAGTAGTCAGGGGCACTATCACAGCAGCCCGACCCACGCAGGTTCACATTAGATTCGGACAGATGGCAATGAAACACCGGAGCCAAAAACTGGTGAGCCATCAGCTTTAATTCTAGCTTGCACCCGGCGGGCAAGCAAAAACACACACTGGGCTCCAAAACCCACACATTCAGTGCTCACAAAGCTACTGACTTATCCGAGTTTCCTAGAATCAAAGGTTTCTAGCTCACCAGACTTATTCACCTATGTTTCCCATCTCCTCCTGCACAAACTCTTAACAAACTGGCTTTTCCTCAGCACTCTGTCACCTCGGCTGCTTCTCCTGGCCTTCACGTGGCCTTACTCTGCTCTCCTCTCTATACTAATCTCAGGAACCCAGGAACCGAGAGAGAGCTCTAGCTACCGGTCCGCCCACTTTATAGCATAGATAATCCAAACCTTTAATCCAATTATACATACAAGAAAGTCTCTGATACAAAGCCACCCATCTGAGGCATAATGGGATTCCTCCCTACATCACCACCCTACATCATCTAATCAGTCAAGGCTGTGGAGAAGAGCTTAGTCTTAAACTAAGCCTTAGGCTATAACGACCCAGCCTGCCCACAGCCTGTTCCAGAACACACATTCCAAGCATAAGGCCAAATAATATCACCTGGGTGACAGGCTTCCATGTGGGCAGCTCCATCTTTAACAAAGTGAGCATAATATATTTTATCTGCCCAACAGACATCAAGGGCAAGATCAACAGCAATATATATATGTCTCCCCTATAATAGTAGGGGAGCTAATGCCCTACTAACATCAATGAATAGATTATCCAGACAAAAAATTACCAAAGACTTAATGACACACTAGATCAACTGGATTAAATAATTATCTTCAATACCCTTCACCCAAAAGAAGGAGAATATATATTTTTTCAAGTGCTCATGGTACATTCTCTAGGTAGACCACACATTAGGACAAAAAACAAGTCTCAGTAAATATAAGAAGATTGAAATCATATCAAGTGTCTTCTCAAATCACAATGGCATGAAACTAGAAATCAACCACCATAAAAAAACTAAAAAACAGAGGAGCAAGATGGCGACGGAGTAGGCGGACGTACCAACTTCCAACTCCCAGAACCAAAGTGGATTACAACTCAATTTTAAGAACCACCACCTGGATAAACCAACTTTGAACAAAACTAAGTGGACTCTTCAACCAAGGAACACAGAAAAAGCCACATTGAGACTGGTAGGAATAGCGAAAACGCGAAGAGGGCTGCCCAGCTCCCCGGAGCAAACGGCAGCCCGGAGAGACCCGCGGGGCGGGAGGAGAGTTTGGCGGAGAGGGAGGGACCTGGGTCCCAGGAACCAAGCCCCAGCCTCCAGTCCTAGAGCCTAGAAGAGGCGTTTGGACAGTATTGAGCTGTGAAACAAGTGAGGGAGCTCCCAGGCCTACAGTGTGGAGTATTAGGTCCCTTCCTATTCTGCTGAGGGCTGCTTGGGGTTTTGGGGCGGCAGGACGCTGAAAGGCGGTTCTGTCGGCGTGGGCAGAGGCCAAGCCGGTGGGAGATCGGTCTAGCCCAGAGAGTCAGAGGGGACCGCGAAAGCGGTCCGGAAGCTGCGGGCCCGCCTTTAATCCCACTTACGGGGACAAAGCGGGAGGCCAGGAACGGGCAGGCCCTGCGCAAGCCGGCCCTGACAGCGGGGACCGGGCTAGAACCAGGGACGGGCAGGGGCTGTGGCTGAGCTGACGCTACCAGTCCCCCACCCCCGGGCCAGAGAAACTGCGGTTGGCCAGTATACGTGCGCGAGCGGGATCCGAGCGCGGGAACAGGGTGGACCCTGAGACAAGTGGAGGCTCCCAGCTGAGCCCACGCTACTATCCCCATCCGGCCGGAGAAACCCGGGATAGCATTCATACGTGCACGAGCGGGATCCGAACGCGGGGGCGGGGTAGAGTCCGGGACGAGCGGAAGTATGCAGCTCAGCGGAAGCCAGCAAACACGCCCACCCCAATAAACCTTGGTTTCAGACCCTGCGCAAAGGACCCTGGCCTCGAGGGCGGGGCTAAAGCTCCAGAAGGGCAAAGGCTTACAGCTGAGAGCACGTCAAAAGCCCCGCCTAACCCGTGGAACTGTAGGCTCCGAATGCTGGTACTGGGCGGAAGTCCGGAAATAGGCTGGGTCCGCAGCTGAGGAAAGGTGCTCACCTCTACCCTTGGTGCCGATCTTGTGGCTTCAGTGACAGCTCCTCCCACGGAGGAGATGCAGAAATCACAGCAAAAGCCACAGTGGGTCGGCGCTGGCAACGCTCAGACCCAACCACCCTAGGCACCGGCAGAGGGGGTGGGGGGCCTGCAGATAGACCACACATAGAGAACACAAAGGCAACACCTACTGGACTCCAGTGGCCACAACTTGCTTATACACAGAAAAAATGGGCAGGCAGAGGAATGCAAACCAAATGAATCAAGAGAAATCCCCAGAGAAGGACCTGAATGAACCAGATATAACCAAATAACCAGAAGCAGAATTTAGAATAATGATAGTTAGGATGTTCAAAGAAATTAGAGCAACAATGGATAGTCATTATGAACACCTAAATAAAAAGATAACAAGTATAAAAAATGAAATTGAAATAATAAAAAAGAATCAGACAGAAATGAAAAATACAGTATCAGAACTGAAGACCACAATGGAAGGAATTAAAAGCAGGATGGATGACGCTGAGGATCAAATAAGCGAGTTAGAGGACACAATAAACAAAGGCACAGAAGCAGAGAAGAAAAAGGAAAAGAGACTTAAAAAATGTGAGGAAACTCTAAGGGAGCTTTGTGACAACATGAAGAGAAACAACATTCGCATCATAGGGGTGCCTGAAGAAGAGGAGAGAGGACAGGAAATGGAAACTTTGTTCAATCAAATCATAGCAGAAAACTTTCCTAAATTAAGGCTGGGAAACACTCCACACATTCAAGAAGCACACAGAACTCCATTAAGGAGAAACCCAAAAAAATCTACACCAAGACACATCATAGTTAAAATACCAAAGCTAATGGATAAAGAAAAAATTTTAAAAGCTGCTAGAGAAAAAAAGACTATCACCTACAAAGGAGCCCCCATAAGGATGACATCGGACTTCTCAACAGAAACACTTGAGGCCAGAAGGGAATGGCAAGAAATAATCAAAGTAATGCAGAACAAGAACCACAAACCAAGACTACTTTATCCAGCAAGGCTAACATTTAAAATTGAAGGAGAAATAAAGAGCTTCCCAGAAAAAGAAAGCCTGAAGGAATTCATAAAAACCAAACCAATTCTGCAAGAGATACTAAGGAGCCTCTTGTGAACAGTTTAAAGGGAGGAATGAATAGAGCAAAAGAAGAATACAACTTTAAAGAATAAAATGGCAATAAACAACTACATATCAATAATAACCTTAAATGTAAATGGATTAAATTATCCAATCAAAAGACATAGGGTAGCTGCATGGATAAAGAAACAGGACCCATACATATGCTGTCTACAAGAGACACACCTTAAAACAAAAGATGCTCATAGACTGAGGGTAAAAGGATGGAAAAAAATATTTCATGCAAATGGAAATGAAAAAAAAGCAGGGGTAGCAATACTTATATCAGACAAAATGGACTTTAAAACAAAGGCTGTAGTAAGAGATAAAGGAGGGCACTACATAATGATAAAGGGAACAATTCAACAGGAAGATATAACTATTGTAAATATCTATGCACCAAATATAGGAGCCCCGACATACATAAAGCAGACTTTGATGGATATAAAGGGCGAGATTAACAGCAATACTATCATAGTAGGGGATTTCAATACCCCTCTAACAACACTGGATAGATCCTCAAGAAAGAAAATTAATAAAGAAACAGCAGACTTAAAGGATACACTAGATCAACTTGATTTAATAGATATCTTCAGAACTTTTCACCCTAAAGCAGTAGAATATACATTCTTCTCAAGTGCTCATGGTACGTTTTCTAGGATAGACCACATGTTAGGACACAAAAATGGTCTCAATAAATTTAAGAAGATTGAAATCATATCAAGCATTTTCTCTGATCACAATGCCATGAAACTAGAAATTAACCACAAAAGAAAAACTGAAAAATACTCAAACACTTGGAAACTAAATAGCATGATATTAAATAATGAATGGATTAACAATGAGATCAAAGAAGAAATAAAAAAGTTTCTAGAAACAAATGATAATGAGCATACATCAGCTCAAAATTTATGGGACACAGCAAAAGCAGTACTGAGAGGGAAGTTTATTGCACTACAGGCATATCATAAGAAGCTAGAAAAAGCTCATATAAGCAACCTGACCCTGCATCTAAAAGAACTAGAAAAACAACAACAAATAAAACCCAAGACAAATAGAAGGAAGGAAATAATAAAGGTCAGAGCAGAAATAAATGACATAGAGGCTAAGGAAACAATACAGAGGATCAATGAAACAAGAAGCTGGTTCTTTGAAAAGGTAAACAAGATTGATGAACCTTTAACTAGACTCACCAAGAAAAAAAGAGAGAGGACTCAAATAAATAAAATTAGAAAGGACAGTGGAGAAATAACAACTGACACAATAGAAATACAAAGCATTGTAAGAAAATACTATGCAGAACTATATGCCAAAAAATTAGACAATCTTGGTGAAATGGACAAATTTCTTGAATCATATAAACTTCCAAAAATCAATTTGGATGAATCAGAACACCTAAACAGACCAATTACAGCAAATGAGATCGAAACAGTTATCAAAAAACTCCCAAAAAAGAAAAGTCCTGGGCCTGATGGCTTCACAAGTGAATTCTATCAAAAATCCAAAGAAGAACTAACTCCTATCCTCCTCAAGCTATTTCAAAAAATTCAAGAGGAAGGAAGACTTCCAAACTCCTTTTATGAGGCGAGCATAATTCTGATCCCAAAGCCGGGCAAAGACAACACAAAGAAAGAAAATTATAGGCCTATATCCCTGATGAATTTAGACACTAAAATTCTCAACAAAATATTAGCCAACCAGATCCAGCAATATATGAAAAAAATCATACACCACGATCAAGTGGGATTTATTCTGGAGAGGCAAGGCTGGTTCAATATTCGCAAATCAATCAATGTGATTCACCACATAAACAAAAGGAAGGACAAAAATCACATGATAATTTCAATAGATGCAGAAAAGGCATTTGATAAAATCCAGCACCCATTCATGCTCAAAACTCTCAGTAAAGTGGGAATACAGGGATCATTCCTTAACATGATAAAGGCCATCTACGATAAACCGACAGCAAACATCATACTAAATGGACAAAGATTAAAAGCAATCCCCTTACGATCAGGAACCAGGCAGGGTTGCCCACTTTCACCACTCTTATTCAACATAGTTCTGGAAGTCCTAGCTACAGCAATCAGACAAGAAGAAGAAATAAAAGGCATACAAATTGGAAAAGAAGAAGTAAAACTGTCATTATTTGCAGATGATATGATATTGTATATTGAAAACCCTAAAGTCTCAGTCAAAAAACTACTGGACCTTATAAATGATTTCAGCAAGGTGGCAGGATATAAAATTAATACTCAGAAATCAGAGGCATTTCTATACACCAACAATGAAATATCAGCAAAAGAAATTAAGGAAACAATCCCTTTCACTATTGCAGCCAAAAAAATAAAGTACCTAGGAGTAAATTTAACCAAGGAGGATAAGGACTTGTACTCAGAAAATTATAGAACATTGATAAAAGAAATCAAGGAAGATACAAACAAGTGGAAGCACATACCGTGCTCATGGCTAGGAAGAATAAACAGCATTAAAATGTCTATATTACCCAAAGCAATTTATTAATTCAATGCAATATCAATTAAAATACCACTGACATACTTCAAAGATATAGAACACATATTCCAAAAATTCATATAGAACCAAAAAAGAACACGAATAGCCTCAGCAATCTTAAAAAGAAAAAATAAAGCAGGAGGTATCACTCTTCCTGATATCAAGGTTTACTACAAGGCCATTATACTCAAGACAGCCTGGTACTGGCATAAGAACAGGCACATAGATCAATGGAACAGAACAGAGGACCCAGAAATAAACCCACAGCTTTATGGACAACTGATATTTGACAAAGGAGGAAAGAACATACAATGGAGTAAAGACAGCCTCTTTAACAAATGGTGTTGGGAAAATTGGACATCTACCTGCAAAAAAATGAAACTAGACCATCAACTTACACCATTCACAAAAGCAAACTCAAAATGGATAAAAGACTTAAATGTAAGCCGTGAAACCATAAGCATCTTAGAAGAAAACATAGGCAGCAAGCTCTCCGACATCTGTAGCAGCGGTATATTTGCCGATTTATCTTCATAGGCAACTGAAATTAAAGGCAAAATAAATAAATGGGACTATATCAAACTAAAAAGTTTTTGCACAGCTAAAGACAATAGGAACAGAATAAAAAGACAAACCACACAATGGGAGAACATATTCGACAGCACATCTGATAAGGGGTTAATAACTAAAATTTATAAAGAACTTATAAAACTCAACACCAGGAAGACAAACAACCCAATCAAAAAATGGGCAAAAGAAATGAATAGAAATTTTTCCAAAGAGGACATACAGATGGCCAATAGGCATATGAGAAAATGCTCAACATCACTAATCATTAGAGAAATGCAAATTAAAACCACAATGAGATATCACCTCACACCAGTCAGAATGGCACTTATCAGCAAAACAACACAGAATAAGTGCTGGCGAGGATGTGGAGAAAAGGGAACCCTTCTGCACTGCTGGTGGGAATGCAGACTGGTGCAGCCACTGTGGAAAACAGTTTGGAGATTCCTCAGAAAATTAAAAATCGAACTGCCTTTTGACCCAGCTATCCCACTTTTAGGAATATACCCTAAGAACACCATAGCACTGTTCGAAAAGAAGAAATGCGCCCCCATGTTCATGGCAGCATTGTTCACAATAGGGAAGATCTGGAAACAGCCCAAGTGTCCGTCAGAAGACGAGTGGATTAAAAAGCTTTGGTACATATATACTGTGGAATACTACTGAGCCATAAGAAACGATGACATCGGATCATTTATAACAAAATGGATGGACCTTGATAACATTATACGGAGTGAAATAAGTAAATCAGAAAAAAAGAAAAACTGAGAACAGCACGATTACATATATAGGTGGGACATTAAAGTGAGAGTATGAGACATGGACAAGAGAGTGGTGGTTATGGGATGGGGGGAGGGAGGGAAGAGTGGGATAGGGAGGAGGGGAGGGACGCAGGGAAAACCAGATTGAAGGTGACAGAGGACAATTTGACTTTTGGTGATGGGTATGCAACACAATTGAATGATAAGATATCCTGGAGATGTTTTCATTGTACATATGTACCCTGATTTATTGATGTCACCCCATTAGAATTAATAATAATAAAATATATATAAAAAAAAAAACAAAAAAAACCCTATAAAACATTTAAACACTTGGAGGGTATATAGCATGTTATTAAATAATGAATGGGTTAACAATGAGATCAAAGAAGAAATAAAATATTTCCTGGAAACAATTAAAAATAAATGTATAACACCTCAAAGTTTATGGGACACAACAAAAGCAGTCCTTAGAGGAAAGTTCATAGCATTACAGGCATACTGTAGACACAGTAGCCAGGGCCATTATCAGAGCCGCCTGGCTCATGCAGGTTCACATTCGATTCGAACAGTCGGTAATGAAACAATGGAGCCAAGAACTGGTGAGCCTTCAGCTTTAATTCTAGCTTGCACCTGGCAGGCAAGCAAAAACACACAGTGGGCTCCAAAACCCAATTATTCAGTGCTCACAAAGCTACTGACTTTACCAAGTTTCCTAGAATCAAAGGTTTCTAGCTCACCAGACTTATTCACCTCTGTTTCCCATCTCCTTCTCTCTACACAAACTGGCCATTTCCTCAGCACTCCACCATCTTGGCTGCCTCCTCTCCTCCATGTGGCCTTAATTTGTTCTCCTTTCTAATACCTCAGGAACCAAGAAAGCAAGCTCCCTATTGTCCCACCTTATAGTGTAGATTCAAAGCCCTTAATCCAATCTACATACAAGGAAGTCTCTGATACCAAGTCACTTATCTGAGGCATAATGGGAGGATTCCTCATGAGAGTGCACCACCCACATCATCCAATCAGTCAAGGGTGTGGGGAAAAGCTCACTCCTAAAACTTGAACGTGGGTAGCGCCATCTTTCAAAAAAGTGAGCATAATATATTTAATCTGCCCAACACATACCTTAAGAAGCTTGAAAAAGCTCAAATAAATAACTTAACACTACATCTAAATCAGTGGTTCTTAACCTTCTTTGAGGTACCGAACCCACCAGTTTCATATGCGCATTCACTGAACCCTTTTATAGTGATAAATAAAATAAGATTTTTTTTTCCAAATTCAAGACATAGGTATATGTATTTTAACTAGTGCACAAAATGAGCCATGCATGAACATCACCTTGCTCAAAGGACAAAACCAACAAAGTGCGTGAACTCACAACAAATTACGGTATTACTTTATTCTGGCCTCCGTCGCAGAGGTTTCTCCAAACCCCTAAGACTGACTCATTGAACCCCTAGGGTTCAATAGAACCCAGGTTAAGAACCACTGATCTAAATGAACTAGAAAAAGAATAAAGCCCAGAGAAAGTAGAAGGAAGAAAATTATAAAGACCAGAGTGGAAATAAAAAACATAGAGGCTAAAAAACAATAGAAATCAATGAAACCAAGAGCTGGTTTTTTGAAAAGGTAAACAAGATTGATGAACCTTTAACCAGACTCATCAAGAAAAAAAGAGGACTCAAATAAATAAAATTTTAAATGAAAGTGGAGAAGTAACAACTGACACCACAGAAATACAAAGAATTTTAAGAAAATACTATGATCTGTATGCAAAAGAATTGGACAACTAAGGAAAAATGAATAAATTCCTAAAAACATATAATCTTCGAAAACTCAATCTGGAAGAATCAGAAACCTAAACAGACTGATTACAATAAATGAAATTGAAACAGTTATCAAAAATCTCCCAGCAAACAAAAGTCCTGGACCAGATGGCTTCACAGGCGAAGTTTACCAAATATTCAAAGAAGAACTAATACCTATCCTTCTCAAGCTATTCTAAAAAATTTTAAAGGAGGGAAGACTTCCAAATTCCTTTTATGAGGCAAGCATAATCCTCATTCCAAAACCAGGTAAAGACACAACAAAGAAAGAAAACTATAGTCCAATTCCCTGATGAATTTAGATGCTAAAATTCTCAACCAAATTTTAGCAAACCGGATCCAACAATACATGAAAAAATTATACATTATAATCACGTGGTATTTATTCTGGGGAGGCAAAGCTAGTACAATATTTGCAAATCAATCAATGTGATTCATTAAATAAACAAAAAGAAGGATAAAAACCACATGATAATATCAATAAATGCAGAAAAAGCATTTGATAAAATCCAGCACCCATTGGTGATAGAAACTCTCAGCAAAGTGAGAATACAGGGGACATACCTCAAATGATAAACGCCGTCTATGACAAACTGACGACCAACATCATACTCAATGGGAAAATTAAAAACGATCCCCTTAAGATCAAGAAGAAGGCACACGTGCCCCCTTTTACCACTCCTATTCAACATAGTTCTGGAAGTCTTAATTATAGCAATCAAACAAGAAGAAGAAATAAAAGGCATCCAAATAAGAAAAGAAGAAATAAAACTATCATTATTTGCTGATGACATGATACTGTACATAAAAAAAACCCTATAGTCTCAGTCAAAAACTACTAGACCTGATAAGTGAATTCAGCAATAAAATTAATATTCAGAAATCAGTGGCATTTTTATACGCCAACAATAAGCTGTTTGAAAGAGAAATTAAGGAAACAATCCCCTTCACTATTGCAACAACAACAACAAAAAGTACCTAGGAGTAAATTTAACTAAGAAGGTAAAGGACTTGTACTCGGAAAATTATAAGACATTGGAAAAAGAAATCAAGAAAGATACAAACAAGTGGAACCATATACCATGTTCATGGATAGGAAGAATAAACATCATTAAAATGTCTGTATTACCCAAAGCAATCTATAAATTCAATGCAATTCCTATGAAAATACCAATGGCATACTTCAAAGATATAGAACAAATATTCCAAAAATTTATATGGAACCAAAAAAGAACACGAATAGCCTCAGCAATCTTGAAAATAAAGAATAAAGTGGGAGGTATCACACTTTCTAATATCAAGTTATACTACAAGACCATTGTACTCAGAACAGCTTGGTACTGGCATAAGAAAAGGCATACAGATGAATGGAACAGGAAAGGGAACCCAGACATAAACCCATGCCTTTATGATCAATTGATATTTGACAAAAGAGGTAACAGCATCCAGTGGAGTAAAGACAGTCTCTTTAATAAACGGTGTTGGGAAAATTAGACAGGTACACACAAAAAATAAAAAAAAGAAAGAAAGAAACTAGACCACTAACTTACATCATTCAAAAAAAAAAATCAAAATGGATAAAAGAATTAAATATAACTCGTGAAACCAGAAACCATAAATATCTTGGAAGAAAACATAGGCAGTAAACTCTCCGATATCTCTCGTAGCAATATGTTTGCAGATTTTTCTTCATGGGCAAGTGAAAAATACAGGACAGGATAAACAAATGGGACTATATCAAATTGAAAAGCTTTTGCACAGCAAAAGACACCATGAAAAAAATAAAAAGACAACCCACAGAATGGGAGAACATATTCATCAATATGTCTGATAAGGGATTAATAACCAAGATTTATAAAGAACTTCTAAAACTCAACACCAGGTAGGTAAACAATCAAATTAAAAAGTGGGTAAAAGAACTGGATAGACACTTCTCCAAAGAGGACATAGAAGTGGGGATTATTGCTGCACAGGAAGAAGGGATTCCAATATGCCTTCACAATAAAAAAGAGCATCCATCTATCCATATAAGATCATGAAGCAATCCTGATCAATTTTAATCATCATTAACCAACCTTGATAGCTACATGTTTTAAATTGAATTCAGAATACTACCATATAAATTTCTCAAATACCCAGAGATAATTTTCCTGAGAATAAACAGTTGGATACTATACCAAGGTAAGGTTTGGCCTTTAAAAGGAGGTTTGTCTCTGATTCAAAGAAGCTTATGAAATATGAGGACAAAGTTATATGACTGTTTTTAGATAAACAGTCTAGAACAGGAGTGCTCAATACATCGATTGAGATCTACTGGTCGATCAAGAAGAAAGTGTGGGTATATCGCAGGACATTAAAAAGACATTTGTCTTGATTGGCATACAGGGTAGCCAATCTGACGTCTGAACTTTTGACACCGAAAGCATGCGCGTTAAAACGCGCTAACTTGTTCAGTTACATTGCTACGTAGTTAGCCTTCAATTTATTTAAACTAAATACAACAAAGGGTATAAAAATGAGTGCCATAGCTGGTCTGAGTAAAAAGTCTAAAACCTACCACTTTCATACAGAATGGGAGGGGATTTTTTTCACTATGTCATATTCTAAGTGTGTTTGCCTCATCTGTTTGTGTGCCATTGCTATTCCAAAGAAGGAAAATGTGGAGCGGTTTTTTCGGACTGTTCATAAAAACTATGATATTGACTTCACTCTGAAAAGAGAGCTGAGAAGGAGAAAGGTGAAAGAAGAATACACAATGTTAAATAATAATAATAGTAACTTAAATAATGACAATGTAGAAGAAATAAATTTATGTTTTGCATTTTTATTGTAGGTATATCATTTTGACTTGGTCATCTTATAAGTAGCTTGCAAGCTGAAAAAGTGTGGGCACCCCTGGTCTAGAATTTACTTTACTAATTGCATGTTATCTTTTCTAACTTGGACAACATTTATTGTCAATCACTGGTATTTTTTTCTTTTATATTTTGTATGTTTTTGTAAGCCACTATATATATCCTTTGGGAAAATGTGAAATAAACAAAAAAATGAAGCCATTAATAAATTGTACAAATAGTTTACATATCATACTATGATACAGTATTTCTCTTAATGACCTATTTTTTTTTTTTTTACTTTTCTCCGATGTACTAACCCTGTCTCTTTCCTTTCTAAGATGATTTGACAAGATCCTCTATGTAATGTTAGATACTTTTCATCATTATCATAATCAATCTTCAATCTGAAGTTGAGGAAACTGACACTCAAACATGAAATAGCTTTCCCAGTGCCACATAGCTAATAAATAGGCAACTAAGAATTAAACTTGGGCTGTTTGGTTCTAGCGTTGGTGCTTTTAACCACTAGAAAATTCTGTCACACTGTGAAATAAGATATATTAAGAAACCTTGGGAAATTACCTATTGTGCCAAATACAAAGAATTAGAATAGTAAAAGTGAAGCAGTATTGACTTATACCATTATGAAAGGTGGCCTGTGAATTCAGATTTGAGAAGTCAAGGCCAAAGCAGAAAGAATAATTAAATGTTATAAGACTATCATTATTCATAAAACAGAGCTGTCTGGGGAGCTAAAGTCTGAGAAACTTATCTAATAAAAAAGCAACAGGATGACATAGGAGACAATTTCTTCCACAAGATATCGGTAATAAATATGTTACCAAAATGTTCAGGTGTGTTATTTTTAACATCCCTTCTCTATGTCATATCAAAGAACATTCCAGTAAAAGCATTTCTGTAGGGTATGTGTATGTGTGTGTGCAAACTATGTTACAGATCTTTAGCAGTAAAATTTAGCTAATCTAAGTACTGTATCCAGTAGAACTTTTCTTGATGATGAAATGTTCTATATCAGTACAGCAGCTATTAGTCAATGTGTCTATTAAACACCTGAAATGCAGTTAGTGTTATTGAGGAACTGCATTTTATTTTAGATTAATTTTAAAACTTTTTATTTCTTGATTTTAGAGAGAGAGAGGAAAAGAGAGAGAGAAACATCAACTTGTTCCACTTATGTATGCATTCATTGGTTGATTCTTGTGTGTGCCCTAACAGGAGACTGAACACAATGTTGGCATATCAGGACAATGCTCTAACCAACTGAGCTATCCGGCCAGGATTAGAGGAATTGCATTTTAATTTTACTTCACTTTAGTTAGTTTAAATTTAAATAGTCATATAGCTAGTGGCTAACCCACATGACAGGGCTAAACTAGAGGAATGGTTGGACTTAGCATCTCTCAGCTGATTCTCATGGGCAGAATTTCATATTTTTAACAGATGAACAAAATAAAAATTCAACAGTTTTATTCTCTAGTTTCAGCCTAGAGCAAAAGAATTTTGTATTGTCCAACTCGACAGGAATGTAATAATTTTTTTCCAAAGGATCTAACTTGAAACCAATCACCTCTGTATAGAAGTGAACCAAAGAAATACGTTTTAAAAGATACTACTATTGCATAAAATATATTTTTTATTTTATAGTATAATTCTGTTACTCATCAAAATATTTCAGTGCCTCTGATGTGTCAAAGTCTTTGTTTTTGGGTTGGATTGTGAGTTTTTGGAAATGAGTCCCAAATAATTCAAAAATAAATCTGATAAATAAAGTCCATTAAGAAGATTTTATGTGTGTCCTAAACTAATGCATGTAAAAAGGCAAAAAGAACAACTTCACATCTCTCTATGTTGTCTAGGATTCTGAATATGCAAAATCATCTGAGATTCTGCTGCATCATCAAGGCCCTCACATGGTAGGTTTATATACATAAGACTATTAAATTTCCACCCTAAGAAGCATATATAAAGAAATTTTGGTTACATAGCGACCAGGGAATACAGAAAAAAATAATAACCCTTTTGTGTGGCTGTCATTGCCCCTGTGTTCTTTTCCTCTTTATCCGGTTAAGCTATAAAACTGTCCTCAATTTAAAAAGTAAAAGAGAAATAAAGGAAAAAGCTATGATTTCTAGCTAGATATCTACTTGCCAGATGGTGAAGAACTAGGTCTTAGGCACATTCTGTGTGGAAAGAGGAACATGGGATGTCCCTCTCTGAGAACCACAGTATGTATGTGGACAGAGATCTATAAAGACTTACATTCCAGTTTTGGAGCACATGACTCAGCTTTTCCTATATATCTTTCCAGCTAACCTTAGGCACAGACAGCTGTTCTGCCAGACAGATAAAACTACAGAGCCCCAAAGAGAGGAGCGAGAGGGGAGAGGGGCTGCAGGAAAGGTCAGCCATCATCTCAGAATATCAGTCTTGTTCCTTCCAGTCACTGAAATAGAAAGAGCAGGGCCAGAGACGAGCTCCCGGGTCACCAGTCAGAGCTCTAAAGCGCATTTGGAACATTAAGGCTTGGATAAGGAAATGACAATAAACTGATGAAGGCAGGTGAGATTAGAATTGGGGGAAGAGCACCAAAAAAGAGCAACTACTACATACATTTTAAGAAAGCAAAAACATTTGGGGGAAAAAGCAATGGTTGGAAAAATTAATTTTTTAAAAACGTGAATTGAGTTTGGTAGCAAATGGGGTTATTTGGTCATAGTGAGGAGCATAATCCAGGAGTAGCAGTAATTAGATAGGAAAATAGTATTCTAAGAATTTGGTCTCATTTTACATGAGAAATGTTGTGAAAGACAATGCAATGTTTTGCAAGCAAAATTGGATTTCTAAAAATAAATAATATCCAAAAATAGTTTTGAAGAAATGTAGAGGATAGCAAGAATGCAGAAAAAAGTATTAGTCAAATGATAATGATATTAATATTACTAATAGATTAGGCCAAGGAGAGCCAATTAATTGCAAGCACTGAAATTCAATTCCTACAGAACAGTGGCAACTTTCTGGCATCATATACAGAGCAACAATTTAATCATCTGTTCGTTGGTTTGTCCAATTTTTAAAAAATTTAAGCATATTCTTTCACTCAACAAACAGACATTAATTGCCATATGATACTCCAGGTTCAGAGGACTCAATATAAAATTAAGTAGTTCCTAGAAGAGACCCAATATGGTGGCAGAGTAGGTGGAAGTTACTGGAATTACAACTAACTTAAAGATCAGTCATTCTGAATAACCAACTAAAGGCTAGATAAAGAGAAGTCTTATAACCAAGGACAGAAGAAGTCACATAGAGACTGGTAGGAGGGCAGAGATATGAAAGACTGGTCCTACTCCCACAGGTGCCGGCTGAGATTCTGGAGGGAGATCTTAGTTGCGGGGGGTTCCCTCCAACAAGCGTGGGGTCTAAAGCTCAAGCCAGGTTTCCCAAGCCAGACCACCATAGTGGAAAGAAGTACCCACATAATATCGGACTGTGAAAATCATCAGGGAATCTGTACACCAGGGAGAATTGGGGGTCTGCTAGGCACACAGGTGCTCTCTTAAAGGACCAATGCACAAAATCTTGTTCACAGCCATTCACCCAGAGCTCTGGCAAAGAAAGGGCAGATTGTACTAGAGTCAGGTAAAGAGAGTCTGGGATTTGTGACTCAGGATAAAGGTGAAGGAACAGCCACCAGGAATCTTATACTGAGTCATTCTCCCACAATGAGATGCCAGCATCATTACTGAGTGGAGCACTCCCCTTCATATGATATCAGCCTGAGGGAGTGCAACAGCTCCACCCTCTGGGCGCCCTGCTGCTGAGTCGGCTGCTTTGGCTAGGGTGTGGAGGTCTGGGAAGACTCACTGGAGGTCAGTGATTGAGTTGCTGGCTTTGGTACAGGAACCATTTCCTCCCCTTTCTCGGGAATCTGACTGGAGTTTCCTCCTCACAGGAGATTTGCTGGCCCCACCACCCTTCAGGTTCCTAGCCACCCTATCCACATGACACCTGGTGGCTCCACCTTGGCAAGGGCTGGGCAAAATCCAGATAGACTAAGGTGTATGGCTGTGGATTGAGAGCCAAAGCCCCTGCCTTCCCCAAAGTCTGACCAGTACCTCTCCTTCACAGAAGATCCACTAGCCCCATCCTCCTGATGCCCTGTGAGCTCAGGCTCCTCCCAACTGAATCTGGGAAAGACTAAGACAAGGGACATTTTATACTCCCATGCCCAAGCAGTGCAGAGTCCTCCCTTCACACAGCCAAATCTTGGTCTGATATACTCTGTTGGTTTCACCCTGATGACTCTCTCAAACCCTGTTCCACCACAAAGGTGGATGAGCAGCCGTGGGAGGTGCAAGATTTAGTATAACCAGGGACTTTTGCTGAGTTCCTCAGACCCAGCACTGGCACTGAGATTGAACCAGCACTAATCTGGTAAACACCAATTGTTGCTACCTGGTGATTCACTGAGAATGTACCTCATTCAACCTGAGTACCACCAGAGGCACTTTCAGTGACTGAGCCTAACAGGCAGCTGGCAGGTAAAGAAAAGCAGAACAGATCTCATGGTGCCTTAGGACTTTTGCAGATCTTCCCCTCGCCTGGTGCTGGTAATAGCTGGCCTTGGTGGACAGCTTGTTCCTTCCTGCACACACCCAGGTCCAACAGAGGCAGACACAAACTGTGAACCATGTTCTAGCTCTAAACTGATTTCCCAGGGCCCATCAAAGGCAGTGGTTGACACTGGCCTGCACCAAAATCCCTCACAGAAGCCCAGAACCAACACATCCAGTGGTGAGCTTCAGACAACATCAGAATAGGATCAAATAAGCTTCACAAATAGTATATTAAAAAAGAGATCTCAGCAGGCACCAGACCCTGTCAAGAAATATTCTGTGTTGTGTTGTCAGTACCTACACAACAGCTCACACGTTGTGTTCCGAGTTGAGTCACACAGTCAGCCAGACTGAGGGTTGACCCCACAAATGAATCGGCCAATACCAACCGAGACTCAATTACAAAAGGAGAGCCCACATAGAACAAACAAGGGACATTCCTGGAACAACCAGCTCAGATGATCAAGGAGACTGTGCAACTAGACACCACAGGACACCCAATATATAAAGACTCTTCACCAAGACTACAAGTCATAGCAGAACTACCGAACACACAAAAACAAACACAATGAAACAGCCAAACAAGGGAGACAAAGAAACATGCCCAAATGACAGAATAGAAGAAATTTCCAAAAAAAGAAAAGAAAAATAGAGTTCAAATTAATGGTTGTAAGATACTAAAGAAACCTAGTGAGAACTATAATGTACTTAGTGAGAAATATAACATGAAAAAGGACATAGAATCTTTAAAAATAACTGTTCAGAAATGAAGAATACTATCTCAAAAATAAAAAATTCACTGGCAGAAATAAACAGCAGATTGGGAAAAACAGAAGATCAAATCGGTGATTTGAAATACAATGTAGAAAAAAAAACAGCCAATAGAGCAGCAAAAAGTAAAAATCTTTAAAAATGAGGATAGGTCAAGGGGCTTTTAGGACAACATGAAACCTAACAACATCTTCATCATAAGGATATCAGAAGGAGAAGAGAGAGAACAGGAAATCAAGAACCTATTGGAAAACATAATAACTAAAATCTTTCATAACCTGCTGAGGGTAGAAGACATACAAGTTCAGGAAGCACAGAGAGGCCCACACCAAGACACATCATAATTAAAATGGCACAGGTTAAAGACAGAATTTTAAGTCGCGAGAGGAAGACATTTAGTTGCCAACAATGCAACTCCCATTAGACTGCGCCAGCTGATTTCCTAGCAAAAACATTTTAGGCTGGAAGGGACTGCCAAGAAATATCTAAAGTGATGAAAAGCAAAGACATACAAAAGACTACTTCACCCAGCAAGCCTATCATTTAAAATTGAGGGAGAAATAAAGAGCTTCCTAGTCAAGAAAAAGCTAAAGAAATCTGTTAGCACAAAACAAGAGTCACAAGAAATGTTTAAGGTGTTTCTTGAAGAAGAAGAAGAAGAAGAAGAAGAAGAAGAAGAAGAAGAAGAAGAAGAAGAAGAAGAAGGAGGAGGAAGAGGAGGAGGAGGAGGAGGAGGAGGAGAAGAAGAAGAAGAAGAAGAAGAAGAAGAAGAAGAAGAAGAAGAAGAAGAAGAAGAAGGAGAAAAGAAAACACAAGAGGAACATAGTTAAAAGAATTAAAATAGCAATAAATATATACTTATCAATAATTACTTTAAATGTGAATGGCTCTAATGCTCCAATCAAAAGGCACAGTGTACCTGAATGGATAAGAAAGCAAGACCCAAATATATGTTATCTACAAAAGACCTACCTCAGATTAAAAGATAGACACAGTTTAAAAGCAAAGGGATGAAAAAAGATATTTCATGTAAATGGAAATGAAAAATAAAATTGGAATCAAGATGTAACATTCTTATTTACGACCTGTGTGATATAATAACATTGATTTAGTTTTCAGAAAATGACACTGAATGGGTAATTAGCATCTATTGATTAGATTTCATAGTATTTTAAATAATTTGGAGAAGCAGGCATGCACAAACCGAATGATACAAGAAGCCAGGACAAAGTCTATAGTCAGAAATAAAAAAGAACACTACATAAAAAGGGAGCAATCCAGCAAAAGGATATAACCCTTGTAAACATTTATATACCCAACTTAGGAGTACCTAAATATGTAAAACAAATTAATATGGACATATGGAAAGATTGAGAGGAACACAGTCATAGTAGGAGATTTTAATACTCAACTGATATCAATGGATAGATCTTCCAGACAGAAAATAAACCAAAAAATGGTGACCTTAAATGACACACTATATCAGATGGATTTAGTTGATATCTTCAGAGCATTTCACCCCAAAGCAGCAGCATATATATTCTTTTCAAATGCACATGGCATATTTTCTAGAATAAACCACATGTTAGGACACAAAATAAATCTCAATAAATTCAAGAAGACTGAAATCATTTCAAATATCTTCTTTGACCATAATAGTGTGAAACAAGAAACCAATCACAAGAAAAGAAACCTGAAAAACACACAAAGATATAGATGCTAAATATCATGTTACTAAACAGTGAATGGAATATCAATGAGATGAAATACGAAGTCAAAAGAGATTTCTGAAACAAATGAAAATAAGAACACAACAACCCCAAATCTATGGGACACAGTGAAAGTAGTCCTAAGAGGGCAATTCAGAACATTACAACAAGCCTATCTCAAGAAACAAGAAAATCTCAAATAAAGAATCTAACATTATTACACTTAAAGGAACTTGAAAATTAACAAAAACAAAACCCAAAGTGAGTAGAAAGAAGGAAATAATAAGAATCAGAGCAGAAATAAGCAAAAACATCTAAAAAGAATTACAAAAGATCAATGAAATCAAGATCTGGTTCTTTGAAAAGATAAACAAGGTTGACAAACATTTAACCAGACTTCTCAATGAACAAAATAACCCAAATAAAACCAGAAGTGAAAGAGGTAAAGTAACAACACCAAAGAAATAAAAAAGATGTAAAATATTATAAACAAGTACATGCCAACAAATTAAACAATCTGGATGAAATGGATAAATCTCTAGGTGCATACAATCTTCCAAAACTGAATCAGGATGAATAAGATTATCTAAATAGACATATTATAACTAGTGAAATTAAATGAAAAAAATACTCCCAACAAACAAAAATCCTGAACCAGATGGCTTCACAGGCGAATTTTACCAAATGTTCAAAGAATACCTATATCCATCCCAAACTATTATAAAAAACTCAAGAGGAAGAAAGAGCCCCCAAGTTCATTTTACTAGACCAGCATTACCCTAATTCCAAAACCAGATAAAGACACCACACACAAAAAAGAAAAAACTATAGGCCAATACCTCTGATGAACATAGATGTTAAAATTCTCAACAAAATATCAACAAACTGGATCTAGCAATATATTAAAAAGATCATACACCATGATCAAGTGGGATTTATTTTGGAAATGCAAGGTGGGTAGAACATCCACAAATCAATAAACATAATACACCACATAAACAAAACAGAGGATAAAACCACATGATCATTTGATAAAATCTAGCACTCATCTATAATAAAAACTGTCAGCAAAGTGGAAATACAGGAAAGATATCTCAACATAACAATGGTCATATATAAGAAACCTACAGACAACATTATACACAGTGGACAAAAAAAAAACAAGTGTTCCCCTTAAAATCAGGAAGAAGAAAGGGAGAGTCATTTCATTGTACATTGTATTAGAAGTCCTAGCCACAGCAATCAGACAAGAAATAAAAGGCATCCAAACTAGAAAGACGGGAATAAAAATGTCATTATTTGTAGATGACATGACACAGTATATAGAGAACCCTAAAGATTTCACCACAAAACTACCAAAACTGATAAATTAATTCAGTAAAGTGGCAGGATACAAAATGAAATCAGTCGTGTTTTCATACACCAATAATGAACAATCATAAAGGAAAATTGATAACATAATCCTATTCACAATTCAAACAGAATAAAATACCTAGGAATAAATTTAATCATGGATGTAGAAGACCTGTACTGAGAAAATTATAAGACACTGAAAAAGATACAAATAAGGGGAAACATATATCATGTTCATGTATAAGAAGAATTAACATAATTAAAATGTCCATACTAGGACGGCAAGATGGTGATGGAGTAAACGGACGTACCAACTTCCAACTAACAAAACCAAAGTGGATTATAACTTAATTTTGAGAACCATCATCTAGATAAACAAACTTTGAACTAAACTAAGTGGACTCTTCAAACAAGGAACACTGCAGAAGCCACATTGAGACTGGTAGGAAAAGCAAAAACGTGGAGAGGGCTGCCCAGCTCCCCAGAGAGAACGGCAGCCCGGAGAGACCCACGTGGTGGGAGGAGAGTTTGGTGGAGACGGAGGGACCTGGGTCCCAGGAACAAAGCCCCAGCCTGCAGCCCCAGAGAATAGAAGAGGCATTTAGACAGTATTGAGCTGTGAAACAAGTGAGGATACTGTTTGTGAGAAAGAGACAGTTTTCTCAGACCCAAGATTCTTCTTAAAGGGAAAGCACAGAAAACCTCTCTCACAATTAATCACCCGGGGCTCCGGGGAACGGGGACAGAGGAGAGGATCAGAGCAGCGGGAAGATAGTTTGAACTGAAGGCACAAGGAGAAACACTCTGAGGGACAGCCACCCTAACCCCTGGGCTAAGTCACTTCCCTAATCATAAATGAATATTTCCCCTGGAACTAGCAATACCAGCAAAGGGAGACAGGACACCAGCCAACCAAGCTCTCCTGCGGCACTTAGAGAAGAGCTGCTTAGACGGAGGGAGCTTCAAGGACTATAGTATGGAGTGTTAGGGTCTGAGCTGCAGTGCACCTACCCACACTGCTGAGGGCTTGCTAGAGGAACGATGGTGGCAGGACGCTGAAACGCGCCCAGCCGGTGTGAGCTCGGTCTAACACAGCAGGGGTGGAGGGGACACGCAAAAGCGGTCCGGCAGCTGCGGGCCCAACTGTAGCCCCACCTGCAGGGCAAAAGAGGGAGGCCAGGAACAGGAAGAGAGCTGCTCTATGACCCTGGACCCTGCAAAAGCCAGCCCTGACCCCGGGGGCTAGGACCAGGAACAGGCGAAGACTAGCGGCTGAGCGCATGCAAGCACAACTGTCCGGCCCGAGAAACGGTGCTTTGCCGTCCTGCGTGCGTCAGTTGGCTCTGAACGCAGGGGCTCAGCCGCAAGCTTCCTGGATGAGCAAAAGCTCGCAGCTGAGCACACGCCATCAGCCTCGCCAAGACCAATAAACTGTGGTGTAGGATCCTGCGCAAGTGGGCCCTAGCCTCGTGGGCGGGACTAAAGCTCCAGACGGGCAGAGGCTCACAGCTGAGTGCACGTCAGCAGCCCTGTCCAATCTGAGAAATTGTGGCGATCAGGCTCTGACTGCAGGGGCTGGGGGAATGCCCGGGAAAAGGCTGGGTCCGCAGCTGAGCAAAGGTGCTCACCTCTACCCTTGGTACATAGGTTTGTGGTTTGAGTGCAGTGCGCAACCCAACCTGTGGGGGCAAGGCGAAGGCCCAGGCAGGCTGAGGCTTATAGAGCCGGGCACCAGAACACAGCCCCTCCCACAGAGGAGAGGCAGAAATCACAGCAACAGCCACAGTGGGGAGGTGCTGGCTACGCCCATAACCAAAGGCACAAGGCAGAGGAAGAGGGGTGGCAGGCCTGCAGACAGACCACACAAAGAGAACACAAAGGCAACACCCATTGGACTCCAGTGGCCACAACCTTCTTATACACAGAAACAATAGGCAGGCAGAGAAATGCAACCCAAATGAATCAAGAGAAATCTTCAGAGAAGGACCGGAATGAATGAGATATAACCAAATTACCAGATACAGAATTTAAAATAATGATAGTTAGGATGTTCAAAGAGCTTAGAGCAACAATGGATACTCATTACGAACACCTAAATAAAGAGATAACAAGTATAAAAAAGGAAATTGAAATAATAAAAATGAATCAGACAGAAGTGACAAATACAGTATCAGAACTGAAGACAACAACGGAAGAAATAAAAAGCAGGAAGGATGAAGCTGAGGAACGAATCAGCAAGTTAGAGAAGAAAATAAACAAAGGCACAGAAGCAGAGCAGAAAAAAGAAAAGAGACTCAAAAAATCTGAGGAAACTCTAAGGGAGCTCTGTGACAACATGAAGAGGAATAACATCTGCATCTTAGGGGTTCCGGAAGAAGAGAAGAAAGAACAAAAAATAGAAACTTTGTGCAATCAAATCCTAGCAGAACACTTCCCTAAATTAAGGCTGGAAAACATTTCACACGTTCAAGAAGCACAGAGAACTTCATTAAAGAGAAACCCAGAGAAATCTACACCAAGACACATCATAGTTAAAATACCAAATCTAAGGGATAAAAAGAAAATTTGAAAAGCTGCTAGAGAAAAAAAGGCTATCACCTACAAAGGAGCCCGCATAAGGATAACATCCGACTTCTCAACAGAAACACTTGAGGCCAGAAGAAAATGGCAAGAAATATTCAAAGTAATGCAGAAAAGAACCTACAACCGACACTACTCTCTCTATCAAGCAAGGCTAACTTTTAAAATTGAAGGAGAAATAGAGCTTCTCAGAAAAAAAAAAACAAAAACTCAATGAATTCATTAAAACCAAACCAATTCTGCAAGAGATGCTTAGGGGTCTATTGTGAACACTTCAAAGGGGAAAAAGAATATAGCAAAAGAAAAAGAGCTTTAAAGAATAAAATGGCAATAAACAACTACATATCAATAATAACCTTAAATGTAAACGGGTTAAATGATCCAATCAAAAGAAATAGGGTAGCTGTGTGGATAAAGAAACAGGATCCATACATATGCTGTCTACAAGAAACACACCTTAAAACAGAAGATGTACATAGAATGAAGGTAAAAGCATGGCAAAAATATTGACAAAGGAGGAAAGAACATACAATGGAGTAAAGACAGCTTCTTCAACAAATGGTGTTGGGAAAATTGGACATCTACCTGCAAAAAAATGAAACTAGACCATCAACTTACACCATTCACAAAAACAAACTCAAAATGGATAAAAGACTTAAACATAAGCCGTGAAACCATAAGCATCTTACAAGAAAACACAGGCAGCAAGCTCTGACATCTGTAGCAGCAATATATTTGCCAATTTATCTCCACAGGCAAATGAAATAAAAGGCAAGATAAACAAATGGGACTATATCAAACTAAAAAGTTTTTGCACAGCTAAAGACAATAAGAACAGAATAAAAAGACAAACCACACAATGGGAGAACATATTTGACTACACGTCTGATAAAGGGTTAATAACCAAAATTTATAAAGAACTTGTAAAACTCAACACCAGGAAGACAAACAATCCAATCAAAAAATGGGCAAACGAAATGAATAGAAATTTCTTTAGAGAGGACATACAGATGGCCAATAGGCATATGAAAAAATGCTCAACATCACTAATCATTAGAGAAATGCAAATTAAAACCACAATGAGATATCACCTCACACCAGTCAGAATGGTGCTCATCAGCAAAACAACACAGAACAAGTGCTGGCGAGGATGTGGAAAAAAGGGAACCCTTCTGCACTGCTGGTGGGAATGCAGACTGGTGCAGACACTGTGGAAAACAGTTTGGAGATTCCTCAAAAAAGTAAAAATCGAACTACCTTTGACCCAGCTATCCCATTTATAGGAATATACTCTAAGAACGCCATAGCACTGTTTGAAAAGAAGAAATGTGCCCCCATGTTCGTGGCAGCATTGTTCACAATAGCGAAGATCTGGAACCAGCCCAAGTGTCCGTCAGAGAACGAGTGGAGTAAAAAGCTTTGGTACATATATAATATGGAATACTACTCAGCCATAAGAAATGATGACATCGGATCATTTACAACAAAATGGATGGACTTTGATAACATTATATGGAATGAAATAGGTAAAATAGAAATAAAACTGAGAACAGCATGATTTCATACATAGGTGGGACATAAAAGTGAGACTATGAGACATGGACAAGAGTGTGGGGTTACGGGTCGTGTGGAGGGAGGAGAGGGTTGGAGAGGAGGGAGGAGAGGGGCACAAAGAAAACCAGATAGAAGGTGACAGAGGACAATTTGCCTTTGGTTGATGGGTATGCAACATAATTGAATGATAAGATAACCTGGAGATGTTTTCTTTGAACATATATACCCTGATTTATTAATGTCACTCCATTAAAATTAATAAAAGAAAAAAAAGTCCATACTATCTAAAACAATCTATAGATTCAACACAATTCCTATCAAGATAGCAATGGCATCTTAAACAGAACTAGAACAAAAACTGCAAAAATTCATATGGAACCACAAAAGACCCCAAATAGCCACAATGATTTTGAGAAAAGAAAAGAAAGTGGGAGGAATCACACAACCTGATATCAAACTATACTAACAATGTCACAGTAATCAAAATGATTCTCACATAAAAACAGATATACATATCAATGCAACAGAATATCTACTGAGTCCAGAAATAAACCTGTGCCTTTGTTGTCGATTAATATTTGATAAAGTAGGCATAAGTATACCATGGGGTAAAGATAGTCTATTCAATAAATGGCAAAAATCAAACAGATACATGCAAAATAAATGATACTGGACTGATTCTTATACCATACACAAGAATAAACTCAAACTGGATTAAAAACTTAAATGTTAGACTCAAAACCTTAATGATCCTAGAAGAAAACGTAGGCAGTAAAATCTCTGACACTTCTCATAGCAGCAGTTTTTCTAATATACCTCCTCTGGTATGGGAAATAAATGAAAAGGTAAATAAATGAAACTACATCAAACTAAAAAGTTTTTGCACAGCAAAGGAAATCATAAACAATTGGAGAAAACACCAATCAGATGGACGAACATACTATTCAATGATACATTTGATAAAGTGTTAATAACCAAGTGTTTATAAAGAACTTATAAAACTCAATACCTGAAAAACAAACAATTCATTTAAAAAGTGGCAAAGTATCTGAACAGACACTTCTCCAAAGAGGTCATAGAAATGGCCAACAAACATATGAAAAGATGCTCAGTGTCACTAATTATAAGAGAAATGCAAATTAAAACCACAATGAGATATCACCTCATACCTGTCAGAGTAACTACCATCAATAAATCCACAAACAACAAGTGTTGGTGAGGATGTAGAGTAAAGTGAGCTCTCATACCCTGTTGTTGGGAATGCAGGGTAGTGTAGGTACTGTGAAAAGCAGTAGGAAATTACCTCAAAAAATTAAAAAATGGAACCCAGCTATTCTATCTCTGTGAGTATAGCCAAAAAACCCTGAAGTACTAATTTGAAAGAATATATGCACCCCTATGTGTATTGCAGCATTTTTTACAATAGTCAAGATATGGAAGCAATCCAAGTGTCCATCAATAGAAAAGTGGATAAAAAAGCAGTAATACACACACACACACACACACACACACACACACACACACACACACACACACACACACACACACACTGGAATGCTATGTGGCTATAAAAGAGAAGGAAATCTTACCTTTTGCTACAACATGGAAGGACCTGGAGAGCATTATGCTAAGTGAAATAAACCAGTCAGAGAAAGATAAGTATATGATTTGTCATAGGTAAATCTATTGAACAAAATAAACTAACAAACAAAATTCAAACAGACTCATAGATAGAGAACAGACTGACAGCTATCAGAAGAGTTGGTTCAAGGTTAGATGAAAACAGTAAAAGAAGTAAGCAAATAACAGACTCATGGACACAGAAAACAGCATGGTGATTACTGTAGAGGAAGTGGCGTGAGGGGAAGTAGAAGAGGGTATAAAAAAGATATAGGGTGATCAAAGAAGACTTGACATGGGATGGTGAACACATAATACAATATACAGATGACGTATTATATACTTATATGCCTAAAACCTATATAATTTTATTAACCAATGTTACCCCATTAAATTCAATTGAAATAAATGGTTCCTGTTTCAAGAAATGTACAGTGCAGTGGGATGGAGGTGGGGCAAGAGAGTTGACTATTTTATATTCGCCAGGCTTCTAATAAAATATTTTACATTTATCCTTATGAAATCTACAGCCTAAATTTACACTGTGGGTATTGTTATTGCTGTTTGACAGGTGATGGATCAAGATTCAGGAAAATTAGTTCTCTTGCCAAACATTATATAAGAAAGAAATGACAGGTCTGGGACAAACCAAGGTCTTTGTTGGAAGTCCACTATTTATCAAATTGAAGTTATGTGAATATTTGCCATAAAAATATAATGCATATTTTCCAAGTTAATACATGTAAAGCACTTAGAACAGTGCCCAACATATCATAAATGCTACATGTCCTTAATCAACATCACTACTGTTTTCATTATTTGTTAAAGAAAGCATGGGGAGAAATCTTATTTATTCAAAATTAAGCAAGAGAAATATAATTCAGCAGAATGTAAAATGTGCAGAAAATTCTCAAATTAAATAATTTACTTCACAAAATGTTTCCCATTAGAGTTTGTCTCAGTTTCATGTTACCTGGCAGAATGTCTTTACTCTGCCTTGACACTGAGAGGTACTTGGGTAAAAAAAAAATACAGAGTAGCATGCAGTAGTGTCACATCTCTCTGGAGAATCCACTACACCAAGAGATAAATTACAGAAATTTATCAAAGTAACTAAGGAGTGTTCTAAGCCCCTACATCTTGACTGCAGTCACAAGTGGGAAAAGGTAGGAAGTCTGTGAAAGCATTCCAACCTGCCTGCTCTTTGCATTAGTTTTTCTATGAAAATGGTTTGCTGTGGCACAAAAAAACTAAAACCAGGTTTACTTACAAGATAAGGACAGAAACGAAATGAATATTAACTACAATAAAAAGGAAATGCTGAAGACACACTTAACACAAACCATACTTGGAAGAAAATAGTAATGACCTATAATCTTGCATTTAAATTTTCCATTGTTATAGAACCACCCACATGGATAATTGCAACTAAAATTAGACAGGAATTGGCACCACTCAGGCTGGCATATTTAGATGTCCAAGAACAAATACAAAGAAATATAAATTGAGCACTAAAGGCCAGGTCTTTTACAACCTTAATTACCTAAGCAATAGTAGGGCTGAGAAAGTGCTTTCCAGGATTAATTATTTCCTAAAAGCAAGCAAACAATACTATATCTATGCAATGTACTCATAGAAATAATAATGCAGTGATCTAATGTATCACTCCTCAGGTTTTTCTCTTCCACTTACAGTGCAGAGAGGGATAACATTCTGCTAAGCAATGTACTGTTTCTGAAAGAAATGGCTATACCTAGAACAATGCCACATAACTCAGTAATTTATACATTCTATAAATAAGAAAGACCCTACTAGAATTCTGTTACCATATATTTCTTCTAGTTTATAGTTTAGGCACTGAATCTGAGTAACAGAAAAACCTGGTCACAAGGATCTCTTAAATCTAGCAAACCTAAACACGCTATTTCAATTTTGATCAGTGTCTAATTATATGATGAGATCCTATTTAGTGGGGGCATGGTTACCTTACTATTTCTTATTTTGTATTGCAACTCTACAGAGAAGAGCCACCAAAGTTTGCTCACCCAGATAATAGCTTGCATTGCTACAAAGTATTCTTCCAACGAGAAAGGAGGAAAACGGTTCTGCAATAAAAATCATGGCAATGGAACTTGTAGCTTACTAATAATGATTTGGTCGTTATAAATACCACCAATGTTTCCCTGAAATACAAATTGGGTTACTGCAGTAGGAATTCTCTGAACAGAGCCTCAAGAATTTCTGTTTATCGGTCCAAGTTCAAAGCACTAAGTTGAAATTGAAGTGGTGTGAACAGTGAACAAGTAGATTCAGGCTCTGGTACTACCTCTACTCATAGCAGGAGGTGGGAGAGCTAAAATTTATACATATTTACAACTTTTAAGATATCTGATTTCACTGACTCCCAGAGTCATTGTGAAGGAAACAAAATTACTTATGTAAAGTGCTTCAAAAACTTGTGATATTAAGTAAACAGAAATTATTCTCTTCCTACCTCCTGCTTTTCCATGGCTCAACTGTTTCCTCTATGAGAGAGATATGGTCTATGTACAGAGAAAATGAATATACCCTCTCAACCATTTGAAATTTATCTACTAGGAGCACTGTATCACCCTTTCAGACAGTAGAAACTCTTTTCTTTAGTAAAAAAAAAATAATCAAAAAGCCCTGAATCCCAGAAGTTATGCAACTTGCATAAAATTACAAAAAAATCAATGAGACCACGTGCCCAAGAAATCATTTCTTCAGTCCGTAAGGGCAAAAAGATAAGGACAAAACTTGACATGGGGTTAGAAAATGTGATTTCTCTTAGGTAGCTGTCCTTAGAGTTTTTTTTCATTTTCTTATTCTCCATTAACTATGACCACATAGTTATTTTATGTAATTTTATTTGTGAAAAATGTGTTGATTTTCCTACCTCCTTTTAGTTGTTAGTGCCTGAGAACAGGCCACACACTCCCATCTGGGCTATAGCACTTTTTGAGGTTCCAATCTCCAGACACAGGGGAACAAATAACCATAGGTAAAAACAGCGTTTTGCAAAAGTTATAAATAATGCAGCATAATCTGAAGCAAAAAATAATGAAAACATACAAGAAAAAATATGAATTTTTACCATTAATAAAAAAGAGTCAACATTTAGCTCCAATACTTTTGAAATTATGATTTTATTTTAGAAATTCTTGTAATACTTGTCTGTTTTCCATTTAATCACCTATAAGACACACACACGCTCTCTCTCACACACACACAATTAGAGATCAAAGCCCCCAAAAAACAAAAACTAAGAGTTGGATCATGTGAATGAAGTCTCATTATTATTGCATTTGCAATGGCTGAATTACCCAGCATTCAAAGAGATCCCCTCATGCAGAAGACTTCAGATTAACTCCATGAACTTTATTTTTCAGTTAAGTTTAATACATTGGTACTTGACTTTGGCTTTAGTTAGAGAAATTTCCATTTGCAGTGTTTTCCTACTTTATAACAATAGTAACAATGCCAATCCCCTGCTTCACAAAGAAAATTTGACAGTCGGTGGGAGTATATGGTGTATGGTGGGGAACTTAATGGAGTTATTTCTTTTTCTCCATAACCCAACCCATCCACCCATGAGCAATCTTTTCCTGGCTTGCTGGGTCTAAATGCACTAGCTCACACAAGCCATGTTTTTTCAAAAAGAAGGAGAGAGGGAAAACCAGAAAATGAGCCGGGAGCAGTCTTGTTAGTACTAACAGATGATGAAAAGTCTCAGCAGAAAATGACATCAGCAAGAAA
This sequence comes from Rhynchonycteris naso, assembly GCA_037038555.1. Lineage (NCBI taxonomy): Eukaryota > Metazoa > Chordata > Mammalia > Chiroptera > Emballonuridae > Rhynchonycteris > Rhynchonycteris naso. The sequence goes on from CM072999.1 coordinate 97,883,872, forward strand.
AAACTTCTGATGTTGCCTGAAAATGAAAACCATCCTCACAATAAAATTTTTCCACATTTTCTCACATTTTTACTATTCTCCTATGTCAGGAAAAAAATGTATCTGTTGATAGAATGTGGGTTAAATATAAAAGAAACCAGGTTATGTTTACATCAAACTACATAGAGAAATTTAATTTTTGATGAAGAAAAACAGAACGTTTGGGTAAATGAGTCTTCACAGTAAAATCCTAATGTTTAAATGAAAATTCCCACAGTATGAAACGCAACAGAGGGGACACCCAGTGCTTTGTGCCCCTAGTTCTTTGCCCACTGAAGTTTGAATAAAACTGATCCCGAACCATACCCCCAGAAAGGGTCATATTCCCTGACCAATCGCAGCACTTCATTGTCTTCAAGGACTTCTTAAAAAATGAGTGTGATCTGAGCTCCCATGGGCCCATGGCCTGAAGTGTCTTACTAGCTATCACTGGTCTTGTCTCACATAATGCAATCCAAACCTGTCCATGCCATAGGCACTAATATTTTGTCAGGGCTGAGTAAATGCATCGCAAGGAAACTTAAACTTCAGTTACCTTTTGAGTCCAAACAATTTCATTTAAAAATCAGTATTTTTATAAAATTTTATATATATGATCATTTCTAATATAACAGCCAATAATCAACCAACTGCTACATGTTGAGAAAATATATACTTCTCTATGGTAACAAGAGAATGAGGAGAGGAGAAGAGATTGCCGATCAATGGCAAGGCCAGGGGAAAGGTGAATCCGCACTAAGCCGCACAGGCAGGGCACTGTGTGTCTAGCAGTCATGTGTGACTCAGGAACAGGAATGGCAAAAATGCACGGTGAAGTAATATGAATGACCTACAGTCATTAAGGTCCTTGGAGGCTGTGGGAGAATACAAGGTAGCTGAAACTATCAGTGATGTAAGACATGCATGGAGTGGGCAGGTGCTGTGGGGAAAAGATAGGGACAAGTACAGTCCAGATATGGGAGTGAGTTAGTGCTTGGAAACTAGTGAAAAAGACAGGGAACAGAAACGTGTACTTGGTCACCATGGACAAAATGGAACAGTATGGCCAAATGGGCGACCTCAGTGCTGGAGAAATTCTTTATGGGTGAGGTAAGGTGTGGGCCTGTGCTGCAGGTGACCAACAACCAACAGCAATGACAAGTTATCTGAGAGGTTATAAACACACATACCCATGATGCCAAAGATGACAGGGTACAGAATATTGGAAGAAAGATTAGGAGTCTGATGCTAAAGTTTTGATCACCATGACTACAAAGAAATGAGGCTTCAAGGAAGTAAACTGTCTCAATGCAGTATTAAAAAGATGACGATATAACTAGTGAAATAGGTATCACTGGAACTGGAGGGTGGTCCAGATAATAACCAGAAATGGAACTAGGAATTGAGAATCATTTCACTCAATTCCTCAACTAAGATTGGAGGAAAATGAGCAGCAGAGCCTCCCAGACCAAAGGGAGTGCAGCGTCACCCCGGAGAGCCTGGCTGCAAGTGAGGCAAGAAGCCGGGAAGTAGAAGTGGGCACCTCGTCACAAGGCCCTGGGGGCCTACAAAGGGTATGGGAAAGAGGAAGCAGGAGAGAGAAGAAAATGGGTTGTAAAAAGGAAGCTTGGGAGGTGTTAAAGAAAAGGTATTTCAAACATTTATTGAGAAAGTTACAATACTAAGCATTAGGGTAGGAGAGAAGCTAGAAAGAAGTTGACAAAGTTTACAAAGGAGTTTACAATAAAGGTTAGAGATCTAAACATAACTGAATATATGTGAAATTAAATACACACAACTTACTACTTTAAGGGTTAAAATGACTTGGAGTCAGTGGGGTTCTGTGCAGAGATGGGATTCAAATAATTTAACATCAGGTTCTCTGCCCTAATGACCATTTTAAGTATAAAAAAAAGACCAAAAGGTAGTTTATTATTATATGCATTTAATACTTAAATAAGAATAATAAAAGAGGTACACAAAACTAGATTATGTTATAAGAGTTTTAAAATATTGCCTGATCAGGCGGTGGTGGCGCAGTGGATAGAGCATCAAACTAGGACACAGAGGACCCAAGTTCGAAACCACAAGGTCACTGGCTTGAGCATTAAGGTAACTGGCTTGAGCCCAAGGTCGCTGGCTTGAGCAAGGGGTCACTCGCTCTGCTGTAGCCCCCTGGTCAAGGCACATATGAGAAAGCAATCAATGAACAACTAAGGAGTCACAACAATGAAGAATTAATGCTTCTCATCTCTCTCTCTTCCTGTCTGTCTGTCCCTATCTGTCCCTCTCTCTGTCTCTATCATACACACACACAAAATTTTTTTAATATTAATGAAAAAATATTAAACAATACCTCAACAAAAAACAATAAAACTGTTATTTAAGACATTCCCATATTGCTTCTTGATTGGTGTCCTCACTTGCAATTATTTTCACTTTTGGATGGAATGAAGATGACTATGGTTGCTTAGAATACACTCTTGTGCAGATGAACGTTCAAAAAGAGTAAGGAATGTAAGTTTGTGATTTCCACACTTGGCCGCTGCCCAGGCACCCACCTGTGAGAGAACCCTGATTACAAGTGCTATTTTAACAACGAGTTCACCAAACTCAGCAAAAAATTAGGTATGGGTTCTGCTGAGCCAGTGTGAATCTGCTGAATCCTACCCCTGGCTATGTGTAGTGAAAAAAGGGTTCAAGGCCTCCAAACTCAAAATGGAAACTGTGCTGTTACAGAATGGTTCCTTTTAAATACCAATGATCCTGTGAAGGGTCGGACAGGCCGTCCTTCTCCTGCAGCTGGGTAAACGGGTGAGAAAAAGGGCTGCCCTTAAATGCTCTCTCAGCATTTGCAGTCGGGGAGTGAGGGGGAGCTGAACCATCAGGGTGGATGGGAAAAGACAGAAGATGGGCACAGCGTGTCCGGTAGTGATGGAAGAGGAAAGGCAACTGCGGCTCCTTATCCGGCCCAGGCGCTCCAGGGCAGCACCGGGGAGAGGCGCACATGCAGTCCCTGGCCTCACACAGCACACCCACACACAGCTTGTGTCGGGTCTGTCTGCCACTAGTCCATGGCACTTGATAACAAAAGTAAAATGGAAAGAAAAATAAATTAGATTTAGAAATGTAATTTTAAAAATCCTCATATATTTCTGGACATTGCCACAAGGAAAAATAGACTCATAAAACACATTACTTTACCCGCAAAGTAGCCTGGCACTGAGTTTAATGTGAATTTGTGAATTGTGGTGAAAAGAGATCCAGGCCATGATTTCCTTGAGTAATTTATTTCAGGTAGCCCCTAGTGTTCAGAAACAGGAAACTTACAAAACGACATGTCTAGGCACTAGTTCTGTGAGGCCAGGGTGCAGTAAACCAATGTTAAAAGAGCCAAAGAAAAGTAAAACAGAAGACCCAGTCAAAACAAGTGATTTTTCCAAAAAATTTAACAAAAAACTATGAAAGGTTATCCTTTTTTGGTTTTCTTTATTTAGCAACTGGCAACCCTATAAACAACAGTACAATTTGTTTTCTTGGACTATCTACCCAATGAATATGTGGCAATTCCAGGACCTCACACAATGGTAGGTGATCAACAAAGACTAAGTGAATTGGACTTAATCAAATGAAAGACCAACTGAATTATAATTATAATCTGTGCATCCAAGTACTGGGCTCAGAACTAATTGAGGAACTTGAGGAAATGAAGTCTAGAATTATTAAAGCTAATGGAGCCCCTTTAGTCAAAGAGACAGCAAGCAAAGAGGGTAAGGGGGAGAAAGGAGTAATGCAATCCGAGTTTCTCAATGACTCAATCTTAACAAAAATAAACCATAAAAATCTGAACCTCTTCAGAATATTGTACTGATTGTCACAAGGATCCTTGCTACAGCTGTTCTCTGGCACTTTTTAAAAAATTAATTAAATAGATCCATTTTTTCTGTATTGATAGGCACAATCCTAACTTCTACATCCTAAACAAGAAATACAAATTTGGGCAGAGGGACAGGCAGCCATTTCTCAGGGAGTTAGTTAGCTAGTGTCATGTGGCAGAGCCTGGCCCTCTGGAACCGCTGACCTCTGGTTTTCAACTTGGTCTTGGCTCACAGCAACTGGACATTTGACTTAACTAAAGCAATGGTTTCTTAGCCATGCTATTATTTCTTGGCATCAGACACTCAGTACATTTGGGGGTTCGCTGCTGGAAAATTTCTGTTTGACTTTGCTGCTGTCTAAATAATTCAAGATAATGAATGAAGGTATGTGTGTCTCTTGTTGGGAGCTGGGCAGAGCGTGAAGTTGAGAGATGTGATTGGCACAGTATTGGGTGTGTAAACAGCCAATAGAAAAAAAATCTTTGCTTTTTCCAAAATAATTTTGGAAGTACATATAGAAAGGGCCCTAAAATCTCCTTTCAGGACTGAGTTTGGTGTGGTGTGTTTTCTATGTTGTCTTAAATATTCCCGTGCAAGAGTTCTTCACTAATTATTAATACTAATTAATAATCTATGGAAAGAGAAAAAGTATACTACCTGACAAGACAACTTCAATCAGATCGCCTTCCTGGATATCACTAGCCGTTTTCACCAATTGAAGGATGTTTTCAGAGGTAGCGTCATGGCGAAAAAGCAGGATCTTATCATACATTCCATAGAAACCACATTCAGGGAACTGCAAATACAAATATCACAATAGGTTAAATGTCAAAATCCTCCTAAATTAAAAATAAAAATGAAATAAATGTCAGGATACAAATACAAACTGATTAGAAAAGTTCAAAATATGTAGAAATTAAAAATAAAAATAATGGTAAAATTGATTTTCACATGACTCCAGATCAGGAGGAAAGAAATCACATATCCTAAAAGCAATAATGATCAGATGATCTAATCAGAGACAAACAACAAGAGATATGTATAAAATTTGAAGAAATTTTCAGCTGTAAGTTGGTTATGGAATATAATAGGTGGAAAGACATGTGCATTTTCATATGACCTATAGCAATCCAAAACCACGGAAATGAGTCAGTTTATTACAATTCCATTGCACGTATTGTTGCATTTGTTTGCCGAAGAAAGGTCAGTCCATTTTGGCATGTTCAAAAATAAGAGATGACTCAATGCATCTAAGCTTGTTCCCTGCATGGGCAGTAGTGTTATCTCAATCCTCTGACTCAGGAAGCACCAGAGGTGACAAGCCAACTGTCCCTCTGTAGCTGTACTTACATTGCATTTAGCTTTCATGCAATTTAGGTTAAAAAAGTATAAAAGCTAAAAGTCAATTTCTTTTCACTATAGTTTCTAGTTCATACTCTCCTTATAGGAATGAATGGAAGAGTTTATCATTCAAATACTATCTCCTGATTGCACAAATATAATGAAAGCTAAGTGACAGACTTTATAATGAACAAATGTAGAAATGTTAGATTAGTAACAATTACTATTATATTATAATACTAACAATTACACTATAATTCCCTGCATTTCGCCTCTTCCTCAAATGCAGGAAAAGGCCCTAATTTCAAACCACAGTGCCAATTGATGAATTCTCTTTTAAAAGTAGAATTACTTGATCAAAATTTGGAATGTCTTTAAGAATCTTAAAGCAAATATCAAACTGATTAAAAAACTGTCAATCCACAATCATACGATCTTCTCTTGAAGGTCTGTCTGCCCCAGCACTGGATATTTTCATAAAAACCATCAAACAATCTAGGCTAACCAGGTGTGTGAAAAGGGCTTTTTTCTCATACATGACCTTTTCACACACTTATTAAAGATCTTTATTTATAAATTAATATGTAATGTAGTAGAAAAAGGTCATAGGTCAAGGAGAGAAAACTGTCTTCCTTACTCATAAAACTGGTGATGTTTCTGACATGACAATAAGGTGGATTTTAAGGGGCTACTGTTGGGAGAAATGTCTAGAATATGATATCTTTTGAGAATAAATATATTATAAATTCTTTCTTATTATTAATAAAATTAATAAAATAAAGGGCTACATCCATGTGAGGCATTTTGTGTGAATTAAAAGTAAGTACAGGAGGAGCAAGATGGCGATGAAGTAGGCGGACGTACCAACTTCCAACTCCCAGAACCAAAGTGGATTATAACTCAATTTTAAGAAGAATCATCTGGATAAACCAACTTTGAAATAAACTAAGTGGACTCTTCAACCAAGGAACACAGAAGAAGCCACATTGAGACTGGTAGGAATAGCGAAAACGCGAAGAGGGCTGCCCAGCTCCCCGGAGCAAACGGCAGCCCGGAGAGACCGGCGTGGCGGGAGGAGAGTTTGGCGAAGAGGGAGGGACCTGGGTCATAGGAACCAAGCCCAAACCTGCAGTCCCAGAGCCTAGAAGAGGCGTTTGGACAGTTTTGAGCTGTGAAACAAGTGAGGGAGCTCCCAGGCCTACAGTGTGCAGTATTAGGGCCCTTCCTACTCTGTTGAGGGTTGCTGAAGGGTATGGTGGCAGAAGGACGCTGAAATGCAATTCTGTTGGCGTGGGCGGAGGCCAAGCCGGTGTGAGCTCGATCTAGCCCAGCAGGGGCGGAGGGGACACGCAAAAGCGGTCCAGCAGCTGCGGGCCCGCCTGTATCCCCACCTGCGGGGAAAAAAGTGGGAGGCCAGAAATAGGCAGAGATCTGCTCTGCGACCCTGTGCAAGCCGACCCTGACCGCAGGGACGGGGCTAGGACCAGGGAGGGTGGGGGTCTCACGCTACCAGCCCCGCCCGGCCAGAGAAACCGCGGTTTGCCATTCTACGTGAGCGAGCGGGCTCCGAGTGCGGAAACGGGGTAGACACAAAGACAAGTGGAAGCTCGTAGCTGAGCCCAGGCTACTATCCCTGCTCGGCCGGCGAAACCGCGGTTTGCCATCCTACGTGCACGAGCAGGCTCCGAAGGCAGGGGCGGGGTAGAGTCCGGGACAAGCTGAAGTCCGCAGCTGAGCGGAAGCCAGCAAACACGCCCAGGCCAATAAACCTGGGTTTGCGACCCTGAGCAGAAGGGCCCTGGCCTCGAGGGCAGGGCTAAAGCTTCGGACGGGCAAAGGCTCACAGCTGAGAGCACGTCAAAAGTCTCGCCCAACCCGCGAAACTGTGGCGAGCAGGCTCTGACTGCGGGTTCCGGGTGAAAGTCCGAAAAAAGGCTCGGTCCGCAGCTGAGCAAGGTGCTCACCTCTACCCTTGGTGCTCAGGCTTGTGGCTTGAGTGACAGCCCCTCCCGTGGAGGAGAGGCAGAAATCACAATAACAGCCACAGTGGGCTGGCGCTGGCAACACCCATACACAACCGCCCTAGGCAGCGGCAGAGGGGGTTGCGGGCCTGCAGACAGACCACACATAGAAAACAAAAAGGCAACACCTACTGGACTCAAGTGGCCATAACTTGCTTATACACAGAAAAAATGGGCAGGCAGAGGAATGCAAACCAAATGAATCACGAGAAATCCCCAAAGAAGGACCTGAATGAACCAGATATAACCAATTTACCAGACAGAATTTAGAATAATGATAGTTAGGATGTTCAAATAAATTAGAGCAACAATGGGCAGTCATTATGAACACATAAATAAAGAGATAACAAGTATAAAAAATGAAATTGAAATAATAAAAAAGAACCAGACAGAAATTACAAATACAGTATCAGAACTGAAGACCACAATGGAAGGAATTAAAAGCAGGATGAATCACGCTGAGGATCGATCAGCGACCTAGAGGATACAATAAACAAAGGCACAGAATCAGAGTAGAAAAAGAAAAAGATATTCAAAAAATGTGAGGAAACTCTAAGGGAGGTCTGTGACAACCTGAATAGAAACAACATTCGAATCATAGGGGTGCCTGAAGAAGAGGAGAGAAGACAGGAAATGGAAACTTTGTTCAACCAAATCATAGCAGAAAACTTCCCTAAATTAAGGCTGAGAAACACTCCACACGTTCAAGAAGCACACAAACTCCATTAAAGAGAAACCAAAAATAAATCTACACCAAGACAAATCATAGTTAAAATACCAAAGCTAATGGATAAAGAAAAAATTTTAAAAGCTGCTAGAGAAAAAAAGGCTATAACCTACAAAGGAGCCCCCATAAGAAAGACATTGGACTTCTCAACAGAAACACCTGAGGCCAGAAGGGAATGGCAAGATATAATCAAAGTAATGCAGAACAAGAAACTACAACCAAGACTACTTTATCCAGCAAGGCTAACGTTTAAAATCGAAGGAGAAATAAAGAGCTTCCCAGAAAAAGAAAGCCTCAAGGAATTCATAAAAACAACCAATTCTGCAAGAGATACTAAGGGGCCTGTTGTGAACAGTTTAAAGGGAGGAAAGAATATAGCAAAAGAAGAATACAGCTTTAAAGAATAAAATGGCAATAAACAACTACATATCAATAATAACCTTAAATGTAAATGAATTAAATGATCCAATCAAAAGACATAGGGTAGCTGCATGGATAAAGAAACAGGACCCATACATATGCTGTCTACAAGAGACACACCTTAAAACAAAAGATGCACAAAGACTGAAGGTAAAAGGATGGAAAAATTTTTCATGTAAATGGAAATGAAAAAGAAGCCGGGGTAGCAGTACTTATATCTGACAAAATGGACTTTAAAACAAAGGCTGTAGTAAGAAATAAAGAAGGAAACTACATAATGATAAAGGGAACAATTCAACAGGAAAATATAACTATTATAAATATCTATGCACCAAATATAGGAGCCCCGGCATACATAAAGCAGACTTTGATGGATAAAAAGCGCGAGATTAACAGCAATACTATCATAGTAGGGGATTTCAATACCCCTCTAACAACACTGGATAGATCTTCAAGAAAGAAAATTAATGAAGAAATAACAGACTTAAAGGAGACACTAGATCAACTTGATTTAATAGATATCTTCAGAACTTTTCACTCTAAAGCAGTAGAATATACATTCTTCTCAAGCACTCATGGTACAATCTTCTAGAATAGAAAACATGTTAGGACACAAAAATGGTCTCAATAAATTTAAGAAGATTGAAATCATATCAAGCATTTTCTCTGATCACAATGCCATGAAACTAGAAATTAACCACAAAAGAAAAACTGAAAAATACTCAAACACTTGGAAACTAAATAGCATGATATTAAATAATGAATGGATTAACAATGAGATCAAAGAAGAAATAAAAAATTTTCTAGAAACAAATGATAATGAGCATACATCAACTCAAAATTTATGGGACACAGCAAAAGCAGTACTGAGAGGGAAGTTCATTGCACTACAGGCATATCATAAGAAGCTATAAAAAGCTCAAATAAGCATCCTGACCCTGCATCTAAAAGAACTAGAAAAACAACAGCAAATAAAACCAAGACAAGTAGAAGAAAGGAAATAATAAAGATCGGAGCAGAAATAAATGACATAGAGGCTAAGGAAACAATACAGAGGATCAATGAAACCAGAAGCTGGTTCTTTGAAAGGTAAACAAGATTGATGAACCTTTAACTAGACTCACCAAAAAAAAAAGAGAGTGGACTCAAATAAATAAATATAGAAAGGACAGTGGAGAAATAACAACTGACACAAGAGAAATACAAAGCGTTGTAAGAAAATACTAAGAACAACTATATGCCAAAAAATTAGACAATCTCGGTGAAATGGACAAATTTCTTGAATCATATAATCTTCCAAAAATCAATCTGGAAGAATCAGAATACCTAAACAGACCAATTACAACAAATGAGATCGAAACAGTTATCAAAAAATTCCCAAAAAAGAAAAGTTCTGGGCCTGATGGCTTCACAAGTGAATTCTATCAAAAATTCAGAGAAGAACTAAGTCCTATCCTTCTCAAGTTATTTCAAAAAATTCAAGAGAAAGGAAGACTTCCAAACTCCTTTTATGAGGCGAGCATAATTCTGATCCCAAAACCGGGCAAAGACAACACAAAGAAAGGAAATTATAGGCCTATATCCCTGATGAATTTAGATGCTAAAATTCTCAACAAAATACTAGCCAACCGGATCCAGCAATATATGAAAAAAATCATACACCATGATCAAGTGGGATTTATTCTGGAGAGCCAAGGCTGGTTCAATATTCGCAAATCAATCAATGTGATTCATCACATAAACAAAGGGAAGGACAAAAATCACATGATAATTTCAATAGATGCAGAAAAGGCATTTGATAAAATCCAGCACCCATTCATGCTCAAAACTCTCAGTAAAGTGGGAATACAGGGATCATTCCTTAACATGATAAAGGCCATCTACGACAAACCCACAGCAAACATCATACTAAATGGACAAAAATTAAAAGCAATCCCCTTAAGATCAGAAACCAGGCAGGGATGCCCCCTTTCACCACTCTTATTCAACATAGTTCTGGAAGTCCTAGCTACAGCAATCAGACAAGAAGAAGAAATAAAAGGCATCCAAATTAGAAAAGAAGAAGTAAAACTGTCACTATTTGCAGATGACTTGATATTGTATATTGAAAACCCTAAAGTCTCAGTCAAAAAACTACTGGACCTTATAAATGAATTCAGCAAGGTGGTAGGATATAAAATTAATACTCAGAAATCAGAGGCATTTCTATATACCAACAATGAACTGTCAGCAAAAGAAATGAAAGAAACAATCCCCTTCACTATTGCAGCCAAAAAAATAAAGTACCTAGGAGTAAATTTAACCAAGGAGGTTAAGGACTTGTACTAGGAAAATTATAATACATTGATAAAAGAAATCAAGGAAGATACAAACAAGTGGAATCATATACCGTGCTCATGGTTAGGAAGAATAAACATCATTAAAATGTCTATATTACCCAAAGCAATTTATAAATTCAATGCAATATCAATTAAAATACCAATGACATACTTCAAAGATATAGAACACATATTCCAAAAATTTATATAGAACCAAAAAAGAACACGAATAGCCTCAGCAATCTTAAACAGATAAAATAAAGCAGGAGGTATCACTCTTCCAGATATCAAGGTTTACTATAAGGCCATTATACTCAAGACAGCCTGGTACTGGCATAAGAACAGGCACATAGATCAATGGAACAGAACAGAGGACCCAGAAATAAACCCACAGCTTTATAGACAACTGATATTTGACAAAGGAGGAAAGAACATACAATGGAGTAAAGACAGCCTCTTTAACAAATGGTGTTGGGAAAATTGGACATCTACCTGCAAAAAAATGAAACTAGACCATCAACTTACACCATTCACAAAAACAAACTCAAAATGAATAAAAGATTTAAATGTAAGCCGTGAAACCATAAGCATCTTAGAAGAGAACATAGGCAGCAAGCTCTCCGACATCTGTAGCAGCAGTATATTTGCCTATTTATCTCCACGGGCAACTGAAATAAAAGGCAAGATAAACAAATGGGACTATATCAAACTAAAACGTTTTTGCACAGCTAAAGACAATAGGAACAGAATAAAAAGACAAACCACACAATGGGAGAACATATTCGACAGCACATCTGATAAGGGGTTAATAACTAAAATTTATAAAGAACTTATAAAACTCAACACCAGGACGACAAACAATCCAATCAAAAAATGGGCAAAAGAAATGAATACAAATTTCTCCAAAGAGGACATACAGATGGCCAATAGGCATATGAAAAATGCTCAACATCACTAATCATTAGAGAAATGCAAATTAAAACCACAATGAGATATCACCTGACACCAGTCAGTATGGCGCTCATCAGCAAAACAACACAGAATAAGTGCTGGCGAGGATGTGGAGAAAAGGGAACCCTTCTACACTGCTGGTGGGATTGCAGATTGGTGCAGCCACTGTGGAAAACAGTATGGAGATTCCTCAAAAAATTAAAAATCGAACTTCCCTTTGACCCAGCTATCTCACTTATAGGAATATACCCTAAGAACACCATAGTACTGTTCAAAAATAAGAAATGCGCCCCCATGTTCGTGGCAGCATTGTTCACAATAGTGAAGATCTGGAACCAGCCCAAGTGTCCGTCAGAAGACGAGTGGATTAAAAAGCCATGGTACATATATACTATGGAATACTACTCAGCCATAAGAAATGATGACATCGGATCATTTATAACAAAATGGATGTACCTTGATAACATTATACGGAGTGAAATAAGTAAATCAGAAAAAAAGGAAAAACTGAGAACAGCATGATTTCATACATAGGTGGGACATAAAAGTTCGACTATGAGACATGGACAAGAGAGTGGTGGTTACGCGATGGGGGGAGGGAGGGAGGGTAGGGACACAGGGAAAACCAGATAGAAGGTGACAGAGGACAATTTGACTTTCGGTGACGGGTATACAACACAATTGATTGATAAGATAACCTGGAGATGTTTTCATTATACATATGTACCCTGATTTATTGGTGTCACCCCATTAGAATTAATAATAATAAAAATATTTTTTAATAAAGTAAGTATATTCAGAACATTTTCTTCCTCGTAAGAGTCCTTTGATGATCAGGTTTAAAACTACTTCTTGGCTATTACCAACAAGACAAGTAATAACAAGTGTTGGAAAGGTTGTGGAGAAAAAGGAACCCTCTTTCACTACTGGTGGGAATGTAAAATGGTACAGCCATTATGGACAAAAGTATGGCAGTTCCCCAGATTATTATGAATGGAATCACTATATGACCCAGCAATTCTTCTCCTGGTTATTTACCAAAAAAACTTGAAAACGTTGGCACTCAGACACATGCACCCCCATGTTCATTGTGGTGGTGTTCACAGTGGCCAAGACACAGAAACATCCGAAGTGTCCCTCTGTCCCTCGATAGAGGGTTGGATAAAGAAGATGTGGTACATATATACAATGGAATACTACTCAGCCATAAGAAATGACATATTGCCATTTATGACAACATGGATGGAACTTGATAACATTATGCAAAGTGAAATAAGTGAATTAGGAAAAGCTAAGAACTATATGATTTCACATATAGGTGGGATATAAAATTGAGACTCATGAACATACACAAAAGTGAAGTGGTTACCAGACAAAGGGGATGGGTGAGGGTATTAGAAAGGGACAAATACGGTGAGAAAAAATTATTTGATTTTGGGTGATGGGCACACAACACAATCAACAGTACAAATGCTATACAAATGTTTACCTGAAACCTATGTATTCTTATTGAACAATGTCATCCTGTTAGATTTAATTTCTTAATTTAAAAAAAGATTAAAAAATACTTCTGAATATCACTTAGTTAAAGTTGCCTTCCTTAAATAAACAAAGAGCTGAAATGATGTCACTGCTTCCAGTGTAGCAACTAAAAATGAAAAATAGTTCTCTCTTTTGGTAATTTCCAATAGTATTATTGGAATACAAGGAAAAAAAGAGAAATCTAAAATACCATTTTCCCCAACTTAGGAACAATGGATAGTTCATGTACTATTTTAAAAATCAACTGCATTGAAGCTTCATTTATACAAAATACCCATACAAGCAAAATCAATCAAGCCATGAAACATTTACATTAACCCCCCACTCAGATTTTACTGAATCCTCTTCCAGTTGATGCCACCCACAATTTTGACTAAAGGCATACATCTACTGTCGACTAGTTCACCTTTTCATATAAATGGAATCATACAGTATTACTATGTACTCTCTTCTCGCTGGCTTCCTTTGCTCAGTATGTTTTTGATAACAATTTATACATAGGGCACTTGAGATTCACCTCTTTTATTAGTTGTTACTATTTTGTTACATGCATCTAGCATAACTTTATCCATTAATCCACAGATGAACATTTAACATTTTTTAGATTTATTCATTTTTAGAGAGGGGAGAGAGAAAGAGAGACAGAGAGAGAAGGGGAGGAGCAGGGAGCATCAACTCCCATATGTACCTTTAATGGGCAAGCCCAGGGTTTTGAACCAGAGAACTCAGTGCTCCAGGTCAATGCTTTATCCACTGCACCACCACAGGTCAGGCAAACATTTAACTTTTATCCAGTGTGTGGCTATCTCAAATAAAAATGATATGAATATTTTCGTTCAAGTTCTTCAGTGGGCATATGTTTTTTAATTTCTTATAAGTACCTAGGAACAGAATTTCTGAGTCACATGATAAGTTTATGTTTGCTCTATATACCTATCTTTATGCCAATACCCCATTATACTTATTATTGGAGCTTAATACTAAGCCTTAAATTCAGGTAGTATAAGCCCTTTTTCCTTTTCAAGATTGCTTCTTTAGGTCTTCTGAATTTCCACACACATTTTAGATTCACTTTGTCGATTTCTACCAAAATACTCTCCTGTGATTTCCAGCGATAACACATTGAAACACAGATCAGTTTGAAGATACCTACATTTTAACAATGTGAAGACACCTATTTTGTTAATAGGTCAATGTATATTACCCTATTTATTAGTTTCTTTAAAAATTTTCTCAAAATGTTTTATAATATTCAGTGTACATGTTTGAGACACATTTGCTAAATTTATCTTTTATACAGTGTATCCATAAAGTCATGGTGCACTTGTGACCGGTCAAAAGTTAAAAGTGCACTATGACTTTACGGACACACTGTACTACTATACATAATAACACACAGGAGAAGTGACCATTTGCTTCTCCCCCCAACCCCTTTCTCTCCTGCAACTAGCTCCACTGGTTTGAGCATAGCCCCAGGCACTGTGGATAGCTCAGCTGGTCTGAGCATGTCACCCTCATGTGCTAAGAACAGCTTGGTTGATTTGAGCATTGGTCCCAAAAAGGGATTGCCAGGCGAATCCTGGTCAGGGTACATGGGGGAGTGTGACTCACTATTTCTCCTCCTCTCACCTAAAAATAAAAAGAGAAAAACAAAGAAAGAGAAAGAGAGAGAGAAGAAAAAAGGATATAATAAAATGCACATTTTTAGTTTGTAGTTCTGCAAGTTTTGAAAAATGTATATCATAACCATATCCCATATTTAAAGTGTACACAAATACAGTAAAAAAAAGAATAGTTCCATCTTCCAAATCATTCCTCCATGCTCATTTGCAGTCAGCTTTCCCCCTGAGCCTTAGTCCCTGGAAACCACTGAACTATTTTCTGTTAGTATCATTTGATCTTTTCAAAATGTCATATAAATGGTATCATACAATTCATAATTTTGAATCTGGGTTATTATTGTTGTTTTTTACTTAGCATAATGAATTTGAAATTTGTTCATGCTGTTATTTTCCATTACTGACGAGTGTTCCACTGTATTACATGGATGTACCATAGTGTATGTATCCCTTTCTCAGTTATAGGGCATTTGAGTTAGTTAGTTCCAGTTTTTGTTACAAATGAAGCTGCTAGTAATGCTCACTTAGAGGTTTTTGTGTAAATGTAAGTTTTACTTTTCTGCATGCATGAAAAGTATCTGGATAACTTGATAAGAAACTGCCAAACTTTTTTCAAAGTGACTGTGCCATTTTGCATTCCCACCAGGTATGTGTGAAAGTTCTAGCTGTTCTATATCCTTGATGGCACTTCGTAATGTCAGTTGTTTTTTTTTTTTAGACATTCTAATAAGTATAAAATGGTATTTCATAGTTTTAACTTGTATTTCCCCAATCAGTAATGGTACTGAGCAACTTTTCACATGCTTATTTAACACACACATACATCTCATCAACTCTTTTGCCTGTTTTTTTTTTAGAGAGAGAGAGAGAAGGGGGAGGAACAGGAAGCACCAAATCCCATATGTGCCTTGACCAGGCAAGCCCAGGGTTTCAAACCAGCGACCTCAGTGTTCCAGGGTGACACTTTATCCACTGTGCCACCACAGGTCAGGACTCCTTTGCCTGTTTTTTTGTTTGTTTGTTTTTGTTTTTTTACAGGGACAGAGAGAGAGTCAGAGAGAGGGATAGATAGGGACAGACAGGAACGGAGAGAGGTGAGAAGCATCAACCATTAGCTTTTTGTTGCCGTCACAACACCTTAGTTGTTCATTGATTGCTTTCTCACATGTGCCTTGACCGCGGGCCTTCAGCAGACTGAGCCACCCCTTGCTGGAGCCAGCGATCTTGGGTCCAAGCTGACGAGCTTTTGCTCAAGCCAGATGGGCCTGTGCTCAAGCTGGCAAGCTCAGGGTCTCGAACCTGGTCTTCTGCATCCCAGTCCGACGCTCTAGCATTCCAGTTCGACGCTCTATACACTGCACCACTGCCTGGTCAGGCTCCTTTGCCTGTTTTTAAAAATAAATTGTTTCTTGTTTACTTCTAGTAGTTATTTATATATTCTATATAAGTTGTTTGTGAGGTATTTCATAGACATTTTCTTTCAGTTTGTGGCTTGTCTTTTCATTATTTTCTGAAGTTTTTCATTTTATGGAGCCAAATTTATCAATACTTTCCTTATAAATCATACTTTTGGTATAATATCTAATAAAGATTTACATAAATTAAGGTAACAAAATTTTCATGTTTTATTCTATAAACTTTATTTTGGGGGGGTTTAGATTTTGGGCCTACTATCTACTCTAAGGTGATCTTTGCATGAAGTAAAAAATATGAGTTGATGTACATTTTTTTTTTTTTTGGTACACTCTGAAAGCTTTTTAGAGAATTTATTTTAACTTCTTCCTGATATGTTCTGGTAGAATTATCAAGAAGAGCTATATATGAAAATGGATTTTTCTTTTTGAAAGGTTTAAAATGCCATACTCAATCTCCTTAATAGGTACATCACTAGTTAGATTTCAGTTTCCTCTTAAAGGAGTTCTAAAATTTGTAACTTTCAAGAAACCTATTTATTTCATCCAAGTTGTCAAATCTGTGGGTATAAAAAAGTATTTTTATATTATTTCTTTATCATCTTTTAATGTCTGTAGGGTCTGTTGTAATGTCTTTTTATTAGTTTCTTATATTTTTACTTTGTGTGGTCTCTCTTTTTTGCTTGATCAGTCTAGCTGTTGCTCTATCTGTTTTTATGTTGGTATCATACTATGTTAATTACCATAATATATTTGAAATCAGGAAATGTTATGCCTTCTGTTTTACCCTTCTTGATTCAAAGTGTTTGGGCTATCTGGAGTCTTTTGCAGTTCTATATAAATTTTATAATTGTTTTTTCTATTTCTGTAAAAAAAATGTCAATGGGATTTTGATAGGGATTGCACTGAATCTGTAGCTCTCTTTTGGTAGTAATTTTAACAATATTAATTCCTCCAATGCATGGGGATGGAATATCTTTCCATTTATTTATGTTTAATGTCTTTCAGCAGTATTTTAAAGTTTTCAGTGTACAATTTTTCACCTTGCATTTTCATATAAATCCTTGAAAGTTCTTTTCTGCTAACCCCATCACTTCTATCATTTCTGGTCTGTTTCCATTCTCTCTTTTCATCTTGATAAGGACACACTTTCCTGCCTTTTTCACACTTGTACTTTTTAAATAAGATGCCATATATTATGATTTAATATGAGCAGTTTGCATATTGTTGTTTTCCTTTAAAGAATGTCAATATTTGTTTTGGTTAAACATGAAGGAACTTGCAAATCCGTTTTATCTTTTTAAGACTTATTTTTAAGCTCTGTTAGGGCAGCTCTGGAATAGCACTTGCTCAAAGGTAGGACAGCTTTACTACTAATGCAGGACTCTGAACATATCACTATGGAATGCCTCAAGTGTTCAGGAAAATCTTTCCTATTTGGTAGAAATTCAACTATCTTTCACCCCTATATGAGCTCTGGAAGTGTTCATTTCATAGCTTCACAAAAGTTACTCTTTCTTCTGTCTTACAGATTTTCACCCTATACATACACAGATTTTAATTCTATCCAACACTCAAGTGGACCACCAACCAGATCTCCAGAGTTTGTTCTTTTATAAATCCCACCTCTACAGTATTCCTCCTCTAAAAGCCTTGTTGACATGTGACTCCTCCACACAGCCAAACAAGGCTCTGCTGTGCTCTCTCTTCCATAGTATACTCTAGATCCTGCTTTTAAGCAGAAAGTTCAGGTGATCATAGTAGTTAATTTGTTACCTTTCCCTCTGGGATCATAGTCCTGTGCTGCCTGGTGGCTAGTGTCTAAAACAGATATTTTTATATGTTTCATATTGTTTTCTATTTTATTTTGGACTACAAAAACATGTCCATATTAGATACAACTTGTGAGTTAAAGCCAAAGTCTCATATGCTTTTAAAACATAAAATAAAAATTTCTTCTATCAGCCTTTAGGTACATTTAATTCAGTGTAAGTTGCATTTGCAAGGAAAGTAAGTTAGGCAAGGGAAGTAAAGGCAAAAATAAATGAATGGGACTATACTAAACTAAAAGCTTCTGCACAACAAAAGAAATAAAAAAAGAAACACAAAAAGGCAGCCAAGCAAATAGGAGATGTTATAAACAACAGCTTCGAAAAGGGGTTAATATCCAAAATATATTAAGATCTCATAAAGGTCATCAACAAACAAGCAAATAATCCAATTAAAAAATGGAAGAGGACCTGAATAGACACTTCACCTAAGAAGACATACAAATGGCCAACAGATATATGAAAAGATGCTCATCTTTGCTAGCTGTTAGAGAAATGCAAATCAAATCTACAATGAGATACCACTCACACCTGTTGGACTGGCTATTTTCAACAATACAGTCTTAATAGATGTTGGAGAAACTATGGAGAAAAAGGAACGCTTGTTCACTGCCGGTGGGAATGTAAACTGGTACAACCATTATGGAAGGAAGTATTGCGGTTGCTCAAAAAATTAAGAATAGAATTAACATATGACCCAGCAATCCCTCTACTGGGTATCTACCAAAAAAACATTGGTATACAAAGACACATGCTAGCCCCTTGGTTCACTGGTAGAACATCAGCCTGACATGTGGATGTCCTGGGTTCGATTCCCAGCCAGGTCACACAAGAGAAGTGCCCATCTGCTTTGGCACCCCTCCTCCTCTCATTTCTCTCTCTCTCTTTCTTCTCCTCCTCTCCTGCAGCAGCCATGGCTCATTTGAAGCAAGTTGGCCCCCCAGGGGCTGTGGATGACTCCATGGCCTCCACCTCAGGCACTAAAAAAGGGCTCTAGTTGCAACAGAGCGGGGGCTTCAGATGGGCAGAGCATCGCCCCCTAATGGGGTTGCCTGGTAGATCCTGGTCCATGTACATGCTGGTGTCAGTTTTAGCCTCCCCTTCTCTTACTAAAATTAAAATTAAACAAAGTACATATGCACCCCCAAGCTCATTGTAGCATTATTCACAGTGGTCAAAACAGAAAACAACCAAAGTTTCCTTCAATAGAGGATTGGATAAAGAAGATGTGGTCCATATATATAATGGAATACTACTCAGTCATAAGAAATGATGAGATATTGCCATTTACAACATGGATAGAACTTGAGAACATTACTCTGAAAAAGCCAAGAACTGCATGATGTCACACATAGGTGGGATATAAAAATGAGACTCATAAACATGGATAAAAATGGAATGGTTACCAGGGAGAGCGGGTAGCAGGGTAGCAAAGAGAGACAAATACATGGTGAGGGAAAATGATTTAACTTGGGCAGATGGGCAACAACACCATCAGCAAGCCAAATGCTACAGAGGTGTTCACCTGAAACCTGTGTACCCTGATTGATTAATATTATCCCATTAAACTAAATTTTATAAATAAAATTTAAAAAAGGAAAAGTAAGTTATAAATAAATCGCCTGTATTTGGTAAGAGAACATTTTTAGGACGAGTGATAATATAAAAATATAAGATTTAATAATGATGTAACTCTCAAGCTTCAGTCTGAGCTACACTGGGTAAAAATTGAACTGTTAAAGGAGAGACCCTAAATAAAATACAAAAGTTCTTCAAAATTTAATGCACATTAATGCACAGATCCTATATTATCACCCTTTCTAAAAGCATGGGTAGATGATTCTGACTCAAAAGGGGAGAAAGAAAAACTGAAGGGATTCAGTACTTCTCTGGAGTAAGAATGTAATAGCTGGAGGTAAAGAGAGATGAAACAGTAAGTGTTCCCCTGAAGAAGAGCTAAACTTTTCAGTGTCTTCTGACCAATGCCTTGTTGGTGTGCATGTGCGGTACAAGGGTCAGGTGAGAAAACTGGAGAGCATTCGTAGGAGACAGGGTTTTGTCAGTTTATCACAGCTTCAGTGCAACCTGGCCTTATCCACATGCCCCTCACTTTATTCAGGACATTTCTGTATTCCATGTACCTGCGGTCCTGTGTCGCTGACATTTGAACATTGCATTCTGTGTTGGGCCTCTTTGTAATTCCATGGGTATAAAATAATAAATGATCTGGTGTTAAGTAAGCTTTGAATGCCTCACATCCTAATTTTATATTTCTAAGGGTGACGCAGAAAGCATTTTTAAGAATAAGAATACATAGAATAATACAAATATATGCCACACATATTAAAAGAATTATTTTAAAAAACTACATTTTTAAAATGAAAATAATGTTATAAATGTTCATAAAGGTTTCTGTCTAATATATAAACAACCAAGGTTAGGATATCTTCTTGCTCACTTTCCTTTTTATTGGGTCATAAATGTGGCTTTTCTCTCTTCACTAACGAGCCATTCAGAAACTGTGTAGAGCCCTGTGAAACAGGGGACACAATTGAAGGTGGACACGTAGGCACTTGGAACAGCTGCCATGGTAGCTAAGGGTTCATATTTTTTTCTGATTGTACCTTTTTTATTGAACAGAAAAAATATATACGCATTTACCGGTTACTGCTAAGAGAATAAAATCTTTGCTTTTATGTAACATAACAATTTGCTTGAATAGAAACTATATACAATAAGACTTTTAAAAATTATACTTAAAAGTAATGTCTGGAAGGTGAAAAGTATTAACGGAACAATGCCTGATAGCTGAGAAGAGAACATATTGGGGGAAAATATCCATGGAATCGCATTCCCTAATTTGGTCAGAATCATCTGTTCTTATGTGAAGGTGTGTGAGCTTTGAAATCTGAAAACCCTCATTAAACTAAACAGGCTTTCAGCAAGGCTCAGAGGCTTGTAAACTCAGCTGGAGCTTATTACAAGATCAGTTCTGTGTTGCCCAGAGGCTTTGTGGCTGCGAGTGCAAACATCTGAGATAAGTGATTTCAATCTCTCTCCAAGTCCGACTTTAACAAAACTGGCCACTGTGAAAATACGGCCAACAATCCCGGCACTGGTCCTAAACTCTTTAATTCTGCCCTATGCTGGAAACCTCTATGCTGCTGTGTGTATCATTTGGCATTTTTGACCACAGAGCACAATTTACTGTTACATTTCACTATAAATTCATGCCTGGCTAGACAATGTGTTCCAGAGTAGAATAAATACATGTTTTAATGAGTAGCTGAAACACGACCTGGCCAACGGGAACTCAAAGGAACAAAGGGTGCTTTCCATAGTTTGAGGCCAATCACAAAGGGCAAGGAGCAAGTAATACCAGAAACAAATTAAAAATAGAGTGAGGAGAGAGAGAGAGACATGGCCTGATGTGGAACTGAAAGTACACTTCCATGTACTTTTGCTAAAAGGTGAATGCCCTGAAATTAAATAATTCTGCTCAATAACAGGACACATAAGGTAGTTGATTAATGCACTCTTCTCATTGAAGGTGATTCCTGAGTCATTTCCCAAGAATGCTTCCGTCTATGACTGATGCTACGGCCACTCACCCTTAATAAGCAAAGAAATTAGAAAGTGCTACCACTTCCTAGCTTGACCAAAATACTCCCTAAGTGTCGTTCCAGGAGTACAGAGACATGGACATGTGAGCAAGCCCATCAGTAGTAAATTTTTACTTAGAAACATAAAGTATAAATTAAAAGGGAGAAAAAGTGAATAGCCTATATTTTTGGAGGTATATTTCTGAAATGTGTTTAAAGTTGAAATGTGTTTACTTGATGATTTCATATCCTCAAAAGGAGGCACATGAAAAGAATGTCGTACTATAACCACAAAGCTATGTGACCAGTTTCTAAATGTAATCTTAGGACACAGAAACCAGAAAAAAATGAGAAAAACTTTTCTTTTTCCCTCCCTCCCTGTTCCACCCAACACCTAGTCATCGACCCCAAAATCCCCACCAAACTAGGCAGAAAGTGAATGAACGCTGATCTATCACCATAATTAAGAATCATTATCAAAGATAAAAGCTTTGCTATCTTACTATTAGCAGATTTTATTATACATTGATTCTTGGTAGAATTATTGATCACCCAGTCCAAATGATGTGATTCATGAAAATAAATCTGTAATATGTAGTCTTATAAAATATCTTTAAAAAGCCTTTGAAAAATTCCAGTTTCCAAAATAATGAAGATAAAATGATAGTGTTGAAATAAGACCCATTATACATCTCCCAAGCCATGAAAAACAGCAAAAGTGTCCACTGCAGGAGCCAGTATCACATGCATTCTCTATTTTGCTTTGTATTCCCTGGGCCACAGTAATGAAGTCCACATGCAAGCAATCCTGGCTAGCAATCATACTCCTTGCCTTGTGCCCTCTGTAGGTCATTCTCTCTTACCAGCGCCTGCAATCATATGATTCTCTGCTCCACAGACCCAATGCTTCCTTTGAAAAAAGATGCCTAACACCAGGGGTTTATCAACTTCCGAATTCTTCAAAGTACAAATTTAGAAACACAAGAGTCCCTCTAGTTCAGTGGTTCTTAACCTGGGTGCTATCGAACCCTAGGGGTTCGATGAGTGGGTCTCAGGGGTTCAGAGAAGCCTCTGCCAGGGAGGTAAAGACACACTTGTGTAAAGTCGTGATGACACACCCCGCTTGGCTTGCTGCAGAGGATCACGTTACATTACTTGGCCAACTAGTGCTGCGGGGAATTTAGTGCACACAGTAGTGAACGGCTGTTGTAGTTGTACATCGTGTGGTTTCTTTCTTAATATTTTAATCCATACTAAATATGTCGAGCAAAATAAGAAAGTGGTCAGACGAATATGTACAACATGGATTCACATGTATCACGGAACGGGATGGGAGTCAGAGTCCTATCTGCATGATATGCAATGCCAAGTTGAGCAACTCTAGTCTCGCACCGGCAAAACTAAATTTGGAAAAAAATCATATTTTATTTATCACTAAAGAAGGGTTCGGTGAATGCATATGAAACTGGTGGATTCAGTACCTCAAAAAAGGTTAAGAAACACTGCTCTAGTTAGACCTCTTCTCTCTGCTCTACTGCCAAAAACACTTCCATTTTTCATTCAAGACAGGACTTTAATTAAGTCCACTCTTGCTTTCATAAAGGCAGACCTAGAATCTCACCCAGGGACTTGTTCTGCTTAGATCTCTGACTTTTAGTCACTCTCTTTTGCTTTAAGTTCAAATTCCCGTTGTTTAAACAATCATTTTCATTCATAATATAAAATTTGACCTTAGCCATACCCTCTATAGTATTACAGCAAAGAAAAATTAAAGGAAAAATATATCTGAAGAAGGAATATATTTCATCAAAGAGAGGTCTGCTTGGAATCTTCTGGAATTAATGTTTAAATTAAATGGGAAATGTTAGATTTCAGCTATGAAATTCTACAAGACATAAAAACATGCATGTTAGCTAGGCTTGCAGTGTCTTTGGGAAATAAAACTAGAGCATACATTCTTCTTCCTTGGGCATATAAATATATTGATGTTTTTTATATGATATTACTAAGAAAGTCTGTTGAATAAATTGCCAGCTTATCTTAGAGGCAGATGTGACTCAGTGTGATGCTTAATTGTTGTAGAAACTTCCTTTTGTATTTTAATTTGAATAATATGTCATCTATTAAAAAGAAAAAAGCAATAAGAAATTACTAATATTATCATTAACTCTAATGCAGCAACTTCCGTGTATAAACTTCCTAGAGGAATTTTAATCATTATTTTGTTGTATAAAATTTTTAAGTTTTAAAATAAATGTTCATAGCAAGCAATTATAGGAGGTAATAATTAGAGTATCACCATTGTTGAATAAAAACATATTATCCTACATTATACCTTGACAGATTACGAGTCAGTGATAGCTATTAGAAGTCTTATAGGCACTCTGAAATTATTCACCCAATAGTAATTAGGTGTGTGGATATGCAGCTTGGGATTGAAAAAAAAATGCACTTCACACTCTTTGTCTCCCTCTGAATAAAACTGCCATTATCACATACAGTAGACTTTTTACATCTCATAATAAGTCTACATGTTTGTTCATTACTTTACTTAATTAATGAAAATGGATGCATGTATGGGATAAATTAAGAATATGACAGCATCTAAAAAGGTTTTTAGCAAAAATTAAGAATCATCAATTTTGGAGAAGAAATACTTCCCGAGATTATTTATTTCATCTTCTCATTTTAGATGAGTAGACTGATGCCCAAAATGTATTTAGAAGTCTACCCAAGGTCTCAATACTAGATAACTCCAGAACAGGGAGGAGAAGCAGGTTCTCTTAAGTCATGCCGCTTGACCTTTCTGTTCAGCTCTGGTTCTGTTAGAAGGGAAATAGACGAAGAGTGGCCAACTGTCCAGCAAACAGTGATTCAGAACTGAAAGCCCTGATCGCTTTTCTTTTCCAGGAAGTCCTGGACTCAGGCTTGCCAATGTTGAGTTTTGAACATAAACAAGGCAAATGACTTAACGAGCTTTGCAGCAGCTATGCGCTGGCAATCCTAGTTCTTAGGAGACAGACAAATCATTAAAATGGGAGCAGCAGTGAATTAGCCCATCGAAGGCTGGCTGGCAGCTAAATGGACAGACAGCTCAAAGCAACATAAAAACTAGTTGGGATCACTAAGACAAGGGGCAGTCAGTCTTACACATCTCACCCTCAAAGGACTGAAAAGATTGCCACTAAATTTCTAAAATGAAATTGGAAAGTAAAATGTAGTTGTCCTTTTTAGAGAAAATCTGTATATTTGCTACCATTTGTAGTGATGATGATAAATGACGAATACTATCAGTAAACTATACTTTGGGTTTGTATTGCAGATGCATGAAGTATAATTTTTCCATTAAATTAAAACTAAATTTTAACATTAAACATTCATAGACCAATGACCCAAAACTGCTCATCTCTAAAGCACAGATTTGCAACAATGAATTTAGTTAATCCTTAAAGATGATACTAACCCTCAAATAAGTTACTGGACTGCACAGTTAGCCAATTTATAAAAACCAATTAAAAAAATCTTCAGTAAAAATAAGTAAATAATTAAACCATCTCCTTTTAAACTGTTATGCTCATATTATAAAATGTCTGATTAAATTTATTCTAGGTAATTTTCTTTAAAAAAATATAATTGGGTAGGTCTAAGTACGTGTAAAAAACAGGGATGTACCAACACTGGAGGAGGGTGCAGGAGAGAGAACTGCTTTGATTATAGCTCAGGTCATAAACAGAAATGAAGGTTGGGGTAAAGAATTTGGAGGAGAAACACGTTCTGTACCAAAGCTGTCTAAATGGTATGCTGTAGAAGAACAAGGAGTGGGTATGGACACCTGCCTCCCACCTCAAATGGAAATGCTGATGGCATGAATCCAACAGTGGTGAGAACTCACCTGGATCACTACGGCACACATGCACAGATATCACCTCTCACAAGAGGTAGGTGCAAACATATCACGGCAAACCACCAATGCACACTGCTCTGCATTCACTCACTAAATACTGAGCCAACATGTAGGAACTGTTTCCCTGCTAAATTAGACATGGAATGGTAAATGAAACCAGACCTGATCCCTTCTCCTCATGAGCTAAGTCAGAGAGATGTCAGCAAGAGAGTGTAAGTGTTGACCTTACACAGGTCAACCAAACAGATGAAGGAATACAGCCCAGTGAGGTGTTAGAGGGAAATGGAGCAGCATTCTAAGAAAGGAGATAACAAAGGACTAGACAGGGAACTAGGAAATATTTTCCCTGAAGGAATAACATTTCAGTTCAGATCTAATGCTAAAAATAAGTGACTTGAGATGAAGGATAGTCAGAGGTAGGACTTCTAGGCAGAGCCAGCATCTACTGTATACAAAAATCTTACATGTTCTTTACTGTCCGTAAAAAATGACAGTGCCAAGTCTCCTTGATGAAGGGCAAAAAAGAGTAGTGCAGGCTGGCCTTTCGCATCACATGGTCACCCACACAGGTAGAAGGCTAGTGTCAGGATCTCCTTTGTAGCTCTGATACCACATGAGCCTCCACAACTGCTCACTCATTTAAGAATCCCCTGGACATAGACATAGATATGAGTCTGAGGGTTAGGTTAACCTTTGCTAAAGCATATGCACTAACTCCGTAATTAGCACTATGACAATAAAGTTTGAAAAACATTTGAAAAATGTGGAGTACACTAGCTCCTTGAAAATTCATCATTATAATTAATGTTTATAAAGAAACTTGTTTCCTAATCATATTTCTGTATTTGGCACATATATGTATATATCTAACATATACGTGTATATGAATATCTACATGTACTTATATTTTTGTTGATTGATTAATGGTTCCAAGGACTGCTATAAAGATTAAATGAGTATATGCAAAGTATTTAAATAGGGCCAGACCCACAGTAAATGCTTGATAAGTGTTTGTGGTTTTATTATAGATGATAACTACAATACTTAATTATTAGAAAGTTAGTTAAGGGAAAACCAAGATTTTCTAGGCCACTCCGTTCTTCACCAAAAACTCCATATGAGGAGCAGCTCAGCTGCACACACCAGGCATGCTCAGCATTCTGCTATTTCCGCTAGGTTCCCATACCTTCATTACAGCTCACATCATTTCTCATTGTTCTAGCGCGGTCCTGAGACTAAAAAGGCTACCCTAAGGATCTCTTCACATACAATTTTGTGGATTTTCTTATGCATATATTCATTATACCTAAGATACCTTATTTTTCTTTAAAACTAACTTACAATATGGTAAAGAGTAATTTACTAATTTTTAATACTACCTTCTTTATATTCATATTATGACATTTTTGCATTAATTTCAGGTACGGTATTAGAATCAAGAAAGGGCCACAGATTTGGAGGCTGGCATTGATACTGTGAAATTCCATTGTTCTAACTGTGCCGCTAATGATCCTTTGGTTGCATGGATAAAAATCTCTTTTCCCGAAAGCCAGATCCCCAAGGAGTGCATGTACCTTTTCTTCTCTGTACTGATAAGCAGGAAGTACATCTGATTTAAAGGAGCAAAATGAAAACAATTTTTCTAATTTACTTTGATGTTCCCCATGATAGAAAAGAATTTTCCCCATGTAAAATGCTCTACTGCTTCTGGAAAGAATGCTGTAGCCTGTGGAAGAGTCAGGAGTAGCCAAAAATAATCAAACCTCCTGCCATCCCAGCAGAAGCAATGTTTAATAAATTGGCATTTCAGTTCACTTCCAAGTGGCCAGATGTCCTCAACTGCGCTGAGAGTCAAGAGAAGGCTCTGGCCCCACCTACACAGTCCTATACTTGTATTGGAAGGCTATTTGCAAGTGTTTTTGTGGATGGCAAGGAAGCTTAGGGACTCTGATTCAGGTTGCTGGGCCATAGAAATAAATTATACTTCCAGAAAAACTGACAAATGGGCTGTTGTCATCCCTCATAAAGACAGATATAGGGGGCAAGATGGCGATGGAGTAAGTGGACGTACCAACTTCCAACTCCCAGAACCAAAGTGGATTATAACTTGATTTTAAGAACAATCATCTGGATAAACCAACATTGAACTGGACTGAGAGGACTCTTCAAACCAGGGAACACTGAAGAAGCCACATTGAGACTGGTAGGAAAAGCGAAAAAGGCAGAAAGGGCTCCCTAGCTCCCAGGAGCGAACGGCAGTCCAGACAGACTCATGTGGCAGGAAGAGAGACCAGCGGAAGGGTAGGGACCTGGGTCTCAGGAACAAAGCCCAGCCTACAGCCCCAGAGCCTAGAAGAGGTGTATGGACAGTATTTAGCTGGGAAACAGGTTAGGATACTGTTTGTGAGAAAGACAGTAGTCTCAGACCCAGGAGACTTAAAGGGATGGCGCAGAAAACCTCTCATAACGACTCACACGGGACTCCGGGAAACAGGGAGAGAGGAGAGGACAGGAGCAGTGGGAAGAGAGTGTGGTCTGGAAGGCACAGGGAGAAAAGCTTTGAGGGACAGCCACCCTCAACCCTGGGCTGAGTCACTCCACAAATCTGAAACAATATTTCTCCTGGAACCAGTAAGGGGAAGCAGGACTCCAGCCAAACAGGTTCCCCTGAGGCAATCAGAGCACAGTCGCTTAGAAGGAAGAAGCTTTCAGGAATACAGTATGGAGTGTTAGGGTCTGAGCTTCAGCGCCCCCACTCAGACCACTGAGGGCTTGCTGGAGGGCGGGTGGAGGCAGAACGTGGAAGCTCGGTTCCGTCAGTGAGGAAAGAGGCCTAGCCGGCTGGCGTGAGCTCGATCTAGCCCAGCAGAGGGCAAAGGGGACCGGAAAGTGGTCCTGTGGCTGCGGGCACGCCTGTGACCCCACCTGTGGGGAAAAAGCGAGAGCACGGAACGGACAGACATCCACCGCTGGGCAGGGGCGAGCTGGTGCGCAGCCTGACCTGGCCTCTGATGCATGAAGCCCTTCACGAACCAGCTTTGCCTGCAGAGGTAGGGAGGAAGCCCTGGCTCGCAGTTGAGGCACAGCAGCAGCCCCTCCAATCTGAGAAGCCAAGGTTGGCGGGGCGAGGTGAAAGTCTGGCTTGCAGCTGAGCATGCACCAGACGCCCCTCCCAGCCAGAGGAACAGGCTGACAGGGACCCGCAGCTGAGCAAAAAATGCTCACCCTGGCCTTTGGTGCCCAGGCTTGGGGCCCGAATGCGGTGCAGAGTCCCACCTGTGGGAGAGGGTTGAAGGCCAAAACTGGCTGAGGCTTAAAGAGCCTGGCATGAGAAAATAGACCCTCCCACGGTGGAGAGGTGGAGATCTCAGCAGCAGCCATAGTGCCGGCACTGGCAACACCCACACCCAACCTCCTTAAGCAGCAGCAGAGGGGGTGGCAGGCCTGCAGACAGATCACAACTAGGAAACAAAGAGGCAACACCCATTGGAGTCCAGTAGCCAAACCCTTCTTACACACAGACAAAATGGGCAGACAGAGGAATGCAACCCAAAGGAATCAAGAGAAATCCCTAGAAAAGGACCTGAATGAATCAGATATAACCAAACTACCTGATGCAGAGTTTAAAATAATGATAGTTAGGATGTTCAAAGAGCTTAGAGCAACAATGGATACTCATTACAAACACCTAAATAAAGAGATAACAAGTATAAAAAAGGAAATTGAAATAATAAAAATGAATCAGACAGAAGTGACAAATACAGTATCAAAACTGAAGACAACAACGGAAGAAATAAAAAGCAGGAAGGATGAAGCTGAGGAACGAATCAGCAAGTTAGAGAAGAAAATAAACAAAGGCACAGAAGCAGAGCAGAAAAAAGAAAAGAGACTCAAAAAATCTGAGGAAACTCTAAGGGAGCTCTGTGACAACATGAAGAGGAATAACATCTGCATCTTAGGGGTTCCGGAAGAAGAGAAGAAAGAACAAAAAATAGAAACTTTGTTCAATCAAATCCTAGCAGAACACTTCCCTAAATTAAGGCTGGAAAACATTTCTCACGTTCAAGAAGCACAGAGAACTTCATTAAAGAGAAACCCAAAGAAATCTACACCAAGACACATCATAGTTAAAATACCAAATCTAAGGGATAAAAAGAAAATTTGAAAAGCTGCTAGAGAAAAAAAGGCTATCACCTACAAAGGAGCCCGCATAAGGATAACATCCGACTTCTCAACAGAAACACTTGAGGCCAGAAGAAAATGGCAAGAAATATTCAAAGTAATGCAGAAAAGAACCTACAACCGACACTACTCTCTCTATCAAGCAAGGCTAACTTTTAAAATTGAAGGAAAAATAGAGCTTCTCAGGAAAAAAAAAAAAAAAACTCAATGAATTCATTAAAACCAAACCAATTCTGCAAGAGATGCTTAGGGGTCTATTGTGAACACTTCAAAGGGGAAAAAGAATATAGCAAAAGAAAAAGAGCTTTAAAGAATAAAATGGCAATAAACAACTACATATCAATAATAACCTTAAATGTAAATGGATTAAATGATACAATCAAAAGACATAGGGTAGCTGCGTGGATAAAGAAACAGGACTCATACATATGCTGTCTACAAGAGACACACCTTAAAACAAAAGATGCACATAGACTGAAGATAAAAGCATGGAAAAAAATATTTCAAGCAAATGGAAATGAAAAAAAAGCCAGGGTACCAATACTTAAATCTGACAAAATGGACTTTAAAATAAAGGATATAGTGAGAGATAAAGAAGGACACTACATAATGATAAAGGGAACAATTCAACAGAAAGATATAACCATTATAAATATCTACGCACCAAACATAGGAACCCCAACATACATAAATCAGACATTAATGAATACAAAGAACAAGATTAACAGCAATACTATAATAGTAGGGTATTTCAATACCCTACTAACCTCACTGGATAGATCCTCAAGAAATAAATTAACAAAGAATCAGCAGACTTAAAGGATACACTAGATCAACTTGATTTAATAGATATCTTCAGAACTTTTCACCCTACAGCAGTAGAATAGAGATTCTTTTCAAGCACTCATGGTACTTTCTCTAGGATAGACCACATGTTAGGACACTAAAGTGGTCTCAACAAATTTAAGAAGATTGAAATCATATCAACAAAATATTAGGCAACTGGATCCAGCAATATATGAAAAAAAATCACACACCATGATCAAGTGGGATTTATTCTGGAGAGGCAAGGCTGGGTCAATATTCGCAAATCAATCAATGTGATTCATCACATAAACAAAAGGAAGGACAAAACTCACATGATAATTTCAATAGATGCAGAAAAAGCATTTGATAAAATCCAGCAACCATTCATGCTCAAAACTCTCAGTAAAGTGGGAATACAGGGAACATTCCTTTACATGATAAAGACCATCTATGACAAACCCACAGCAAACATCATACTAAATGGGCAAAAATTAAAAGCAATCCCCTTAAGATCTGGAACCAGGCAGGGGTGCCCCCTTTCACCACTCTTATTCAACATAGTTCTGGAAGTCCTAGCCACAGCAATCAAACAAGAAGAAGAAATAAAAGGCATTAAAATTGGGAAAGAAGAAGTAAAACTGTCATTATTTGCAGATGATATGATATTGTATATAGAAAACCCTAAAGTCTCAGTCAAAAAAATACTGGACCTGTTAAATGAATTCAGCAAGGTGGCAGGATATAAAATCAGTACTCAGAAATCAGAGGCATTTTTATATACCAACAATGAACTGTCAGCAAAAGAAATTATGGAAACAATCCACTTCACTATTGCAACCAAAAGAATAAAGTACCTAGGAGTAAATTTAACCAAGGAGGTTAAGTACTTGTACTCGGAAAATTATAAAACATAGATAAAAGAAATCAAGGAAGATACAATAAAGTGGAAGCATATACTGTGCTTATTGTTCGGAAGAATAAACATCATTAAAATGTCTATATTACCCAAAGCAATTTATAAATTCAATGCAATACCAATTAAAATACCAATGACATACTTCAAAGATATAGAACACATATTCCAAAAATATATGGAACCAAAAAAGAAGACAAATAACCAAAGCAATCTTAAGAAGAAAAAATAAAGCAGGAGGTATCACTCTTCCAGATATCAAGGTATACTACAAGGCCATTGTACTCAACATAGTCTGGTACTGGCATAAGAACAGGCCCATAGATCAATGGAACAGAACAGACAACCCAGAAATAAACCCACAACTTTATGGACAACTGATATTTGACAAAGGAGGAAAGAGCATATAATGGAGTATAGACAGCCTCTTTAACAAATGGTGTTGAGAATATTGGATGGCTACCTGCAAAATAATGAAACCAGACCATCAATTTACACCATTCACAAAAACAAACTCAAAATGGATAAAAGACTTAAATGTAAGTCGTGAAACCATAAGCATCTTAGAAGAAAACATAGGCAGTAAGCTCACCAACATCTGTCGCAGCAATATATTTGCCAATTTATCTTCATAGGCAAATAAAATAAAAGGAAGGATAAACAATTGGGACTGTATCAAACTAAAACGTTTTTGCACAGCTAAAGACAATAAGAACAGAATAAAAAGACAAACCACACAATGGGAGAACATATTCGACAATACATATGATAAGGGGTTAATAACCAAAATTTATAAAGAACTTATAAAACTCAACACCAGGAAGACAAACAACCCAATCAAAAAATGGGCAAAAGAAATGAATAGAAATTTCTCCAAAGAGGACATACAGATGGCCAATAGGCATATGAAAAAAATGCTCAACATCACTAATCATTAGAGAAATGCAAATTAAAACCACAATGAGATATCACCTCACACCAGTCAGAATGGCGCTCATCAGCAAAACAACACAGAACAAGTCCTGGCGAGGATGTGGAGAAAAGGGAACCCTCCTGCACTGCTGGTGGGAATGCAGACTGGTGCAGCCACTGTGGAAAACAGTATGGAGATTCCTCAAAAAATTAAAAATCGAACTGCCTTTTGACCCAGCTATCCCACTTATAGGAATATACCCTAAGAACACCATAGCACTTTTCGAAAAGAAGAAATGCTCCCCCATGTTCATGGCAGCATTGTTCACAATAGCGAAGATCTGGAAACAGCCCCAAGTGTCCGTCAGAGAACGAGTAGATTAAAAAGCTTTAGTACATATATACTATGGAATACTACTCTGCCATAAGAAATGATGGCATCGGATCATTTAAACAAAATGGATGGACCTTGATAACATTATACAGAGTGAAATAAGTAAAACAGAAAAAAACTGAGAACTACATGATTTCATACATAGGTGGGACATAAAAACGAGACTCTGAAACATGGACAAGAAGAGTGTGGTGATTATGGGGTTGGGGGAGGAAGGAGAGGGAAGGAAAGAAGGAAGGGGAGGGGCACAAAAAAAACCAGATAGAAGGTGACAGAGGACAATTTGACTTTGGGTGATTGGTATGCAATATAATTGAATGACAAGATAACCTGGAGATGTTTTCTTTGAACATATGTACCCTGACTTATTAATGTCACCCCATTAAAATTAATAAAAAAAATATAAAGAATAAATAAAGACAGATATAGATCATTTACAAAGACTAGGAAGAATGGTAACAGAGAACAAGTACCCTCGAAACCAAGAGTGGCAGATTAAAGGATTAGATATTGCCTGACCACGTGGTGGTGCAGTAGCTAGAGCGTCAGATTGGTATGCAGAGGACCCAGGTTCGAAACCCTAAGGTTTCAAATGAGGAGCGTGGGCTCACCAGCTTGAGCGCATAATCATAGACATGACCCATGGTCGCTGGCTTAATCCCAAAGGTCACTGGCTTAAAGCCCAAGGTCACTGGCTTGAGCAAGAGGTCACTCACTCTGCCGCAGCCTGATGGTCCAGGCACACACTGGAAAGCAATCAATGAATAACTAAGGAGACTAAGGAGGTGCAACAAAGAATTGATGCTTCTTATTTCTCTCCCTTCCTATCTGTCCCCATCTATCCCTCTCTCCATCTCTCTCTCTCTCTCACACACACACACAAACACACACACACACACACACGGTTAGAACATTGAGAAAAGAAACCTATATATGTCAGTATTCTTTGATTTAGGTTATAGTAGAAATGGATAGAAAGGCGAAAGCTTATACAGTACTATATCTTAGCATTAAGTAGTTTAATTTCTTTCATTTTTCTACATATCAAAAGTCATCTGTAATATATATGGTAATATGAAATAACTTGAATTTTTTAAAAATTAAATACAATGGTAGCTGATCTGCCAATAACAAAATATAACTTGTGACATAAATTATCCCAGTACGTATTTTTATTGTATTGGGTGCCTGGAGACACCGCGGTTTATATACAAATAGCCCCAACCTCATGCAGATCTAAGATACTTGATTTGTTTTCTCTGCCAAAATACATGAGTTTTTTAGAGGTGACACAGGCAATCCCAAAAAACCTAACTTCTTGACGTTCTTCATCCTGTGCCTTTTGTATTTCTAAGATTTGATTTGCTCTTAACAACATGATAGTAGAGAAAGAAAAAGCCAGTGTGGAAAATGATTTAAGTGAGACATTTTCAGAGAAGTTCCTATATACTTTTAAAAAAGGGCACAACAAAATCCTCTTGGGAGGAACCTGGTTTACAGTGTGATATCTGAGAAATCTGGGCTATCTGAATAGCCCAGCAACTTGAGTGGTCAAAACTTTCTATTATCCTTGAAGCAACTGGCAACTTATAAAAGGGTGGCCCTGTGACTATGTAGTTTCCACCTAGACCAAATCATTTCAGAGAGAAAACAGGTACATATAAAAATTAAAATTGAAACATTTGAGTTAAACATAATATTTTAAACGTCAGTATGGTGAGCCATACTGATTATATCAGTACTGAAAATATACTGTAGTTTGTTGAAAACAGGTAATCAAGAAATGAGGACCAAAGATTTGATATCTCACTCTAAATTCATAGAAAATAAAATCTACTCGTTGAGACTGGAACATGATAAGAATCAGAACATCATGTTTTCTAAAACTTCAACTGCAACAATCAAAATTCAGATTAATGGCAAAACACTCAAGATATATGTATTGTACTCCAAATTCCATTCCATTTCTCTTGCCCCACTTATAGAAATTCTCATTACAAAAAGAAGCTGTATTCAATGCATATTCCCTCATTTGACTCGGCTCCAGGAGAGCTGTCTGCCCAACCTCTACTCTCAAGCCAAGACTGCCAATGACATTCATATTGCCATATTCTTTCAGTGATTATCAGTTCTCATAGGCAACATCTCAGCATCCTTTAACACATTTGATCACTCTTACATTTCAACAAAACACTTGATTTTCCTCCTACATGATGGGCTATAACTTTTCAGTCATATTCACCGAATCTTCTCCTTCTTTCCAATCTCTTAAATACAGTGTGTCGGGTCAAAAGTGTACCATGACTTTACAGACACACTGTAGATGCTGCAGTGTTCAGGGCTCATTCTTTGCAAAGTTTGTTTTCTACATTGGTAATCACTCCATTAGAAGAGCTCATCCACTTACCTGGCTTTAAATACCATATATACTCAGATGATGTAAACATTGCCCTCTGTCATTGAGCTTTCCCCTGAAACACTAACCCATTATCTAAAGATAATGAACAACTCTGCACAGGTACATAAATGACGTAGTCACATCAACATGTTTACCACAGAGCTCCTAAATACTAGCCTCTGCTTTCACCTCCTCGCAGCTCCCCATCTCAAGAAATGAAACCAATGTCCAGTTGTTCAAGTCCAAAACCCTGCTATCAACTTTGAAATTTTTTTTCTCATTTCATATGTAATCCATCAACAAATCCTGTTAGCTCTACAATATAATGACAGTATACTCCAACTCTCAATTCATCACTGTTAAGTCCCTACTGCAAGCCACCATCTCTCAACCAAACCTCAATAACTGCTCAAGCCTCCTGCTGCTCCTCTTGCTCCCACAGACCTATTCTACACATGGGAACTGGAGTCATCTTTTGAAAACACATACCAGGTCAAAGCCCTCCGAATGCTTCCCTTTACACAGAGTCATCCCTTAATGGTTACCAGAGCCCCATGGGGTTCTCACCCCAGCTATTCCCTAAGCCCTCATTTTCTATCTCTCTTCCTCCATTCTGGTCCCATAACTATTTAAATAGATCAAAAACAGTTCTTCCCCAGGGCATTTTGTACCTGTTCTCCGAGTGGAAAACTTCTTTTCTCGGTCTTCACATAGCTAATTCCTTTATGTTCCTCAAGTGTCGCCTCCTTAGCACGGCTTTCCCTGGCTACCCTCTGTAAAAACTGCTCCCCTAACTCCCATCTACTTCAGAGAAGTCATCATTATCGGAAGTTATATATCTACCTTTATTTTCTTAAATTATTATGTGTCTGCCAATTAGAATATAAGCTCATTACAGCAGACACTTTCCCTATCACATTCCCTAGTATAACTGAAGGGCCTAAAATACTGTCTGGTACATAGTAGGTGCTCAATATGTAGTGTTGAATGCATCAATAAAAAAGTCACAATAAGCCAAGCTATTTTACCTCACAAAAGTAATAGAAGAATTAGTTAACTAATATATACCATTTTTCTTTAACAAAACCAACCCAAGCAGGGCTAAAAAGAATTTTCAATGGAGGCTTCAGAATCTATCTAGAGACATTTTAAGAAAGTGGCATCTAGCTATCTATAGTTTAAAGAGATTATCTCCCTTCATATTCTAATTCTACAGTTAAAACATGTCAATGACCTGTATATGCTGGGACAGTCTGTTCCCCTTTGACTCTTAAAATAAAAACAGTTTCTATTTTTAGAAGTCAGGATTTCCTTTCCCTGCAGAGGTTACAGCACAGACACATTTGAACGCTGAAATGTTTATTTACTATGCCTTTGGCAGACTGCTCACACTGGATGGGCACATTTCCCCAACTCAGAAACGCCAGGTCTCTGAGGGATTGATTCTCATTCTCTGTGCCTCGGTGCCTTAGCACAGTATCCCGACCTTATCACCTCTAGAAAACTTCAGATTAAGAAAGGAAAACTGAAAGATGCCCATTGACAAAATCACCAGACAACCACAGGATCCTGGCTCCTGTCACCTCTCTTACCACTCTCCCCACCCCCTCAGTTCTCAGAAGCTAAGCTCAGGTACCAAGCACAGCAGGACTCTGGTCTTTGTTTCTGCTGTTCCCTTTGGCTGGCATTCTCTGCCCAAATATGTTTTTTATTTTAATTTTGTTATGTATATGGACAGTATCTCTCTAATCACTAAAATGTGAGTTCATGAGAGCAGGGACTGTGTTTGATTCAGTGCTGTATCTAGGTACTCAGGGCAAGGCCAGGCTCAGAGCAGAGAGTCAATAAACAGTCATTGAATGAATGCTTCATAAATTTATCATCCATTTCCAATTCTCCTCATTATTCACTGAACAAAATTCTTCTTTGCGTGTGTGTGACAGAGACAGAGAGAGGAACAGACAGACAGGAAGGGAGAGAGACGAGAAGCATCAGATTCTTCATTGTGGCTCCTTAGTCTCCTTAGTTGCACTGAACAAAATTTTATTAAATTCACAACTATTATTCAGCCTGCTATTTTGACACCTTCTTTAGAATAATAAGTCTTTTCTTCCTTATGAAATGATTCGCTTTATTGATTTGGAGAACATTACTGGAATGTAAACAAATCTTCCTCACAGCTAACTATTCTTAATATATTTCATTCATTTGTGAATTGACATACTTTAGGAGTCTCTGATTTTGTTTCATTACTTTTCTGGAACAATTTCATAATTCCTGTAATAAGACTCTACTGCCAATATACTGTAAATAATTTGAAATGAGAGCAGCTTCAAAAAATTACAATTAAAAATACAATTCTTTCTAAATGCATATATAAAACCACTCCAAATAATTTATGTAATGTATCTGGCTATAGAACTACTATTTGCAATGGTTCCCAATAGGAAACATCTAAGGAAAATTTTTTAATTCTATTAATAATTAGGGTCAGTTATAATTTACTGACTATAATGTACAATTTTGGATTTCAAAATATTGAAGAAAATAAATTTAAATCTACAATTAATGGAAATCCACACTAAAGAAATTAAATATAATTATATAAATATATCATAAAGAAATATGAACATATCGTATCTGATGAGGGAAAGTCCTTTCCAATCATTTAAGCCAAGAAGCCTCTTGGTTCAATATGGCAGATGAAGCACAATCAATAACATTTGGTTTCCACAAATTCTACTGAAACAACAGTAAAGTACAAAGAAAATTTAACCCGCATTACCACAGAACATGGGAGTGGAGAGCCATCAATGAACCAAACTTCTGACAAATATCAAGAAGATGCAAATCTGATAGAAATCTGTGTCATGCAGGCCCTCATCTTTCCTGTACATCTATTTACATAGAGGCTCTGACTCTTGTTTTCCTCAGTGTAAGCTTCCAGGGGGCAGACATTTCACAGCATCCTTCACTGCTACATCCTCAGCACCTGAGAACATGCTAGGCCCAAAATAAGTGCTCTGTAAGTCTACTGAATGAGTTAATAACCAGCCATAGAAAATTCAAGACAAAAATTAAGATGTATCATTTTAATAAACTACAATGCCACCTTTTAGAATCCAATGGCAATAACATGTGAAATTCTCAGTAAGTATATGCTGAATGAACAAATGAATGAATGAATTGTGGAAAATGAAATCTTTTATGTTGTGAGAAGGTTGTCATGATATTCTGGTAATGAAAAAGATTATAAAATAGTATAAACAATGGAGCCCTTATTTTGTTAAAAATAAATGCATTCATAAAAAAAGAACTTGAAGAGAATCCAAAAATATTAACTAGAGCTGTATCTAGGAATGGAATTATGAAAGACTATATTATCTTGTATGTTCTTTGCATTTTTCAACTTGTCCACTAGAAATGTATAATCCCTTTGTAGAAAAGCCCTTGTATAACAGAAGAAGTTAGTTCTGCTATTCTTGTAGGAGTAATATGCTTCTCTTCCGCTTTCCAGCAGTTCCTTCCATGTCATGTTCCAGATTGCAGCCCTATTGCTCAAACATGCAGGAAAGAAAGAGAGAGAGCAAAAATGGGGTGGAGGGAGCTAGCAAGCAGGAAGTTAGAGAGACGGGAAAGAACCAAGATATGGGTTATATTCTGCCTTCTATAATAGATTAGGGCCTATTGTAGTTGGAATGCACACCAGATACATCTGTATGTATATATACTGCTCACAAAAATTAGGGGATATTTTATGGCTTCATAATTCATTTTGAAGTATCCCCTAATTTTTGTGAGCAGTGTGTATGTGCCTCTGGTAAGGATAAAATGTAGGCGTCACTCTTCCAGTGACTCATTCCCTACCAACATTTTAAGAGTGCTTCCTTTGCCACAGTATAGTTGCCAGTACCAGGACGGAATCATGGGAAGAACATGACTGAAATATGCCAGGTCTGGCACACTTCACTCATCTACCTTCTTGGTGGTTATTACTGAACCACGCTGGCTGTTACCTCCCTTACCTACAAGCAAGTAAATCATGTGGCTAATGTTATTAGAACAGAGGCTGGCCTATAGTGAAGTGCAATAATCAATGTTATAATAATTAGTTCTTATTAAGTAAAATAAGGAGATTATTTAAATCAGTGACTGACAGATGAAACCTTATACCTCTAAACCCTTACTAAAACACAAATCCACTACTTACTTTCCTCCTATGATATGCGAAATTGCTTTAGAGAAAATAAAACAAGTTGTTGAAAGACTCATTTGGGAATGTACATCATACTCAGATGAAAGGTTACACATCAAAAAATACTACAAAAATTGTTCACAATCACAGTGAAACAGGTATCCCAAGGTAGAGTCTAATGAGATTTCAAAGGAATTACTGCCTTGGTCTGGCAACTGTCGGAAACAGAGATCACAGCATTGAGTCCTTATCAGGCTCCCGCAGAGGAGCAACCAGTGTCCTAACAAGTGTGGTCCACGAGACGTCCCGGAGAAAAAACAGAGCATGCTAGTAAAGCAAATTAAGTCAGAAAATTTTATCTTCTCAAAAAATCTGTCTCTGTGATGGGAGACAGTCATAGTGCTGGTGGTGTGGTGGCTTTGCCATTGTATATTCATTCCTGTTTTGTGGAAGAGCCTTTCCCTTTTTAGTGGAGGGAATTACTATTCCATCTTTGCTCTCTTAAGTACACAAAGAAGTAACATGTCCTCCTCTGGTAGAGGGGTGATGATATGACCTAAGTGCGCAGACTGGAACCTGCTCAGTCACTGTGGGTTGACTAACACTCAGCTAGTCTCCTCACTCCTTGGAAAAAGCCTGAAATAGCTATCCCAGCCTCTCATGCTAGAGCAGGCCAGAGACACTTACTTTTAAGGGTTAGTCTACTGAGGCTTCTGGGAATGCATTCCTTTATGACAAAAAATAAAGGCACACAAGTTATGCTCTCTAACTACCCTGACCTCTCAGCTACCTTCTAAGTTTATTTAAAGTTTTATAAGGATGTGATATCTAGAATGTGGGCAACCATTTATGGCCGACAGACTAAAGCCAAAAAAAACCATAGAGCTATCATTCCTGCAACCTACAATTATGGAGCTGCATAGAGACCCTAGATCTTCCTATCCTCAGCAACACCATATTAAATACATTTAGGTGTCCTTATATCTTAATATTGTTCTGTGGGTTTTCTGTCACATGGGGCTGAAGGCATTTATGATAGATTGAACACATAAAAATGACGAGCAATTATTTCCATCTCGGTATCCATGGCCGTTCAGTTGCCCTGCAATTTTGTTTCCTCCTATTCTGATTCTGAGATGGACCATGTGACTTGCTTTGACCAATAAGATGTAAGCAAACACGATTCAAGCAGACACTTGAAAAGCTGTGTAGATTAGGGTCTGTCCTCTCTTGCCACCTTTGAAACTTACCACAGCCATGTGGCCAGCATGCACATGCACATATAATGGGGAATTTTCTTCTAGCACTCAAAACTATTAATCAGTTCAGCCAAGAACTCACTCATGTCATAGATGAACATGTGAAGCTCTGACAGCCATCTTTGTTGTTTCACCTTCATCTTCAAGTTCACTTAAACGAGTGGTAAACCAACAATCATGTCAGAACTCTATTCATTCATCACTTCCAAAATAGGCTGCATCCACAAGATTAAGGGATTTAGAGAACATAGGCAAAATTATTCTGTGAGATATAATTGGTTCTATGAATTTTATAATAAAGAATATTATACATTTTATTATTTGTAAGCTATAGACATTTTTATGTCATTAAAATTTATTAAAAATTTTTTCAGAGAGTTGGTTGTTAAACATTTATCAGCACACTATTATGTATGATAAAATGTGCCACCTTGCCCCCTAATTCCCAGAGGCTGAGACAGGGAAGCCATCCTTCCAGTTCTCCATCATGGAAAAAAGATAATAAATTATTTTCCCCAAGAGAATGCTGCTCAGCTCTGTAGGAAAAGAATGACATAATCAGTTAGAAAGGTTGTAACTTCCTTAGAGATCTGTGGAAAAGCTAAAATAATGATTGGAGGTGGAGTGGGAAGGTAGACTTCCAAACACAAGGACTTTTTACTGGCATTCCTCCCCAGGAGTGAGCAGTAAATTATTTTTACTTCTACTCATGTTCTCCAAAATGTTTACACCAATTACAAAGGGGAACCAGGTAACAATTTTTTATGTGGGCCTCATTTTTAAAGATTCATTGTGAGGATCCACTGTAATTAAGGTCAAAGGCCAAAAAATGATGTTAGCTGATGCAGTGGTTAAATTTAATTTTTCTGGTTCCATAAAATTATCAAAGAACAGCCTATAATACTTTTTAAAAAATGTAAAGGTGTATATTTAGAAATAAATTTTTCTGATTTCCTGGTCTTTTTCGTAACCTTTACTTTCTATTGCTAAAATACGTGTATGAAAATAGGATAAAAGAACCTAGTAGTTTAGTCCCTCCTACCATCCTTTTTCCAAAATCTTATTAGGAACAGAGTGTGGGAGGTGTGCAGGATAGATCTCAGGCTGAGGAAAATCAATCTCATAGTAGAAAGAAATGGGATAGAGGCTGTGTGTGTGACTATTTGAAACAGGATAAATGTAGAAAGAAAAAACAAGACAAGACGTTTTTTAGAAAAAAACATAGAAAGGAAAATAAATGAGTTGAAAAAGCAATGTGATATGGTGAAAAAAAATTGTTAAAGTACAGAGCCAAGAACTGTGAATGTAAGAGGCATATTAAAGAAATAGGAACAGCAAAAGAATCACAATGAAAGTAATTTTACCAGAGCTAGAGAGAAACTTCTGTGCGAAATATAATTAGTTTCAGGCTTACTGTGCCATTACGAGTATTTCAGAACCCACTCTGTAAAATACTTGCCAAACCTTCTTAAACTTAAGTAGCTAGCCATTTTCTCCACATTTTGGGGGCCAAAGTGTTGGATGGCCCTCAATTTGGTAATAACTATAAATAAAGTCAACAGTCTGTGCCTTAGCCTGGTGTTCGCAGAGTATTCTAACATACTATATGTCTGTTAGTCAATTTTCATGTTCTGACTTCTTGAACATTCCTGAGACAGCAGATTCTTGCCATTTGGGTAGAAAGGATTCATTCTTCCTTCATTGAAACTGACAACTATGCTTCCTGTTCCCCTTGGCAAATGTCTTTCCTTCCTTTTATTCCTACAACTCAAATCCTCTCTTCTCTCCACCCCAGAAAAAGCCACCATGGAGTGTTTCATGTGTATTTTGTGTTGGGTTGTGTATGTATACATTTTTATTTACATAAATACTATTCACACAACATATCCCTTTGTTGGTTTTTCCTTTTAAAATGTTCCCATATTGCTATATGTATATTAAATCCAGAGTTTTACCTGCTGCATAATATTCCTTTGTGTCCACTATATTCTACATACACACTTTTCTAGTGATGATACCCAATCTTTACTAATATGCTGCCTGCTATAAACAATGCTTCAGTGGATATCCTGACATACATTTCATGTACCTGGAAGAAATTTTTTGAAGCTATATATTCCCCCCAAAATGCTAAGTTACAATATTTATACATTTTAATTTAATTAAATAGTGACAAACTGCTTGTTAGGAGGGCTGCACCAGTCTACATTTTCAGCAGCAGTGCCTGATACTTCCTAAATACAGAAATTCTCAGCAAAACACGTGGCATTACCCAACTTGAATTTTTTTGTATTTCAATAGGTGAAAAATGACAATTCATCATTTATTTAGTGTTCATGTATCTAATACAAAATAATTTGAAGGTTTCTTCTTCTAAAGGTTAACTTTTTATGTTCTTTGCCTATTTTTTCTATTGGTGTTGCTTTCTTTCTCTAGTTGATTTTTTGAAACTCCTTGTTTTGTACATATTGGTCCCTTGATGGGTTTCAGAGACTACAAATAACTATATATTTACCCAGTTAGTCACATGTTTATTAATGCTGCCCACAGTGGCCTTTGGTGAGCAGCAATCCTTAACAAATCCATCAGGCTTTCATTTCATGATTCATTTTATGGTGGTTTTCTTTCCTCTCACCATTACAGTATAGTCTCCTAATTTATAGTTTTAGCTTTCATACTAAAGTACCATCTACTTCAAATACACCTTTTTCCATGGTATCAAAAAAGCACCAGTTAATTCTTTTCCATATTGCAAGCTGATATTATACACTAATCAATCCATGTTCCAAACTGTAACTCTTTATCACATTCAAAGTTCTCCCATATATATCAGTTTACTTCTGAGCCCTTCACTCAATCTCTTCAGCCTATTTTTCTGTTCTCGTATCAATAAAATTAAAAAAAAAAAATTTACTATGGCCTTGGCCAGTTAGCTCTGTCGGTTAAAAGCACTGTTTGAGATGACAAGGTTGTGGGTTCAGTCCCTGGTCAGGGCACACACAGGAAGCAACCAAAGAATGCACAACTAAATGGAACAACAAAAGAATGTTCCTTTCCATCTTCCCTCTCTCTC
Source organism: Rhynchonycteris naso (assembly GCA_037038555.1). Taxonomy (NCBI): domain Eukaryota; kingdom Metazoa; phylum Chordata; class Mammalia; order Chiroptera; family Emballonuridae; genus Rhynchonycteris; species Rhynchonycteris naso. The sequence continues at coordinate 97,927,587 of CM072999.1, forward strand.
CATTTTTCTTTCTATTAAAAAAGAAAAAGAAAATTAAGCCCTGGCCGGGTAGCTCTGTTGTTTGGAACATCATCCTGGAGCACAGAGGTTGCTGGTTCGATTCCCTAGTCAGGGCACATATAAGAGCAGCTCGATATTCCTGTCTCTTTCTCTCCTTACCTCTCTCTCAAAAAATAATAATAATTTTACTATGACGTGGTATTACATTTTAATATTTGATGGCTAAATCTCTCTGCTTTCCTTAAGGTTGATTCATTTATTCATGAAATTTTATTTTTCCATAAAATTTTAGTAATAAAATTAGTATTTTTTATCCAAATAAAATTGAGATCAAGATTAATTTAGGGAGATCTGACATCTTTAGATATTAAATTATATTATCCCAAGAGCATTGATTGTCTTTTCTTATACACATTATTAAGCTTTTTTATTAGTTTTAACATTCCCCATGGAAATGTTGTATATACTCAATTGTGTTAATAGATATTTAGTACTTTGTGATGCTTTTCTTCATTGTAATTTTTAGTCAATTATACCTGGTACAAAGAAATATTATTGATTTATGAAACCTGATCTTATATCTAGGACCTTGCTTAACTCTTAATAGCCCTAACAGTTTGCCTGGCAAATATTTGTTTGTTTTTCTTTTAAGATAGAGGGTCATTTCTGCTGCAAAGAATGAGAGCTTTCTCTCTTTCATTCCAATTCTTTCATTTATTCTATTCTTTTTATTTTAAAGCATTTGCCTTTAAAATATGTTCTAAAATATGTACCTTTTTCATGAAATATAATTTCTGTAGGTGGTTTCGTATATAATATGTACCAAATTAAGAACATATTCTTCTAATCCTTTTATCCTAACATACATTTTTCATAAATGGGTAATGAATTTTATCAAATGTTTTTTTAGAATCAATTAAGATGCCCATTTGATATTTTTCTCCTTTCATCTAATTTATTCTGACATATTCTTTTTAATATCACAGTTTTATTAAATATAAAATAATAAACCCAACTTGATCATGATGCATTATTTGTAATACAATTTCTTACATTTGTAATCACATGGTTCCTAAAAATATGGCACCAACATCTTTACCTGTTAACTTGGATCCTCCCACATTCTTTCTGGATTACTGAGCTCCTGCCCCCGCAAAGGCTTCCTGAGGGTAACTGCTAATGCAAAGGCCTTTGGCCCATATCTCAGTATCTCGAGCCCACATTCTCTGCTTACCCTCAAGTATGGCGAGACAGGGCCCTCATAGCAGCAGTCCTGAGCTCATTTTCAGACCTTGGTTTCTCTGGGTCCCGTGAACAACAAGCTTTCTCCTTAACCCCTGACCTAATCAGCATAGCCCCATTGCCCAGGAGTCATAGATTTCCAGATAAAATAGAGATTTACGAATTATCACACACATTTCACACTCAATTTCCATATTTAGCACCCAATTGTGACATCAGGGATTCATAAACCTAGTGAAAAATAGGGAAAATATATTTATATATAGTCATATCTATATGTATAATGGTAATTTATACATATGCATTTTTTCCTCTAGTAAATTCTGGCATTCTTAATACCCCCATTGAGCTCCCAGAACATATGATATCATTTCAAAGACATATGACAGAGAAACAATGTTTAGATTTCTAAAAGTGACACAAACTGAATTTTAACTGTAACAAACTGTTGTACCAAGCTATGTTTAAAAACTTTACATTTAGAAATAATGACACATGCTGCCAAAGTCTGTTTGAAGTGTTCTTTCTCTGTACTATGTATAGAGACTTTCTGTTTTTAAATCAGAATTTACTCAGTGATAGGCCTGAAATGTTAGATCTGCTAGCTAGAGCATCCTTCTGATTGATACGTCAATGTTGTGGGTTTGATCCCTGGTCAGGGCACATTCAAGAATCAACTAAAGAATGCATAAATAAGTGGAACAACAAATCAATGTTTCTCTTTCTCTCTCTTTCCAAAGTCAATAAATATTTTTTTAATTTACTCAGTGATAAAGGTATATTCATGGTTTTTAGAATTTCTTTTTTAGAATTTGAAAATATGTATATGGTCGCTAATATTTTACCAGTTAAGCTTTCAAGAATAAAAGCAATGTTAAAAAAAATAACAGCATAGATAGTCCTTAGAAATATTACTTAAAAGCAAGACAAAATTTCCATCAAAACTGTCCAATGTCTGTCATTTATTCTATCCTTGATGAAAGTAAGACCGGTGTGAATATTGAGTACTCATGTCATTTCAGGAACTATGTCATAGGTCTCTCGTAAGCCTCAATGAAGTCTTTACCAAACAACCAGAAAGCCTGAGGGCCTGCAGACAAAACTCGGAGAGCCTGCACGGTGGCAAAACCACACTGCTAGCCCCAGACTGGGGAGATGTGATATTTCAGAAATTGCCTTAAAGGCTCAGAACTCAACATGAATTTTATGAAAAGGGTGGAGTCACTAAGGACCAATTTCTATGTCTCTTTTTACTTGAATGCTCTCTGGTAAAATAATCTGTTTGACTTTGAAGTTTTTTTTGTCTTAGTCCATTTGGGCTGGGTCACTTATAAAAAATGAAAATTTATTTCTCACAGTTTGGGAGGCTGGAAGTTCAAGATCAGGATGCCAGAATGATCAGGTGAGAACCCCCCTCTTCTGGGCTATAGACTTCTCCACTTCCTTACATGGTGGAAAAAGGCCAGGGAGCTCTGTGGGATCTCTTTTACAATAAAAGAGCACTAATCTTATTCAGGAGAGTTCCACCCTTGTGACTTAAGCAACCCCAAAAAGCCCACTTTCTAATTCATCACATCGGGAATTAGGATTTCAGCATGTACATTTTAGGGGAGTACAGACATCTATACCATAGCATATGTATATCATATAAACTTCATGTTTTAAATTTTATATTTATTTTTCTTTGTAAAGACTAAAAATAATTTAATTATAACCCAGCATTTTTAACTATATTAAAAAATAATTTTAAGATATGGCCTAAGACACCACTGTATATGATTTTTAATACAGATCAGCAGACTTAACTTTGCCACATTACTAGTAAATTAGAACAGCTCTATACCCTGAGAGGATGAATAACTGAAGTCTGTTACGTTCCAGCACGGTTCCTGGACATACAGAGAAACATCACAGTAAACCCTGAAAATTCTGGCATGAAAGATATTTCCTGCTTTCAAGGATCGCACAGTCTAGTGAGAGAGCTTGAGGAGCAGGCAGCATCTATATGGAGGTAACATTAGATGCAGGGTGCCAAGGAGAAAGTGGCATCTCACCTGAGACATGAAGCTGGGCAGAGAGAGAAAGGTCATAGGCAAATACATAGCACTCCATGAGAATGATGAATGGCTGGTTATGGCTATAACAATCACAGTGCAGGAAAATAGCAGGAGAGGTGGCTAGGAATAATCTTTGATTGCTAAAAGGACTCTCTGTTTTATTATAGACACAAATTAGTTTAATCCATTTTTAAAACAAAAACATAGCCTGATTATATTATAAATGAGGTTTTTGCAGAGACTGGCTTAAAGGGAATGAGCATGGAGACCAAACTGAGTGGCAGCCATCCAAATAGGAAGAATGTAGAGTGCCTTTCCAGGACAGAGCAGTGAGGCCACAGTGACGTGACGGGAAGCAGGTTTGATATAGGAGGTATAGTGGGCACAAGGAAATGGGGCCTGACCCACAAGTGGGAAGACAGCAGGAGGAGCCGACTGGGGAGAGAAGAGGAACTGTTCTTAGCAGCTAGCAAGCTTTATTTCCTGGGTGTGTCTCCCTTTCTCATCGCATGTCTCAAGAGGCTAGTAATTTTCAGCCAAAATTATAGTTTTCTACGGGGTAAATAAAAATCTCTTCTTACTGAGAGAGGGGGAGAAAAGCACGGAAAGGACTAAGAGAACAATGTGGGAGAGGAGGGAAATGATAACCACAGAAAGTAAAAAGAGCGCAATTAGCAGCAGCGACAGTGAGCCAAGCTGTACAGACTTGACTTGAAGGTGGCTGCAGTGAGAGGCTTCAGAAGTCTGTGACCCTGCAAACTGCATAAGGAAAACCCTAGAGGTGGCTGGCGATACATCAGGAGGCCGGAAACGTCGTGTAACTCTTGTGATAAAAGCCTGTTCTCTCCTTGGATCCAAGGAGGAAGAGGATCAAGCAGGGTGTATCCTACTGCTTTCTGCACAGATGCAGGCACTAAGAACATAACTGGAGAAGTTTACATGTAATATTGGGACCTAATTACATCTTACTTGTCAATTCCTCAATTGCGCTTTAGAGCACAAGAGGTCAATTCCCCCAAGGTGTTTGGTATAGCGCATACTTAATTTTTTCTAAGCAATATTTAAAAATTGGGTGATTTCACATAACTTCTGATTTCTCTTCAAAAATTCAAAGACCTGGCCATATGAGGCTCATTCTTCCCCATGACATGCGAAGTTGTGGTGGAGAGGAGCCTCCCTCTTTAGATGAAGGGCATGCAGGGTTTGGAACCCCAAGCTATTCCTCTTGAAGAAAAGAATGCTCTGTCTCATCAATTATTTCCCACACTGCAATTATGTTCATTTGATGCAAGTACAATCAATTCCCACAGAATTAAATGTTTAAATATGAGAGCTCCTATACTTACAAACTCTCAATTCAACAACTTTCACATATGAGAATAAAGCTGTACTCCAGAGCAATAGTGTCTCAACATTTCACAGATGGTGTTCATCTGTCACACGTGGTTATTTGGCTTTAATTATCACAGTTTTTCCTGAACCTAGGGACTATTGCAATGGTGTTGGGTTTTGTGGGTCCACAGTGTTCGCTAGCACACAATCTTGAGATTAGGTGAAATGATGGTAAGGGTAGAAAGTGCTAGTGAGATGAGGCATGCTATTAGAAAGCAAACCGAAGAGAAAAAATGAAAAGAGTACCTGTGACTGTGCCAAGTGCACATGAAATTCACCTGTAAGGATTATAGAAATCGCCTGCAGTGTGGAAACCACAGTGCACATATAACACACCCTAATTAATTTAAAAATAGAGCCCTGGTGGGTTGGCTCAGTGTTAGAGCATTAGCCTGGTGTGTGGATTCCCTGAGTTCAATTCCTGGACAAGGCACAAAGGAGAAGCAATCATCTGCTTCTCCACCCATTCCCCTCTTGCTTCTTTCTCTCTCCCTCTCTCTCTCTCTCTTCTCCTTCCGCAACCATGGCTCAATTGGAGAGAGTTGGTCCTGGGTGCTGAGGATGGCTCCGTGACCTCTGCCTCAGGTGCTAAGAATAGCTTAGTTGCCGAGCAACAGAGCAATGCCCCAGGTAGGCAGAGCATCACTCAATACAGGGTTTGCTGGGTGGATCTTGCACAGGGAGCTATCAGGAGTCTGTCTCTGACTCCCCTCCTCTCACTTAATAAAAAAATAATTAATTAATTAACAATAATTTTAAAAGGTATTTATTTATTCATTCTAGTGGGGGGGGGGGGAGAAAAAGAGAGAGAGAGAGAAGGGGGAAGAAGCAGGAAGCATCAACTCCCATATGTGTTTTCACCAGGCCAGCCCAGGGTTTCGAACCAGTGACCTCAGTATTCCAGGTCGACACTTTATCCACTATGCTACCACAGGTCAGAATAATAAAAATTTAAAAATAGCCACCTTTCTATTAGCATAAAAGTAAGCTCAATCATCACACTGTTCACATTAATAAAACATGTGAAGCATCTTCACACTTTAGGTAACTTTAAACACTGTTGTAACAGGAATTTAAAACTGCCAAGATTTCAGAAGCCACCACAGACAGGGAGGAAACTGCATTACTCACCTACTGCATTTGGCAGTAGTTTGTAGGTTGAGTAATTTAGTGATACTCAGGGTACATCTGGGAGTCATTTTAGCACAAAAAGCAGGGCTTCTCTTAAGAATCTGTACTTGGAGGCAAGAAATATGAGAGGCCACCAAACACACAGAAGATATAAGAACCTATTATAGATGATGGGAAAGCCATAAGCAGTGACAGAAACCAGTTCTGTGAGCCTGCCATATGGACCAACCCCATGTAAGTGAAAAGCTCTCATATTGTGAGAAAACTCACCAAGTAAAAACTCTTCAAGAGGGCACACATACAGAAAACTTTGTACATGCTTTCTTTATCATTAAGAAACTGCACCTTGTCACTGGCCAAGTAATTTCTATTTATAAAAATTAATTTAAACTTTTTCACATTCAGTTTTTTGGTCAGAACTTAAAATAATCTGGCTGAACATCCCCTTGACAGTAAACACATGCAAAGGCTTTAGAAACACAGAACTCCCTAATGTCATTAAATAAGGGACTATTGGGTCCAGTTAGTGGGCAAGAACCATTGTTTATTATTTTTATATAATGGCAGTTTTCAATAGCTCTCTTATTTTCCTTTGAATAGACAACATTCCATTCAGCCAACCCAAAATTCCCTCTTTCTTTACACTGGAAAAATTGTCCTGTATTCTAGACTGCATAGTCACTGAGTTATGCCAATAAGAGACCACATGCAGTGCAATTCTGCTTGCACCAATGGTTCATCAGAATGGCTTCTGGAGACCCTGCAGTTGGCTCAGTGGTAGAGTCTTGGCCCCAACTGAGGATGTCTCGGGTTCGATTCCAGTCAGGGCATACAGGACAAGCGACCATCTGCTTCTCGATTCCTCCTCCTCCCTCTTTTCTCTTTCCCTCTCTCTCTATCTCTCTTTCTACCTCTCCTCACAGCGTTATTGCTTCAAGCAAGTTAGCCCCAGGTGTTGAGAATGGCTCCATGGCCTGGCCTCAGATGCTAATAGCTTGGTTTCCAAGCAACGGAGCAATGGCCTCAGACGGGCAGAGCATTGCCCAGTAGGGGGTTTGCCAGCTGGATCCAGTCGGGGCACATGCAGGAGTCTGTCTCTCTGTCTTCCACCTCTCACTTAAAAATAAATAAATAAAAATAAAGAATGGCTTTTGGATTTCAAATTTACTTTAAGATGACATGACATTTAGGTTTCACCGTCTAGAGTTTTCTCCCTTTGAACTCTCACTAAACATGTTTGTTAAAATGTATTTTAGTGAATTATTTCTTGATCATTACCTAATATCTTCATTGTACCAGTTCCTGTAACACCAGCCATTCTACTTTGTTCTTTAGTCTTTTGAGGTCCTCTGCAACACATATATTTACCCTAATAGACAGCTTCATATTTGTACATGCTTTGGTTGGTTGTATTGATATAGTTATACAGTAAAAGTTTATCCTAAACAAAACTCACACACTTGGTGGTCATAGGCATACATTTGTTAGCCACATTTACCTTGAATTATCACTTTAAGCAACCAGTATTGAATAGTTCTAACATTAAAAAAAAGTGTTTCTGGCTTGACAAGGCGGTGGCACAGTGGATAGAGCATCGGACTGGGATGCGGAAGACCCAGGTTCAAGACACCGAGCTCGCCAGCTTGAGCGCGGGGGCCCATCTGGCTTGAGCTAAAGCTCGTCAGTTTGGACCCAAAGTCACTGGCTCCAGCAAGGGGTTGCTCGGTCTGCTGAAGGCCTGCGGTCAAGGCACTTGTGAGAAAGCAATCAATGAACAACTAACTAAGGTGTTGCGACGGCAACGAAAAACTAATGATTGATGCTTCTCACCTCTCTTCATTCCTATCTGTCTGTCCCTGTCTATCCCTGTCTCTGACTCTCTCTCTGTCCCTTTTAAAAAAAAGAAAGTGTTTCTGGCCTCCTAATGTAGATTTTGTTAAACATAACTTAAATTTTAAACATTAGTATAAAGTTGTTAAAATAAACACCAGTAATTACTGCAAGCAACACAGTGGAGCATCACAAGAACAAGCATTTTGAAGTCCTGGGTCCAGTGTTCAAATCCATCAAGTTATTTGGGACTGTCTGAGCCTTGGATCGCTTACCTACCAAATGGGAATAAGAACATGTGTATTTCTCAAATAGTCTTTGGAATGACTGAGTTAGATAATTAACAGCACTCAAAAAACATCAGTCTGCAACATGCCTCTAGAAGATTGGAGTGCTCTCAGAATCCGCTGAGATAGGGAAACGTCTACATCTAAACAGCTCCAGACGACTGCATCTTTAGAGTTCTCATGCTTGACATTATTATTATTGTCTACCTGCCTTTGCTATAAGCTGATGCTATACCCACAGGATACAATAAATAAAAGAACTGTTTCTGTATAAAACAGAAAAAGTTTCCTTTTTCTCTGTGAGCAAGAGAAGTGGGTCTCCCCTAAATAAATTTCTTGTAGGAAAAGAGGGAAAGAAAAGGTGCTATACACTGATTTACACCCACTGGGCCAGTCATGACAGTCCAATTCTTTTTGATAAACATATAAGTGGCCTCAGTTAATCAGTAAAACATGTTTGTAGTAAAAACAAGTCACAGATTGAACTCGCTCGCAAGTTCAAACAAGCTAGAAGGCATAAAACCCTCATACCGCCTGTTACTGTGGATTCATTTCTCTTAGTCCTTTGGGAACTCCAACCATCATCACTCTGCATGAAAGATTCACCATCCCAGGAGGGTCAGGTAATCTTCTAGTCAAATCAGGGGACAAGATTCTCCCTCGAGTGGACCCACTGGAAGTCATGATCTAGATGCTTGACACTGAAAGTATCAGCTGTTCTACTTGCAAGATTCTTCTATGTACCTTTCATACAAAGGATGGAGGTACCTATACAACTCCTATTGAGCCACACTCATGTCACCCCCGGGAAATGATTTCTAACATCCATGTCACACTCATTAATAAATTTTGTGGTTCATATTTATAGTGCAATATTTGAAGTGTTCTTAGGGGCCACTTTTTAAAAACTGATTATAATGGAGTGACACTCATCAATAACATTACATAGGTTTCAGGCGCGCCATTCCATAATGCATCATCTGCACACTGCACTGTGTTAACAACCCAAATCAAGTCTCCTTCCATCAGTATTTATCCCTCCTTCACGCTCTTCTACTCCCCCTACACCCTTTTCCTCTCATAATCACCACACTATTGTCTGTGTTTGCGGTCTTTTTTTCCCCTCAATCCCCTCACCTTTTTCACCCAGTTCCAAACTCCCTCCCCTCTGACAGTTGTCAATCTGTTCATATCTATGAGTCTGTCTCTATTTTGCTTATCAGTTCATTTTGTTTATCAGAGTCCACGGGTAAGTGAAATTATATGGAACTTGTCTTTCTCTGACTGGCTTATTTCACTTAGGATAATGCTCTCCAGGTCCATCCTTGCAGACACCCCCTAAGTTCCTTTTAATATAACAGACCATGCATGCCTACAGGGAAAAGTAAGCTTGAGCACACACATGTATTTCACTCTATACTAAAGTATTTCAAAAGTAAATTACACACTAGTAATGAAAAGGAGGGTGGGGTTATAATTAGTGTTTATTTTGTGTTCCTCGGGGTAAGGAATAAAAAGCAGAAACTTCACAGCCAGAAATGTCCCTCCCACAGCCTTTGGTGGTGTCCTGGGGCTTCCATGATGTGCAAAGTATGAGGATTTGGTTGATACCTCACAGGAGCCATAGAAAGGACAATGGATGGGGAACTGAGCACCAAATATCCAATATTCTCCCTATTATTCTTCCTGCTGAAGAATCTGTAGAGAGCAGAGGATGGGCTGCAGCAGCTCCTTATTCTAGTTAGGATGTTTTGTCTGTTGTATTTTGACTCATCTTGGATCCAAACGCAATCCAGAAAAACCTAAATTACTCCTCCCCTTCTCTAATTTGTTAGTTCTAATATGTTTTAAATTTATAAATTAGAATAGTCTGCATTGTTTCTATTGATCAAAAGATAGATAGTTCGATAGATAAAGATCATTCTATCATTCTGCAGAACAGAATCACCTAAGGAGACGTTTAAAATTAGACTTTTCTTATTGCACAGATACTAGGTCAGATTCTCCACTGTGGGACCCAAGCACGTGTAGTTTAAGGGTTAAAGAGAAGTTGTATTTGTTTGACAAAGAACCGAGGAAGAGCTGCCAGCTCCCAGTAATAATGAACTACATTTTCAAACCAATTTTCTTCCAATGGGAAAGAAAAACTAAAAATGTTGGGCACTTTTTTTGTAAAAAGGTAAATAACTTTAAAAGCATCAAAGAAAAAAATAAAAATAGAGCAGTTATATAACCTAGCAATTCTTCTGGAAAAATAAAAAGAAACGCTAAACTGAAGATAGATATGAATCCCTATATTATGTTATAGCACTACTAGTAATAGTCAAGCTATGGAAGCAACCTAGATGTCCATCAACAGATAAATAGATAAAAAGCTTGGGATATATATATATGGAATGTAATATTATTCATCAATAAAAAATGAGATCTTACAATTAGCAACAACAAGGATGGACTTAGAGAGTATTATGCTATGTGAAATAAATCAGAAAGACAAATACCATGACTTCACTTATATATGAAATATTAAATAACTCAAAATACCTGAATAAACAAAACAAAACAGAAACAGACCCAAACAATAGAGAACAAGCCAAAGGGGAAGGGAGGTGGGGGGAACTGAGAAAGAGAGAAGGAAAGAAATAAGGGAGGGAGGGGAAAAAGAAGGAAAGGAGGAAGGGAGGGAGGGAGGGAGAGAGGGAAGGAGAGAGGGTGAGAAGGAGAGAGGGAGGGAGTGAAAGAAGGGAAAGAAATTAAAAAAAGGAGGAAAAAGAAAAGAAAAAGAAAGAGGAAACGATGTCAGTATAGCCCCTCTGATGATGCACATGGCTCTGTGGGCCCAGGAAGCCAGTCTGTGAACATGAAGCAGAAACCAATAAGGAAAGAAGGAAGCAAGGAAAAAAGAAAGAAAGGAAGGAAGGAAAGAAGGAAGGAAGGAAGGAAGGAAGGAAGGAAGGAAGGAAGGAAGGAAGGAAGGAAGGAGGGAGGGAAGAAGGGAGGGAAGAAGGGAGAGAGGAAGAGAGGAACAAAAGGAGGGATGGGGGGAGAGAAAGAAAGATAGATGGACAGTAAACAGCTGACAACATAATAAGAAATGATCAGGTCAATACTTAAGAAAACACAGAACACAGAGAGATAAACTAGATAAACCTTTCCACAAGTGCATCTGTCAGTGCATCTGACAACTGTGAAGATTCCTGCAGAGTTTAATGTTTATCTTGATAGCCTCACTAATAACACTGGGGGAAAAAATTTTTGCTGCATCCACAAAAACACTTGTTCTTACCTAATTCGAGTGTGCTGATATCAAATCTGAAATTAGTTTTTCTCAGTAAGCTACAGTATATTTTGCAATTCAAGATTTTAGGGTTTCATCTTATTGCAAAATTTTCAACATTTAGTTTGACATAATGAATTAGAATGTCTCCTTGTGCATCATCTTTGTAAAAATATAATAATTTATATAATGCAGTAAATACACTAATCCACTAAAAGATATGATTGCATCAGAATTAGTCTACAATTTTGAAATAGAACATATTAAAACACTTATTTTAATCATATAATTTGAGCAAAACTTATTTAAATTCTATTCAGGCAAAAATGTGCATTTGTAGCTCTTGTGTTTGTATACTTGTTGAGGACAATTTTGTTTGATGTTCCAGCAGTAGTCTGCTCATCACTAACAGCTCCATGATTTTCGGGAAACTTATTAAGGTGACTGTTCAGGAAGTAAATCTTAATGCTTGTGTTACATCCAATGTTGCAGAAAACTAACAGCATCCTTTGAACCAGAAGTTCATAGTTTTCTGCTTTTTTGTTGCCAAGAAAGTTATTTTTAATGCCACAAAAGACTGCCATGCTGCTTTCTCCTCCTTATTTGTCTTCCTGGCAAATTCTTCATCACGTATGAGGGTTTGAATTTGCGATCCATCGAATACACCTGCTTTTATCTTCTTGAAAGACAGGCAGGAAAAGCAGAAAGAATATGTTGAAAGCATTCACTTTCTCTATTCAAAGACTGAACAAACTGCTTCATTAAGCCAAGTTTGATGTGAAGTGGGGGAAAAATGATCCTGTCTCGATTACAGCTTCATTCATAATATTTTGCATCCCTACTTCCAGAGTTTCACGTTTTGGCCACTCCTTCTGTGTCCAGTGTTTCTCCTGAGCTCGGCTGTCTCACAAACACAGAAAGCAAGGATACTTTGTGAAACCTCTGTTGTCCTAGCAGGCAATTTACCATTTTAAGATCCACACAAATGATCCAGTTATGCTCCTTATACATTAGTAAGTTGAGGACAGTTTTTATGTCACTATAGTCTTCTAGCAGATGAGTTGAATAGACAATTGGAACTGCTGCATAAACATTACCGTTGTGTAGAAGAACACATTTTGACTCTGTTTACAGCTGTCAAGAAATAGCCGCCATTCTGTTGGACTATAAGTGGTAACACCTAGCTGGCTGAGAAGACATGACAGTAAACAAAGTGTTCGTCTTAGGAAAAAAGGGCCACAGAAATTTATTCACACTTCCTGAAATGGGATACTTTAGATGATCAGTGAAGTACATTCTTTTGTTGAAGCCTGGAGGCTATTAACTCAGCTGCTTTCTTTGATAGGCCCAAATCTCTTACTAAGTCATTCAATTTGGGTTGGTTAATGACTATTTGGCATCAGAAAAAGACCCTTCAGATTCTACAACCATTTCCTCATGCATCTTATCAAAATACACTTGATCACCATGTTCACTTTCTTTGTGAAAACTGGAATTGGGAGTGTCTCAGAGTGTGGGACAGGTCGTATTGCTGAAGGAATATTAGGATACGCGATCATATGACATTTTTTCCTGCCGATGCCCATGTATGGATCAGACAGAAATAACAGTCACTGCTGTGGTCCTTAGGTTCACACCAAACCAGGGGAATACCAAAAGGCATTCCTTTGCGTTTTCTTTTTGTCCAGTCACGAAGCATTTCCTCACAATTATGACACACAATATGATGAACCCAATTCTTGTCTTGATCACCAAGGGGAACTTGAAAATAGGCAATATATGCATGTGTCACAAATGATGAAATATTGTGCCTTTGACGTTGAAGTGTGTAACAGCCACATATATAACAGAAGGTGTCAGAACTATTCTTACATTTACGCCTACTCAAAGAAGCCATTATTCAATCTTAAAACAAAATAAGAGGGTGTTTTTATCAGATAATAATTTTTTACATTTAAAAACAACTACAATTATGTAAAAGTGATGTTTGTAAAACATTAATTGCCTTGTGGTTATGTTCAATCAAGAGTCATTCCCCTTTAACTCCAATTTAAAAACCAATGCATGCCATGAACTGTAACAAAAAGAAATTAAAATTGCATAAAAACTAGAGATGCACCAAAACCAGAAATGGATTTAAGATTTGGAATCAGCGATGCAGAAATACATAGAAAGAGTTCTAAAACCTCATGCAACCGGAAATGAAAAAAATATTGTTCCCCAGTGTAATAGGTGACTGAAATCAAAGTCCCAGCCTGACACAAGGTGGAGAACCTCACAGCTCACAATGGCAGAAGCAAATATAGTTTTCTTTTGGAATTCCCAATTTAAATTCAGGATACAGGTGAAAGAGAATGGATTCGCAGCCCAGAATAACATTAGAGAGACCCACCAGGGAAAATCAAGCCTTGAACTTCGTTGGTGCAGGATTCAGTGCACTTCCAGGTGTCTGGCAGAAGCAAATATACACTCTCTGAAGTAAAGTATCTGCACTCCAGAACTCAACTAATGTGACTATGTTCATATAAAGTATTTCACCAAAAGACATCATAAATTAGGGGAAAAGGCAAGTCACTGAATGGGAGAGAAATTTGCAGTACATGTAGCAGAAAAGGACTAGTACCCAGAATATAGACAAACTTATGTAAGATTTATATAGATACTTTACAAAAAGAGGAAACCCAATTTGTGAATAAATACATAAGAAGGTGTTTGACCTCAATAATAACCAAGGAAATGCAAAATAAAGCCACAATTAAAGACACTACACACCTTCCTTACTGAAGCCTAGGAATGTGACATGTTTTTGAGAAATGGAAAACAGTAACTCTCATTCCTTTCCAGTGTGAATATTAAATTGATTATAAAAAAAAACCACTTTGGAAAGTTTTGGCTTTTCTAGTAAAATTGAAAATGACACATGCTATAGAAATTTCACTCCAAGGTATACATCCTAGAGAAACTCATGAAAAGGAAATATCTATTCAATAGTGTTCTTAGCAGCATTGTTCTTACAAGTCCAAACTGGAACAACCCCAAATTTTACCAACAGCAAAATGGATAAATTGTGGTACAGATACACAATAGAATATTATATCACAATAAGAATAAAGTACAACTATATACAATAATATACATAAATCACAGTGAATGAAAAAAAGGAAAGCACCTATAGTACAATAGCATTTATATAAAAGTCAAAAAAGGTAAGACAAAACAATATTGTTTTGGTTATTATGCATACATAATAATATTTAACAAAAATAGGAAAGGAATTAGAAGGTAGGAGAGGTTAAGTTGGGAAGGGACTTACAGGAGAGCTGGCAATGTTCTTTTCCTTGACTTGATGATGACTGTATGAATTGTGCACCATAACAATTCATTAAACCATACTTTCAATTTTATGTACTTTCCCAGTAGCATTTTATATTTCCCAATGAAAACACTTTTTTAAAACAGAAGAGGAGCAATAAAAAAAGAAATAAAGAAAAAGGAGAAGGATGAGGAGGAAGAGAAGCAGGAGGCGGAGGAGGACAAGAGAAGCAACAGTTTCAAATCCCACATTCTGTAAGACAAGTGACCCTATCTTTTCATTTGAGTGCACAATGGCAGATTAGTTCTTACATATAGTACCTTTCAGTAAACCCTCTCTATTGTTTATTGTAGTATTAACTGGCCTATTTTCCTGACTTTTTGTTCTCTTTGACAGCTTTCTCAGGCAATGAAAAGCTATAACAGTACATCTTGGAATGAGTATTCAAAGGAGCAACGGAAATGGGTAGGCTATAATAGGATGACACTTGCTCAATACAATTTTGGCTTCATTTAATCTTATAGACATCATTATTCCATGGGTGATAACTCCCTTAGCTGTGGCTTTGTTTTCTTAAGTATTGTCCATGAATCTCACCAATGATGAACAGTGTTTGCAATGTGATAATCAATGCCATGCTCTCCAGATAAAATATAAGGACCTGTCCCTCCTCAACTTCAGCAGAAATAGAAGTGCCCCCAGTAATTTATAAATGTATATTTCCACAAATGTGCTTTCTAAATACATATTTAAAAAATGTAGTTGGAAAATGTGGCTGCTAAATGGAACTCATAGCTTCTAACAAATTTTGAGATAACATTTTAGGGGCCAAAGAATGTGATTCTTTTAAATGTGTAACTTTAGAATTTAAGATTATAGGTGTTTTAAAGGAAAAGGAGAAAAAGTTTTTATTATAATATTTGTCTAACACACTGAACATTCTTTGGGGGCACTTCAGGACCACTCAGTACACTGGACATAAACATGGACTAATCAATACATGATGGGCTTAAGGAAGAAACTACTTAAAAAATTTGTTCCTTTGCCCAATGAGTCATGTTTTATTTAAAACACACTCTCCAAAAAATAATGGTTTCAGTTCCATGTCATGTTTAATTTCTTTTAAAGTTACTCATAGTTAATCTTTTATCACTCCTAATTATAGCCGCTAAACCTCACCCCTCTTTTTATTATTATTATTATTAATTTTAATGGGGTGAAACCAATAAATCAGGGTACATATGTACAATGAAAACATCTCCAGGTTATCTTATCATTCAATTGAGTTGCATACCCGTCACCCAAAGTCAAATTGTCCTCTGTCACCTTCTATCTGGTTTTCCCTGTGCCCTCCCCTACTCCCTATATCACCCTACCATACCTCCCCCGACCCCATAACCACCACTATCTTGTCCATGTCTCATAGTCTCACTTTTATATCCCACCTATGTATGAAATCATGCTGTTATCAGTTGTCTTTTTTTTCTGATTTACTTATTGCACTTTGTATAATGTTATAAAGGTCCATCCATTTTGTTGTAAATGACCCGATGTCATCATTTCTTATGGCTGAGTAGTATTCCATAGTATATATATGTACCATGGCTTTTTAATCCACTTGTCTTCTGACGGACACTTGGGCTGTATCCAGATCTTCGCTATTGTGAACAATGCTGCCACGAACAAGGGGGTGCATTTCTTCTTTTCGAACAGTGCTATGGTGTTCTTAGGGTATATTCCTATAAGTGGGATAGCTGGGTCAAAAGGCAGTTCGATTTTTAATTTTTTGAGGAATCTCCAAACTGTTTTCCACAGTGGCTGCACCAGTCTGCATTCCCACCAGCAGTGCAGAAGGGTTCCCTTTTCTCCACATCCTCGCCTGCACTTATTCTGTGTTGTTTTGCTGATGAGTGCCATTCTGAATGGTGTGAAGTGATATATCATTGTGGTTTTAATTTGCATTTCTCTAATGATTAGTGATGTTGAGCATTTTTTCATATGCCTATTGGCCATCTGTATGTCCTCTTTGGAGAAATTTCTATTCATTTCTTTTGCCCATTCTTTGATTGGATTGTTTGTCTTCCTGGTGTTGAGTTTTATAAGTTCTTTATAAATTTTAGTTATTACCCCTTATCAGACGTGCTGTCGAATATGTTCTCCCATTGTGTGGTTTGTCTTTTTATTCTGTTCTTATTGTCTTTAGCTGTGCAAAAACTTTTTAGTTTGATATAGTCCCATTTGTTTACTTGCCTTTTATTTCATTTGCCCGTGGGGATAAATCAGCAAATATATTGCCGCTACAGATTCGGAGAGTTTGCTGCCTAAGTTTTTTTCTAAGATGCTTATGGTTTCATGGCTTACGTTTAAGTCTTTTATACATTTTGAGTTTGTTTCTTGAATGGTGTAAGTTGATGGTGTAGTTTCATTTTTTACAGGTGGATGTCCAATTTTCCCAACACCATTTGTTAAAGAGGCTGTTTTTACTCCATTGTATATTCTTTCCTCCTTTGTCAAATATCAGTTGTCCATAAAGTTGTGGGTTTATTTCTAGGTCCTGTGTTCTGTTCCATTGATCTATGTGCCTGTTCTTATGCCAGTACCAGGCTGACTTGAGTATAAAGGCCTTGTAGTAAACCTTGATATCTGTAAGAGTGATACCTCCTGCTTTATTTTTTCATTTTAAGATTGCTGATGCTATTCGTGTTCTTTTTTGGTTCCATATAAATTTTTGAAATATGTGTACTATATCTTTGAAGTATGTCATTGGTATTTTAATTGGTACTGCATTGAATTTATAAATTGCTTTGGGTAATATAGACATTTTAATTTATTTTTATTTATTCATTTTAGAGAGGAGACACAGAGTGAGAGAGAGAGAGAGAGAGAGAGAGAGAGAAAGGGGGGAGGAGCTAGAAGCATCAACTCCCATATGTGCCTTGACCAGACCAGTGCAGGGTTTTGAACTGGCGACCTCAGTGTTCCCAGGTTGACGCTTTATCCACTGTGCCACCACAGGTCAGGCCAATATAGATATTTTAATGATGTTTATTCTTCCTAGCCATGAGCACAGTATATGCTTCCCCTTGTTTGTATCTTCCTTGATTTCTTTTATCAATGTTTTATAATTTTCCGAGTACAAGTCCTTAACCTCCTTGATTAAATTTACTCCTAGGTACTTTATTTTTTTGGCTGCAATAGTGAAGGGGATTGTTTCTTTCATTTCTTTTGCTGACAGTTCATTGTTGGTATATAGAAATGCCTTTGATTTCTGAGTATTAATTTTATATTCTGCCACCTTGCTGAATTCATTTTTATGGTCCAGTAGTTTTTTGACTGAGATTTTATGGTTTTCTATACACAATATCATATCATATGCAAATAATGAGAGTTTGACTTCTTCTTTTCCAATTTGGATGCCTTTTATTTCTTCTTTTTGTCTGACTGCTGTAGCTAGGACTTCAAGAACTATGTTGAATAAAAGTGGTGAAAAGAGACATTCCTGCCTGGTTCCTGATCTTAAGAAGATTGCTTTTAATTTATGTTCGTTTAGTATGATGTTTGCTGTGGATTTTGTCGTAGATGGCCTTTATCATGTTAAGGAATGATCCCTGTATTCCCACTTTACTGAGAGTTTTGAGCACTAATGGGTGCTGGATTTTATCAAATGCCTTTTCTGCATCGATTGAAATTATCATGTGATTTTTGTCCTTCCTTTTGTTTATGTGATGAATCACATTGATTGATTTGCAAATATTGAACCAGCCTTGCCTTTCCAGAATAAATCCCACTTGATCATGGTGTATGATTTTTTTCATATATTGCTGGATCCGGTTGGCTAGTCTTTTGTTGAGAATTTAGCGTCTAAATTCATCAGGGATATAGATCTATAATTTTCTTTCTTTGTGTTGTCTTTGCCCAGTTTGGGGATCAGAATTATGCTCGCCTCATAAAAGGAGTTCAGAAGCCTTCCTTAATCTTAAATTTTTTGAAATAGCTTGATGAAAATAGGAGTTAGTTCTTCTTTGAATTTTTGATAGAATTCACTTGTGAAGTCATCAGACCCAGGACTTTTCTTTGTTGTGAGTTTTTTGATAACTGTTTCGATCTCATTTGTTGTAATTGGTCAGTTTAGGTGTTCTGATTCTACAAGATTAATTTTTGGAAGTTTGTAGGATTCAAGAAATTTGTCCATTTCACCTACGTTGTCTAATTTTTTGGCATATAGTTGTTCTTAGTATTTTCTTACAATGCTTTGTATTTCTGTTGTGTCAGTTGTTATTTCTCCACTGTCCTTTCTAATTTTATTTATTTGAGTTCTCTCTCTTTTTTTCTTGGAGAATCTAGTTAAAGGTTCATCAATCTTGTTTTCCTTTTCAAAGAACCAGCTTCTGGTTTCATTGATCCTCTGTATTATTTCCTTAGCCTCTATGTCATTTATTTCTGCTCTGATCTTTATTATTTCCTTCCTTCTACTGGTCCTGGGCTTTATTTGCTTTTGTTTTTCCAGTTCTTTTAGATGCAGGGTCAGGTTGCTTATTTGAGCTTTTTCTAGCTTCTTATGATATGCCTGTAGTGCAATGAACTTCCCTCTCAGTACTGCTTTTGCTGTGTCCCATATATTTTGAGTTGATGTATGCTCATTATCATTTATTTCTAGAAACTTTTTATTTCTTCTTTGAACTCATTGTTAACCCATTCATTATTTAATATCATGCTATTTAGTTTCCAAGTGTTTGAGAATATTTCAGATTTTCTTTTGTGGTTAATTTCTAGTTTCATGGCATTGTGATCAGAGAAAATGCTTGATATGATTTCAATCTTCTTAAATTTATTGAGACCATTTTTGTGTCCTAACATGTGTTCTATCCTAGAAAACGTACCATGAGCGCTTGAGAAGAATGTGTTTCTGTTGAGAAGTCCAATGTCATCCTTATAGGGGTTCCTTTGTAGGTGATAGCCTTTTTATTTCGAGCAGCTTTAAAAATTTTTTCTTTATCCATTAGCTTTGGTATTTTAACTATGATGTGTCTTGGTGTAGATCTTTTTGGGTTTCTCTTTAATGGAATTCTGTGTGCTTCTTGAATGTGTGGAATGTTTCCCAGCCTTAAATTTAGGGTAGTTTTCTGCTATGATTTGATTGAACAAAGTTTCCATTTCCTGTCCTCTCTCCTCTTCTTCTGGGACCCCTATGATGCAAATGTTGTTTCTCTTCATGTTGTCACAGAGCTCCCTTTGAGTTTCCTCACATTTTTTGAGTCTCTTTTTCTTTTTCTTCTCTGCTTCTGTGCCTTTGTTTATTGTGTCCTCTAACTTGCTTATTCGATCCTCAGTGTGATTCATCCTGCTTTTAATTCCTTCCATTGTGGTCTTCAGTTCTGATACTGTATTTTTCATTTCTGTCTCATTCCTTTTTATTATTTCAATTTCATTTTTTATACTTGTTATCTCTTTATTTAGGTGTTCATAGTGACTACCCATTGTTGCTCTAATTTCTTTGAACATCCTAACTATCATTATTCTAAATTCTGCTTCTGGTAATTTGGTTATATCTGGTTCATTCAGGTCCTTCTCTGGGGATTTCTCTTGATTCATTTGGTTTGCATTCCTCTGCCTGCCCATTTTGTCTGTGTGGCAAGTTGTGGCCACTGGAATTCAGTAAGTGTTGCCTTTGTGTTCTCTTGATGTGGTCTGTCTGCAGGCCTGCCACCCCCTCTGCCGCTGCCTAGGGCAGTTGGGTATGGGCATTGCCAGGCCGGCCCACTGTGGCTGTTGCTGTGATTTCCGCCTCTACTCTGTGGGAAGGGCTGTCACTCAAGCCGCAAGCCTCAGCACCAAGGGTAGAGGTGAGCACCTTTGCTCACCTGCAACCTAGCCTGTTACTGGGCTTATGCCCAGCACCCGCAGTCAGAGTTTGCTCGCCACAGTTTTGTGGGTTTGACGGGGCTTCTGTCGTGCTCTCAGCTGTGAGCCTTTGCCCGTTCGGAGCTTTAGCCCCACCCTCGAGGCCACGGCCCTCCTGCGCAGTGTCGCAAACCACATTTTATAGGGCTGGGCGTGTTTGCTGTTTTTCACTCAGCTGTGAGCTTCTGCTTGTTCCGTACTCTACCCCGCCCCTGCATTCGGAGCCAGCTCGCACACGCAGGATGGCAAACCAAGGTTTCTCTCTGGGTGGGGCTGGTAGTGTGAGCTCAGTTGTGAGCCCCCGCCCGTCCCTGGTCCTAGCCCCGTCCCTGGGTTCGCAGAGCAGATCTCTGCCCGTTCCTGGCCTCCCACTTTTTCCCTGCAGGTGGGATTACAGGCGGGGGCCCGCAGCTGCTGGACCGCTTTCGCACGTGCCCTCCGCCCCTGCTGGGCTAGACCGAGCTCACACCGGCTTGGCCTCCGCCCCTGCCAAGAGAACCGCGTTTCAGCGTCCTGCCGCCACCATATCCTTCAGCAACCCTCAGCAGCTTAGGAAGGGCCCTAATACTCCACACTGTAGAACTGGGAGCTCCCTCCTCTAAGCATCTCTGCTCTAATTGCCCCGGGAGAGCTTGTTTGGCTAGTGTCCTGTCTCCCTTTCCTGGTATTGCTAGTTCCAGGGGAAGTATTTGTTTTCGATTAGGGAAGTGACTTAGACCAAGGGTTAGGGTTGATTTCCCTTAGAGTGTTTGTCCCTGTGTCTTCAGTCCACACTCTCTTCCTGCTGACTTGGTCCTTTCCTCTGTCCCCGTTCCCCGGTGTCCCGGGTACATGATTGCGAGAGAGGTTTTCTGCGCTGTCCCTTTAAAAAAAAACCTTGGGTCTGAGAAAACTGTCTTTTTCCCACAAACAGTATCCTCACTTGTTTCACAGCTCAATACTGTCCAAACGCCTCTTCTAGGCTCTGGGACTGTAGGCTGGGGCTTGGTTCCTGGGACCCAGGTCCCTCCTTCTTCGCCAAACTCTCCTCCCGCCACACAGGTCTCTCCAGGCTGCCGTTTGCTCCGCGGAGCTCGGCAGCCCTCTTCGCGTGTTCGCTATTCCTACCAGTCTCAATGTGGCTTCTTCTGTGTTCCTTGTTTGAAGAGTCCACTTAGTTTAGTTCAAAGTTGGTTTATCCAGACGATGGTTCTTAAAATTGAGTTATAATCCACTTCGGTTCTGTCACCCCTGTATCTTGATTTTAGTTCTGCCAGGTTCTCCTGAATCTTTCCTGCCTCCACAGAACACCTGCCGGGATTCTCTGCTCCACCTGATTGAACTACTCAGCATTGTGTTTAATCGGTGTACAGAATCCAATTCTGAGGAAAGCAGTCTCCCAAAGCCCATGCAATAATGCAGTCCAATTCCTCTTTGTTGAATGCTCACTCAGCCTGAAAACCTTCAGCAATGGTGAACTCAACCAATGAGACAGGATCTCATTGTAATTCTTGCTAGTAGTACCACTTGGCTCTTCACTTTAGAGCCATACAAAACATCTCTAATCTCTCAATCTCATACAGGACAATCATATATATCTGAGGAGGGTTCTATTTTCTTATTGTCAGATTACACATTCCATTTCTTCACCTGTTTTTTAAAAGATATGGTTCCAGAATCCATTACTAAGGTGAATTTCACTTTGTCAATTTTCCCTTCAAAATAATGTACTCAAAATGAGTGCGGTACTTCATACATAAATGCTATTACTAGTAAAGCAGCCTGCATAAAGCTTATTTTTGTCAGTGGTATTATGCTATTACTTGAAAATCAGTAAACAAACCCTAAAGAATATCCCTCTCATGCACAATTATATTCTGTATAAGTGATTAATTTCAATAAAATATAATCAGTTTAATACTTGTATATAAATATCGCCCTGTTAATTATAGACCAATTTTTCATTTACTTGAAATATTTATATTTAGTCTTTCAACCAGGAAGTAAATCAGTTAACATTTGGTGAGTATCTACTGTTTTGTAATACAGAAAATTGGATATTTTAAAGATAAGAAAAGAGAGGTCAAAGATCTTCACAATTAACTCGCCTTGGGATCTGCATTCATCCCTAGTCTGTGTGACTCCAGAGTCTGTGCTCTACTGCCCTGCCTTTTACTAACCAGTAAACTACTTCAGATATACACAGAATTGCCAAGCAGGCCTTCTAGTTATTACCCAAGTTGCTGATAGACTTCTGAATGAGAAAGGGCTCAGGGATAGAATCTTGCAACATATCAGAAGAAATCTCTCACAGGGAGACACACTGACACATTAAAAGATGGATTGATTTTCCAACTAAGAACTAAGCTACTTATTTCCATGAGTCCATACTTTTCCATGTACTCCATGAGACTCTGGTTGTCATATATGGCCTTTATTACAGTGAGATATGTTCCTTCTACAGCAATAGGGGAGGAAAAAGAAATAAAAAATATCAAAACTGGAAAGAAAGAAGTAAAACTATTTGCAGATGACATGATACGGTATATAGAGAATGCTAAAGATTCCACAAAAAAAATACTAGAACTGATAAATGAATTCAATAAAGTAACAGGATACAAAATAAATATCCAAAAATCAATTGCATTTTTATATACCAATAATAAACTACTAGAAAGGGAAAATAGGAAAACAATCCCATTGATAATTTCTTCAAAAAGAATTAAATACCTAAAAATATATTTAACTAAGGATGTAAAAAACCTATATTCCAAAATTATAAGACTCTAAAGAAAGAAACTGAATAAGTGATACAAATAAGTGGAAGCATATATCGTGTTCATGGATAGGAATAATTAACATCATTAAAATGTACATATTACCTAAAGCAATCTATAGATTCAACACCATTCCTATCAAGATATCAATGGCATCTTAAAAAGAACTGAAGAAACACTGCAAAAATTTATATGGAACCACAAAAGACCTCAAATAGCCATGCAATCTTGAGAAAGAAGAACAAAGTTGGAGGAATCATGCTATATGATATCAAACTATACTACAAGGCCGTTGTAATCAAAATAGCATGGTACTGGCATAAAAATATCCACATACATCAATGAAACAGATTAGAGAGCCCAGAATAAACCCACACTTATACGGTCAATTAATATTTGACGAAAATGGCTGTTGGGCAGATAAAATATATTATTCTCACTTTGTTGAAGATGGCGCTGCCCACATGGAAGCCCATCACCTAGGTGATATTGGTTGCCCTTATGCTTGGGATGGGTGTAATTATATTATTGGGTTTGGGGGACAGGCTGTAAGCAGGCAGGGTCATTATAGCCGAAGGCTTAGTTTTAAGACTAAACTTTTCCCCACACTCTTGACTGATTGGATTATGTGGGGTGGTGCACTCTCATGAGGAATCCTCCTATTATGCCTCATATAAGTGACTTTGTATCAGAGACTTCCTTGTTTGTAGATTGGCTTAAAGGTTTGGATTACTATACTATAAAGTGGGGCAGACTGGGAGCTTGCTCTCTCTCGGTTTCTGAGGTTAGCATTAGAGAGGAGAGAAGATTAAGGCAGATTAACGTGGAGGAGGCCAGGAGAAGCAGCCAAGATGGCGGAGTGCTGAGGAAGAAGCCAGTTTGTGCAGAGAGAAGGAGATGGGAAATAGAGGTGAATAAGTCTGGTGAGCTAGAAACCTTTGATGCTAGGAAACTCAGATAAGTCAGTAGCTTTGTGAGCACTGAATGAGTGGGTTTTGGAGCTCAGTGTGTGTTTTTACTTGCCCGCTGGGTGCAAGCTAGAATTAAAGCTGATGGGTCACCAGTTCTTGGCTCCGTTGTCTCATTACCGACTGTCCGAATAAAATGTGAACCTGCACCGGCCAGGTGGCTGTGATAATGGCCCCGGCTTCTGGCCTTACAATGACTAAACATACAATGGGGTAAAGGGAGTCTATTCAACAAATGATGCTGGAAAAATTGTATGGATACATGCAAAAAAATTAAACTAGGCCAACTTCTTACACCATACACAAGAATAAACTCAAAATATTAGAATAAAAACTCTAAAAGAAAACATAGGCAGTAAAATCTTGGACATCTCTCATAGCTATACTTTCTCTGATATATCTCTGCAGGTAAGGGAAATAAAAGATAAAATAAACAAATATAAACACCAAACTAAAGTTTCTGCACAGCAAAAGAAAATATCAACAAAATGAAAAAACAACCCACTGCAAGGGAGAACATATTTGCCAATACATCTGATAAGAGATAATATCCAAAATTCATTATAACTTATAAAACTCAAAACCAAAAAAAAAAAAAATCCAATTAAATAATGGACAAAGGATCTGAATAGACATTTCTCCCAAGAACACCTACAGATGGCCAGCAGACATATGAAAAGATGCTCAACATCACTAATCATCAGAGAAATGCAAAATAAAGCCACAATGAGATATCAACTCTCACCTGTAAGAATGACTACTATCAATAAATCAACAAACAAGAAGTATTGGTGAGGGTGTGGAGAAAAGGGAACCTTCATGCACTATTGGTGGGAATGCAGATTGGGCACAGCCACTGTGGAAAGCAATATAGAGTTACCTCAAAAATTTAAAAATAGAACTTTTCTATTTAAGACCCAGTGATTTTACTTCTGGAAATTTATCCAAAGAACCAAAAACACTAATTTGGAAAAATATAGGCACCCCTATTTTAATTACAGTGTTATTTATAATAGCCAAGATGTGGAAGCAGTGCAAGTGCCCATCAGTATATGAGTGGATGAAAAAGCTGTGGTATATTTACATAATGCAATACTATGAGGCCATGAAAAAGAAGGAAATCTTTTGTGACAGCATAGATGAACTTGGAGAGCATTATTCTAAGTGAAATAAGCCAGTCAGAGAAAGACAATTACTATTCACTCATATGTGAAATCTAATGAACAAAATGAACTAACAAGCAAAATAGAGAGAGATTCACAGAGAGCCAGCTGACAGCTGTTGGAGGGCGGGATGGGGAATTAGGTAACAGGGTGGAGGGACTGAGCAAAAAAAGAGAAAAACTCATAGACATAGACAACAGTGTTGTGACTGCTGGGAGGTGATGGGATAAGGCAGAGGAGGGAATAGAGGGGATAAATGTTGATGGGCAAAAACTTGTCATGGTTGTGGAAGGAATACACAATACAGAGTACAAAGTTGTGTTGTAGAACTGGGCACCTGAAACCTGTATAATTTTGTTAACCCGTGTCACCACAATAAATTCAATTTTTAATAAAAGAAATATGAAAAAAAAAGAGATATCCAGTGTTAAAAAGATAAATTAGCCTGACCTGTGGTGGCACAGTGTATAAAGCATTGACCTGGAATGCTGAGGTCACCAGTTTGAAAACCTAGGCTTGCCTGGTTAACGTACATGTGGAAGTTGATGCTTCCTGCTCCTCCCCCTCTTCTCTCTCTCTCTCTCTCTCTTTGTCTTTCCTCTCTAAAATGAATAAATAATTTTTTATAAAAAGATATGTTAAAGCATACTCAATATATTAAGTTGATTTGAGCAAAAAACAACTGGAATAGGACAATGCCAAGCAAGAAGTGGTTAGAAGCATGCCCTCAACAGGACCTAGGGACAAGACTTTTGTAGAGAAGGAAGTTATTGGTGATGGCATAAATGGCTGCAGTATTTGGGAAAGCATAGTTGCCGTTTGTGATTGGCTGTCCCTAGGTCTTGATGTCTTACACTTGATGCGTTACATATAGGCTTAAGTTTTGGTTTGTTTACATCAACTCAGTAATGAACTCTAAAGACCTTGTTCTAATTAATTCAACATGAGTTAGTATGGCACAATTGGTCTTTAGAGTCTGGAAGCTCATATTAATCACTATTACTTTTCTAAGCAGTAACACATTTTCATAATCTGTTCTGAAATTTCCTAAAGTTTGAGATTAAATTTACTAACTGCTAATTTATAAATTCTTCTATTATTATCTTTAATACTTAGAATTCTTCAGTTCCTTAAATCTGTAATGATGATTAATGATGTTTCCAAGATCCCTGCATGGTGAATCTGAACTAAAGAAAAAGTCTTTCATTCTCTAAGGCTTTACGCACTATCTCCACATCTCCTAAGGCATCATCACATTCCTATTAGCCATCTTTGTTCCACCGCTAAAGTTGAACTCTTTCTCCTTGGTTAAAAACAACAATAAAGCCTGACCAGTCAGTGGCGCAGTGGACAGAGCGTTGGACTGGGATGCGGAAGACCCAGGTTCGAGACCCCGAGGTCGCCAGTTTGAGCACGGGCCCATCTGGCTTGAGCAAAAGCTCGCCAGCTTGGAACCAAGGTCGCTGGCTCCAGCAGGTGGTGGCTTGGTCTGCTGAAGGAACGCAGTCAAGGCACGTGTGAGAAAGCAATCAATGAACAACTATAGTGTCACAACGGCAACAAAAAACTAATGATTGATGCTTCTCATTTCTCTCTGTTCCTGTCTGTCTGTCCCTATCTATACCTCTCTCTGTCCCTGTAAAAATAAATAAATAAATGAATAAAACATTTTTTAAAAACAACAATAAAAAAGGTCAAAGCAGAACAATCAATAAGTACCTCTGTTTTCTCTCTGTCATCCAGGAACACCATACAAGGGCCTCAAATGGACTTTTTATTCTGAAACTCATTCTAAAGGCCTTCTTTCTGGCACAACATTATATATTTTAGATAACTCAATGCTTTACAATTTTTGAAACCAGGTTGAAAAAATGTTGCTGCTCTAGTATAAACCACCTCATGGTCACATGTGTCTCAGGCCCAGCATGAGATACACTGTCTTTCTGGGAGACCAAGTCACTTGCATTCCCTGAATTCTACATTTCCTTCTGTCACCCACACCCCAAAATGCTGAACCTGGGCCAAATGTTAGCTGATAAGAAGGGAACAAAAAGCATTAGAGTAACTTATACAAATACCGGGAAATAACAGCAGCCTCAACAGATAAGAATCCTGAAGAAAAAGTAAAGGAAAGAAACACAGATCAGGGGAGCTCCATACATCACCCCAGGAGATAAGCACAGAGCACAGGTCTGATGGGAGTGTGCCCTCCAGGGACACCCCAGAGACTGGCTCCTTCATAGGCACCTATTTGCTCTCCTATTTTTTTAAAAATATGGAATATATATGTTCCTCAGGAATTTATGTAAAATTTTCCTGAAAAAATGCTCAAGCCAATAAATTCCTTTATGTGAAAAAAAAAAAAAAAAAGGCAGGCCCTAGCAGATTGGCTCAGTGGTAGAGCATTGGACCAACATGTGGAAGACCTGGGTTTGATTCTCAGTCAGAGCACAGAGGAGAAGCGACCATCTACTTCTCTGTCCCTCTACCTCCCCTTCTCTTTCTCTCTCTCTCTCCTCCTCCCACAGCCATGACCCAAGAGATTTGATCAAATTGGCTCCGGGGCCAATGAAGACAGCTCCATGGCCAAACCTCATGTGCTAAAATGGCTTGGTTGACAGAGCAGTGGTCCCAGATAGGTAAGAGCATTGCCACCTAGTAGGTGTGCTGGGTGGATCCCAGTCAGGGCACATGCAGGAGTCTATCCCTCTTCTTCCCTGCCTCTCACTATATATAAAAGCAGCATTTTACTATCTCACCCCCAACCAACCTGTATAATAAGGAAGCTAACAGAAACTATATATCATATACATATGTATAGGGAAATAGTGGTAAGGATTATTATATAAGAAAATCCATTCATACATATAAAATCTAATATTCATACTAATACATTATTAAACACTGTATATGTATACCATAGGGAATAATACACAATGAGTGCTATATAATACTATTTACATAATACAAGTTACAAGACTGAGGTCCCACTTCCAGATACTGACATCCCAGCTTGCACCCCCAACACTTCCAAAGTAAGTCACTGTGATAAGTTTAGCTGCCACTGCTTCCTCAGGAAACTGGTTAGACTCAGCACAGCAGCAGCCACCAACTGAAAGATTGGTCAGGGAGGCCCCATTGCACAAGTCAAAGTCAATCGAACTGCACCAAGCTACAAAGAGTCTAGGATGGGGTTTTCAGTTTCATTAATGGCTGAGGGCTCTGCCTCAAAAGGCAGGGAACTACTCAAACTACAGGAGGATCTAAAACAGGGGTCCCCAAACTTTTTACACAGGGGGCCAGTTCACAGTCCCTCAGACCATTGGAGGGCTAGACTTTAAAAAAAATATGAACAAACCCCTATGCACACTGCACATATCTTATTTTAAAGTAAAAAAACAAAATGGGAACAAATACAATATTTAAAATAAAGAACAAGTAAATTTTAATCAACAAACTGACCAGTATTTCAATGGGAATTATGGGTGCAGGTGCATCCTGTGCTCCTCTCACTGACCACCAATGAAAGAGGTGTCCCTTCCGGAAGTGCGGTGGGGGCCAGATAAATGGCCTCAGGGGGCCACATGAGGCCCGTGGGCCGTAGTTTGGGGACCCCTGATCTAAGACAATGACAAGATGAATGGATAAAGAAGAGATGCATATAGACAATGGGATATTACTCAGTCATAAATAAAAAATGAATCTTACCATTTGCAACAACATGGATGGACCAACAGGGTATTATGTTAAGTAAAATAAGTCAGACAAAGAAAATTAAATAGCATATGATTTCACTTATATGTGGAATTAGAAGAACAAAATAACCAAACAAACAAAACTGAAACAGACTCATAAATACAGATGTGTTGGTAGATAGAGAGGGTTTGGGGGCCTGGGTGAAAAAGGTGAAAGCGTTGAGAAGTACAGATTGGTGGTTACAAATTAGTTACAGGGATGGAAAGGATAGCAGGGGAATATAGCCATACTATTATAATAACTCTCTGTATGGCACCAAGGGGATACTTGGCTTATCAGGGGATCACCTGAAACTAGGCTAAAATAATACTGTATGTTAACTATAATTGAAAAGTAAAAAAATAAGTTAACATAATGGCAATATCAACCACCAGGTTAGAGTAGAAACATTATTTTTAAAGTTCACTTTGAGACCCTGGCCAGTTGGCTCAGTGGTAGATTGTCGCCTGGCGTGTGGAAGTCCCAGGTTCAATTTCCAGTCAAGGCACACAGGAGAAGTGACTATTTGCTTCTCCACCCCTTCACCTCCCCCAGCCCTCTCCTTCTCTCTCTCTCTCTCTCCCCCTCCTTCAGGCTGCTCGATTAGTTAAAGCAAGTTGGCCTGGGCACTAGGATGGCTCTGTGGCCTCCACCTGAGGTGCTAAAGAAAAAGGCTCGGCTGCTGAGCAATGGAGCAATGGCCCTAGATGGACAGAGCACTCCCCCCTAGTGGGCTTGCCAGGTGTACCCGGGTGGGGGCACATGCGGGAGTCCATCTCTCTGCCTCCCTCCTTTCACTAAGATAAAATAAATAAATAAATAAAGTTCACTTTGTAAGTTATATATTTAGAAATTTTAGATTACAGGAACACTTCCATAAGATAATCATAAAACACTTGACAGGATTTTGAAAAAAGAGCAGACAACATAATCTCCCTAAAGAGTATTTAAAGGAGATAACTGTATCATTTGTGATTCTTAGAAAATTCACTGAGGTATATACAATTTACTTTGCTGCCACTTCTACAAAGTGATCACGTTATAGTCTTCCTCTTTGATTAAATTATTTTTCTTTTATTAAGATTATCCATACAGCCTGACCTGTGGTGGCACAGTGGACAAAGCATGGACCTGAAATGCTGAGGTCATTGGTTCAAACCCCGGGACTTGTCTAGTCAAGGCTCATACAAGCAGCAACTACTACTAAGAGTTCATGCTTCCAGCTCCTCCTCACCACCCCCCATTCTCTAAAAATCAATAAATAAAATCTTTTTAAAAAATTTTAAAAAAAGACTATTCATATGGTTTGTGCATCTAGTAATATGTAATATATTCTTTTTATGCCCTTTGATTCCTTGAGGACTTAAAAGCATTTGTTTTCCTAAGATAGTGTATGAATTATGACACTCAGTTCAGCTGAAAACATAAATCCTACTGGTTTTGAAAAGGTTCTGGATAAAGGACAGAATATGTGATCATTGCTTCTCTAGGTACCGGTGAACATTTTTTACTACTATCAATCCTTCTCTGTGTCTTAGTCAAGTGTTCTGCTTTTAAGAGCACCTGGATTAACATGCTCTGGTCTGATTCACAAATGCATTTTGGGTGATTTCCTTTATCTTGAAGACTTATCACCTTAATGTTTAACTCTAAGTTTTGAGTATTGTTAACAAAAATATCCTTAAAAAAAAACAAAATATGATTTTATATTAGGTAAGGGAAATAAATTATAACTATGAGTATTTCCTTTGAACAAGTTTAATATTTAAAGTATTTTCTGCCTGACCCGGCGGTGAGCAGTGGATAGCGCATCAAACTGGGATGCAGAAGACCCAGGTTTGAAACCCTGAGGTCACCAGCTTGAGCGTGGGCTCATCTGGTTTGAGCAAAAGCTCACCAGCTTGGACCCAAGGTCGCTGGCTCCAGCAAGCGGTTACTCAGTCTGCTGAAGGCTCACAGTCAAGGCACATGTGAGAAAGCAATCAATGAACTAAGGTGTCGCAAGGAAAAACTGATGATTGATGCTTCTCATCTCTCTCCTGTCCTGTCTGTGTGTCCCTATCTATCCCTCTCTCTGACTCTCTCTCTGTCTCTGTAAAAAATAAAAATAAATAAATAAACCTTTAAAGTATCTTCTGTTGCATTTGGTTTGGGAACTTTTCACTGTTAAACAGTAAGGATTAATTTAGTTAGAATCACCATCTAAGTATATTTCATTTAAAGATATATTCTAAAAGCGATATTTGTTAATGATGTATGTTTTGCTGAGTGAACAACCTATGATAAAATATGTTATGAACACAGTCTAATTATTACTTAGTTTCCAAAATGCCAGCTGCAATGTAGCAGAAGATTTATATTTTATTCAACAACATGCTGATCATATGCCATAAAGACCAGTATAGATCTTTACTTTTGCTTTTTGGAAACGAGAGCCAATGCCTCTCAGTGACTAAGGTACTTAGCAGTGGATAGATAACAGCCCTTGAAATGAGCCAGTCCCCAAGGATCTCTCTATCTGATTTACCCTTTCTTCATCCCAATATTCCAACCTCTATGCTTGTTTTCAATCTCCTTGCTCATATTCCTGCTTAATAATTTTAACTAGTTTAAAATTAAAATTACCTCTAAACTATCTTTACAGAGAACCTGAAATCACTGTATCACAGCATCATTATTGCCATACTATAAAACTTACATGCTATTTTATTCAATCACACATTCAACATACAGCATTAAGCTGTAACTATTACAGGGTGTTGTAAATAAGACATCTCTAGTTCCACATTTTAGAGAGAATATAAATATGTCAACTAATTATGCAATCCATTATATGACTACCATAGTCACAAGTATACTAGATAGAAAATGAAGTTCTGACTTCATCTGAGGAAAAGCAATGGGAGAAAAAGCGTTCAGGCAAGTCTTCTCTGAGGCATATTGTGGAAATTAAATGTTTGAAAAGCACTCAGTCTGGAGTCCAGCATATAGCAGCCACTCAATGAAGTGATGACAATGATGATAGTGATGATGATGATGATGATGATGGTGATGATGTTTACAGTTAAAATCATTCAGCTTAAGATCTTCCCAGTCCTTCAGATCAGGTTGTTTAGAATATATTATAAGTAGAATCAGATACATTAGGAAAAACTGTAATGATGTCTATAGTTTTAGGAGTAAGAATAAAAGGTCATAGCGGTTATAGTGTCTCCTTCCTTGTCTTTATCATTATTTTATCACAGCATCTGATATCAGAGGTATAACAGTATTTGCCTCCCCAGTGTATTTCTGGTTCTGCTACTCCAAATATGTTCTTTGAGATCCAAGTGGGAGTTGCATGCTACTTGCCAGAGAAAAAGAACAGACTTGGATGAGTACAGGCACCTCCACTCATAGTTAGCTTCCTTATCCCTTCAGTTTGCATGATGTCACTGAGAAGCTTAGGCTCCTTGACCTGTTCCACTCAGCCCCCCACAGTTCTTCACATCCGACAGGTATTGCTCTGCCTCCAGCTGGGCAACGCCGGTGAGCTCCAGCTTCAGCAGTCAGTTGAGGAGTCTTTGACCTGCTACAGTGTTCATATACATGTACTAACAACCATATGATAAAACAGGGTGAGTGCAGCCTCAATCCTTAAAGAAATAGCAATTTTCTCACCAAAAGAGAAACTACTGCTTAACCATTTCATCCCTTGTAGTAGAGTTAAACTCCCTAATTTCTACCCACCTCATCGTTTTATCATTCTACTTCAATACCATGCATTGTGAGATTGTCATATCCCAAGCAACAGAGCAGGTGGTTTCATACGTGTTACTTTAATTTTTTTTAGCAGCTTAACTAAGGTATAATTGACATATATAAAAACTACATACATTTAAAGTGAGTAATTTGATTAAGAATTTACATATGAACACATCACTGAAATCACTATCAAAATCAGAATGATGTATATATGCCTCATCCCAAAGAAACTGCTGTGAACTGAATGTTTGTATCCCTCATAATGTTCATATGCTGAGGCCCTAATCTTCATTGTGATGGTATTAGAAGGTGGGGTCTTTAGAAGTCATTTGTTTGCAAGACTGAAGCTGTCAGCAAAGGGATTAGTGCTCTATAAGAGACACAGAGACAATCTCTCCCTCCACCATGTGAGGATACAGCAAGAAGGTACTGTCTGTAGGACAGAAAGGGGACTCTCACCACAATCTGACATGTTGCTCCACAATCTCAAATTTCCCACCCTCCAGAAATGTAAGCGATACATTTCTGTTGTTTAAGCTATTCTATGGTATTCTGTTATACAAGTATAAATGACTAAACTAGGAACATATACATCACCTCTCATGCCCCTTTGTAATCCAGCACTTAGCTCCGCCTCACACTCTGTGTGATTCCAGAAAACCACACATCTGTTCTTCTGCACTATACATTAGATTGCACTTTCTGGAATTTCCTATAAATGGAATCATGTACTTTTTTGCATGTAGCATCTTTCACTCAATATAATTATTTTGAGATTCATCCATGTTGTACCAAAAATACTAATATTCCCTTCTTTTTTATTGCCAAGTATTATTCCTTTGTCTGGATATACCACCATTTGTTTATACATTCATCATTGATGGATATTTGGGTTATACTCTATTTGAGGCAAATGCTCACAAAGCTTTTATAAATATTTGTATATAATTCTTGGCATGAACGTAGCAGATGAAGGTAGATTAAATTTCTCTTGGGTAAATACTCCAGGGTAAAATAACTCAATTATGTGGCAGGTTTAGTTCAACATTCTAAGAAATGACAAGCTGTTTTCTATAGTGGCTGTAGCATTTTGTATTCCCACCGTCAGTGTATATGAGTTCCGGTTCCTTTCCTCACCAACAATGTGTATGGTAAATCAATTAAATTTTAGCCATTTTAACACTGTACCATTTCAAATTCTCAGTCTCTGGAAAAAAAATATATAATCCTCATGTCATAGATCAGAACAGTATAGCTTTGCCAATGTTTTCCTTCCAATCAGATAAATTACAAAATTCCTGTTAAAGTACACAAAATTATTATAAAAAATGTAAAACTTAAAAAGCAAAAATTCTTATTCCATTTGAATGAAATTGTCATATTACAGATTTAAGTCACCGTTAAATTAGCTAACAAATGAGTTTAAATTCCAAGCACAGATTGAAACATAAAATAGTATTACAATAAAATATTTTTACAAGGTCAGAATGTCCATATTTTGTACTGCAATCCTATAGAGTTATGTATGATTAGACACCTTCTTAGTAAAGTTACCAACTATTAGTATTATGATGAGTGGTTAACCTATCAATTTATCTCAAATATTATGAGAAATTCCTTTGTAGAAAAGAATTTTATTCAATATTTATAGTTTCCAAAGCCAGCATTTGGTATAATTAGAGCTTGTGATATTTAAACCAGGATGCTGACATTTGACGACAATGATAAATAAGTCCAAAAAATGGGGAGAATATAATTTTGCCATCCTAGTGACAGCAGCAGCCCGGAAAATTGCTAAAATGTCATGTTCCACATGACAGTGTGACACTGTTGAAGAACTCAGGCAAAACATAAAGTTTTATTATCTACATAGATAGAAACTTGCTATAAACTCTCAAATACCTGAACATAATAATACTGCAGAGAAAGCATGAGAGGAAAAATAATTCAAATTCACTTAGCAAGGTTTTAATAAAGTAGCCAGTGTTAAAGTACTGCCAATTTGAAGTTATTGCTTTAAAAAGTCAAATATTCCTCTAATGTTCGATGGATTAAAGTGATCTAATTGCAAAATAAAATGCATTCAAAAACACACAAGACAATGTAATGGCAATATAGAGATAGCTACAAATCAGATTCTTTTTTAACACTTCACACTTGTATCATGAAAAAAAATGCCAATCTGCAAATTATTAGTGTTGCCAAAATTGGAGCAAGTTCTTGCAGTTAAAATAAAAGCAAAATATACATAAATATACAAGGATAACAAAAGACTTTTTATTTTTGCTTGTAGAGCACTATAATTTCATTTAAATTGTAGGTGTTTCTGCAGAATAAAAAAAAAAGAATTACACTTAAAAAGACATCCAATTCTATACTTCATAAATACAGTGTGTCGTAAAGTCATAGTGCACTTTGGTCACAGGAAAGCAACAAAAGATGATAGAAATGTGAAATCTGCACCAAATAAAGGTAAACCCTCCCAGTTTCTGTAGGATGATGTGGCAGCATGTGCGCATGCGCAGATGATGACATAACACCGCGTATACAGTGGAGCAGCCCACGGCCATTCCAGTCAAGATGTGGACAGTACAGAGGAAAGTTCAGTGTGTTCTGTGGCTCGCTAAATTCGAATCCATGACCAAAGTGCAACATGAATATCGGCGCATTTATAATGAAGCAACACCACATAGGAATAACATTACTTGGTGGGATAAGCAGTTGAAGAAAACCAGCAGTTTGGTGGAGAAACCCCGTTCTGGTAGGCCATCAGTCAGTGACGAGTCTGTAGAGGCTCTACGGGATAGCTACCTAAGGAGCCCTAAATAATCTGTGCGTGCGTGTGCTTGACAATTACACCTAAGCAAGACTACATACAGTTCATAAGGTGTTAAAGAAATGACTCTATTTGACGGGTACAAATTGCAGCTGTTGCACACTATCAAACCGGCAGATAGACCCACACGATGCGCGTTTGCTACAGATATGCTTCATGAGATCGACAATGATGCAAGATTTTTGCAGAAGATTGTGTTTAGCGATGAGGCGACCTTCCATATCTGTGGACATGTTCATCGCCATAACATTCGAATATGGGCTGCTGAACATCCTCATGCCTACGTTGAGTACGAACGTAACACCCCTAAAGTGAATGTGTGGTGTGGCCTGATGCATGATAGGCCCAATTTTTTTTATGGAGCAGTCTGTGATGGCAAACACCTATCTCGACATGTTGGAATTGTATGCAGTGTCACAATTTCCAGAAGGTGTCATCTTTCAACAGGACTACGCTCCTCCACCATTGTTCATGAGTTTCTGGATAGAACATTCCCCCGACGGTGGGTAGGCAGAGGTTCTGTCAAGCCATGGCCACCACAATCCCCGATCTGACGCCCTTAGACTTTTACTTTTGAGGTTATGTGAAGCAACATGTGTACATTGAACGTATCAACGACATTAATAACTTAAAACAGAGAATCACAGATGTTATTCACTCTGTTACACAAGACGTCCTTACCCATGTGTGGCAAGCACTTCAGTATCGTTTGGATGTGTGTAGGGCAACAAATGGAATCCTAATAGAACTGCACTGAATAGGTATGAAACTGGGAGAGTTTTCCTTTTATTTGGTGCAGAATTCACATTTCTATCATCTTTTGTTGCTTTCCTGTGACCAGTCAAAAGTGCACCATGACTTTACGGACACACTGTAGTAGTCATCTTTAAAATGTTGGCAAGAAAAATGCACATAGAAAAATAAAAGAAGCAAACTATTTTATAGTCATCCAAACTATAATAACCAAAGAAAGGATTCATCTTTCTAATTTTTTCCCCTTTCAGGTAAATTTAATACATGTCCTCCTTAAAAAAATCTACTACCCCAAGAATTGATTTGTTCTAACATACCTGTATACCTAAATCCTACATCCTATAAAGAATATCACAGCTATCTTTTCAATGTGTGTTCTATGGAAACTTATGGAGGTAAAAAACACTCTTTTGTTTGAACAATTTAGGTTCTTATGCTTAAAATAGTAGTAATGTTCAAAGTAATATTCATGAACAGTAGGCATTGGTGGTTGCAAATAGAAAGAAAGAAATGTAAGTTTGGTCTTCTGGTTTGCTTTTTGTTTGTTTGTTAATTTCTTTCTTATTATATTCTTTTTTTATTTTTTTATTATTTTTTTACAGGGACAGAGAGAGAGTCAGACAGAGGGATAGATAGGGACAGACAGACAGGAACAGAGAGAGGTGAGAAGCATCAATCATTAGTTTCTCGTTGCCATTGCGACACCATAGTTGTTCACAGATTGCTTTCTCACATGTGCCTTGACCGTGGGCCCTCAGCAGACCGAGCAACCCCTTGCTGGAGCCAGCGACCTTGGGTCCAAGCTGGCGAGCTTTTGCTCAAGCCAGATGGGCCCGCGCTCAAACTGGCAAGCTCGGGGTCTCGAACCTGGGTCTTCCGCATCCCAGTCCAATGCTCCATCCACTGCGCCACCGCCCGGTCAGGCTGATTTTTTTTAAATTTTATTATTATTAATTCTAATGGGGTGACACCAATGAATCGGTACATTTGTACAATGAAAACATCTCCAGGATATCTTATCATTCAATTGTGTTGCATACCCATCACCAAAATTCAAATTGTCCTCTGTCACCTTCTATCTGGTTTTCCCTGTGTCCCTCCCCTCCTCCCTATCCCACCCTCCCCTCCCTCCCCCCCACCCCGTAACCACCACTCTCTTGTCCATGTCTCATAGTCTCACTTTTATGTCCCACCTATGTATGAAATCATGCTGTTCTCAGTTTTTCTTTTTTTCTGATTTACTTATTTCACTGATTTTTAATTTCTTAAGCTTTGAAAATGAACCTGTTCTTGGGAACTCTTTTATATAACTCTACTGAAGCTGTGGATGTTAAATCAACCACAGCTGCTGTCTAACCACAAAAAATAAGATTTATAATTTAACCATATTTTTCCCTAAACATAAATTCTTTTTATTTCGAGTATAGGTGGATTTTATATTAATGGGAGAGCTACAGAGACAATGAAACAAGAAAGCTAGGGGTACCTTTTCTATGCAGGAATTTATAACTTTTTTCCCCAAGATTGCTTATTATGTTAAAGTACAGTCTCCTTGGAAAAGGTTGATAATCACTTTGTGAACTTCAACTGAACTTCAACTAAGGTAACAGCAGAATAGTATCTGACTGGTCTAAAGCATGTCCTGCTACAGAGAGGAGATGTCCACATGCTGCCCGCCTATGCCTCTTTCTGAACAGAGCCATCCTTGGTCACCTATACACGTTCACTCCCATCTTTTCCTCTCTCACACACAGCCTCACATCCACAGTAATAATCTGCTCAGCTGCCAAAACAAAATACCATAGAGTTGGTGACTTATAAACAATAGAAATTTCTTTCTCACAGTACTAGAGGCTAGAAAGTCTAAAATCAAGGTGCTGGCAAGAAAGGTTTCATTCTGAAGCCTCTCTGTGTGCTTACATTGAGTGTGTGTGAGAGGAAGGGGAAGGGGAAAGGAAAGGGAGAGGGAGAGAGGGAAGGAGAGACAGAGGGGGAGAGGAAGTGGAAAAGGGAGGGGGAGAGGGAGTAAGAGAGAAAGGAAAGGAGGGAGGGAGGGAAAAGGAGAGAGAAGCATTAACTTGCCATTCCATTTGGCTGTTCCATTTTGTTGTGTACTCATTCACCGCTTCTCATATGTCCTGACCGGGGATTGAGCCCACAACCTCAGTGCACAGACAATGCTTTATCCACTGAGGCACGGGACCAGGGCTGTATTTTCATTTATATGAACATTTATTTCATTCTTTGAACAGCTGTCCTTTGAATAACACTTTTGCACAATATCATTAATTCCCTAATTGACATCAATATCAAATTCTAGTCATCAAATGTACCAATAATTCCTTTTATTAAATTTATTAAGATTCTACATTTAAAGTCAGAAAATATCACCCCTAAACTATTTTGCTTTAGTCTATTTTATATTTCTTTCTACTTTTACATAGTTAAGATATATGTATTTAGGTATGTATGTTTAATTAGTTTAAATCTATTTTATATATTAAATATCTCCCTGTTTTTCAACCACATGAGATAGAAAGAGTTTACCTACTTTTGTATTCATACCTCAGTTTCACAACATTGTGTGTTAAATAACTCATATTCTCACATAATTTTCATACAATAAATGCTAATAAACATTTCTGGAATCATCAATATAACTTTATCTTCTCTTCAACATGAGTAATAATAGTACTATAACTTAGAGAATGAGTAAAAATTTTGGTGACTATAAGGTTGAAATAAAAAAGTCCGAAATTGCTTTTAAGCGGAGTTATTTTCTAGTAGGAAGTTACAGTAAAGTTGACCAACTAAGAATCATGATAAATATAATAATTTGGAAGATTCCTAGACTCCAGATGTTTATATAATCATTGAAGACACTTACCAGAACACGAAATGTTCAAGGATGCTCTACATTATAATTTCAGACATTTCTAAGCCTAAAAATGTAAGAAGTATGCTGTGGACCCCATATTTTACTTATAAAACTCAACTTCACACGTTGGTTAAAACAGTTAACTTTGTATTGGTAGAGATAAGCAAAAGGATGTTTACCAAGGAAAGCAAGTGAAACAAATATAATTTACTAAGATCATTTTAAACGTGTTAGCTGGTTTTATTAGTATATGTGTTTCTTCCTTAATTATAAAGGCTATACTCTCCTTTCATCTATTGATATATAAATAGCAGTGTTATGTATATTTTTAATACTTTTTGAACAAGCAAAAGATTTCTCTGGCTAAATGATATCTCCCAATAGAATTACACTGCATATTATGTTGGCATGAATTAGTTTCTTAGGTAAATAATCTTAAATACAAAATAGTAATCAACAAGTATGCATAAGAATCATACAAACGTGTGTGATGCACTTTCCTGAATTGAGTGATTCTAATTTGTCTCTCTGAGGTTAAATTCCCGTATTTGTGAATATGGAAATTAGAATTAATGTTTAATTCATTCTAGTATCAATATTTTAAAACTATGTTTTTTATATATCATATAGATTACTTTTTCTCTTTGGTGGAAGATGCAAAACTGGTCTATTAGAAAAATTGAATGTTTGGGAGAAAGTTCTGATTTAATGACATTCATTTGGCAGTTACCGGCCTATAAATGATACTAATGTCATGAATCTGAATGTGGTCCCCAATAAGTGGAAATAAACATGAGAATAGGACTATATACTGATTGCTTGGTCCTCCAATCTAAGGCAATCTTAAAAAAGAGGAGGAAAGAACCCTGAGTGGCCAACATCTGGGAAGATGCACTGTCTCTACTGCTCTGTGACAGGTCAAGTAAGATGACCAAATATCGAGCACAGTATAGGAACGTGGAGTCACTGCTGAACTTGATCAGATTTCTGGTGAAGTGGTGGGGATAAAAGTCTGATTTTAAAATGTTTAAGAGATAATTAAAGGAGAAGTAGGGACAGCAAGTATAAATTTGTTGAGTCTCATTTGCCAAGGGGAAAAACATGGCTAGTGGGCGGGGTGCAAGAGAAGTAAAGAGCAAGATAAACTTTGTTTGTCTTTAAGACAGTTAAAACTTTAAAACAATTAATTCTTTAGAAAGTTCCCAGGCAACACATCCCCTTAATCCAATTTAAAGTTCTAATGAGGGAGGACATTAAGAAATGATGACTGGGGCTACCTGTAGGAAAATATTTTTG
Organism: Rhynchonycteris naso; assembly: GCA_037038555.1. Classification (NCBI taxonomy): domain Eukaryota; kingdom Metazoa; phylum Chordata; class Mammalia; order Chiroptera; family Emballonuridae; genus Rhynchonycteris; species Rhynchonycteris naso. The sequence continues at coordinate 97,968,146 of CM072999.1, forward strand.
TCTAGAAAACTTAAGACCCTCAATTAGGCCAGTCCTATTTTCAAAGTGGTTAAAATTTACAGGAATTTGAACTATGTATCAAAAGCAACAACAGTCAAGTGTTTTTTCCCTTTCATAGATGATCCTGGGGTAATTGGGAAATTCCATGAGGGACACGATTTCCAGACAAGGAGAAAGGCAAAACTGTATCAGGTGGTCTTTAAGGGAGGGCATTAGTATGCTTTGTAAATAAAATGTATATAAGGTAATAAGTTAAAATCTCTTTGATGTCAATCAATTGGTCAAAAGTAGTAAATTTAATCCAACAAAATAGAGCTGTAGAGATGAGTTACTGTCACCAGTTCAATTTGATGTTTAAAATGTGCTCTGGAAATAACGGTTTAAATGTTAGTCTGCACTATCAGAATTGTAACAGTAGCATAATGTATCAGTATCATATTGATAAAATAACTAACCATGCTCTGATCCTGCTCCAGCCACACCCTTACACTAACTTGTAAGTAGTAATAAGATTTCTCAGAACACCTGAAACTCATATGAGAGAGGCCACTTTGCACCAAACATAAAGGGTAATTAATTTTTACAAATCACAGCGGGGAACACAGTGAACCGGCACAGCACCTCTGTCCACTGTGCCAGAGAATCTCAAGACACTCCACCACGGCAGACAGGCACCACGGAGGAGCAGCCATTCCCTTTGGTCTCCCTGCTCTTCCTCCCCAGTGTGCTCAGGAACCTAGGTCTAGGCAGGGAACTGAAAAGTAGGGCAGACTGCACTGCACTATTGTTTACTTTGCATTTCTTTGAAAAGAAAACACACTTTGGAGGTAATCGCTAGCTAATATCAAAATCCAAGTGACATATAGAAACAAAATCGCACAGTAAAATTTAGGCTGAACCTACCCAATACATAACAGTTACAATAACATTCAATCAGGTACCACCACGGTAACATCAGAACTAAATATCATCCAAATTTCACCATATGTTAATACTCAAGGTATTCCAGAAACCACCATGAAGCTGTATCCACACTAAAACACAAAAATATTGTCCTCAGATCATTTCAAAGTTTCATGAAAATGTCAACAGAAATTTTCATAATTAAAACAATAATAAGCTTTCCTCCTGTGAAAAATTTAATGTCTTAGAAGACATGCCTGAAGCGAAATTTTGCCCCTATAATTTTTTCTTTGAGAATTGCACTTTTCTGATAGCAATATGCAGTTGCACGCAGATCCGCCCACTCCCCACTGCTTTTCAGACTTACAGAGCAAAAGCACCACCAGAACACACATACATATTCATAAACTGTCTGAAGCATTAATTCCACACATGGCATGTACACTTGCATCTGTGGTTGGAGCTTCTAATTTGCAAAGGCAAATATAATGTGTCTAAAAATCTTGATGAGTAAGTGAGTCTTTTAAATTCAAGCCCGGAACATTAGAGAGCCACATATACATAATTCCAAGTAGCAAACGTAAGTTTTCTGACTACCTAACATAATTCTAAGTCAGACTGTCACTCTATGAATATGATTATTGCCAATGTTAATTTCTTTAATTTACTTTTTATATTTATTTCAGGACATAAATATTCATAACTAAAGTGTACTGGTAGTGTCCCCTTCCACTAGTGTAAACTAAATTCTACTTTCTGGAATATAAATCTATTTTCTCCCATTCTAATTTATGAAATGGCTGAGAAAAATGGCTTATAATATCTTTTCAAACTAAGGAAACAATGGCCGAGAAAAATGGCTTATAATATCTTTTCAAACTAAGGAAACAATAACCTTAGCTTTTTTTTAAGTGTAGAGTAGTATGGTTCTTGAAACAAGGACAATAAAATATTCAAATCATCTTCCATAACAGTGATTCTTCTTCATTTTATTTTGTCTTCTTTCTTATTATTATTTTTTTTTTTGGAATAATATCACCAGTAGTTGAGCTGGTCCTCTGTCCCTGAGTTCTAATTTTGCCTTGGTAGCTATAAATGCGCAGATTTCCCTTTACTCCTTTCCTGAGTGGGGGTACCTCCATGATGCAGCAGTTGTATAAGCCAAAAGAAAAGCCCTGGTTTGCCCATTCAGGACGTTTAAGCACAGAAATGTGCACAGAAGTGCTTGACAAATAAAGAATTAAAGGACCGGAATCAACCTAAAAGTACATAAGCAGTTTGCAAGAATCAAAGTTGTAGAATTGCTAATTTCTTGGCAATTTTCAACATGCCAAAAATCATTAAAAGGCAAAAACCTCAATTAAACAAGTAATTGTTTTAACAGTGGTTAAGGAGGTGACACATTAATTAATTGACTTTGTAAATTTTGGTGAAAGAAAACAAATTGTTTCCTCACTAATATTTTGAAAAAGATGACAAATTACTTTGCTTGAATTTTAATTTTTTGTTTATTTGTGTTGATTTTATTAATCATGCCAGTGGTTCTAAACAGACTCCTAAAATTGCTGTTTCCTGAGGAAATCCTATTGCCACATTTGGAGTTTGGTTATTTTACAACACTTATTTACTTCCAAAGAGGCTGCAGTAGCAAAGGTTAAAAATATTTATTAAAGAATCTTGGAAATCAACATACATGTTTAGAAGCCCAATAATTTTATTTGGTAGCACAGCACTCTCCTACAGAGTGTGTTCACAGGAGGATATTTAACTGCTAATAGTAGTTTCTGTATCTTCCAGAAATTCCCAATTCTTTTTGCAACACATTTTCATTATTTACAGATTCTGCATTTGCAAACTCACCTACTGACTAAAATGTTATTTGTAGCCTCAAAATCAATATTTATGGGCCCTGGCCAGTTGTCTCAGTGGTGGAGCGTTGGCACAGCATGTGGAAGTCCCAGGTTCAATTCCCAGTCAGGGCACACAGGAGACGTGCCCATCTGTTTCTCCCCCTCTCCCCTCTCTCCTTCTTCTCTATTTCTTCCCCTCCCACAGCCAAGGCTCTATTGGAGCAAAGTTGGCCCCCAGGAACTGAGGATGGCTCGATGGCCTCCACCTCTTGCACTGGAATGGCTCCAGCAGCAACAGAGCAACGCCCCAGATGGGCAGAGCAACGCCCCAGATGGGCAGAGCATCGCCCACTGGTGGGCATGCTGGGTGGATCCCAGTCGGGTGCATGCAGGATTCTGTCTGACTAACTCCCCACTTCTGGCTTTGGAAAAATACAAAAACAAACAAAAAAAATATTTATGGTGCTTTTGGGTCATTCACAGACATTTCTAGGTCATTCACAGAGTGGAAAATTTCTGAGTGACCCACCATGTGCATCAACTGGTGCTCCACCTCATTTCAGGTATCAATACTATAAACAATATAATATACTTTCCTCATTCTATTTAGTGCCATTTTTTTGTTTTGCTTCTTATTGGTGATTTTGCTATTTAACATGGCCCCAAGCATTATGTGGAGTGTTGTCTAGTGTTCTTGAATGCAAGAAGGTTGTGGTGGGTTTTACAGCGAGAATAAGTGGGTTAGACAAGCTTCATTCAGGCATAAGTTACAGTAGTACTGTCCATGAGTATATTAAACAAGGTGTCCTCAAACAGAAGCACACATAAACAAAATTATGTATTGAACACACGACCAAAATGCGACCAGAGACTCACGGGAACCAACTCCGTGTGTTTCCTCTAGGAGCAACTGTTTGGTATTTGCTAATTCAGTGTTCAAAGCAACTGTGTAGACAGCATAACTACTGCCAACTGTATTTCCAATCAATTTGGTTGCGATGCATTATCCCAGGAAGAGGCAGAGCTGAGTAAAGCAGAACATTCACTTTCATTTGCAACTCTGTTCCTAGATTTTGACCATTTCTATTTAATAAAAGTCTGCATTTTAGACTTTGGGCTTTATTAGAGTGTTATCTCTGATTTACCGCAAACAAAATAATTAACTTCCACTAACTGACCTTGCTGACTTGGTTTAACGATGAATTTATCTTTCTACTACAATCCAAATTCCTAAAATCACTGCTCTTTATTTTTTTTTCCGTGTCTCCTTATTTGGAAAGACTGTGTTTCAGGAAAATAACTGACTTGTTCTACCTTATAAAACCCAAAAGAAAGACTGTGGATGCTACAAACTACATATAGACAGATGCCAAATTCAAATAAGAGGAAAGAAAACTAGAGTTTGCTCTTCTTATTGCAGAATTTTCTTGGAACTAAACCATCTTTAGCAATTTTACCAGTCCTTCCCTGGACATTTTATCAAATGAATGTCTTTAGGTTTCAGCCTTCTATTTCAGCTACTTAGGAAAACAGTCCAATTAGTCAGACCTTTACTTCCCTCTCCACACTTGCTCCCTACTTGGGTAAGACCAATGATACCAATCTTCCCAATCAAAAACATTTACTAGCCTGACCAGGCAGTGGCGCAGTGGATAGAGCATCAGACAGGGATGCAGAGGACCCAGGTTCAAAACCCTGAGGTCACCACCAGCTTGAGTGCAGGCTCATCCTGCTTGAGCATGAGATGATAGACATAACTCCACTGTCGCTGGCTTAAAGCCCAAGGTCACTGGCTTGAGCAAGGGGTCACTGGCTCTGCTGTAGCCCCCCAGTCAAGGCACATATGAGAAAGCAATCAATGAACAACTAAGGTGCCGCAAAAAAGAACTGATGCTTCTCATCTCTCTCCCTTCCTGTCTGTCTGTCACTCTTTTTCTCTCAATCTCAGTATGCTTATTTCAGGGGGGGGGGGGGGGCAATGTGTTAACACTTACCTTTCAGTGGTATTCTATGGATTTGATAGGAAGCTTAAGTCAATCAATGGTAGTAGTATGTTACTAGGTTCTATGTCTTCTAATACTATGTATATTACCAAATACTAATTCTTAGCATATAATAAGTGTTTCATAAATGTGTGGGGAAGGAAGAAAGAAAAAAAATATAGGAAAGAAGAGAGATATAGAGGGAGAGAGGAAAGGAAAATGAATAAATAAATGAAATAATGAATGTCAAAGTTCACTTCAGGAAAGAACAAAGTCACTATACTTGAGTCTACAGGAAAAAACTAATGAGAATAAAGAATAGTTCCTGTTCTCAAGTAATTTAGACACGACAAGTAGTAAATAAGCCTGGTTTGCAGCTAACCACAATACAAACATATTAAGTAAGAGATAGAGAAATGAATGTTTCTAATATATAAAGCAACTTCAGAATTGGACTGTAAGTTCAAACAAAAAGCACATTCTGAGACTATGAAAGGTCAAAACCAAACGCATGATGCATGAGTCAGTCAAAGATACTAGAGTAGATGGATCTATATGTGGCTATGTAGACCTGAATTAGTTTACAAATTAATTGGTAAGTATTGAGTGTTCCTAAATTTAAAACAAGGTAACAAAGCAATGACTTCATACTGATACTATTGGAATGGAAAATGTAAAGGAGTACTGTAATTCAGTCAGTTGGGCTGACAGATAAGAGATTAGAACCTGAAGACCCACTAATGTTTGTATCAAATTATCCAAGGAAAAGAACCTTATCAAGTGACCCAATAAGGCAATGAGGTTTTTCCCATAACCCAGATGGAATATCCTTCCAGACTAAACAATTCCTTATGTTTCAATAGCAGGCCAATCAATTTTACAACCTTCCAGTTACCGATTATCTTGCTTTAGTATTCTTGCTTTAGAGGGGCAATACTCTATAACAGCCTATCACTCACTCGGAATTCATAAATGGGCATTCTAGTTCATAGAGATATTTTATCTAAGTTTTATTAATAGGGCTTTGTCTTCTAGTAACTAGAGCAACTCTGGCTAGAAGAAAAAAAGAAATTTCTGGATCTTAAAATTTGAGAACCAGAAATTACTACTCAGAGAAACAATCAGATGGTAGACCAGCTTGACAGGCGGAGCATGACTGCCCTCTCTGTGCTCCTCCCCACCATTGGTCACACCTGTGTGTTAGTGGTTGAAAGGAACCAGAGGCGTGGGGGTGGGAGAGACATAGGATAAGAAGCATTTTAATGAGCAGAACTTGTGATTAGGCCATTCCAGATGGAGAAAAAAACAGTTATGGTTCAAAAGTGAGGAAATACAATCTATACAATGATTAGAATAAACAGTCCAATTTTGATGTCCATAAGTATGAAGGTTGAACAAGAAGACTGTAGGTAAAGTAGCTATTTGGAGCACTTTAAGTGACCATATTGGAAAATGTGTTTTATTTTACTGGTAATGGGAAGTCACCAAGTTTTGATATTTTCTTTTTTGAGCTGGTGATTATAAGTGTAACTGTATATTAGCATAACTTGTTAAGAGATTGTAGATATCTTTCACGAGGGCATGACTAGCCCATGAAGTTTACTGCAACCATCTATAAAGTAAGCAGTAATAATGACTGTTGGAATAAAGCCAGAGAATGTGTAGGTGAGACCCTAAAGAAAGGACAATCTCTGGGAGTCATGGAGCATCCAACTGAATGTGAAAGGTGAAGGCCCTGGAAATGCTGATGTGTACTCTCAGGTGAGTAACTCAGAGTACAACAGTGCCACTAGAGAAACACACTTGCCAGAAAAAAGAGTAAACATAAGGTAACAAAAAAGATAAAGAAGTTGGGTTAGATAATTTGATTAGGCTTTAAAAATGCAGATGTTAAATAGTGATATGAAAAAATTCAAATCATTAATATAAAATAATGTTCAAAAGTTATAGAACAGCTATCATATAGTTTAAAAAGAGCAAATGTGAACACATATACAAATATTGAGAAAAGAGGGAACATCAAAATATACTGATTATTTCTGGAAGTTTTCATAAGAAAAAAGAGTTTTGAGGCATATTTATAAAAAAAAACTATAATCTTGCATTGGCCAGTAGAGTGTTGGCCCAGCATGTAGAAGTCCTGGGTTCAATTCCCAATCATGGCACACAGGAGAAGGGACCATCTGCTTATCCAAACCTTCCTCCCCTTTCTTCTCTTCCCACAGCAATGGCTCCAATGGTTTGAGCAAGTTGGCCCCGGGTGTTGATTATGGCTCCATGGTCTTGCCTCAAGTGCTATAGCTCGGTTGCCGAGCAAAAGAACAGAGGCAGAGCACTCCTGGGTTGGGGACTCGAGGGGAGGATCCTGGTCCAGGAGCATGGGGGATTCTGTTTCTCTGCCTCCCCGCCATTCACTTAATAAAAAATAAAAAATATATAGCCTGACCAGGCAGTGGCACAGTGGATAGAGCATCGGGCTGGGAAACAGAGAACCCAGGTTCGAAACCCTGAAGTCAGCTTGAGTGTGGGCTCATCCAGGTTGAGCACGGGCTCACAAACTTGAGCGCGGGGTTGTTGGCTTGAGCATGGGATCATAGACATGACTCCAAGGTTGCTAGCTTGAGCAAGGGGTCACTCGATGTGCTGTAGCCCCCAAGGCACAGCACATATGAGAAAGCAGTCAACACACAACTAAGGTGCCACCATAATGAATTGATGCTTCTCATTTGTCTCCCTTCCTGTCTGTCAGCCCCTATCTGTCCCTCCTTTTCTCTCTGTCTCTATCAAAAAAAAAAAAAAAGAATCAAAATAAAAGGATTGCCTTTTCAGTGGTGTCCAGATATGGAAAAAAAAAAAAAAACCAACACTAAATATTAATTAAGCCATTGTAATTACTTTTAACAAGCTGAATCTCATAGTTTTAACAAGCTGAATCTCAATTTTCCCACAGATCTCTTTCATTTTTATACCCACTTTTTGCAAGTTTAATAATTTAACAAGGTACATAATAAATGCCTGCAAATATACAATGTATAAATTAGTGTTAATAAAGATACTGCTGCATCTGCTTGGTTTCCATTAAAAATATTAGCAAGATATCAATGAAGAAATTCATTATAAATCATAGCACACTGACGCACAAGTTTTTAAAGACAAATAATTGTGAGAAATGTTTTATATCTCACAACTTAAGCAATGTACAAAATAATTAAAGCTCAAGTTTGTTTGTACTGAGACAGCTCACAGTCCTCAGATGGAAACTCAAGACCACCAACGATTATAGTATGACATGTGTGATTGATGGTTTTGTGTGTCAAACTGGCTAAGCTACAGTACCCAGTTATTTAATCAAACACTAACATAAATGTTGCTGGAAAAGTGTTTTATAGATGTGAATAATATAAACAATCAGTTGATTTTAAGTACGGAGATCACCTTAAGTACGGAGATCACCCTCAATGATCACTCTCACTCCATGAATCAAAAGGTCTTTCTTAAGAGCTACGTGGAGATTTCCCTGAGGAAGATGAGTTGCTGCCTAGAAACTAAAGTATCAGCCTGAAGTATGAGCCTGAGAGTTTCAGTCTGACAGTCTTCTCTATGGATTTCAGACTCTCCAGTCCCTAAAATCATATAAGACAATTCTTTGAAATAAACTTCTTTACACACACACACCCTACTGGTTGTTTCTCTGGAGAACCTTCACAAATTCAACATGCTAAATGCAACAGAAGAGGTATGAACACACAGGGTAAACAACCCATGGAGTTAGGGAAGGTACCAGAGGCAACATCATTGGGTTGAATCTTGAAGCTATGGCACCAGTCAGTGAAGTGCTGAGGTAAGGGCCTACGATTTAATCCGGGAAAGAGGACCAGAATAATCAATGTCCAGAGGTTTGAGAAAGCATCAAGTGTTCCGGGGAAATGCCAAGGACTTCTCCACTGCTGGTACCTGGTTAGGAATGGTTAGAACTCTGTCTTGATGAGTCATGCTCTGACCAGGGGGGGATATATGGCACTGGGGAATTTTATATGGGGAAGAGACGTGATCTGAATTACATATGAAAGACTGATTGAGTTAGGCAAAGTATGAGAGTAGTCTTATATTTCTGCTTTCTTTATGAAAAAGTAGTACAGGTATTGATTGACTTACGACCTATACAACTTACGACCATTAGACTTTACGACCACAATCTCTAGCCACGACTGCTCAGTGTCTGGAGCAGTTTTGTATGCACCTGTATTTTGTAATTTTGTATGTTTTGCAAATATTAAACCAGTTGTACTGGTAATGTAGTGTTTTACTTAAACCTGACAAATGTAAAAATATGAAGCAAAATGGTGTAGAGATGATACAAATGGCATAAAATGAACAAAGAAAATTATGATAAAATATGACTTAAAGATTTTTATAATATCATTTCACAGTACTGTACATATAGCCTACTTTATAGCCTACTCAACTTACGACCAAATCGTGTTATGACTGGTCTGTCGAAACCAACTGTGGTCATAAGTCGAGCACTAGCTGTAAATGTTACAGAAACTCAAATAAATTCAATTTTTACTATTAATTATGGGTGCAATTATAAAGAATGCATGGTAGCTGAGAGAGCTGAATGAGTTAATACAATCCATTTAGCATTTCATAAAGTGAAATCCAATCTAGTAAACTGTCTTCACTCTTCACAACCACTGCAAGCTGAAGATTTTCCACAAGTCCCTCACCCATAAAGATGGATCTGTGCAAATCATAAGGCAGCTGTCTAACAGCACAACTGTACAAGGTTTACATGAGTAAACTGTTCAAAGAGCAAAGGTCTCCAGCTAAATAATCTAGCACTTTTGGTCCTTTCTGCATGTTGTCTACCTCACAAACATGTCCAATGCCTTCCCTTTACAGAACCTTGTCCCACTCAACAAAGCAATATTCAGAAACCAACAAGAGCAACAGACTCTCAGCAAGTACCTGACAAGTAGTACCTAACCATGTGCTCCTTTAGGCTGCCTTCCCCATATATAATCCCAACTGAGAAAATGCATCCTAATTTTTAAAACAGTTACTACAGCAACAAAATGAACTGTTAAAAAGCAATGAACCTAATCAATACAAGTCATTGTTGGAAAGATTATCCCTTGAGATAAATCTCAAACTGCTAAAATTATTGCTGTTTATCTGAAGTGTTTCTGAAAAGGTAAGAATAACTGACTGAGGGCTTCAGATCAATGAGATGGGTTTTATTCTTTCTTGCAACGAGCTAAAGCTCCCAATAGACCTAAGCTACACTTTTAATCATGGCATTAATCAATAACAATTACACCCAAGAGAATGCCAACATAGGTTTTCCAGGAAATCTCACAGAGCTTAAAGTGCTATATTTATAGTAGTGGTCAATACAGTGTGTTGTAAAATAGAATTCAGGCTGTTTTTTTCCTATTTCCATAGGGCACAATTTTGGTGCTTTAGACCCAGAAATGTTATCACACTTCTTCTCAAACATTAATGTGCTTAATGAGATCTTAATAAAATGCAGATTCTGATTCAGTTGGTCTGGGGTATGGCCTGAAATCTACATTTTTACAAGCTCCTAGGTGACACCCAAACTGCTGGTCAACAGACCACATCCGAAGTAGCAAGTTAACAGAATACACTACTGATTGGTCAGGGGAAGAGCAAAAGGCATGCCTAAGGGCAGAGGGGTACTCACAAAAGCGAGATTCTACTTCTAGATCTTCCGCCTCAAACAAACTGCCTGGCTTGGAAAATGACTGAGAGAAATGGCAATACTGACTCTACCTTTAAGAACAGCAATTTCTGAATGCATTCTAAGGAGCTCTTCTTATCTGGGATATTAGCAAGTGTTGCCAGAAAAATAAGATGCTAACAATAGGAGCATGGATGGTCACATAACTGAGTTAAACAAAATTAAGTAACAACAATGGCAAACACTTGTTAAGCACTTACTATGTGCCAGGATTCAACTAAATAGCTGATTGCAGCCTGACTTGTGGTGGCACAGTAGACAAAAGCATCGACCTGGAATGCTGAGGTTGCTGGTTCAAAACCCTGCACTTGTCTGGTCAAGGCACATATGGGAGTTGATGCTTCCTCCTCCTCCCCTCTCTCTCTCTCAACCTCTCTCTCTCTTTCTCTCTCTCTCATCTCTAAAATGAATAAATATTAAAAAAGTAAAAATTAATAACTGATTGCAGTAACTCATTTAATCTTCACAGCAACTCTGTGATGTAGAAACCATGTTGTCATCCCATTTTACAGATTTGGAAAAGGAAGCAAGGAGAGTTTGAGTAATTTGCCCAAGGTCACAGCGCTGGAGAGTGGTAGAGCCAGGACTCAAACCCTGGCAGGCTCCTCCTGAGCACAGGATCTTATCTCTAAAGTGTTAAGTGTTTTTCAGTGTTGATGGGAGTGCGAATCATCACAAGGTGAAAGAAGTACTTTTAAATTGCCAATGAATGGGGAATATGCAAGGAGAGAAGAAAGAAAAACTCGGAAGTTAAGGCAAGAGATAGAACGTAAACAACCTGGATGGGAAAAATCAGAAAACAAAAGCCATGCTTTGAGAATAAACAGACTGCGAGGAGTGTACTGTGGCGATGAGGGAGCCATCATCCATGCAGACACAGACGTGATGAATGAAGACCAGTCTGCTTGGCAAGTGAACACCCAGGAAGAGAAGAGCAGTCAGGCAGCGGATCTCACCACCCACAGGAAAACAGGAGCAGTTTACTTCCACCAACTATGCTAGAATGCACTCAGTGACAACACAGTCATGATTATTCTTACACTAATTATCTAATTTACAGATTATCTGAGAGTACCCAGCTGGGTCTCTTTCTTCTTCCTACAGGATTGTTTGGACATTTTGCTTCTAATTAGTAACTTGGTGAGAGCAAATAAGGAGAAGACAATTAAATCAGATTGTGTTTTTTGGTCTGTTTGTTTGTTTGTTTTGTATTGTTTTTGCTCTTATTCTGGGATCTAGCAATAGTTTTGGCAAAGGGTGGTTAAGGTGCAAAACTAATGATGAAACTACTTTCTTATTAATCCTACATTTCAGTAAGCCCTTTTTGCCTGGTTTTACATTACTGGAGGAGAAACATGCTGAGTGGACCCAGTCTGAATAAGACAAGAGCCAGCACATGACGCAAAGTATACTTCAGGTCCGGCAGAACTATAAACAAAGCAGTGGTCTGGTTAGAGGAGAGTGGAAAACAGTTCAGATTGTTCAGACAAACACTGCAACAACAGTTGACCTCGAAAACTTCTGACATTCACTGATCCGTAATGCAATATAGATGCAGATATGCTCATGGAAAACTTGAGCAGGAGCTTAAGGCAAAGGAAAACCTTACCTGGAGACAAGGAACCATTCCTGAGCATCCTGAGATGACCTGTGGTGTGAATGTAAGTTACAAGTACCAAAATGAAGGTACTTTTTCCAAATGAAACCAGAAGACCTTTGGCCTCCAGGATTGAAATGTGTCATAATAACACCCTTATCCTTCCTCGGCACCTCAGCTCCACTAAGCAGTACAGCCTGTTATTTACTGGGCACCTCTACCTGTAGGGTGCTAAAGTGAAGCAATCTAATTTTGTTATGCTAGTACTTAAACCTACATTTATAAACTTTTCAAATGTCTTAATTTTACCTCAGTGTTTTCCATCAGCTTGTTCTTTCTTTTTACAAGAATCATTCATTGTTCCAAGACACAAATCATATCTCTTTGAATGCCAAATGAAAACATGTGAGGCCTATTTACGATTGTATTTCAATAGACATGTACACTGATGTAAAACAGCTTCAATGTTATTTTCAAATGCACTTTCAATATTTCTCATTGTGTTGATATTATCAAGGCACTTCAATAAAAGCTTCCAGGTGGCAGGCACCTGCTCTGGCTTTGAAACACCAACCTCAAATCTGACAGTCAAGCACCAAAATGGGCAAGAGTGACAAGATCTGCATTTCAGCACCTAGCAGTTCTGGCAGCTCACTGTAGGTGGATATGCCAGCTGGGCATTTTGCCATATCCTTGAGGCAAAATTAAAGTGGAAGATGCAAGGGTTTTATTGTAATTCTCTACCATATACTTATATCATTATGGGTTTTGTGCTGCTTTCGTCCCCACACTGTGCCAGTGAATATATTCTTATTATGTTACTGAAATTTGATGCAAATATAGGATGATGCAGTGAAAACAAGTGAGCCCTGTGTACAGGACACAACTGCTGAAGATAACAACACCATGCTCATCAAACTGGGCACATAATTTGCAGGGCCCCAGGCAAGACAAAATGTGGGGCCCCTGTTCCAAAGGCAGAGGAAAAGTTGCATTAAAGACACTACAATGTTAAGACTTTCCCTCTTTTCTGCAGTTTCTTCCTCAACCTGTCCTAGTGTTATTTATTAGATATTCAATGTTGCGATTTCTCAGACACTAGCTTACCTGCACAGTGAGTGCTGAACGTCTAGGGTACCACCCCTGTGCATATTAACTGCCCACACACTAGGTACTGAGTTTCCCTCCCTCCAGACACACAACAGTTAGCAGAGGGCTGTCATCTCCCTTCTCAAAGGCTTACCACTCCTACCCACAGACCCCCGGGAGCACTGCAATCTCTATACAAGGATGTGATGCATCAGGAACCTAGATGGAGGTGGCTGAGAGTTTTGTCCTACGAAGATATTGCTTTGACACTCTGGATGGGGAGAGCCACTCAATGTCTTGTCCTGAAACATACTGGGCTCTTGCTCCAGAACGCAACATTCCCCTGCCAGGGTCTGAGGACAGCAGCAGTTGTGGGGTAGGAGCAGGGAGGAAGAGACCAGGTCTTTGGGAGTCTTAGGAGACAGAGGAGTGAGCTGTGGAGAACAGAGAAAACACATCCCCACTAGGCGGCCTAGCTGAGCCAAAGCTTCCAGACACAGAGCAGGCTCCATTATCCCATCAGACTTCACTTACAAAACACAAGTTCAGCCTGACCAGGTGGTGGCGCAGTGGATAGAGTCGGATTGGGATGCGGAAGACCCAGGTTCGAGACCCTGAGGTCACCAGCTTGAGTGTGGGCCCATCTGGCTTGAGCAAAAGCTCGTCAGCTTGGACACAAGGTCGCTGGCTCCAGCAAGGGGTTGCTCAGTATGCTGAAGGCCCGTGGTCAAGGCACATGTGAGAAAGCAATCAATGAACAACTAAGGTGTCACAAGGGCAACGAAAAACTAATGATTGATGCTTCTCACCCCTCTCTTCGTTCCTGTCTGTCTGTCCCTATCTATCCCTCTGACTCTCTCTCTCTCTCTGTCCCTGTAAAAAAAAAACAAACAAAAAAACCCCACGAGTTTAAACATAAAACTGAGGCTTTCAAGACAACAAAGTCAGAGCATTAAACCCCAAATGAATGCTCTGATCAAAGCCCTGAAGTCAGACCTGATTCATTTAAAAAACCAAGACCTGTGCTCACTTCTGACCAAAACTACCTATACCTGGAGATATTCAGAACATTAAATTGTATATAATTTGACTTTGATATGATGTAAAGGAACAATCCTTCAAATAACTAACTCAAATACAAAATCTGCAATCAGCATGTTAACCACACAGTCTACTATCAAGAGGAATGTGCTCACCTATACAGTAGTCCATAAAGTCATAGTGCACTTTTGACCATGTGACCAGTCAAAAGTGCACCATGACTTTACAGACACACTGTATTTCTTGTTGAAACTTATCTGACCTACTTAAAATAAAATGAAAACACATGATATAGAAACTATAGAAATACTCTGGAGACCCAACTGGTCCATGCAAAAGCATGCTGTGTGGAATAGTACAAAATCAACTTTAAAACTCTAAGTTCTTTCATCTAAAAAGTTGTTTGTGTATCATTTACAAATGAAAGTCCATATTTCATGCTGGTACTGTTATTTAATTTTTATATACAAAAGATAAAAAACATCATGCCTATCAGATGCTGAAATATCAAACTATCATAGGGAAAATTTAAATTCTCTAGGCTAAATTCCCAAGGAATTGAGCCAGATGAGAATTTCATGTTCCTTTTTAGGACTGTCTGAGAAAATGCCCAAAGGGGATCAATCTTGTACAGTCCTAGGTGAACGGGCACAGAGGGCCTCAGAGACAGACACTATTCGAAGGGCACCTAATTCTAGCCTGACTATATTAAATAAGTAAGAGACTCTCTTACACTACAGGGCCCACCATGTTGGAAGTATGAACAGACTTGAACAATTTTTATCAACCAAGGCAGACTGCTCCCACTCTGACATCCCGGGTCCTCAGCACCAACTCAATATAAACTATGCATCCAGTTATTATTTCTTGCTGTCAGACAATGCTCATAGCCAAGATAAACCCACCTTTGGTTCCAGCCAGGACTCTGCAGAGACCTGAAGAATTGATTAAACAAACAAAGAAGTCTGAAATCCAAAATAGTTTTGCCACTGCCAACTCCGTACCTCTCTCCATGCTGTTCATCAGTAAAATAAAATTTGAATTTCAAAGATGAATGAAAAAAAAAGATGAATGAATATTCATTCACTTTGGGTAATTACATATCAAGGCATTCAAAAAATATTTGTTGAATGAAAGACTGAATTAATGAATGGATATATACACACTTCTCTCCAACATGGTCTTTTTCTCTTTACTAGCTAAATTCCCTTTTAGCTACATTGAAAGTTAAAATATCAAAGCAGAAGGGGAGGAACCACAGATAAAGCACCACTTTGCTCAAGACCTCACTTGACTGTATGGTGTGGCCTCACTATGTAATTAATCACTGTCAGCACCAGTCAGACCTGGATTTGCCAACAACTCGATGTCAGAATTTGCCAGGTGTGGCAAATTACCAAGTGTTCATCTCGCTAAACTTGAGCTGGGAAGTCTAACAAAAAGAAAGCACTTAAGAACCTCCTGAGGCTGGGGAGTAGGGTTTGTTGACTGTCAACATCTCCCTGCTCATGGTGCCCTAGTTTCTCTCTGGTAGGCTCAAGTTCCTGTGGATCCCAAGGCTCCTGATTGTGCAAGTGAGCTGAGGAACCAGACTGCCCCACACCCCATCTCGGGCCTGCAGGTTCTGAAGAGTTCACCTCTGATGTCTGCATGTGCCCTTGCCACAGTCCACACACCTGCTTTCAATACACTCTCTATCTGAAGGTGTCTTCAAAGCCCTCCCCTGTGGGCACAGGTGCGGATCCAGCTGGCCACGTGTCCCAGCGATTCCCTGCTCCACTGTTCCTGGCACCAGCACAAATGCAGTTTTGTATCTTCTCACCACAAAACCTTGACTCTGTTCTAGTCTCTCAATGATTCCTCAGCATTCAAAATTAAGTTAATTATATTTTATAAAATTATATTAACTACATGAAAAATTTTTCGTGACTAAGCAAAGGACAGATAAAGTGCCAACTTGAATTGTACCACTATGTGTAAAGGATGGCTTATTATTAAAATAAACGCCAAACTAGAAGAAGATGGTAGATGCATGGTTTAACATAAATGAACAATGCAAAGTGTCCTGTGTTCTCAGAAAACTAGTTTTCTTAGTGTGCCATTCAAGTCACTTGCAGCTCCAACCCCCTGGGCTCTTCCAAACTCTGAGATTTCTCACTTCCATGAAAGCTAAAAAACTACTTAAAAAAAAAAGTACATCAAATGACCTTTTAATCATCAAAGAAAAATGAGCACAGTTGACTGAAAACTACTATAATATTCAATAATTAATTATGACATGGCAAAACTACCATTAGAAATAGCTGAATTCTTTAAGATAAATCAAACATCTGGTACTAGCTACATCTTTTTTAATCCACCAGTACAATATATAGTGAACACGAATACCATAGAGTCTTATGATTTATATCCTTCCAGCATATTCTCACCTCTCCATTCCAGACATTCACTTTTGTTTTGACGTGAGAAGCAGGGCGACACACAGACAGACTCCCACATGCGCCCAAACAGGATCCACCCGGCATGCCCACCAGGGGGCAATGCTCGGCCCCTCTAGTGCATTGCTCCACTGCAACAGGAGCCATTCTAGTGCCTGAGGTGGAGGCCATGGAGCCATCCTCAGCACCAGGGCCAACTTTGTTCGAATGGAGCTTTGGCTATGGGAAGGGAAGAGAGAGACAGAGATGAAGGAGAGGAGAAGGGTAGAAAAGCAGATGGGTGCTTCTTCTGTGTGCCCTGGCCGGGAATCAAAACCAGGACTTCCACACCACACGCAGGGCCGAGGCTCTACCGCTGAGCCAGCGGGCCAGGGTGACATTCTCTTTCAAAAGTCCCTTGAGGGAATTTATTGAGAGAGGAAGAAGTTCAACATGACAATTAAAGAAAATATCCAAATGCAAAACACAAGTCTTTGGCACAAACTCAGGTTTAATCATGAGAAGAGAAAACAAAATGGGGGAGATATTTATTTGTAACAATCAAACCATTAATCCAAGAGGTAGCTCACTAGAGAGGCTGCAATTTATAGAACTATGCAGTGGAACATGCACTAAGAATTCAGCCTAATGCAGCATGTAACATCCACCTGTCTGTAGAGTGGGACACGTCTCCTCATCACCAGGTTCTTCTCAGGAAGCCATGAAGAATATATGTCTTTTAAAAGTCTTTCAGTAGAATCATAACCCACTAAACACTTTGTTTGTTTGTTTATTGATTTTTAGATAGAGGAGAGAGAGAGAAAGAGGGGGGAGAAGCAGAAAGCATCAACTTGTAGTAGTTCTTCCTGTGTGTGCCTTGTCGGTAAACACAGGGTTTCAAACCAGCAACATCAACATTCCAGGTTGACGCTTTATCCACTGCACTACCACAGGGCAGGCCCACTCAACACTCTAACTGTACTTCTCAAATAGCACAACTCCAGATCTCATTCCTATTTCCCAGTAGACTTAACAAATTATAATAGCTCTGATGTCTACCAGTTTAAATGTGGTCCCTTTTTCCCACATATTAATAATACTCCTTTTTTTCATAAGAAAATTCTACCACTATGTAAGTATAAGCAAAGGGAACACTTTAATGAATAAACACAGCCATGTCAGTAATTAATCAAAACTCTTAGAAACTTTTTATCAGCAGTTTATGGAAATGAGCACAGAGAAAAAGCAGGTTCCCTGAGCTACCCTGACTGCCTAATAAAAGAACCACGTGCCGCATAGTCAGGATGACAACAGAAATATGGTAAAATAGAGTTGATTTCCATTCTTTTTAAAAATGTTTTATTGTTACTTAAATCATTTGTGATATATTTTATATAACAATTAACTGAAAAGAATGTTACTCATGAACACAACATTTAAATAATGTAAAAAGTTATTTGCTTTTTAAATTTTCATCATTCCCTGTCCAACAAATGAAATTTTTCAATTATCTACAATCCTTAAGTACTAGGTGATTTCTTTTTCTATTAAATATGTACATTTCACTACATCATTAATAATCTTCAGAAGTTTATGTTAACTCTGACCTTGACTTGTATGGAGATGCTAATTTACGGTACCATTACCTTCCCCGACAGTTTTATATTTCAATGCAGTATAAACACTTGCTATGGAATGCATATTTGTGTTCCCCAAAATTTGTTAAAACTTCAACTCCCAAAGTGAGGTATTAGGAGATGGGGCCTTTGGGAGGTAATTAGGTCATGAGGTTAGAGCCTTCATGTTGGGATTGGTGCATTTGTAAGAGATACAGAGAGTTTTCTCTTTTGCCAGGTAAAGACACAGCAAAACATAGCTATGTGAAAACCAGGAAGAGGGCTCTCACCAGACACCCTATCTGTTGGCACCTTGATCTTGATCTGCCCAGCCTCCAGAACGGTGAGAAATCAATGTTGTTTAATCCAGGCAGTCTATGGTAATTTGTTATAGCAACCCTAACTAACACAGGTGTCATCCAGGATATTATGATTTATTCCACGTAACCATATGATTATTAAAAATGTTCGCCACATGTTGAAATGTCCTCAAAATCCTGGCAGTTCAAGAGATCATGTCCTTTCTATTGCTGCCAACGGTATAAAATAAATATGAACAACTGGTGACCTCCTAGACTTCAAATTTGATTTACTTGAACTATCTTAAGATTAAAAAAGACATATTAAGGTCGGAAAGTTTACAACTAATTTTTCTAAATACACATTTATATATTCTGCCTATGTGCTAGCTGCTTTTTTATTTTGCTGTTTCTATTTTGTTGTTGTTGTATTTTAAAAATGAAAAAATAGTTCCTAGGATCATCTTTGAAAATGTGCTTTCCTTTAAGTTTACATACCTGCCATCTGTGAAATTTTAAACTAAAATAAATGTTCTTCACAAAAACTATGGACTGGGCTCCATCTAAAGCAAAATGAAGACATGCTCTAAGTACGTTGAAGTCCAGGGCTAAATAGACATATCAACCTTTTAATTTCACCTCTTCTCAACCAAGCCAAAGCACAAATATCAGTAGCAAATTAACACACTGGCTTTTGAAAAGATTACTTTTTTTTTTTTTTGAGAGAGAGAGAGAGAGGGACAAACAGACAAGAAAAGAGAGAAATGAGAAGCATCAACTCATAGTTGTGGCGCCTTAGTTGTTCATTGATTGCTTTCTCATATGTGCCTTGACTGGGGGTTCCAGCCAAACCAGTGACCCCTTGCCCAAGCCAGTGACCTTGGGCTTCAAGCCAGTAGCCTTTGGGCTCAAGCTAGCGACCATGGGGTCATGTCTATGATCCCATGCTCAAGCCGGTGACCCTGTGTTCAAGCTGATGAACCCGAGCTCAAGCCGGCAACCTTGGGTTTTAAACCTGGGTCCTCAGCATCCTAGAATGATGCTCTATCCACTGCGCCATCACCTGGTCAGGTTGATAGGATTAAATTCAAAAAACAATTTTAAATTTTTCAAGTAAGAGCCCCCTACTTCTCTGATTTCCACCAAGGCACATTATGAAGAAAAAGTATTAGTAAGATTAAGGGAAGGGAGATATTTGCTTTTATTTCTCAAACACACCACTTACTATATTATAGGTAATATTTTAAGTGGTATACAAATATTAATTCAACACATCCCCATAACAATTACAGAATTAGGAATTGTTGTGTATTCCCATTTTAGAGATGAGACTGTAGGGAACAGAGAGACACAGCAACTTGCCTGAGACAAGTAGGCCAGTTTGAACCCAGGCAATAAGACTACATACGTAGTCCAATCTCTTAAAAACTGCCTTACCCTGCCTTTCCTGGCCACCACTTCCTTAATTTTTCTCATAAACTCCACCAAAAATCCAGTCAAAAAAAGAAAACATCTTTATTATAGAGGAAAATTAAAGTATGTAGCTTTGAATGTTTCTCCTCCTCAGTTAAAAGCAACACAAACTATTTTTCATTGAAAAAAAAAAAAAAAACCAAACCTGACTTCCAAACACAAATGACAAAAACAGCAGGGAAGAAAATGCTATTTTCAAGTTTCTAGGAGGTTATCGTAAACAATGAAGAGAGAAAAACAAATAAGAGTTTTAAAAATGGCATCTGACGAGTCCCTTCTACCTCACCGCCTTGACAATTTGACTGCACTGTATACCCCGGCTGTGCAGAGCACCCTACGGTGTGAAAATGAAAGATGACCACACTTGGAAAGAAAAGAGAAGCATATTGTAAGAAAGTGTAAATGCACAGTAAGGTCTGAGTGTTGTGGAAATAAGCCCAGGCTGCTTCTAAATTCATGAATTTAGCTGAGATGGCAGAACAGATGACAAGCAACAACAAACAGAAACGCTGTAAGCACACAATTTTCTCCAATAGTGGGAATAATATCCTCAGAAGATTATTTAATATGATGCTAATTTACTTCCGTGTTTAAACATTCCAAATATTTGTTATCTATTCAATCTTCATGTATTATGTTTTTGTACCTTGAGAGTTCAATTCTCCAAAGAATTTATGTATACCTGTTCAAAAAGAGCACACTTTCCTCAAACTAACAGCAAAACTTATATTCAAAAAATTATTATCAAGTATTAGTCAACATATAGAACTAGAGATAAATTCAATCTTTCTGGCACTTAAAATTTCAAATTACTAAAATAAATATTTGATTTTAAATGCTTCATTTTACTTCAAAATAAAACAAAACATTAACCTGTTCTCCAAAACAATTATCTTTGTCAGTGTTAGTATTAAGGAAATTCAAATAGTAGGGTTTTTTTTTCTTGTAGTACCAGAAAGAAACTATTTATCTCCCAAAATTGGTCTATTTAATCTACTAATTCTGTATGTAAACATTTTTAAAGAATCTGCTTAATTCTTCTATTAAGTTTCACAAATAATATCAATTACTCAAATAAAATTAACTAATAACAGTTTTAAGTAGTAATTATTTATATCAATGTGGTAATAACCTACTAGCTCAAATACAACTATTTTGTTAGTTTAAGAAAAAATTATTAAGAAAATTCTACTAACATATGAAGCTCCAAAATAAGGATATTCTATAAATAAAAACAGAAACAAAAAACAAAGGGTAGGGCACACTATATATTTCATAAGTCAATGTCATAAAATAAAGAGAAAAGCTGTGGAAATGTCCACACGAAATGAGGGTAGAAACACGTCCTGGCCAGTGGCTCAGTGGACAGAGTATCGGCCTGGCATATGGAAATCCCAGGTTCGATTACCAATCAGGGCACACAGGAAAGATGATCATCTGCTTCTTTCACCCCTCTGTATCCTCCTTCTCTACCTCTTCCCTTCACACAGCCAGTGGCTCTATTGGTTTGAGCATGACCCCAGGCACTGAGTAGAGTTTCATTGAAGTACATCAGCCTCAGGTACTAAAAATAGCTCGGTACTTGAGCATCATCCCCTGATGGTATTGCCAGGTGGATTCCAGTTGGAGTTCATGCGGCAGTCTGCCTCACTACCTCCCCTCCTCTTACCTTAAAAAAAAAAAAAAAAAAAAAAGTGAGAGGTGTTTCCACCAAATACAATACCTGACCCTAAACTGAATCCTATACTAGAAGGTGAAAATGTTCTAATGGAAGTTATTAAGTCTGTTAATAAAACTGTAATATGAATGATAGATAAGTATTTTATCAGTGAAATATTTAGTTAAGTTGCCAATTATACTCTAGGTGACTAGAAGAATAAGCTCTCCTTAGAAAATACACACTTAAATAGATGGATAACAGGGGCCATGGCATATAGTAGTATCCTCAGATGGTTCAGGGGGGAAAAGCACAAGAGTGAGGGAGAGAAAGCACATACATGATTGAGCAAATAAAAGTAAAATGTTCAGATTAATTTGGGTAAAAATGAGTATTCTTTGTACTATTTTTGTTTGCAAATATTCTGTGAATTTGAAATTATTTCCAAATAAAAAGTAAGCACAGCAACGATGAAAAACTACTGACCTGAACCGGTATGAATTAAAGCCCATGAATAGAAACTCTTTACAGGACACAGACACGGACACACAAAAGTCCATAAAACATGCCCGCAAGATATTGATACCTATGCTACAGACTATCACAGACAATTAAGTATCAAAAGACATTGGACCACATAAAGTGCTAGTTGTTTCTAACATTAAGACCACTCCCAAAAGGCACTCCTGAATACATTCCAGTTCCACAGATACTATAAACTCAGTCTCCACAACGAGTCAGTATAGCAGATCCACTCTTAATACAATGATGACAAGATTTCAAAGCTACCCCACATTAGTCCTAGAAATAAGGTTCATCCACATCACCAATGTAGAAACACCTTCTGACTACAACAGTGGTGGTCTAACTTTATTTTTGTTGTTTTGGGTTTTTTTTTTAAGTGAGAGGAGAAGAAATAATGAAACAGACTCCCACATGCACTGACCAGGATCCACCCTAGCAACCTCCATCTGGGGCAGATGTTCTGCCCATCTGAGACCACTGGCAACCAAGCTATTTTTAGCACCTGAGGTAGAGGCTCTATGAAGTCATCCTCAGCATTCGAGGCCAACATGCTTGAATCAATCATGCCATGGCTGCAGGAGGAGAATAGAGAAAAAGAGAAAGAGACAGAGAGAAAAAGAGAGAGAGCAAAGGGGGAGGCAGAAAGAAGCAGATGGTCGCCTCTATTGTGTGCCCTGACCTGGAATCAAACCCAAGACTTCCACACACCAGGTAGACACTCTACCACTGAGCCAACCAGCCAGGGCCAGTGGTGGTCAATCTTCATAAATATTTACTTACTGCCTATTATGTGGCAGCAGTAGGCTATGAGCTACAAGAATGATAAGCTTTGACATTAACCTTAAGGAACTTACAGCTTAACGAAAAATATAGAATTATAACAACAGAAACTACAAAATGCTGCTGTAATAAATGTATATTTCAGGAGTTTTGAGAAGGTTTCAATGAATAGGTGAGACTTTGCTTCATTCAATTATTCAATAACTATTTAGTCTGTCAAGGAAAGAAACCTTAAAGATGAACAGGTACTCCTCCAGCTCACAAGGAAAGAAATGAGAAGGAACTTACAGGTAAAAGCAACTACTAATGTAAAACAATGGTTTAGAGTCATGAAAGTGTAAGCTTGTTTTCATTCAATAGTAAGGGGATCAATGTGGCCAGGAGCACAACATCTCCTAGAGGTGTAAATAATGGGACAAACAGAACCAACCAGAGCCAAATCCTAAATGGCCTTGTTTAACATGCTTAGGAATTACAAGGTGAACCAATGAAGGGAATGGTAAAATATCTTCAGCAGGAAATTTTAAATGTTTTAGAAAGACAATGGTTGAAATACTAACCATCCATAATAGTCACATGTAATTGCAACTGTCTTCAGGTATTATTATCAGAGCTTGGATCAGTAAGGAAACAGACTTTTAAAGAAACAGAATGTGTAGGGCTCAGCAACAACCAACTGATTGTGTTCAATATGATATGGAGAGAACAAAGGGTCAAGGCAATGAAGCTTTCTAGATTAAACTCTAGGGATCATTCATGGTGATGGAGAAAAAGGGGGAAAATTGAGTTCGCCTTACAACTCATTGAATTTGAAATTCCAGTATAGTATGCTTAGAGATGTTCAAAACAGAATTTAGGATTATGGGAACTACATTGACAGTCAGGATAGAATTTCATAGTGATTAAGTGCAAAATCATTTTCTTGAATTCTCTCAATGGAATTGTGTAGATTGAAAAGACAGTTAACGTAGATATTTAAAGATAATCAGAAAGAAAACAAGCCAAAAGAAGAAAGAATGCTAAGACAGTTATATGGTAACTGGTACACAAGGTACTTGTGTGTGGGTTAGGCATCTGTGATCACAATTGAATCAACATTGAATCAGCACCAAGTGCTTTGCTAGATCCTGATTATAGGCATACCTCATTTTATTATGCCTCACTTTATTGTAATATTTACATTTGTTTTTAAGTGAGAGAGAGAGAGAGAGAGGCAGACATACAGACAGAAAGGGAGAGAGATGAGAAGCATCAATACTTCCTTGCGGCACCTTAATTGTTCATTGATTGCTTTCTCAAATGTGCCCTAACCTGGGAGCTCCAGCCAAGCCAGTGACCCCTTGCTCAAGCTAGCGACCTTGGACTTGAGCCAGTGACCACAGGGGTCATGTCTATGACCTCATGCTCAAGCTCAAGTCTGCAACCCCACTCTCAAGATGGTGAGCCCACACTCAAGCCGGTGACCTCAGGGTTTTGAACCTCGGTCCTCAGCGTTCCAGGTTGATGCTCTATCCACTGTGCCACTGTTTCAGGCATAATATTTACATTTTTATTTATACAATATTACAAATTTTGTACAATATTGCATTTTTTTATAAATTAAAGGTTTGTGGCAACCCTACATCAGCAAGTCTATCATGCCAGTTTCCCAACAGCACTTTCTCATTCCATGCCTCTGTGTCATGATTCAGTAATTTTCACAATACTTCAAACTTTTTCATTATTACTATATTTGTTATGGTGATCTATAACCACTATTTTGATGTTACTATTATTATTTTGGGGGACCACAAAAACCATGTCCATATGAAATGGTGACCTTGATAAATGTTGTGCGTGTTCTGACCATCCCTCTCCCTCTCCTGAGGCCTCCCTATTTCCTGAGACACAACAACACTGAAACTAGGCCATTAATAATCCTACAATGCCCTCTAAGTATTCAAGTGAAAGAAAAAGTTATATATCTCTCACTTTTAATCAAAAGCTAGAACTGATTAATCTTAGTGAGGAAGGCATATCCAAGAGAGAGAGGCCAAAAGGTAGACCTCTTGAGCCAAAGGGAAAGCTCTTGAAGAAAATTAAAAGTGCTCCCCCAGTGAACACATGAATGATAAGAAAATGAAACAGACTTACTGCTGAGATGAAGAAGCTTTAGTGTCTAGACAGAATATCAAACCAGACACATTTCCTTAAACCAACGCCTAACCCAGAGCAAGGCCCTAACTCTCTCCAGTGAAGGCTTGAAAGAGCTCAGGAAGCTGTAGAAGAAAACTCTGAATATAGCAGAGGTTGGTTCATGAGGTTTAAGTAAAGAAGTCATCTCCATAACATAAAAATGCCAGGTGAGGCAGCAAGTGCAGATGTAGAAACTGCTGTAAGTCATCCCGGAACTCTAAGATAATTAATGAAGGTGGCTACTCTAAACAACAGATTTTCAATGCAGATGAAACAGCCTTACATTCCAAGAATATACCCTGTAGGCCTCAGAGCTAGAAAGCAAGAGTCAACACAGGTATTCCTTAAAGATTCAAAGGACAGGCTTGTTAGGAGCTAATGCACCTGGTGACTTTAGGTTGAAGCCAATTCTCATCTAACACTGCAAAATTCCTAGGGCCTTTAAGAACCATGCTAAATTTATTCTGCCTGTGCTCTATAAGTGGAACAACAAAGCATGGATAACAGAACATCTGCTTAGAATATGGTTATTGAATATTTAGTTGAGACTCATTGCTCAGAAAAAAAATTATTCCTTTGAAAATATTACTACTCACTGACAGTGAAGCCAAGACCTCTGATGAAAATGTATAAAGAGATTAGTGTTTTCATGCCTGCTAACACAATGCTCATTCCACCATGGATCAAGGAGTAATTTTAACCTCAACTCTTATTACTTAAGAAATACAGTTTGTAAAGCTATCGCTATAGATAGTGATTCCTCTGATCTATCCGGGCAAAGTAAATTGAAAACATTCTGGAAAGGATTTATCATTCTAAAAGTCATTAAGAACAACTGTGATTCATGGAAAGTAATCAAAAATCAACATTAACGGGTCTGGAAGAAGAAGATCCCAATCTTCATGGATGACCAAGGAGTTTAAGACTTCAGTGGAGAAAGGAAATGCAGATGTGGTGGAATAGCCAGAGAACTAGCATTAGAAGTGGAGCCTAAAGATGCGACCATATTCCTGCAACCTCATGATGAAACTTGAACTGATGAGGAGTTGTTTCTCATGGATGAGCAAAAAGAGTGGATGCTGTGAAGACTGTTGAAATGACAACAAAAGGTTTAGAATATTGCATAAACTTCGTTGATAAAGCAGTGGTAAAGTTTGACAGGACTGACTCCAATTTAGAAGGTCTATTGTAAGTAAAGTGCTATCAAACAGCATCGAATGCTGCAGAGAAATCATTTGTGAAAGGAAGCATCATTAGATCCTGTAAGTTTCATTGCTACTTTAAAAAAAAAAAAAGCATAATCATCGACACACTAGAACCTTTACAGCCAGTCAGGGCTTAAAAAACAACAGGAAGAAAAACAGGTTCTGAAACTAATTACGGATACATTTACCCTTCTTTTTAAAAATCATTGATTAAAAAAATAAATGAATGAACCATGGTTAAAGTAGCAAACTTTTGTTTACAAAATAACAATGCCAAGTGATTCCAGATTAAACAATTAGCATCCTCCATATGGAATGCCTACATATGCTCGTGTGAGAGCACCTGTGTTCATGCGCACACCCACACAACCTCCTTAAACACACACATTCCCAGTCAAAGCAACCTTTTAAATATGTATTTTACCTTCATCAGCCTGGTGACCACCAGTCACCATCTATCCTCCAGTATAATCATCTATCCTCTCAAAGAAACTGGTGATATCTGTAATCAGTAACTCAACATAGCATCCGGGTTTTATAACTAATTCTATGGACCAATTTGTTCTTATATAAATTTTTTTCTTTTTAAATTTCATGATTAATATACTGACCAGATCTTCAATATTCTTGACCTCCCAAGCCACTACAAAAAAGCAGTCTGATTTTCTTTTACAACCATTTGAATATATAATACCCAGTCACCTGCCTGTAAGTATTCATTGCATATGAGCTATAGAAAATAATCAGTTACAGATCAAGTTTAGTAGCTTCAAAACAAATGACGTAGATATGATTTATAAAGAATCCTTTGAGTGGTTTCTTTTCTCCAGAAACTATCTGAAGTTTATTCTCTATGCATTGTACAACCTTGTTTTACAATCTGTAAACATTCCTCTTAGATCAATATTCACTTTATGCCTTTCTAACTCTGCAAATAAAGGCTCAAATTCAAATTGCTTTTGCCATTGGTCAAGCATGTTAATAGAGCAATATGTAATTATTTTAGTGCTTCAATATGGATAGTCAAAAAGGTGACCTTATGTTGAACCTCCTGTGAGAGACAGTGCTGTTTATAGATGAAATCTCATACTAATAAATCCAACTGAAGAGAGCAATCACTATGTTTGCAGGCAGTAGTTAATGTTCTGCCCTTTACTTTAGGTACGTAATATCTGGGTTTTCATCAACATTTTTTAAAATGTTGCTCTAAGTACAAAATCCTGGGTTTTGTTCATGCATATCTACAAACTATTGTGTTTAGAAAATATCCCACTAGCAGCTGGGATGCAAAAAAGGACATTCTTTCCTAATTCTTACCACTAAGAAAATATTCCCATAGTTCTTGTTTCAGTCCTACTACTTCTTAAAGGAATTTCTGACTGTAGAAGAATGGCATATTTCTATGAAGAATCAAGATATTAAAAAATGTATATTCTAAAGGAAAATGTTAAAGTTATGACAAAAATAAATTTCACAAAAGACTAATTCAAGATTGGAAACAGTGAATATTTTAGTCACATTTGAATTCAAGTAGACCTGAACTCCCAAATATGCAGGTGGAACCTTGCAGAACCTTGAACAAGTGACTTGACTTTACTGAGAATCCAGAAGGAAATAATTGAATATTCTCCATGAATAAATTGAGCCTAGCACCTGGTATCCCATAGGTACCAACTAAATATTACCTTCCTTCTTAACTTTCCATTTTGATAATGTAAATGATAACACCATTACAGAATTCCATAATTTTTCATTATGTACATATCTTGTTTGCATTCCAATGATTACTTGACACAGTGAAACAAAGAACATCACAGATATCCCCCATTTTAAGTAACTAGCACAAGTGAATTCATTCATAAGTTGTTGTTGTTTTTTTAACTTTACCTGTGGCACTGTAGCAATGATTCAGTTCACAAACACAAACAGAAACTTGACAACTTGACTCTGCATATTCCCATAAATATTTTACCCCTTAATAGCTTATTAAACAATTTATTTTTATAGGTGGGATATAAAACTAAGACTCATGTACATAAATAAAAGTAAAATGGTTACCTGGGGTGGGGGAGAATAGTAGGTGGGGAGGGGAGAAAAGAGGAATAAACATATAGTGACAGAATGATCTGACTTTGGGTGTTGGGCACACAACACAATCAACAGTTTAAATACTATAAAAATGTTTATCTGAAACCTATGTATGCTTATTGGTCAATGTCACCCTACTAAATTTAATTTCAAAATTAAAAACAAATTTTCAATGTACTTTTTAAAAGATAGATCTCTCTCGCCTGACCTGTGGTGGCGTAGTGGATAAACCGTCGACCTGGAATGCTGTGGTCACCGGTTCAAAACACTGGGCTTGCCTGGTCAAGGTACATATGGGAGTTGATGCTTCCTGCTCCTTCCCCCTTCTCTCTCTCTCTCTCTCTCTCTCTCTCTCTCTCTAAAAATGAATAAATCTAAAAAAAAAAATTAAAAGATAGATCTCTTCACTGATAGAATGTAGAGGAATTTTATTCTTAAATAACATTAGTTTTTTTGTTGTGACTTAGGAATTTGTTTTAAGAAACTACTCTGAATATGAATGAGTGTTTCTGTAGAGGAATATATAAACTATTTTTCATAAACTATTCTTAATGTTAGATATTCCTAGGCCCTGGACAGTTGGCTCAGTGGTAGAGTGTTGGCCCAGCGTGTGGAAGTCCCAGGTTTGATTCCTGGTCAGGGCACACAGGAGGGGCAACAATCTGCTTCTCCACCCCTCCCCTTTATCTCTCTCTCTCCACCCTCACCCTCTCAAGCAGCCATGGCTCATTGAGCAAGTTGACCAGGGGCACTGAGGTTGGCACTATGGCCTCGTCTCCTGTGCTAAAATAGCTCTGTTGCCTAGCATAGAGTAGTGGCCCCTGATGGGCAGGTTGGCCCCATGGGGCCATAGAGTAATGCAAGACAAAACCTATTCAAATGCAGATACCTTATATATTTGATGAATGAATATAAATAAAGGTCATAATTTTATTTATCTATTTTTAATTTTATTTAGAAAATTAAATTTAATGGGGTGACATTGCTCAGTAGGAGTACATAGGTTGCAGGTAAACATTTCTATAACATTTGAACTGTTGATTATGTTGTACACCGATCACCCAGTCTAATCATTTTCTATCACTGTATTATTTGACTTTTTTTAATCCAACACCCCAGACTCCCCAACCCCCAGGTAACCATTTCACTTTTTATAAAGGTTATAATTTTAAAATACTCAGTATCCTAATCCCATCAGATTGATTGTTACAAATGACAAAAACCACCACGAATGAATACCACACTACCACTTCCTTGGTACTATCTACTAAACCAGATCAAATACAAACACTCTTTAGTGAGGCACTGTCCTGTTACACAACCCAACAGCTGACGTTAAAAAGAAGAAAGGCAAGTCCACTTTTGTATAACTCTTAAAATAAAGGGTTAGAGGACAGAAACACTAACATGAGACCATTATAAGTTGATGATGGAAGAGAAATAAAGGATTTTAATCTTTGGTTTCCAATTATAAACATTCCCAAATATCATATTCACATTAATATTTTTCATCTTAATGACGAATAGCTACCAACTGAAGACAAAGAAAGAGGAGCCATGCCTTGGCCAGTTGGCTCAGTGGTAGAGCATCAGCCCTGCATTTAGATGTCCCAGGTTTGATTCCAGATCAGGGCACACAGGAAAAGCAACCATCCTCTCCACCCCTCCCCCTCTCTTCTCCCTTTCCACATCCTCCCTCATCTCTCTCCCTCTCCATTGGTTTGAGGGCATGCCTGAGTGCTGAGGATGGATCCATGGAGCCTCTAAGTCAGGTGCTAAAATTAGCTCGGTTGTGAGCACAGCTCCAGATGGGGCTACTGGGTGAATCCTGGTGGGGTGCATGCAGTAGTCTGTCTCTCTATCTCCCTCCTCTCTCATGGAAAAGAAGGGAAAAAAAGAAGAAAAAAAAAGAGGAGCCCATTTCTAATTGGAACGTGCAAGATTGTGTGCATTTTCCATTGTGTATTTTGGTTCTCCAAATGTTCGATTTGAGAACTCAGAAGGTAGCCTTAGAAACTTCCCCAGTCCTTGATACGCCAATACATTCTTTGGACACACACTGCATGCTTTCAGTATAATCGGAATATGCACTGTTGGAATGCAGTGCTTGAGGTCCTAGCATTTTTTAATCAGTTTGTGTGAATTTTAAGTAAGTTATCAGCTATGGTGAGGGTGAAGCAATTCTGTATTTGGAAACTTATTAAATAGGAAAATAATAGGACCCAAATATTCTAATGTTTCTTTATTCATTTCAGAGAAACAGGATCTGTCACACTTGCTACCTTCTGCCAAAATCTACAAGGGTCAAACTTCTTGGTAGCTCTAAGCTAAATAATGTTTTGTCCAAGTTTCCAAAACAACTTTCACAATTTTCCATTTAAAAAGGTAGGAAACTGCATTTTATCATTTTAACAACCAAAATAATTTTAAAAACAAACTTGATTCTTAACTCTTCCATTCCCCTTCAAAGCCCAAACTGCCGCTTTTTAAGTAGCACCAGCACATGGTGGCCCTTTCCTTCCCTGCTAAAATGAGATCAACAAGAAGGCAATTTAAAGTCCACCTCATTTTCTGTTCAGGGCCCTGCACCAATAATGTTAGGCTCTCTAGTTATAAAGTATGTAGCAAATGTCCTTTCAAAATGTTACTTGAAAAAAAAACTTGATTGACATCAACAGAATATATTGATATTCTATAGGAAACTTATTCACTATGTTGGTAAAATTACTCTACCAGAAACCCTGTTAAGTAAGTATATTTTTTCACTGGCTGCCATTCTAGACCACTAACTTGGGGACAGTTCTAAAACTGACCATATGCAATCCCTAAATAGAGGCTTGAATGTCTCTTGCTCAGGTTTTCTTTGTTTTGTTTTCTTTAATTCAGAGCCTTGTTATTGCAATATCCCAACATTTGTCAGTAATAATGACAACATATTATTTAGTCCAACTGAATGCTAACTCAGTAGGCATCTACTTGTCAAGACGTACAGAGGAAGCCAGAGAACCAATCACCTAAAAGGAGGGTCCTTGTAAATCGATGCCATATTATTCCACTGGAGGATTTGAATATTCAGATTTTACAATTTTCTTGGGTATGTATAAGAATTTTCCAAAAAGATTTAATACTTTTGGTTCTAAAATCTAGTGGGCCTCTAGTTTTCCTTAATGAGGAATAAAAAGATGTGTGCTTTTCTGAGTTACAGAAGAGAGACTGTCTCCGAATACATGTGCCAGGAAACGAGATAGGTTTTTCCTAGTGAAATAAGGATAACATAGCCCAAAGGGGAAAACAATGTATATATAAAGAGACAGTTTCTTTACAATGTCACAAGTGCTATGACAAAAGTACACACAGAAAGAGGTATGTGTGGCAGTTATGAGGTCTGATAAAGTGATATTTGAACTAACATTTGACAGACAATAAGAAGTAGCAACTGGTCACGCAAAAAGCCATACACATTTGACCACGTGTACATGCATGTATGCATCTGTGTGTTCTTCTGTGAGGCGTCACTGCTGTGGAAGACAGGGGACTTCCTCTAATAAAATAGCATAAATTTCAATGGGACAGAGAATGACCTAATCCCCAAAGGGTAGCTGGTAAAGACTTTAAAATGGATAATGACATGGTTTGACTTACATTTAGTTAGATCAAGTAGGACTTTAAAGATTAGACTGTTTATCAAATGTAACTTTTCAAATAGGACCACCAATATTTTGTTAACACTCTCCCATCAGGACATGAGGTCTGCAATCCTTTTCCTAAAATTCTGATAGGCTTGTTACTGCGACAACCAACAGAGTGGAGTGAAAATAATGGTATGCAACTTCCTAGGCTTGTCCTTCGGAGACAGTGGACCTTCTCTCTGGCTCTCTTGGAGTTCTCCTTCTTAAGACTGTCCCCCTTAGGAGGCCCCACTTAGAAGCCAGCTGCTCTGCAGTCCTGTACAGGAGCCAGACATGGAACTAAAGAAGCCTCCAAATGCCTACAACCACCAGCCACTAAAGCCCTCCTATAGGAGAGCCCAGATATCAT
Organism: Rhynchonycteris naso; assembly: GCA_037038555.1. Lineage (NCBI taxonomy): Eukaryota > Metazoa > Chordata > Mammalia > Chiroptera > Emballonuridae > Rhynchonycteris > Rhynchonycteris naso. The sequence continues at coordinate 98,000,648 of CM072999.1, forward strand.
GGGACACAGATTAAAAAAGCTCCCTATCCCACTTCTTAATCCTGACCTATAGAATCTATTAATTAAAAATAGTTTTTTGTTATATCTCATTAATTCTTAGGATAATTTTTAACACAGCAATTGATAACGGGAATAAAGTCCATCTTTAAAAAATATAAGATCCATTACAAGATCTTATGCAAGTTCACAATCAGATCTTCCTTAAGTAGGAGCCAAAATAAAGTGCCTTATATAAACTTAACAGGAAAGACTGTCACAGTGTGCTTTGACTTTTTACTTTTTATTTGTAATTTAAAGACAATTTTTTAAGATCAGTTTAGGTTCGCAGCACAATTGAGGGGAAGGCACGGACATTTCTCACATAATCCCTGTTGCCAAATGTGCACAGACTCCCCCATTATCAACAGAGTGGCACCTTTGTTATAATTGATGAACCCATGTTGACAAATCATTATATGACCCCACAACCCATAGTTTACCTTAAGGTTCACTCTTGGTATTGTACTTTCTGTGGGATTTAAGTATATTTATATATAACATATAATGACATGTATTTATCACTATAGTAACATAGTATTTTTACTCCCTTTAAAAAAAAACTTTTTCACAAGTTTTTCTAACCTAAGTATTTTAAACAAAATTTCTAATTAGGAGGGGAAAAACAATTTCTTTGTATGTTTGTTTGTTGTTTGTAGCTACTGTTGATATAATAAGCAACCTTCTTTTTAAAAATAACCCTGAGGCACAAAGCCCATCATCATGTAATATTTCTCTACTAGCAGAGAGAAACCTATCCCATTTTAGAAAAACAGACCTTCGTTCAATTTCAGACAATTTTCCTACTTAAATCCTAGCATTATGCATACTTTGAACCAGATGTTGTTCCTAGTCACATGTTACTTTCTTTTATTTCACTAAGTTCATATTTACTGCTAAAATATTTTTTAAACTTGCGTTTGCATATCAGGGGAAATAAAACACACAAATGAAAATACTACTAATTCACTTACTTCCTTTAAGCTGCCAGATTTCATAAAAACTGCTTTTGTAATAAAAAAATATTAATAAAGCAGTAATGTTTTATGCAGACATTTGCCCCTCTGTCTACTTCATTCATAAATACATTTTAATGAGATAATAGAAACCACAAAGCTCTGCAAGTGTTCCTTTCTCTAACATTTCTTCTGAATTCAAAGATTAGAAACAGCTAATCTGCTGCATTTGGAGGGGCTGGTTTATAAATGCAGCATTTAAAGAACATTGTTCGAGCATCTGGAAAGCTAACATCTTATAAATAGCCCACCCTCCCAAACATATGATTAGACAATAAGGGTAATCTGAAATTTGTTTTAAATCAGTAGCCATAAAGTAGATACAGTGTACTACAAGTTTCCCTCCCTCAAGCCCCCCCCCTCCACCCCAGAGTGTGTATTGAAACATGCCTTAATGGGCCTTCATTCGCCAAAAAGACTTTCAGAGTGAAGTTTATACTGTCAACGAAAGCAAGATGGCGATGGAGTAGGTGGACGTATCAACTTCCAACTCCCAGAACCAAAGTGGATTAGAACTTAATTTTAAGAACCATCATCTGGATAAACCAACTTTGAACTAAACTAAGTGGACTCTTCAACCAAGGAACACTGAAGAAGCCACATTGAGACTGGTAGGAAAAGCGAAAACGCGACAAGGGGTGCCCAGCTCCCTGGAGCAAACGGCAGCCCTGAGAGACACGCATGGCAGGAGGAGAGTTTGGCGGAGAGGGAGGGACCTGTGTCCCAAGAACAAAGCCCCAACCTGCAGTCCCAGAGCCTAGAAGAGGCATTTGGACAGTATTGAGCTGTGAAACAAGTGAGCAAGATACTTCTTAAAGGGACAGTGCAGAAAATCTCTCTCACAACCACTCACCCGGGGCTCCAAGGAACGGGGACAGAGGAGAGGACCAGAGCAGCGGGAAGAGAGTGTGGACTGGAAGGCACAGGGACAAACACTCTGAGGGACAGCCACCCTTAACCCCTGGGCTGAGTCACTCCACAAATCTGAAACAATATTTCTCCTGGAACCAGCAAGGGGAAGCAGGACACCAGCCAAATAGGTTCCCCTGCGGCAATCAGAGCACAGTCGTTTAGAAGGAAGGAGCTTTCAGGACTACAGTATGGAGTGTTAGGGTCTGAGCTGCAGCGACCCCACCCAAACCACTGAGGCCTTGCTGGAGGGGCGGTGGCGGCCCATCTGGTGTGAGCGCGATCGAGCCCAGCAGGGGTGGAGGGGACACGCAAAAACGGTCGGCAGCTGTGGGTCCGCGTGCAGCCCCACCTGAAGGGGAAAAGCGAAAGGCCAGGAACAGGCAGAGATCTGATTTGCAACCCTAGACCTTGTGCAAGCCGGCCCTGACCGCGGGGCCAGGGCCAGGACCAGGGACAGAAGGAGGCTCACAGCTGAGCGTACACCAGGAGTCATGCCCGGCCGGAGACTCTGCTGTTTGCCATCCTGCGTGGGTGAGTTGGCTCTGAATGCGGGGGCGGGACTAAAGCCCTGGATGAGCCGAGGCTCACAGCTGAGTACATGCCAGCAGCCCCACCCGGCCTGACAAACCACTGTTTCCTATCCTGCGCAGGCAGGCCCTGGCTTCAAGGGTGGGTCTAAAGCTCCGGACAGGTGGAGGCTCACAGCTGAGTGCACGTCATCAGCCCTTTCCACCTCGAAAAATGGTGGTGAGCAGGCTCTTACCTCAGGAGCTAGGTGAAAGCCTAAGAACATTGTGAGTCACAGCTGAGCAAAGGTGCTCACCTCTACCCTTGGTGCTGGGGCTTGTGGCTTGAGTGCATTGCGCAACCCAACCTATGGGGGAAAGGCGAATGCCGAGGCAGGTTGAAGCTTGTAGAGTCGGAAACCAGAACACAGGCCCTCCCACGGAGGAGAGGCAAAAATCACAGCAACAGCTGCAGTGAGCAGGCACTGGCAAAGCCCATACCCAACTGCCCAGGCAGTGGCAGAGGGGGTGGTGGGCCTGCAGACAGACCACACCTAGAGAACACAAAGGCAACATCCATTGGACTCCAGTGGCCACAAACTTCTTATACACAGACAAAATCGGTAGGTAGAGAAATACAACCCACCTAAATCAAGAGAAATACCCAGAGAAGAACCTGAATGAACCAGATATAACCAAATTACCAGATGCAGAACTCAGAATAATGATAGGTAGGATGTTCAAAGAGATTAGAGCAACAATAGATAGTCATTATGAACACCTAAATAAAAAGATAGCAAGTATAACAAAGGAAATTAAAATAATAAAAATGAATCAGACAGAAATGACAAATAAAGTATCAGAACTAAGGACCACAATGGAAGGAATTAAAAGTAGGATGGATGACGCTGAGGATCGAATCAGCAAGATAGAGGACAGCTTAAACAAAGGCACAGAAGCAGAGCAGAAAAAAGAAAAGAGACTTAAAAAATGTGAGGAAACTCTAAGGGAGCTCTGTGACAACATGAAGAGAAATAACATCCATATAATAGGGGTTCCTGAAGAAGAGGAGAAAGAACAAGAAATAGAAACTTTATTCAATCAAATCATAGCAAAACACTTCCCTAAATTAAGGATGGAAAACATTTCACACGTTCAAAAAGCACAGAGAACTCTATTAAAGAGAAACCCAAAGCAAGCTACACCAAGACACATCATTGTTAAAATACCACAGCTAAGGGATAGAGAGAAATTTTTAAAAGCTGCTAGAGAAAAAAAGGCTATCACCTACAAAGGAGCCCCCATAAGGATGACATCGGACTTCTCAACACTTGAGGCCAGAAGGGAATGGCAAGATATAATCAAAGTAATGCAGAACAAGAACCTACAACCAAGACTACTCTATCCAGCAAGGCTAACATTTAAAATTGAAGGAGAAGAACAGAGGACCCAGAAATAAACCCACAGCTTTATGGACAACTGATATTTGACAAAGGAGGAAAGAACATACAATGGAGTAAAGACAGCCTCTTTAACAAATGGTGTTGGGAAAATTGGACATCTACCTGCAAAAAAATGAAACTAGACCATGAACTTACACCATTCACAAAAGCAAACTCAAAATGGATAAAAGACTTAAATGTAAGCCGTGAAACCATAAGCATTTTAGAAGAAAACATAGGCAGCAAGCTCTCCGACATCTGTAGCAGCGGTATATTTGCCGATTTATCTTCATGGGCAACTGAAATAAAAGGCAAGATAAACAAATGGGACTATATCAAACTAAAAAGTTTTTGCACAGCTAAAGACAATAGGAACAGAATAAAAAGACAAACCACACAATGGGAGAACATATTCGACAGCACATCTGATAAGGGGTTAATAACTAAAATTTATAAAGAACTTATAAAACTCAACACCAGGAAGACAAACAACCCAATCAAAAAATGGGCAAAAGAAATGAATAGAAATTTTTCCAAAGAGGACATACAGATGGCCAATAGGCATATGAAAAAATGCTCAACATCACTAATCATTAGAGAAATGCAAATTAAAACCACAATGAGATATCACCTCACAGCAGTCAGAATGGCGCTCATCTGCAAAACAACACAGAACAAGTGCTGGCGAGGATGTGGAGAAAAGGAAACCCTCCTGCACTTCTGGTGGGAATGCGGACTGGTGCAGCCACTGTGGAAAACAGTATGAAGATTCCTCAAAAAAGTAAAAATCGAACTGCCTTTTGACCCAACTATCCCACTTATAGGAATATATCCTAAGAACACCATAGCACTGTTTGAAAGAAGAAATGTGCCCCCATGTTCGTGGCAGCATTGTTCACAATAGCGAAGATCTGGAAACAGCCCAAGTGTTCATCAGAGAACGAGTGGATTAAAAAGCTTTGGTACATATATACTCTGGAATACTACTCAGCCATAAGAAATGATGACATTGGATCATTTACAACAAAATGGATGGACCTTGATTACATTATACAGAGTGAAATAAGTAGAACAGAAAAAAACTGAGAACAGCATTATTTCATACATAGGTGGGACATAAAAGTGAGACTATGAGACATGGACAAAAGTGTTGTGGTTACGGGGTGGGGCGAGGGAGGAGAGGGTGGGATAAGGAGGAGGGGAGGGGCACAGGGAAAACCAGATAGAAGGTGACAGAGGACAATTTCACTTTGGGTGATGGGTATGCAACATAATTGAATTGATAAGATAACCTGGAGATATTTTCTTTGAACATATGTACCCTGATTTATTGGTGTCACCCCATTAAAATTAATTTTAAAAAATTTTTTAATTAAAAAAAGAAATTCATTATCTATAAAACATTTAAAAATATATCAGCCTGACCATTGGTGGCACACTGCATAGAGCATCAATCTGGGATTCTGAGGTCCCAGGTTCAAGATCCCAAATCACAAGCTTGAGTACAGGATCATCAGCATGATTCCAAGGTCACTAGCTTGAGCCCAAAAGTCACTGACTTGAGCCCAAGGCCACTGGCTTGAGTAAGAGTTCACTGATTAGGCTTGATCTCCCTAGTCTAAGCATATGTGAGAAGCAATCAATGAACAACTAACGTGGCACAACTACAAGGTGACACTTCTCATCTCTCACTCTCTCCCTCCCTGTCTGTCTCTCCCTCTCAAAATAAATGAATAAATTATATATAACTCTAGCCTTTGGAGGAAGTGTGTATTGTACCACCCTTTGGATATATATATCCATCCATCCATCCAAAGGCTAGAGTTAGAAAACAATCCAATTTTGAAAGATGGCAGGTAATAAACACTTTCTCTAACCTGGACCATTCTTTTGGAAATCATGTGGATAAGTAAACAGTACTTTAAGGAGTTCTACACATCAAACATGCTGTCACTGTGAAACTACAGACAAGTTGCTCTGGCCAGTTTTTTCAGTGGTAAGAGTGTCAGCCTGGCGTCTGGATGTCCTGGGTTTGATTCCCTGTCAGGGCACACAGGTGAAGTGACCATCAGCTTCTCAACCCCTCCCCCTCTTATCTCCCTCTCCCGCTCTTTCTTTCTCTCTCTTCTCTCCCATTTGGCTCTGGCAAGTTGGCCCCAGGTATTGAGGATGGCTCCGTGGACTCAGGTACTAATAATTCATTAGTTGCAGTGCCCCAGATAGGCAGAGTATTGCCCCAAAGGAGGCTTGCCAAGTGGATTCGGGTCTGGGCACAGGTAGAAGTCTGTCTCTCTGCCTCCCCTGCTCTGACTCAATTAAAAGAAAGAAAGCAACTACAGGTAAGTCACTGATCTCATCCCTTTTTTTTTTTTTTTGGAAAGTAATATATTAGGCAAAATAATCTTCAAAATTCTATTCATTTATAATAAATCAGCTAAACTACATACACGTGTGGGCGCACACACACACAGATGTGTGCACTTATTCTCAAGAGCCGAAACACAGCAGCTATGCAACCAAAATTTCATTTGAACATTCAGCTGCCCAAAGTGGGATGGATAACTTCCTTTCTTCAATGTATCTACTGAAATAAAAGCCATTACTCACAAACCAAAGGCAGTGTGCTTAGGGGAAATGGATTCTGATGATGCCAGATATTACTGTTGCTTCCAGAGCAGACAGAATTGAACAGACTTTCCTTCCCATTAAGTAGGAAATATTTCAGTATAAGAATATGGATAATATAGGATTCTACTTTACAACTAACTGAACACATATCCATTTTCTGAGCTATCTCCAAAAGAACTTTACTTGGTTGGTTTTTCCTCCTATACATTGAAACTGCTTTTCCTTCAATTCTATCAATTTCCACTTCATATATAAAAAAAGAAATCCCTTCTACTCCTCTATCTCCTATCCATCAGCCTCATTACTGAATATACAATAGTGAGTTTGAAAAAAAAGTAAAAGAAAAACCCTCAAGAGAGTAGCTATTCAAACCTCTCAAGAGCAAAGAGCAAAGGAAGACAGCTCCCTTCCAAAAGAGCGTGTCCTTCTCACTCTTCCCTGGTGGAGATCCTCTATGTATGCCCTAACCTAGTCTTTCTGTAAAAGTTAATTATATGTGTTTTAATATTAAATTGCTTGTCTTCAGAAAACTAATTTTTTTTCAACCACATGAATTTATTTCAAGCAGGATTTCATCAAACTGTCTCTGATAGGAACAGAAGCCGTCTGCTATGATTGTTCTGGCTGGGGAACTCATAAATCTATGCTGTCATTTGGGCAAAAATATAACTACCATTTAACTACTTTGTTAGGCGGTTGACATACTATTCTTATTTTCTATGAGATAGAGGCCTGATATTTTTAATGATTTTTTTTGTACAAGATGCTGACTTAATGTACACACATATAACTGAGTGAGATTGAAAACAATAATTATAATTCTGTTTTGTTTCTCTTGCATAGTGCAAACACTACTGGTATTTCAGTAAAATCATTCTTTTTCTTTAACATTACCCCTCACATGCAACTAAGTTCTTGGTTTAGCTAGCCTTAAATCTTAGAACATCACTAATTAACCAAAGCACACTCTTAGTGTTTGGTTTCCCAGTTATAGATAATTTAAACAGAATTCTCTCCCAGTGCTTTTGTTTTGTATTTCATTAAACAAGAGGCATTATCCTGTAACATATTTATTAAAATAGCAATAACAAGTTACTAATATTCTAGAGCACTTATTATGTGCTAGGGACTTTACTAATAATTTTATAGAAGTTATCTCATTAATGCTCTTACATTCTATGAAGTAAATATTATTCCCATTTTAGGGAGGAATAAACTAACTCATATCTGCTAAATAATTAGTCAAAGTTAAAGATGGTAGCCTAAGATTCACATTCAGGCTGTGCACTCCAGAGTCAATGCTCCTAAATGCTATGAATTACTACTTCCCATTAAATACTGCACTAAGACTGACATTTTTCTCTGAGGAACTAACTTATCCTTCTCATTTGTGAATTTACAACCTGATAAATTAAAATAAAGAGCTACAAACAAATGTAGGAACACCAAGCAACAAGTACATTTAAGTAAAACATCACATACTAATGCTGTAAATGGTGTTCCAGTTCACTGAGAAAAAGTAACTAATTTCAGAGAAATATTGGAGCAACTAAATAAATGAAAAGGTCAAAAGTATTCACTGCTTTTACTTAGCAACTTGGTTGTGCTGATGGACACTAATAATAGTTTCCATCTCATAATCTATTTCTCATTTTTACTGGCTTGAATAATTGAAAACTGGATGACATGTTCAGTTTTTTTATTTTTATTGGGTAAAAGTTCTTATAATTACATAGTACAGTTTACCTCAACAGCCAAGACACTGTAGATTTAAAAAAATTAGTTGTGATTTTAGATCAACTTTGATTCAAATTGGCCTCTTCTTATTCAAAGACTCATTTCTCAATCTGCACTGACCAAACTGAATGCTTGTCACTTCTGAGATTTGCTTTTCAAAGCAATTATTTAAAAATCCAGGTATAAACAATAACACATTCTTCCTGAGGTCCAGGACCCCTTTTTATATTTCACGCCATCATAAAATCCAATAAAACATGTTTAAAATAAAAATGTATAATACATATTATTTAAAAGGTATGAGCTACGCACCATGGGAGATGAGAGGAAAGAGAAGTTCACTAGGACAGACAATCAAGAAAGGCTCTATGGACAAGGTGGAAATTGTGTCAGGCTTTCAGTACTGCAGGGCTAAGCAGAAGCAAACTGAAAGAAAGAGGGCATTTCAAACAAAAGAAGTGTGCTGACAAGAAGCAAGCCTGTCTTACCGCTGGAAAAATAAGGTGCTTGGAAGCAAATCAACTTATTTTAGGTGCCGAAGCTGGGCTGTCAAACAAAGATTTTGGTACTCTTTGGGGGAAGCCTTGAGGAGTTGCTGATTATTTTAAACCATTTAGTCTTGTATCAGAGCAGTGAACCAGGAAAATTTATATGGTAACCAGAAGTTGTATGGAACCCAGGGAGTTTATTACAAGGCTAGGGGGCTGAATTAAGTAACCATTAGTACTGAAGAACTTGAAGAACTATTAAGTGATGTTGTAAACACAAAGTCCAAGAATGATGATAGGTGACAGGTGAAAGGAGATCTGTAAGCAAGTATGGGCAACCCTGGTGTCAGAACAATGTCTTAAGAGTTTATGTGACCCCACCAATAAAGACGAAGAACAGCAGCTCGTGTGAAGTAGGCAGTCGGAACTGCAGGGGGGAATTGTCAAGAAATCACATAACCAAAGTCTGGACTCACTGTTGGGCAGATAAAGTTATTTTTCCTCACCCTTATTGTTAAAGATGGCCGCTGCCCTCAGGTGATACAGCTAGTTGCCCTTCTTGCTTGGGATGGGCATGGTTATGCTAATATGTGTTGCGAGAGGGCTTTCGCTCCTAAAGGTTTTAAAAGGTGGAGCTAGGAGGCCATCTGAGGGGAGAATGATCACGTTTTTGGAGAGAGGAAGAGCCCATGGTGTAGGAGGGCAGGGAAGCCACGTGGAGAAGGCAGCCAAAATGGTGGAATGGGGGAAGGAGAAGTCAGTTTGTGGAGAAGGAGATGGGAAACAAAGGTGAAAAAGACTGGTGAGGTAGAAGCCTTTGATTCTAGGAAAACTCAGATGAGTCAGTAGCTTTGTGAGTGCTGAATGACTAGGTTTTGGAGCCCATTGTGCTTGTTTTTACTCACTTTCCAAGTGCTAGCCTGGAATAAAGAAAAATGGACCACCAGTTTTCAGCTCTGTTGATTCCTTACCCTCTGTCCAAATCAAATGCAAACCTGTGTTGGCCAGGCGGCTATGATGGTGGCCGTGAATACTGGCCTTACATTCACCCTTGGAATCAAAGGTTTGCCAACAACTTCTTCTTTTCCCAAGTCATAGGCAGTAGGGAAAGCAGTCTCCCTGGAGAAAGTACTGAGAGGAAGGCTAGTGTCATCAATCATCCAGATTTCAGGTAAGGGGAGAGGTGGGAACCATGAAGGCCTGTGAGATGAACAATGGACATGTACTCCTTACGGCCAATAAACAGGCCAATGGGTGGGAAGGCCAGACCTGAGTGTGATAGACCAGGTACAGATGCAGTTTAGAAGGAAGGAAGTTAGAGGAAGAAATGGCAAGTCAGAAGATTCCACAAAGGATTCCTGAAAATCATAATAAAGGCACAACCATAGACCTCTCACTAGGATGGCTAGCTTAGCTTTTGCCTGTAAGCACAGTTAAATTGATTCAATCTAGTTCTTTGCACAGTAGAAGATCTTTATATCCATGACTGAATTTAGACTTCAAATGCCCTGAAAACTGAAAAAAAAAGGATCATGCACCACCACACCATATGTAATTCGAAAAAATGAACTGTAATAGAAGTGACAGAAAAGCAACTAAGTACCCTTTTGTTTATCATGATGACTTAAGTGTTTGCTTTCTTTAAAATCTTCCAAATTAGTCCTAGGTGGAGGAAGCTACTCTTTAATGATGGCCCTATGCTTCTGGGTTGCTCCAAACTCCCCCAGCGCGGGGTGGGCACCATGCCATTGGGCTTCGGGTTGGAGTGAACCAACCCTCTCCAAGTGTAGGACTGTTAGGGTACAGCTGTGGCAACGTGTGGGGGATGGCAAGAAACCCTGCATAACTTGTAATCTCCGGTTGTACACACGGTCATCTCAAATACTACCTCGCTTCCCCCGCTGAGCTCTTAGTATGGTCTGCGCCCAGAGCACGAAGTTTGAAGAACCCTGAGAAGCGCATGCCAGTCAGGCTGTCGGTCCGGTTTGCTCCGCACCATAAGTGCAAGGCAGGCCAAGGTCCGCATCCTGGAAGCTGAGTTGAGGCCAGGAAACGGGAGTTCGAGGAGCTGCCGGCACCAGGAGAAGACACCACAGGAGTGCAAAAATCACTTCAAGAAACATACCAATCACATCCTGAAGAATGGAAATCTTCAAAAGATCTGAGAAGTAATCTTAGACATTTAGAATCAGAATTTATATTTCTGAGTACACTTATTAACATCAATGTAAGAAATTATTCCAAGAAGACAGAAGACCTAAAAAAAAGCACTGAGATGACAGAAAAGAGTATAAAGAAAGTTCAACAAGGACAAAGATTTGAAAATTGCCATACGATTGCATTTCATGTTGAATTTCAGACTCTGAAGGTCCAGAATAAGAATTTATCTTCTGTTATACTCTTCTGTGGAATGGAGTGAATATCATAAGCACACATTTAAGCATTTCAAGGAAAAGTACCCCGAGGCTGTGCTCCTCTCAGAGGGGTCCTCCTCCAGCTACATGGGGAACCATGGCCCCAGACAGCCAGGATTTGAACTGGTCATTGTTTGGAAGATAGAAATAGAGGAAGGAGGAAAGATTTTGCCAAGCTGGATCTTCTCTTCTCACCCACGTGCTGCAACAAGCCGTGGAGCTGGACGGGAACAGAGTGATGGAGACTGCTCCGCTCAGCTTCCAAACCATGCTGGGCGTGCTGGGCATTGAGAAGCTCTCAAAAGCCTGATAAGGTCGCTGTGCACAGAGGAAAATACAAGTCCCTGGACAGTAACGCAGAGAAGTGAGGTGCTACACCAAAGACTGTGATTTTACTGAATATATAAACATTTGCTATTTTCTACTTAGAAACCTTAGAACATGTTGTCTGGGCAGTCATGCCACATTATATAGAAACGGTCAGGACATGAAAAATAAATACAGCTATTAAAATACAAAAATAAAAAGGACTTCCAAATTAAATTATTTAAATTATTTTTAAAAATAAGAAATAAAACAACTACAAACAAAACCCACTACTTTGAGGTCTCCCTGCTTTACTACGGCCTGAAGTACATGGTTGGTTTGTGTTTAAAAAAAAAGTACTCCGATTCATAATGCATAAACCAATGTACTTTCAATCAACTGTTTTCTAAAAAATATTAGCCATTAGGCAAAGGATGTTTATTCAGCTTTCTTATATGTATTTAGAGTTTAATGTTTAACACTGTAAAAGTAGAGAGGTAATGAAATTTATTTGTATAAACCCTTGAGTAACTAAAAATCTACTCTTAAGAGACAAATTGTGAGGAAATATAGTAGCTAAAAGATTTATTTTAAATGGGCACTTATAATTTATGATTTTGCCAAGTAAATATTCAGTACAGGCCTATATTTTGTACCTAAAGCTTATGTAAGTAAAATCAAATGTAAAGTATTATTCATTATACAGTAATATTTAGAGTATAATAACTGATGTGAATAAATGTAACTAAAATATTAATCCTGAATCATTAATAACATTCATTTAGGTTTGCTAACTACTTATGACATACACAAAACTACATACATATTTATGTGTAAATGTATGTAAAATACTGTATGCCTATATTTTAAAAATATTTGGCTGAATTTGAATCATTGCAATAAAAATATTTTCTGATTAATTTTGGATATGCTAGATTTACTTCATCAGTACCTCTATTTTTTAAAACATTCTTGATTAGTCAATGTTGTGATACATTAGAAAATACCAATACTTCATTATTGCTGGGTTTTGGAAGCTACATGGATTTCTCAGCAGAGTACAAAACTCCCGATTACATTCACATACTACCTTTCCTAGGACAAGATCTAAGGATACATAGTGAAGTGAAATAGATTCCAAGGTTTTTCCGGTTTTATAATTCTTTCAGATAGGTTCCATGGATGGTAAATTTTCTGGGTCCTTAACTCTGGGAAAATACCTCTATTTTGCCCTCCCACATAAAGTACATGTCTCTTACCATTTTTAAACTAGATTTAAAACAAAGAGAAAACTGCAGAGTAGAATAAAACAAACATCAACAGCACCAGCATCACAATTTGTCCATTCTAAACATTGTGCCATAGGTAATTCAGCTCTCTTATTTGCTTAAAAAAATAAAATAAACTGCACTTTTAACCCACTATCTGCCAAAACTAAACCAAACTGACATATCACAGGACTGTAAGCATATCGGCATGAAAGCAATGTGTCCTTTGAACCTGATATTTTGTAAGAGTCCTAGAAATATGGACTGGGCAAAGGGTTACATATTGAGAGGAAAGATGAAGAGAAGGAAATGACTGGCTAACTCAAAGCTTTGAGCAAAAGGGTTATCAAAAACACAGAGAATTCAGAGAGGGTCTCCCACTATGCAGCTTGCAGAAAAGACTATTCAGAGAAAGAGAAGGTGTTATAAACTGAACTGTGCCCCAAGCCCCCTCCACACCCTGATATACATATGCTGAAGTCCTAAATCCCAGCCCTCCAAATGTGACTGTATTTGAAAATAGGGTCTTTAAAGAGGCAATTAAGGGAAAAAGAGCTTATGTGGGTGGTCTCTAATCCAATATCACGTCTTTATAAAAAGAGAAAATTAGGGCCCACAAGCACAGAGGAAAGACCATGTAAAGACAGAGAAGATGGCCATCAATAAGCCAAGGAGAGGGGTCCTCACAGGTAATTAACCTTCCTGACACCTTGATCTTGGACTTCTAGCCTCCAAAGTAAATTTCTGTGGTTTAAGTCACCCAATTCAAGATACTTTGTTACAGCAGTTATAGAAAACTAATACAGAAGATAAGCACAGGAAGAAAACTAGAGGCTGCAGACCAAAACATCAGCAAATGCTGACAAACAACAGAATATGGAGTCCGAAAAAGATCACCTGGAACTCAACAGTTACAGATGCTTTCATAGAGCCTTCAATACCACAAATAAAAAGACAATTATAAATTGCTCCTCATTTTTATTTGTTCAATACATCTTAGAATGTACTAATATCACCATTGTTCTACAAATATATATTGAGCACCTACTCCATGTCAGGCTGTTCAATGGACTCAAGATTCTTGAGTAAGCAAAAGACAAGTTAACATTCCTGTCTACCTTGAAGCATCCACTTTGGTGGGAAATAACAATGGACAAAGGACCCACTAAATAAATAGATGAATCATACAGTATGTTGGCCATAATAAATGTTTTAGAGAAAGCAAGGTGAGAAATTAAGAATGATGGGTAAGTGCAGTGCAGGATAGGCTTTATTTAAAAGATGACATTAGAGCAAAGACTTGAAGTTAATAGGTTATTTATTAAGTATTGACCTTGGGTCTAGTACTGTATTAAGCAATGCACAGGCATATGTCACATATCGTCAAGAGACTAACAGGAAAAAAATATATATTACATCTATTTTAACATTAGGAAACTCATGCTTTAAGCAGAGAGCTATTGTGTGGCGGGACTCGGATATCTCAGTGAACCATATATTCAATGAATAACCAAATTCAGCCCCAGACCTCCCTAAAAGGCAAGTGAGATAAGCATAGAAGAAAATTCATAGTTATAGCAGAATGATATACTAGAGGCACCTGCAAAGGATTAAAGAAGAATGGGGTTAGCAGCAAAGCCAGGGCATCTATCTCAAAGGAAAGGGCTCCTGGAGAAATAGTGAATTCCATGTGCTGAGTTGAAATAGGGTTTTTGACACACATAAATTCAATTAAAATATAAATAAAGCCTGACCAGGCGGTGGCGCAGTGGATGGAGCGTTGGACTGGGATGCAGAAGACCCAGGTTCTAGTCCCCGAGCTTGCCAGCATGAACACAGGCCCATCTGGCTTGAGCAAAAGCTCGTCAGCTTGGACACAAGGTCGCTGGCTCCAGCAAGGGTTGCTCAGTCTGCTGAAGGACCGCGGTCAGGCACATGTGAGAAAGCAATCAATGAACAACTAAGATGTCCCAATGGCAACAAAAACTAATGATTGATGCTTCTCATCTCTCTCCATTCCTGTCTGTCTGTCCTTATCTATCCCTCTCTCTGACTCTCTCTCTGTCCCTGTAAAAAAAGAAAAAAAAAAAAACGAAAAAAAATATATATATATAAACATATATAAATAAAAATATTTCTAGAATAGATCAAAATGACTGTATCTAGTAAAACAAAATATCCAAAAATAGTGGTATAAACAAATTATTGTATATTCACATGTTAAATAGATATAAAAATTTTTTAAAATAATAATATGAAAAATGACAATTTAATATTGAGACAAAATGTAGTATAAATACAGTGGAGAATACTATAAACAGCTCCGTGTGGGCTTGTCTGTGCAAAATGTGTAGGTATGTCTATCAGATACAGATATAGGTAAAGACTAGAAGAAGAAAAGTAACTGTTATCCCTGTACAGCAGAATAACAGATGATTGCCTTCAAATAACAATAGTTTAAACAAAACAGAAGTCTGTTTTTTCTTCTACATTTAATAAAAAATGCCTGGAGGTCGACAGTCCAGAATTAGAAGGAAGGTTGCAAGTAGTTATTGATGACCCTAACTCTGACTAGGTTCATCCCTCAGCAAACCCTAGAGTATGACTTCACTGTCCAGCAGGTATGGAGCTTCAACCCTCAGGTGTCTGTGCTGCTCAACAAGATGGAGGAAAATGGAAATAAGGGCAACCACTTGCTGTTAAAATGACTTCTCTGAAAGCCCACACAATACTCCTAGTTAGAGCATACCCAACTACAGCATGACAAGGATATACAGTCTAGACAAGCCGATCTTACTGCTGTTGCTGCTATTTTTACTAATTAACAAAGAAAGGGAGATTAGAAAGGTACCCAGTAGCCCCTGTACAAGACTTCTCTGTGTACCCTAAATTTTCTACACTGCATGGGTAATATTTATAATTGCAGAAACAAAAAGTATTTCGAGAGGGAAGCAAGATGGCGATGGAGTAGGCAGACGTACCAACTTCCAACTCCCAGAACCAAAGTGGATTATAACTCAATTTTAAGAACCATCATCTGGATAAACCAACTATGAACTAAACTAAGTGGACTCTTCAACCAAGGAACACAGAAGAAGCCACATTGAGACTGGTAGGAATAGCGAAAACGTGAAGAGGGCTGCCCAGCTACCCGGAGCAAACGGCAGCCCGGAGAGACCCGTGTGGCGGGAGGAAAGTTTGGCAGAGGGGGAGGGACCTGGGTCCCAGGAACCAAGCCCCAGCCTGCAGTCCTAGAGCCTAGAAGAGGCGTTTGGACAATTTTGAGCTGTGAAACAAGTGAGGGAGCTCCCAGGCCTACAGTGGGAGCATTAGGTCCCTTCCTACTCTGCTGAGGGTTGCTGAAGGGTTTGGGGCGACAGGACGCTGAAACGCGATTCTGTCAGCGTGGGCAGAGGCCAAGCCGGTGGGAGCTCGGTCTAGCCCAGCAGGGTCGAAGTGGACGCGCGAAAGCGGTCCGGAAGCTGCGGGCCCGTCTTTAATCCCACTTACGGAGACAAAGCGGGAGGCCAGGAACAGGCAGAAATCTGCTCTGCGACCCTGCGCAAGGCGGTCCTGACCGCGGGGACCGGGCTAGGACCAGGGACGGGCAAGGGCTCACGGCTGAGCTCACGCTACCAACCCCCCCACGCCCCCGGGCCGGAAAAACCGCGGTTTGCCAGTATACATTCGGGAGCGGGATCCGAACGCGGGAACGGGGTAGACACCGACACAAGTGGAAGCTTGCAGCTGAGCTCACGCTACTATCCCCGACCGGCCGGAGAAAACTCGGATTGCATTCATATGTGCACGAGCGGGCTCCGAACGCGGGGGCGGGGTAGAGTCCGGGACGAGTGGAAATACGCAGCTGAGCGGAAGACAGCAAACACGCAACGGCCCAATAAACCTGAGTTTGCGACCCTGCCAGAAGGACACTGGCCTCAAGGGCGGGGCTAAAGCTCCGGATGGGCAAAGGCTCACAGCTGAGAGCACGTCAAATGACCGCCCAAGCCGCAAAACTGTGGCGAGCAGGCTCTGACTGCGGGTTCTGGGCAGAAGTCCGGCAAAAGGCTGGGTCCGCAGCTGAGCAAAGGTGCTAACCTCTAGCCTTGGTGCTAAGACTTGTGGCTTCAGTGACAGCCCCTCCCGCGGAGGAGAGGCAGAAATCACAGCAAAAGCCACAGTGGGCCGGCGCTGGCAACGCTCATACCCAACCACCTTAGGCACCGGAAGAGGGGGTGGGGGCCTGTAGACAGACCACACCTAGAGAACACAAAGGCAACACCTACTGGACTCCAGTGGCCACAACTTGCTTATACACAGACAAAATGGGCAGGCAAAGAAATGCAAACCAAATGAATCAAGAGAAATCCCCAGAGAAGGATCTGAATGAACCAGATATAACCAAATTACCACAAACAGAATTTAGAATAATGATAGTTAGGATATTCAAAGAAATTAGAGCAACAACGGATACTCATTACGAACACCTAAATAAAGAAATAACAAGAATAAAAAACAAAATTGAAATAATAAAAAAGAATCAGACAGAAATGAAAAATACAGTATCAGAACTGAAGACCACAATGGAAGGAATTAAAAGCAGGATGAATCACGCTGAGGATAGAATCAGCGAGTTAGAGGGCACAATAAACAAAGGCACAGAAGAAGAGAAGAAAAAGGAAAAGAGACTAAAAAAATGTGAGGAAACTCTAAAGAAGCTTTGTGACAACCTGAAGAGAAACAACATTCGCATCATAGGGGTGCCTGAAGAAGAGAAAAAAGAACAGGAAATGGAAACTTTGTTCAATCAAATCATAGCAGAAAACTTTCCTAAATTAAGGCTAGGAAACACTCCACATGTTCAAGAAGCACACAGAACTCCATTAAAGAGAAACCCAAAAAGATCTACACCAAGACACATCATAGTTAAAATACCAAAGCTAATGGAT
The DNA here is from genome assembly GCA_037038555.1 of Rhynchonycteris naso. Taxonomy (NCBI): domain Eukaryota; kingdom Metazoa; phylum Chordata; class Mammalia; order Chiroptera; family Emballonuridae; genus Rhynchonycteris; species Rhynchonycteris naso. The sequence goes on from CM072999.1 coordinate 98,018,350, forward strand.
AAAGAAAAAATTTTTAAAGCTGCTAGAAATAAAAAGGCTATCACCTACAAAGGAACCCCCATAAGGATGACATTGGACTTCTCAACAGAAACACTTGAGGCCAGAAGAGAATGGCAAGATATAATCAAAGTAATGCAGAACAAGAACCTACAACCAAGACTACTTTATCCAGCAAGGCTAACGTTTAAAATTGAAGGAGAAATAAAGAGCTTCCCAGGAAAAGAAAACCTCAAGGAATTCATAAAAACCAAACCAATTCTGCAAAAGATACTAAGGGGTCTCTTGTGAACAGTTTAAAAGGAGGAATGAATATAGCAAAAGAAGAATATAGCTTTAAAGAATAAAATGGCAATAAACAACTACGTATCAATAATAACCTTAAATGTAAATGGATTAAACGATCCAATCAAAAGACATAGGGTAGCTGCATGGATAAAAAAAGCAGGACCCATACATATGCTGTCTAGAAGAGACACACCTTAAAACAAAAGATGCACATGAACTGAAGGTAAAAGGATGAAAAAAATATTTCATGCAAATGAAAATGAAAAAAAAGGAGGGGTAGCAATACTTATATCAGACAAAATGGACTTTAAAACAAAGGCTGTAGTAAGAGATAAAGAATGACACAACATAATGATAAAGGGAACAATTCAACAGGAAGATATTACAATTATAAATATCTATGCACCAACTATAGGAGCCCCGACATACATAAAGCAGACTTTGATGGATATAAAGGGCGAGATTAACAGCAATACAATCATAGTAGGGGATTTCAATACCCCTCTAACAACACTGGATAGATCCTCAAGAAAGAAAATCAATAAAGAAACAGCAGACTTAAAGGATACACTAGATCAACTTGATTTAAGAGATATCTTCAGAACTTTTCACCAAAAAGAAGTACAATATACATTCTTCTCAAGCGCTCATGGTACGTTTTCTAGGATAGACCACATGTTAGGACACAAAAATGGTCTTAATAAATTTAAGGAGATTGAAATCATATCAAGCATTTTCTCTGATAACAATGTCATGAAACTAGAAATTAACCACAAAAGAAAAACTGAAAAATACTCAAACACTTGGAAACTAAATAGCATGTTATTAAATAATGAATGGATTAACAATGAGATCAAAGAAGAAATAAAAAAGTTTCTAAAAACAAATGATAATGAGCATACATCAACTCAAAATTTATGGGACACAGCAAAAGCAGTACTGAGAGGGAAGTTCATTGCACTACAGGCATATCATAAGAAGCTAGAAAAAGCTCAAATAAGCAACCTGACCCTGAACCTAAAAGAACTAGAAAAACAACAACAAATAAAACCCAAGACAAGTAGAAGGAAGAAAATAATAAAGATCAGAGCAGAAATAAATGACATAGAGGCTAAGGAAACAATACAGAGGATCAATGAAACCAGAAGCTGGTTCTTTGAATAGGTAAACAAGATTGATGAACCTTTAAGTAGACTCACAAAGAAAAAAAGAGAGAGGACTCAAATAAATAAAATTAGAAAGGACAGTGGAGAAATAACAACTGACACAACAAAAATACAAAGCATTGTAAGAAAATACTATGAAGAACTACATGCCAAAAAATTAGACAATCTTGGTGAAATGGACAAATTTCTTGAATCATATAACCTTCCAAAAGTCAATCTGGAAGAATCAGAACACCTAAACAGATAAATTACAACACATGAGATCAAAACAGTTATCAAAAAACTCCCAAAAAAGAAAAGTCCTGGGCCTGATGGCTTCACAAGTGAATTCTATCGAAAATTCAAAGAAGAACTAACTCCTATCCTTCTCAAGCTATTTCAAAAAATTCAAGAGGAAGGAAGACTTCCAAACTCCTTTTATGAGGCGAGCATAATTCTGATCCCAAAACCGGGCTAAGACAACACAAAGAAAGAAAATTATAGGGCTATATCCCTGATGAATTTAGACGCTAAAATTCTCACAAAATATTAGCCAACCGGATACAGCAATATATGAAAAAAATCATACACCACGATCAAGTGGGATTTATTCTAGAGAGGCAAGGCTGGTTCAATATTCGCAAATCAATCAATGTGATTCATCACATAAACAAAAGGAAGGACAAAAATCACATGATAATTTCAATAGATGCAGAAAAGGCATTTGATAAAATCCAGCACCCATTCATGGTCAAAACTCTCAGTAAAGTGGGAATACAGGGAACATTCCTTAACATGATAAAGGCCATCTACAACAAACCCACAGCAAACATACTAAATGGACAAAAATTAAAAGCAATCTCCTTAAGATCAGGAACCAGGCAGGGTTGCCCACTTTCACCACTCTTATTCAACATAGTTCTGGAAGTCCTAGCTACAGCAATGAGACAAGAAGAAGAAATAAAAGGCATCCAAATTGGAAAAGAAGAAGTAAAACTGTCACTATTTGCAGATGATATGATATTGTAGATTGAAAACCCTAAAGTCTCAGTCAAAAAACTACTGGACCGCCTGACCTGTGGTGGCGCAGTGGATAAAGTGTCGACCTGGGAACACAGAGGTCGCCAGTTCAAAACCCTGCACTGGTCTGGTCAAGGCACATATGGGAGTTGATGCTTCCAGCTCCTCCCCCCTTTCTCTCTTTCTCTCTCTCTCTCTCACTCTGTGTCTCCTCTCTAAAAATGAAGAAAATAAAAATAAAATAAATTAAAAAAAAAAAAACTACTGGACCTTATAAATGAATTCAGCAAGGTGGCAGGATATAAAATTAATACACAGAAATCAGAGGCATTTCTATATACCAACAATGAACTGTCAGCAAAAAAAATTAAGGAAACAATCCCCTTCACTATCGCAGCCAAAAAAATAAAGTACCTAGGAGTAAATTTAACCAAGGAGGTTAAGGACTTGTATTTGGAAAATTATAGAACATTAATAAAAGAAATCAAGGAAGATACAAACAAGTGGAAGCATATACCGTGCTCATGGCTAGGAAGAATAAACATCATTAAAATGTCTATATTACCCAAAGCAATTTATAAATTCAATGCAATACCAATTAAAATACCAATGACATACTTCAAAGATATAGAACACATATTCCAAAAATTTATATGGAACCAAAAAAGAACACGAATAGCCTCAGCAATCTTAAACAGATAAAATAAAGCAGGAGGTATCACTCTTCCAGATATCAAGGTTTACTATAAGGCCATTATTCTCAGGACAGCCTGGTACTGGCATAAGAACAGGCACATAGATCAATGGAACAGAACAGAGGACCCAGAAATAAACCCACACCTTTATAGACAACTAATATTTGACAAAGGAGGAAAGAACATACAATGGAGTAAAGACAGCCTCTTTAACAAATGGTGTTGGGAAAATTGGACATCTACCTGCAAAAAAATGAAACTAGACCATCAACTTACACCATTCACAAAAGCAAACTCAAAATGGATAAAAGACTTAAATGTAAGCCGTGAAACCATAAGCATTTTAGAAGAAAACATAGGCAGCAAGCTCTCTGATATCTGTAGCAGCAGTATATTTGCCGATTTATCTCCAGGGGCAACTGAAATAAAAGGCAAGATAAACAAATGGGACTATATCAAACTAAAATGTTTTTGCACAGCTAAAGACAATAGGAACAGAATCAAAAGACAAACCACACAATGGGAGAACATATTCAACAGCACATCTGATAAGGGGTTAATAACTAAAATTTATAAAGAACTTATAAAACTCAACACCAGGAAGACAAACAATCCAATCAAAAATGGGCAAAAGAAATGAATAGAAATTTCTCTAAAGAGGACATACAGAGGGCCAATAGGCATATGAAAAAATGCTCAACATCACTAATCATTAGAGAAATGCAAATTAAAACCACAATGAGATATCACCTCACACCAGTCAGAATGGCACTCATCAGCAAAACAACACAGAATAAGTGCTGGGGAGGATGTGGAGAAAAGGGAACCCTTCTGCACTGCTGGTGGGAATGCAGACTGGTGCAACCACTGTGGAAAACAGTATGGAGATTCCTCAGAAAATTATAAATTGAACTCCCTTTTGACCCAACTATCCCACTTTTAGGAATATACCCTAAGAACACCATATCACTGTTCGAAAAGAAGAAATCGCCCCCATGTTCGTGGCAGCATTGTTCACCATAGCGAAGATCTGGAAACAGCCCAAGTGTCCGTCAGAAGACGAGTGGATTAAAAAGCTTTGGTACATATATACTATGGAATACTACTCAGCCATAAGAAATGATGACATCGGATCATTTATAACAAAATGGATGGACCTTGATAACATTATACGAAGTGAAATAAGTAAATCAGAAAAAAAGAAAAACTGAGAACAGCATGATTCCATACATAGGTGGGACATAAAAGTGAGAATATGAGACATGGACAAGACAGTGGTGGTTATGGGATGGGGGGAGGGAGGGAAGAGTGGGATAGGGAGGAAGGGAGGAACACAGGGTAAACCAGATAGGTGACAGAGGACAATTTAACTTTTGGTGATGGTTATGCAACACAACTGAATGGTAAGATAACCTGGAGATGTTTTCATTGTACATATGTACCTTATTTATTTGTGTCACCCCATTAGAATTAATAATAATAATATACATTTTATATATATATATATAAAATGATTTCTTGCTTAAGATACTCAGTTATTAAGTGATACCAGAATGCAAGTGGCTGATAAAGGAAAAAGCTCAAAGGGAAAATACTAAAATATCAAGAGGTTAACTAAATGTTTGTCATAGATATTAAGGCGTCATATTATCTCAGATACAAAATCCACATGTTTAATATATTTTCCCTTTATAAGCACACTACCAAAAAAATCATTCCAGGAAGGGCCTATCAGGTTATAAAACATACTTTTTAAAATAGCAATAAAATGACAAGTTTTCCACCGACGTTCAATATTTGGAAAATATTTAGAAAAAAATCTGAATATAAGACAATGTGATCGCCTGACTAGGCGGTGGTGCAGTGGATAGAGTGTTGAACTGGGATGCGGAAGACCTAGATTTGAGACCCCAAGCTTGCCAGCTTGAGCACGGGTCCATCTGGCTTGAGCAAAAGCTCGTCAGCTTGGACCCAAGGTCGCTGGCTCCAGCAAGGGGTTACTCGGTCTGCTGAAGGCCCGCGGTCAAGGCCCATGTGAGAAAGCAATCAATGAAAAACTATGGTGTTGCAATGGCAATGAAAAACTGATTATTGATGCTTCTCACCTCTCTCTGTTCCTGTCTGTCTGTCCGTATCTATCCCTCTCTCTGACTCTCTCTCTGTCCCTGTAAAAAAAAAAAAAAAAAGACAATGTGATCAATATCAAAATAGAATTCCTAAATAGGTAAATGGAAGATAGCATATGAATTTGATAGTAATATGACATAGACACTGTGTCACATTTTACACAGTAGCATATTTTGCTAAATTGATAAAGCTAATGCAATTACAAAAAAATAAAAATCAGCATCTATGTAGCACTTGTACTATGATTTAAAGTGTATAGGAAAATGGAAGTAATGCATAAGAGACATTTGTTAATGTCTACAAAATAATAAAGAATAATAAGCAAAAACCTCTAAACAGCTAAGAAAAAATGTATTTCCAATGCAAACAACTAACGATGCATCTATCATTATTAAATATTTGATATGGACCAGAAGTGTGTTGGTTACTCTGCCAACCACAGGCCCTTTATCTTGCTTAAAATTTATAATTTAGCCCCTGGCCAGTTGGTTCAGTGGTAGAGCATTGGCCCTCTTGTGGATATCCCAGGTTTAATTTCCAGTCAAGTCACACAGGAGAAGTGACCATCTGCTTCTCCACCTTTCCTACCCTCCACTCCTTCTATTTCTATGTCTTTTCCTCCCGCAGCCATGGCTCAACTGGTTTAAGCACATCGGCCCCGGGTATTGAGGATGACTCCATGGAGCTTCCACCTCAGACACTAAAAATAGCTCGATTGCAAGCATCAGCACCAGATGGGGAGAGCATCAGTTCAAGATGGACGTTGCAGTGTGGATCCTAGCCCGAACACAGCATGAATCTATCTCCTCTCCTCTCACTTGTAAAAAAAGAAAAAATAATTATAATCTAGAATGTGATGTTAACAAATCTAATAACAGCTCCAAATGTTATACTACCATGTTAAATATAGGTATCAGTAAGATGCCACTTGATTTCAAATGATAAAATACAAAAGTAAATCATAATATTAAGGAAATATACTATAAATGTTTTACACCTAGCCAATAAAAGTTGTACATTTTCAAATCCTAATTGGTGACTGTTGCTGGAAATATGTATTCATTCATTATCAAATTAATCAAACTAAATCTATATTTATTAATGTCAGATATTCTTCCAAGCCCTGAGAATACAGGTATAAACAGGACAAACCCCTGACTTTTGAAGGTAACATTTTATTAGGAGAGACAATTAACAAATAAATATAAAATACAATTGCAGGTGGTGATAAGTGTAAAAGGAAAAATAAACTTCCTAAGAAAAAAATTACACAAGTTGAAGAAGGAAATATTTCGCATTTGGTCAAGGCAAGTCTGTCTGGGAAGGTGACATCTGCACAGAGCTCTGGCTGAAGGGAGGGAGGAGCCACACAAATGGGCAGCGGAAGGATGATGCAGACAGAGGGCTCCCTGAGTATAAACACCCTGACACATACATGTTTGAACAGCAAGGAGAGGGACTGGGAGGAGAAAGGAAAGAAATCACAGAAGATAAGTAAGAGGGGCAGCCAGAGGCCATGTTAAGACTATTTGGGTTCTACTCCGAAGGCAATGGAAAGCCACTGGGTAGATTTACAGTAGAGCTGAGAGACAACAGCAAACTTTAAAAGACTGCTCTGGCTGCTGAGAAGAAAAGCAACTACAGATAATCAAGGGCAGGAGCAGACAGACCAGCTAGTTGGTGCACTAGCTGGCCAGTGGCGGTGGCAAAGCCAAAGAAAAGGCATCAGGATACGGACATGTAATAAAGGCAGAGCCGACAGCACTTGCTGAAAGACTGGATATGGGACGAAAGTGAAAGAGAAAAGTCAAGCCTGACATGGGTGGTAAACCAAGCACTGGATAAATATCAATGCCACTGACTAAGATCAGGAAAGCAGTGGGAGAAACAAGCAGGGAAGAGGAATCAAGAGCTCAGTTTCAGGTATATTAATTTGAGATGCCTACTAGACATTCAAGAGGAGATGCTATCTATAATGTTAAATATACAAGTCTAGGAGAAAATATTAAAATTGGGTGCTATATGGCCATTGATCACCATCATGTTCATGCAGGTTCCCACTGGATTCAGGCAGAGCCAAGAAAGTGGTGGGCCATTACAGTTATTTAAGTCTCGTAATGATGGATGAGCAAACAGGCAGGGCTCACAAGCCTCTTGGCATTCCAGACTCCACCGAACTCAAGCAACCACAAGCATCAGCACTCCTCAGCCAAAACCAGCCAGGCCAAATCTTAGGGCTCCCACGCCCCTCAGCACTCCCTCTCTCTGCTCTCTCTCTTCTCTTCTCTTCTCTTCTCTTCTCTCCCTCCCTCCCTCTCTCTGCACTCTCCAGCCAAAAACAGGCTGGGGGGAAATAACCTTTCTCCAGAAAACATTAGCAAACAATGGCCTGTCCCAACCAGGAAAGCAATCAATCCCAATTTGTAATCTCCCACATCAAAGCCTTCCATAAACTATATACAAATGGCGCTGTCCCAATACAAGCTGGCAAATTTGTTTACTCAACAGGTACCTTTCACATACAGATAATATCTAATTAAGTGGATAGGACCTTGTTGGGCAGATAAAATATATTATGCTCACTTTGTTAAAGATGCCGCTGCCCACAGGGGAGTCTGTTGATATTAATGTGACCAGATTTTAAAATTGGTAAAGCGGGACACCATTGACGGGGGGAGGGGGGGGGAGTTCTTGATTAAAAATTTGGTCTATATGGAGCAAAAAAATTTTTCATACAATGCAAAAATAGTATTTGTTGGGCAGATAAAATATATTATGCTCACTTTGTTAAAGATGGCACTGCCCACATGCAAGTCCGTTGATATTAATGTGTTTGGGGGACAGACTGTGGGCAGGCATGGTCGTTATAGCCGAAGGCTTAGTTTTAAGAGTAAGCTTTTCCCCACACCCTTGACTGATTGGATGATGTAGGGTGGTGCACTCTCATGAGGAATCCTCCCAGTATGTCTCAGATAAGTGACTCTGCATCAGAGACTTCCTTGTTTGTAGATTGGATTAAGGGTTTGGATTTCTATACTCTAAAGTGGGGCAGGCCGGGAGCTTGCTCTCTCTTAGTTCCTGAGGTATTAGAGAGGATAGCAGATTAAGACCACGTGGAGGCCAGGAGAAGCAGCCAAGATAGCAGAGTGCTGAGGGAGAAGCCAGTTTGTGCAGAGTTTGTGCTGGAGAAGGAGATGGGGAACAGAGGTGAATAAGTCTGGTGAGCTAGAAAGCTTTGATGCTAGGAAACTCGGATAAGTCAGTAGCTTTGTGAGCACTGAATGAGTGGGGTTTGGAGCCCAGTGTGTGTTTTTCCTTGCTCGCCCGGTGCAAGCTAGAATTAAAGCTGATGGCTCACCAGTTCTTGGCTCTGTTGTTTCATTACCGACTGTTCAAATCGAATGCGAACTTGCACTGGCCAGGAAGCCCTGTTGGTGGTCCTGACTACTGAGTTTACAGTATTGTAATATATTTTTTAAAATCGAGACTTTTTTAAAACGCCGCAGGATACAGGACAAATTGTTAAATATCGGGACTGTCCCACCAAAAGAGGGACGTCTGGTCACCTTATATTAATATGTGTTGGGGGACAGGCTGTGGGCAAGCCAGATCATTATAGCCTAGGACTTAGATTTAAGAGTAAACTTTTCCCCACACCCTTGATGGATTGGATGATGGGGGGTGGTACACTCTAACGAGGAATCCTCCCATTATGCTTCAGATAAGTGACTTAGTATCAGAGACTTCCTTGTTTGTATAATTGGATTAAAGGTTTTGATTCTACACAATAAATTGGGCAGACCGGGAGATTGCTGTCTCTGAGTTCCTGAGATTAGTATTAGAAAGGAGAGCAGAGTAAGGCCACGTGGAGGAGGCTAGGAGAAGCAGTTAAGATGGTAGAGTGCTGAGGGAGAAGCCAGTTTGAGCAGAGTTTGTGCTGGAAAAGGAGATGGGGAACAGAGGTGAGTAAGACTGGTGAGCTAGAAGCCTCTGATGCTAGGAAACTCGGATAAGTCAGTAGCTTTGTGAGCACTGAATGAGTGGGTTTTGGAGCCCAGTGTGTGTTTTTGCTTGCCCACCAGGTGCAAGCTAGAATTAAAGCTGATGGCTCACCAGTTCTTGGCTCCGTTGTTACATTACCGACTGCCGAATCTAATGCGAACCTGCACTGGCCAGGCGGCTGATTGTGGCCTTGACCACTGGCTTTACAAACAGTCAGGAGAGTTCAGTCTACTGGCTATATACCATGCTGGAGACACGGTACAGAAATGCAATTACTCATGGATGGATTTTAGGGGAAATTTTATTATGATCAATAACTATTAAAAATAATCCAGGCAAAATCAAAAGGGTTTTGAATTAATGTAACCTAAGTAGAATAAAGAGGAAGAAGCATCAGCCTGGGTTCTATACTAACAGCTAGTTAAAGCAATAGACTAAGAAAAAGGGAACTAAGTATGAACAAATCTCACCAAACTATGCAGAAATATATCAGGAGACCAGAAAGCTTGAGACTGGGCTCCAAAGTGGGCCACCGTCTGTGCAAATCAATGAGGAAAAGTTCTCTAGAGCTTCAGGTTCTGTTTGAGACCCTACCTACTTTAGGAGAAATTTTTGGCTGGGAGATATTACACAAGGGCCCTTCATGCATAACCTCTAGGAATAAGGAAAAGTCACCACTTGCCTAATAACTAACTAGGCCAGCAATCAAGTGATCAAAACATCCTCCCTAGCTTGAGGGAAAACTGCAGCAGGATGTCTTATGCCACCCTGAATAAATGACTCAGTCATTCCTGCAGCCATTTTTTGTGATCCTTTTTGTTCATGTTCAATTTAGTTCAAATTCATATATTTCTTATATACTGTTACTCCATAACTGAGAGTATTTTTGTTGGGCAGTGTTGGGCAGATAAAATATATTATGCGCGAGGGGAAGATGGCGATGGAGTAGGCGGACGTACCAACTTCCAACTCCCAGAACCAAAGTGGATTATAACTCAATTTTAAGAACCATCATCTGGATAAAACAACTATGAACTAAACTAAGTGGACTCTTCAACCAAGGAACACTGCAGAAGCCACATTGAGACTGGTAGGAATAGCAAAAACGCGAAGAGGGCTGCCCAGCTCTCCGGAGCAAACGGCAGCCCTGAGAGACCCGCATGGCAGGAGGAGAGTTTGGCGGAGAGGGAGGGACCTGGGTCCCAGGAACCAAGCCCCAGCCTGCAGTCCCAGAGCCTAGAAGAGGCGTATGGACAGTTTTGAGCTGTGAAGCAAGTGAGGATACTGTTTGTGAAAAAGAGAGAGTTTTCTCAGACCCAAGAATCTTTTCAAAGGGACAGCGCAGAAACCCTCTCTCACAACCACGCACCCGGGGCTCCGGGGAACGGGGACAGAGGAGAGGAACAGAGCAGCGGGAACAGAGAGTGGACTGAAGGCACGAGAACACTCTGAGGGACAGCCATCCTGACCCCTGGGCTAAGTCATTTCCCTAATCGAAAACGAATATTTCCCCTGGAACTAGCAATACCAGAAAAGGGAGACAGGACACTAGCCAAAAAAGCTCTCCCGCGGCAATTAGAGCAGAGCTGCTGAGAGGGAGGGAGCTCCCAAACCTACAGTGTGGAGACTTAAAGCACTGCTATCTCTCTGAGCGTTGCTAAATGGAAGTTGGCGGCAGGACGCTGAAACGTGGTCCTGTCGGCGTGGGCGAAGGCACAACCGATGAGAGCTCAGTCTAGCACAGCAAGGATGGAGGGGACGCGCGAAAGCAGTCTGGCAGCTGCTGGCTGCCCGTGACCCCACTTGTGGGGAAAAGAACGGGCAGAGATCGGCACTGCGAGTCTGCGCAATCCGGCCCTGACCACGGAAACGGGGCTAGGACCAGGGACGGGTGAGGGGCTCGCGACGGAACTCACGCTGCCAACCCCGCCCAGACGGAGAAACAGTGGTGAGTTGAAATCCTTTGTGCGCAAGCTGGATTTCGCAGCGGAGCTCACGCTACGAGCCCCCCCCCCCCCCCGGCGCGCGAACGGCTTTCGCAGCTGAGCTCACGCTACTAGCCCCGCCTGGCCAGAGAAATCCGGGCAGCTGGCCACCCTACGTGCGCGAGCTGGCGCCGAACGTGGGGGCGTGGTAGAGTCCTGATCAATCGGAAGCTAGCAGCTGAGCTCATGCCAGCAAACACGCCCGGCCCAATAAACCGCAGTTTACGACCCTACGCAGGAGGGTCCCAGCCTCGAGAGTGGGGCTAAATTCTGGACGGGCAAAGGCTCACATCTGAGAGCACGTCAAAAGGCCCGCCCAACATGCAAAACTGTGGCAAGCAGGCTCTGACTACGAGAGGCTGGGCGTAAACCTTCCGGAAACGAGCAGGTGCCAAGGCTGAGCAAAAGTGCTCACCTCTGCCCTTGGTACTAAGGCTTGTGGCTTGAGTGACAGCCCCTCCCGTGGAGGAAAGGTGGAAGTCACAGCAACAGCCCCAGTAGGCTATCGTTGGCAACGCCCATACCCAAGCACCCTAGGCAGCAGCAGAGGGGGTGGCAGGCCTGCAGAGAGACCACACCTAGAGAACACAAAGGGAACACCTACTGGACTCCAGGGCACACACCTTGCCTATACACAGATAAAATGGGCAGGCAGAGGAATGCAAACCAAATGAAACAAGAGAAATCCCCAGAGAAGGACCTGAATGAACCAGATATAACCAAACTACCAGAAGCAGAATTTAGAATAATGATAGTTAGGATGTTCAAAGAAATTAGAGCAACAATGGATGGGCACTATAACCACCTAAATAAAGAGATAACAAGTATAAAGAACGAAATTGAAATAATAAAAAAGAATCAGACAGAAATGAAAAATACAGTATCAGAACTGAAGACCACAATGGAAGGAATTTAAAAGCAGGATGAATCACGCTGAGGATCGAATCAGCGAGTTAGAAGACACAATAACCAAAGGCACAAAAGCAGAGAAGAAAAAGGAAAAGAGACTCAAAAAATGTGAGGAATCTCTAAGGGAGCTCTGTGACAACATGAAGAGAAACAACATTCGCATCATAGGGGTGCCTGAAGAAGAGGAAAGAGAACAGGAAATGGAAACTTTGTTCAATCAAATCATAGCAGAAAACTTCCATAAATTAAGGCGGGGAAACATTCCACACATTCAAGAAGCACACAGAACTCCATTAAGGAGAAACCCAAAAAGATCTACACCAAGACACATCATAGTTAAAATACCAAAGCTAATGGATAAAGAAAACATCTTAAAAGCTGCTAGAGAAAAAAGGCTACCACCTACAAAGGGGTCCCCATAAGGATGACATTGGACTTCTCAACAGAAACACTTGAGGCCAGAAGGGAATGGTAAGATATAATCAAAGTAATGCAGAACAAGAACCTACAACCAAGACTACTCTATCCAGCAAGGCTAACAGTTAAAATTGAAGGAGAAATAAAGAGCTTTCCAGAAAAAGAAAGCCTCAAGGAATTCATTAAAACCAAACCAATTCTGCAAGAGATACTACGGGGCCTGTTGTGAACAGTTCAAAAGGAGGAAAGAATATAGCAAAATAAGAATACAGCTTTGAAAAAAAATGGCAATAAACAACTACATATCAATAATAACCTTAAATGTAAATGGATTAAATGATCCAATCAAAAGACATAGGGTAGCTGTGTGGATAAAGAAACAGGACCCATACATATGCTGTCTACAAGAGACACACCTTAAAACAAAAGATGCACATAAACTGAACATAAAAGAGTGAAAAAAAATATTTTATGCAAATGGAAATGAAAAAAAAGCCAGGGTAGCAGTACTTATAGCTGAAAAAATGGACTTTAAAACAAAGGCTGTAGTAAGAGATAAAGAAGGACACTACAAAATGATAAAGGGAACAATTCAACAGGAAGATATAACTATTATAAATATCTACGCACCAAATATAGGAGGCCCGACATACATAAAACAGACTTTGATGGATATAAAGGGAGAGATTAACAGCAATACTATCATAGTAGGGGATTTCAATACCCCATTAACAACACTGAATAGATCCTCAAGAAAGAAAATTAATAAAGAAACAGCAGACTTAAAGGAGACACTAAATCAACTTGATTTAATAGATATCTTCAGAACTTTTCACCCTAAAGCAGTAGAATATACATTCTTCTCAAGCGCTCATGGTACATTTTCTAGGATAGACCACATGTTAGGACACAAAAATGGTCTAAATAAATTTAAGAAGATTGAAATCATATGAAGCATTTTCTCTGATCACAATGCCATGAAACTTGAAATTAACCACAAAAGAAAAACTGAAAAATATTCAAACACTTGGAAACTAAATAGCATGATATTAAATAATGAATGGATTAACATTGAGATCAAAGAAGAAATAAAAAAGTTTCTAGAAACAAATGATAATGAGCATACGTAAACTCAAAATCTATGGGACACAGCAAAAGCAGTTCTGAGAGGCAAGTTTATTGCACTACAGGCATATCATAAGAAGCTAGAAAAAGATCATATAAGCAACTTAACCCTGCAGCTAAAAAAACTTGAAAAACAACAACAAATAAAACCCAAGACAAGTAGAAGGAAGGAAATAATAAAGATCAGAGCAGAAATAAATGACATAGAGGCTAAGGAAACAATACAGAGGATCAATGAAACCAGAAGCTGGTTCTTTGAATAGGTAAACAAGATTGATGAACCCTTAACTAGACTCACCAAGAAAAAAAGAGAAAGGTCTCAAATAGATAAAATTAGAAAGGACAGTGGAGATATTACAACTAATACAACAAGGATACAAAGCATTGTAAGAAAATACTATGAGGAACTCTATTCCAAAAAATTAGACAATCTAGATGAAATGGACAAATTTCTTGAATCATATAAACTTCCAAAAATCAATCTGGAAGAATCAGAGCACCTAAACAGACCAATTACAACAGAGGAGATCGAAACATTATCAAAAAACTCCCAAAAAAGAAAAGTCCTGGGCCTGATGGCTTCACAACTGAATTCTATCAAAAATTCAAAGAAGAACTAACTCCTATCCTCCTCAAGCTATTTCAAAAAATTCAAGAGGAAGGAAGACTTCCAAACTCCTTTTATGAGGCGAGCATAATTCTGATCCCAAAACCGGGCAAAGACAACACAAGAAAGAAAATTATAGGCCTATATCCCTGATGAATTTAGGCGCTAAAATTTTCAACAAAATATTAGCCAAACGAATCCAGCAATATATGAAAAAAATCATACACCACGATCAAGTGGGATTTATTCTGGAGAGGCAAGGCTGGTTCAATATTCGCAAATCAATCAATGTGATTCACCACATAAAGAAAAGGAAGGACAAAAATCACATGATAATTTCAATAGATGCAGAAAAGGCATCTGATAAAATCCAGCACCCATTCATGCTCAAAACTCTCAGTAAAGTGGGAATACAAGGAACATTCCTTAACATGATAAAGGCCATCTACGACAAACCCACAGCAAACATCATACTAAATGAAGAAAAATTAAAAGCAATCCCCTTAAGATCAGGAACCAGGCAGGGTTCCCCACTTTCACCACTTTTATTCAACATAGTTCTGGAAGTCCTAGCTATAGCAATCAGACAAGAAGAAGAAATAAAAGGCATCCAAATTGGAAAAGAAGTAAAACTATCACTATTTGTAGATGATATGATATTGTATATAGAAAACCCTAAAGTCTCAGTCAAAAAACTACTGGACCTTATAAATGAATTCAGCAAGGTGGCAGGATATAAAATTAATACGCAGAAATCAGAGGCATTTCTGTATACAAACAATGAACTGTCAGCAAAAGAAATTAAGGAAACAATCCCCTTCACTATTGCAGTCAAAAAAATAACATACCTAGGAGTAAATTTAACCAAGGAGGTTAAGGACTTGTACTCAGAAAATTATAAAACATTGATCAAGGAAATCAAGGAAGATACAAACAAGTGGAAGCATATACCGTGCTCATGGCTAGAAAGAATAAACATCATTAAAATGTCTATATTACCCAAAGCAATTTATAAATTCAATGCAATACCAATTAAAATACCAATGACATACTTCAAAGATATAGAACACATATTCCAAAAATTTATATGGAACCAAAAATGAACACAAATAGCCTCAGCTATCCTAAAAAGAAAAAATAAAGCAGGAGGTATCACTCTTCCGGATATCAAGGTCTACTACAAGGCCATTATACTCAAGAGAGCTTGGTACTGGCATAAGAACAGGCACATAGATCAATGGAACAGAACAGAGAACCCAGAAATAAACTCGCCGCTTTATGGACAACTGATATTTGACAAAGGAGGAAAGAACATACAATGGAGTAAAGACAGCCTCTTTAAGAAATGGTGTTGGAAAATTGGACATCTACCTGCAAAAAAATGAAACTAGACCATCAACTTACACCATTCACAAAAACAAATTCAAAATGGATAAAAGATTTAAACATAAGCTGTGAAACTATAAGCATCTTAGAAAAAAACATAGGCAGCAAGCTTTCCGACATCTATAGCAGCAATATATTTGCTGATTTATCTCCATAGGCAAATGAAATAAAAGGCAAGATAAACAAATGGGATTATATCAAACTAAAAAGTTTTTGCACAGCTAAAGACAATAAGAACAGAATAAAAAGACAAACCACACAATGGGAGAACATATTCGACAGCACGTCAAATAAGGGGTTAATAACCAAAATTTATAAAGAACTTATAAAACTCAACACCAGGAAGACAAACAATCCAATCAAAAAATGGGCAAAAGAAATGAATAGAAATTTCTCCAAAGAAGACATACAGATGGCCAAAAGACATATGAAAAAATGCTCAACATCACTAATCATTAGAGAAATGCAAATTAAAACCACAGTGAGGTATCACCTCACACCAGTCAGAATGGCACCCATCAGCAAAACATCACAGAATAAGTGCTGGCGAGGATGCGGAGAAAAGGGAACCCTTCTGCACTGCTGGTGGGAATGCAGACTGGTGTAGCCACTGTGGAAAACAATATGAAGATTCCTCAAAAAATTAAAAATCAAACTGCCTTTTGACCCGGCTATCCCACTTTTAGGTATATATCCTAAGAACACCATTAACAGTGTTTGAAAAGAAGAAATGCGCCCCCATGTTTGTGGCAGCATTGTTCACAATAGCGAAGTACTGGAAACAGCCCAAGTGTCTGTCAGAAGACAGTGGATTAAAACGCTTTGGTACATATATACTATGGAATACTACTCGGCCATAAGAAATGATGACATCGAACCATTTACAACAAAATGGCTGTACCTTGGTAACATTATACAAAGTGAAATAAGGAAATCAGAAAAAAAAAAACTAAGAACAGCATGAATTCATACATAGGTGGGACATAAAATTGAGACTAGGAGACATGGACAAGAGAGTGGTGGTTACGGGATGGGGGGAGGGAAAGTAGGGTTGGAGAGGGAGAAGGGGAGGTGCACAGGGAAAGCCAGATAGAAGGTGACAGAGGACAATTTGACTTTGGGTGATGGGTATGCAACACAATTGAATGGTAAGATAATCTGGAGATGTTTTCATTGTACATATGTACCCTGATTTATTGGTGTCACCACATTAAAGTTAATAAAAAAAAAGAAATTCTGCTCACTTTGTTAAAGATTGTGTTGCCCACGTTTAAGTCCATTGATTATAATGTGTGTTGGGGGACAGGCTGTGGGCAGGCCGAGTCAGTATAGCCTAAGGCTTAGTTCTAAAAGTAAGATTTTCCCCACACCTTTGATGGGTTGGATTATGTGGGGTGGTGCACTCTCATGAAGAATCCTCCCATTATGCCTTCAATAAGTGACTTTGTATCAGAAACTTTCTTGTTTGTAGATTGGAATAAAGGTTTGGATTCGATACAGTTTGGTATGGAGCCACCACCACCTTTGAGTGGTGAAGTAGAGAACTGGCAGCTGTTATGGTTCCCCATGGCTGTCCTTTTGGCGGGTGTAGGCTGGCTGAATTTTACAGCCATGTGTGAGGAAACCAAGAGCTTTGTGAAAGAGGCTGCCCGGGACCTGCAAACCGAGCAGTGGAAGGAGCTGGAGCAAATGTGGGAAAAACAGATGCCAACCCTGGAGCTGGAGAAAGCCCTGGAGGTCGAGGCTGACCAGGTTTGCAAGATTCACCTGAAAATGCAGCAGATGCTGAAGGAGAAATCACAGGTTCGTGAGTTGCAGATTTCCCTGGACGTTGTGGAGAGCCAGCAGCGGCGGGAGGCCGAAGTTGAGGCCGGGGCTGGAGCAGCAAGGCCTGCTGAACAGAAGGCAGCGGTGGCCCGGGGCTCGAACCTGGCAGCAGGAGCTGATATTTTCAGTTCCTCTTTGGAGGATAAGAAGAATTGGTCTGGAGTTAAAATCCCCAGTCTCCAAAAGATGAGAGCCCAGCTGAAAGGAGTACATGCTATGCTCCTGGTAGGTCTGCAATTTTGGGACATAGGGGTGGATGCTATCATGCTCTCTATAGCAGAGATGGAAATGCTGACTGCCATTGCCACATGCTTCTCTTTAGAACAGTGTGAGACCTGCCATGACAGCAGGAATGAGGGGGGAGGCTAAAGCCCTATATGCGTGGACTGATTTCCTGGACTACGACCGGAGTGAGCACTGGCTCCTTTGTTGAATGGACTTATGGATTTTAGACAATGTGAAATACCCTGATGGGAATGGGGGGTGGCTTTGCTGGAGGCCCTCCCCCTTCCCCGGGAAGCCTTTCAAATGGCAAGAGAAGGCCGGTAATATTTTGCACTTTTGGCAAAGTGCTCAGAAACTGGTGAAGAGTATCTTTGTAATTGTTGAAATTGTATGATTTGTCATGTATTTGTAATTTGTGTAATGTACCTAATATCCTTGTACAGGGATGCCAGTGGTGTAGATTCTGGGTAGTAAAGTGAGCATAGGGGTGGATTGTTGGGCAGATAAAATATATTATGCTCACTTTGTTAAAGATGGTGCTCCGCACATTCAAGTCCATTGATATCTATGTGTGTTGGGAGACAGGTTGTAGGCAGGCTGGGTCGGTATAGCCTAAGGCTTAGCTTTAAGATTAAGCTTTTCCCCACACCCTTGATGGATTGGATAATGCGGGGTGGTGCACTCTTATGAGGAATCCTCTCAGTATGTCTCAGATAAGTGACTTTGTATCAGAGACTTCTTTGTTTGTATAATTGGATTAAAGGTTTTGATTCTACACTATAAAGTGGGGCAGGCCAGGAGATTGCTCTCTCTTGGTTCCTGGGATCAGCAGTAGAGAGGAAAGCAGAGAACGACCACGTGGAAGAGGCCAGGAGAAGCAGTCAGGATGATGTAGTGCTGAGGGAGAAGCCTGTTTGTGCAGAGTTTGTTCAGGAGAAGGAGATGGGGAACAGAGGTGAATAAGTCTGGTGAGCTAGAAACCTTTGATTGTAGGAAACTCGGATAAGTCAGTAGCTTTGTGAGCACTGAGTGAGTGGGTTTTTGAGCCCAGTGTGTGTTTTTGATTGCCCGCCAGGTGCAAGCTAGAATTAAAAATGATGGCCCACCAGTACTTGGTTCCATTGTTTCATTACCATCATTCCGAATCTAATGTGAACCTGCATGGGCCTGGTGGCTGTGATAATGTCCTTGGCCACTGGCCATACACTTCTTATCTCTTACTGTAAAACCAGTATTCACGGCCATTATCACAGCCACCTGGTTCACATTTGATTCGGACAGTCGGTAATGAAACAGCGGAGCCAAGAACTGGTGAGCCATCAGCTTTAATTCTAGTTTGCACCCAGCGGGCAATCAAAAACACACACTGGGTTCTAAAACCCACTTACTCGGTGCTCACAAAGCTAGTGACTTATTCTAGCTCACCAGCCTTATTTACCTCTGTTCCCCATCTCCTTCTCCAGCACAAACTCTGCTCAAACTGGCTTCTCCCTCAGCACTCCACCATCTTGGCTGCTCCACCACATGGCCTTTCTCTGCTCTCCTCTCTAATGCTAATCTCAGGAATGGATAGCGAGCAAGCTACAGGTCTGCCCCACTTTATAGTGTAGAAATCTAAACATTTAATCCAATCTACAAACAAGGAAGTCTCTGATTCAAAGTCACTTATCTGAGGCATAATGGGAGGATTCCTCATAAGAGTGCACCATCCCATCTCATCCAATCCATCAGGGGTGTGGGGAAAAGCTTAATCTTAAAACTTGCACGGGGCCAGCGCCATCTTTATCAAAGTGAGCATAATATATTTTTTTTGCCCTACACTCACCCTTCCATATCTATCTCTCTCTGTCCCTATCTATCCCTCTCTCTGTCTCTGTCACACACAAAAAAAAGAACATTAGAAAAGTAAACGATAAGTCAAAGAAAGTTGTTCAATTCTGCAAATGAGAGGCAAAACCAATTTTTATTTCATTAGTGAAAATGCACTATACAAAAGGCTGAAAGTGTGGTAAGGTACCAAAAAGTTGCAAAATTAATATTGATATTTTAGGAAGAAAGGTCAGGCTTTCTGTCCCCTCCTTTCCATGGGGAGGGGAGGGAGAATAATGGGGAAGCTTCCTGACTTACAAGGACAATGGGTCATTTAGTTTTAACTATAGAAAAAAAGGTTGTCTGAGGAACTTCTTTCAATAAGAGACATAATTTACATACAAGCCACCTGAGGAGAAAACTCCAGTATTTTTCATAGGCCGAAGAGAAAAAGGTGAAAAGCCAGGATCCTTTCAGACAGAAGTGTTGGCCTAAGTAACCTGAGGGCCACCTGCCCAGAATATCTATAGTGGAATATACTGAGTATTTTCACTCAGCTCTGTTGGATGGCTTAAAAGCCCAGAAATTAGTGATACAAATATCCTCTTTAAACAATAAAAAGTAATTTTTTTGTTCAGATGAAGGTTATGCTCACATTACGCCTCATCCTTATACATATGAGATGCAGTTCCATTACGCTGGTCCCCTCATATGGTACCTTAGGAAGACTGTATGGCCAGTAGCTGGGGTCAGGATCACAGCCGCCTGACCCGTGCAGATTCACATTAGATTCGGACAGTCGGTAATGAAAAAATGGAGCCAAGAACTGGTGAGCCATCAGCTTTAATTCTAGCTTGCACCCAGCGGGCAAGCAAAAACACACACTGGGCTCCAAAACCCACTCATTCAGTGCTCACTGACTTATCCGAGTTTCCTAGCATCAAACGCTTCTAGCTCATCAGACTTAGTCACCTCTGCTTCCCATCTCCTTCTCCAGCACAAACTCTGCTTAAACTGGTTTGTCCCTCAGCACTCTGCCATCTTGGCTGCTTCTCTTCTCCTCCACGTGGCCTTAATCTGCTCTCCTCTCTAATACCTCAGGAACCAAGAGAGAGCAAGCTACTTGTCTGTCCCACTTTATAGTGTAGAAATTCAAACCCTTAATCCAATCTACAAACAAGAAAGTCTCTGATA
The DNA here is from genome assembly GCA_037038555.1 of Rhynchonycteris naso. NCBI lineage: Eukaryota > Metazoa > Chordata > Mammalia > Chiroptera > Emballonuridae > Rhynchonycteris > Rhynchonycteris naso. The sequence goes on from CM072999.1 coordinate 98,039,108, forward strand.
CAAAGTCACTTATCTGAGGTATAATGGGATTCCTCAGGAGAACGTACCACCCCACATCACCCAATCAGTCAAGGGTGTGGGGAAAAGCTTACTCTTAAAACTAAGCCTTAGGCTATAACGACCCGGCCTGCCCACAGCCTGTTCCCCATTACACATTAATATCAACAAACTTCCATGTGGGCAGCGCCATCTTTAACAAAGTGAGCATAATATATTTTATCTGCCCAACAAAGAACAAGAGATAAAGAAAATGCTGGAATGCCCCAGAGCACTTTCTGAGGGCAAGCTGGATGGGGACTGCAGGGGCCGTAGGTAGAAATAAGGTACGGCCGAGTGCTAAAACAAGTTTATTTAAAATTCTGCCACAAGATGGCCACTTGGTGTCCAGGAAAGTTGTCCTATGCCTCAGTTTCTCCCTTCTCTCAGGAACCAGAGTGCATGGATTAAAGGGGATTTTTGTGAACCAGCTAAGAATCTTAATTTGCTTAACATTTATATAGGAAAAGGAGTTGTAAGTTCCACAGAAGTCACCCATATATAAAAGCAGAAACCACGTCTGTGTCATTAAGATAGGTGAGTGGCCCAGGCCAGTTGGCTCAGTGGTAGAGCATCAACCCAGCATGTGGAAGTCCGGGGTTTGATTCCCACTCAGGGTACATAGGAGAAGCGACCATCTACTTCTACACCTCTTTCTCTCTCTCTCTCTGTTTCTCTCTCTCTCTCTCTCTCTCTCTCTCTCTCCTCTCTTTCTCTCTCTTCCTCTCCTGCAGCCATGGCTTGAATTCTTAGAGCAAGTTTGCCCCAAGCACTGAGGATGGCTCCATGGCCTTGCTTCAGGTACTAAGATAGCTTGGTTGCCAAGCAACGAAGCAGCAGCCCCATATGGGCAGAGCACCCAGCCCCAGTAAGGGGGCTCCAGGTGGATCCCGGTCAAGCCGCATGCAGGAGTCTGTTTGTCTGCCTCTCTGCCTCTCCCTTAATAATAATTTTAAAAATGTATTTCATTCAATTAATAAATGAGTAGAGAAGGAAGAAAGGGAGGAAGGAAGGAAAGGCCCTCCTGCCAAACTACTGTAAAGTAGCAGCCTCATCAATCTCTTCGTTTTTCTCTAAGCACATATCCTTATCACGCCTGATAATACACATTTATTCGTTCATTAATTCATTGTCTATCTTCCCTATTACAACATAAACTGCATGAAGGTGCACACTGTTTTTCACACTGCTAAAGTCCTCACCTAAAACAGTGTCTGCCTAATCATAGATACTCAGTAAATACATATTTGTTAAATGAGTGAATGACTGAACTGAACAGGAAATGTCTTCAGAAGACACTTTGAGGTTAATCACTAAGTCTTTAAGAGCAGTACTCCGGATCCCTCCTTCAGTCAGTCTCCACTTCTTGTTTCACACCACAAGTACCTGATTATTGTCTGGGCTTGTCATCATTTCTTTTAAATAATGCCCCACTGATCACTTTAAAACACTACAGCTTATTTGTGATACTGGTGATTGTCCTTGGCACCACTTCTCCCCAGGGATATATTTTTAGAAATATGAAAGCCTTCAAACAGAGTTTCTACCTGCACCAAAAAGAATATTCCATATATATAATGGCTATCTGTGCTTTTGTTTGTTGTCAGAAATGCTTTATCCTCTCTTCAAAAGAACTTTGAACCCAAAACACATAAACAAAACTCTAAATCTTCCCATTTCTTTTTAAAAATAATATTTTATAAAATGAGAAGACACTAACTTATTTCATATATAATACATGTAAGCCACTTCCCTTAGACCACCTGTTTCCACTATTAGAGCAGTCTCCCTCATTCAAATAATGGCATAATAGCATTTATTTCTAATTATTTATTATCCTTTTAATTAAGAAAAATGTCATGGCTATTAAACCAATAGCAAAAGACAGGTCAAATCTATCTTCTCAGACCAACAGATTCCTTGTTTATATTAACTATTTAATGTTTTATAAAATAGTAAACCATTTCCTCACTTGGATAAACTCACACATTATACATTTGATAATTCTCAAAATAAATCAGACCACCAACAGTCAAAGCCCATCTGCTTGGTAAACCATATTTAAAAGCCCAGCAGGAAGGACTCTCTAGAGTAATGACTCCCTTTATAATATTCAGTTACCCAGCTTACGTGTGGAGATAAATGGATGATATAAAATAAGTTTCATTCTATAACCCTGATCTCATCACAAGAATTCGAAGATAGAAAGGGAAATTTGTAACAAATTAATTACTAGTAACTGTAAAGTTACATGATTTGGTAGTAAATTAAAACCTGGAAAGTGACTCGGAATTCTTTTGCAGTTGCAGACAATGCTCAGAAAAATAGCAAATTTTAAAAAACTAATTAACTCTAACATAGTCTAAGATATTTCTTTAAAGCAATTTATAATTAATATTTTTCTTGTATAATTTCAATGAATAAAGTGATCATAGATCTGGAACAAAGGTATTAAAGGGTACCAGAAGGTTTTTAGAATATTTTTCAACAGCATTCAGCACCAGTCAAGTCAACTCTTCATTCCTAGAAACTTAAGGGCAAGGAGGGAGAGACAAGAAGTGGTTCTGGAAAATAAACACTTCTCTGGGAATAAACATGAATAAATATAGCACACCTCTAGTCTCTAAAACAAGTACACTTCTTTCTGCGGTGAATGAATGCTATTCCTGAAAATAACCATGATACACTTAAAAATGAACCACTATGATACACTGAAGGTTACAGAAGATCTATTATAGAAAGCAAGTGCCTACATTTATCTGGAAGAATGAAATCCAAACGAAATTGCACAGGCAGCATGTAGGACATAAAAATACTCTTAACATAAGGCAAGACAGATGATAGCAGTGCACCTATGAACAAAAACTGCAAGGCAGGGAGACAAACCAGGTTTCCCAGACATGCTGTAACGCTGTATGTGGAGGTTTCGTGGTAGTTTCAAATTAAACTCATTCGGTTCAAACACCATCTGAAATGTTGCTGCCTAGGGCTGACATGGAAAGATACTTCTACAGCTATAACTCTAGAAATTAAGATTACATTTTAGCTAATGCTTACTGCTGATGTCATTCTAAGATACATGTTTTACAAATGCCTTACATGTGTATAACCATTTGCAATTTAGAAAGGGCTTTCAGAAAAATTACCTCCCATTCTTGGAGGAGGTATTTTTATTCCCTCCTTATAAATAAGGCAACTGAGACTTAAATAATTTTTTTAAAATTTTTGATTGTTTTAATATATTTTTTTAATTTATTCATTTTAGAGAGGAGAGAGAGAGAGAGAGAAAGGGGGGAGGAGCAGGAAGCATCAACTCCCATATGTGCCTTGACCAGAGAAGTGCAGGGTTTTGAACCGGCGACCTCAGCATTCCAGGTCGACGCTTTATCCACTGCGCCACCACAGGTCAGGCAAGACTTAAATAATTTAAATGACATTCCTAAGGTCACTTGATAAGAACTTGGACTCAAATTTAGATGGTTTGATTCCAGGGCCAACACACTTTCCACTACAGAAATTTCCCAGCATTTTTCCAGATCTTTATCTCATTCAAATATGTGTTAATTCTATAATCAGGCAGGTTACATTTTCCACATTCACTAAAAAAAAAAAAGTCTTATTTTTTAAGCTTAGCCCTTCTTTCCATCATTATTTAATAGCCCTGGCCCAAAAGCCCGATTGGTTGGAGCATCATCCCAAAGCACAGAGGTTGCAGGTTCGATCCCTGGTCAGGGAGCATACAGGAACAGATTGATGTTTCTGTTTCCCTCTTGCTCTCCCTTCCTCTCTCTCTAAAGTCAATAAATAAACATTTGGAAATAAATAAATAAAAATAAAACCTATATAACAGGTCTTGGTTGGTTGGCTCAGTGGATACAGCATCCGCCCATGTGTGGACATCCGAGGTTCAATTCCCAGTCAGGACACATAGGAGAAGCGACCACCTGCTTCTCTCCCCCTCCCTCTCCCTATTCTCTCCCTCTTCTCCTCCCACAGCCAGTGGCTTGACTGGTTCAAGTGCTGGCCTCAGCGTGGAGAATAGCTAGGTTGGTCTAAGCATTGCTAAAAATAGCTTGGTTGACTGACTAGAGTACTACCCCCAGATGAGGGCTGCCAGGTGGATTCGGGTCAAGGTGCATGCAGGAGTCTATCTTCCCTCCTCTCCCTTAAAAAAAATCATTTAACAATGCATTATACAAACCAAATTAAATTCATTTTTCAGCCACAATAAATGACAAAGGTAGTCTAAATAAATAACTGGTCCCCCTGAACCAAGTATATGTCATTTTTCCAGTCGATAGCCATGGGGGAAATGGAAAGTAGAAGAGAAGCTCTCAGTCTGAGTGATGTCACTTCTCATGAAGTGAGTTGCTTTTAACTTATCTCTTATAATGAGAAATGTCCTGACTTACAAACTGTACCCTGAAACACCATTTCTAGAAGCTTTTATGCCATACATCACTCTATCTTACCTCTCTGCCAAGCATTTTCTTCTTTGGCAGCTTCACAGAACAAAATCAACTTTGGCAATAATAAGGACAGAGGCACTTTCATAGTTTGAGTTAATCTGCCTCTATTCGATGAGCATTCTTACTGAATAACGAAAACAGAGGTTCGAGGTTTCTTCTCACTGCCCTCTCCAGTAGGAAAAAAAAAAACAAATAAAAGTAAAGCTGGCAGAAGACAATGATTTTAAGAGTAAAAAATCAAAGAGTATTTGATTTTCTACTACAGACATTCAGGGAGGACCACCTGGTATCTATTCAAAATTGGTCTTTTTAATCAATACAGTGAGTATAAATTTCTACTCACACTGTCTTATAGTAGACTAAGATAAAAACAGGGTATCACATTCAAAGTATTCTGAAACAGATTTACAAGAAAAGTGTTTTTAACTGACTCTCTGAACTTAAAATGAGCCATCTTAGTTTTCAGGTCTATTAGCTATTTTCATTGGTGGAGACATAAAAAAAGTTTTATTCTTTTATATACACCATTTCTTTTTCATTCTTTTAACTGTCTTTCTCACTTTTTACTTTACTTCTAATGCATTGAGCCCATGTGGCATGCTTCATGCATGATGTTTACTGGGAATACCAGTGAGTCCAAGAATAATGGGGAGAGACAGGTTGTCATTAAAAAATTACATTTCTTACTACAACAGTGCCTGCCATGAAGAAAAAGATAACTAGTTCTAAGAGAAAGTAAAACACAAGTGTGACTTAGTCTAAGAGGATAGAGAAGGTTGCTATGAGGACATATTGAAAAATGCAAATTGTTTTCTCCCCAGTTTTCACTTCCAAGTATAAGATACATGATTTCTCCTCATTGTTGTTCTTGATGCTACTGAAATAATTTTCTTTTGAAATCTGCAATTCATGTTTTTCCTTTTCCCGTCAAATCTCTCACTCTGCCTCCTTTGAAATAAATAAACAAAAATTTTAGGCTTTCAGGACCCAATATGGCTTTTAAAACTAACTGTTGAACCCTAAATAAGCCTGAAGAGCATTTCCTATCTGCCCGGGTCACAAAACGACTTCCTATAACTGAGGGGGGAAAAAAGTTAATATATAGTGGAAAATCAAGCAAAATACATGTCAACAGTCACCACCATTCCCTTGTCCTTTGTTTTCAAACTTCTTTGGAGCACTCCCCATCCTTACTGTTGTTCATATTTGGTAAAACCCACCACCCCTCCCCTGCAAATCAGTAGAGCACACAGTTTTTCAGAGAATCTAAGGTAGGATAACATGATCTCAAAACCACAAAAGAATAATAGCAATTTTAGCTACTTCTAGGAAACAGAGGGGTTGTAAGAACAGCCAAAATTATTTAAAGGTAAACCTAAAATTAAATACTATAATACAATTACACAGTAAACAATGATTATTTTTAAATATAGATGTATGGTATCAGTGTGAGCAATAACTTTTTCTCTAAAGCAAGATGTTAAAGAGAATATTTATTTTATGAATTAAAAAGCAAAACAAAATCACACTAACTGGGATATTTATATCACTACTGGGCAATGACCATTCAGCTGGTAACATGCTAATATTCCTGCTGAGGTAACTTAGACGACATCCTTATAACTCTACAAAGAAATGATATAGGGAAAACTTCACTCCTACGTCCAAATATTAGAGTTGAACATTAAAGTCGTTAAGGATTCCTGAAAATGTAATCTCAATTTATCTATCAATTAATCCAATTCTCTCTTTTGAAATTCAGACTCTGAGCTTAAAAGAAGGCACATTCTACCTGGCTTCTAAGTATTCCAAGGTACTCCTGACGGCAGCTCAATTCTCTATGTTCAATAGCTAGTCTTGCCCAGACCCTCAGCACTGACAACATGAAGAGAAAAAAAAAAAGAAGCTACTTTTCCTCCTAAGAATGTCACTCCTTGAAAAAGGAACCCTCATTCACTGCTGGTGGAAACATAAACTGGTACAACCATTATGGAAGAAAGTATGGTGGTTCCTCAAAAAATTAAGAATAGAACTACCATATGACCCAGCAGTCCCTCTACTGGTTATGTACCCAAAAATCTCAAAAACATTGGTATGTAAAAACACATGCACCTCCATGTTCATCACAGCATTGTTCACAGTGGCCAAGACATGGAAACAACCAAAGTGTCCTTCAACAGATGACTAAATAAAGAAGATGTGGTACATATATACTATGGAATACCACTCATTCATTAGAAATGATGACATAGTGACATTTACAACGACATGGATGGAACATGAGAACATTACAATGAGTGAAATAAGTAAATCAGAAAAAAAGCTAAGTACTATATAATTTCACACATAGGTGGGATATAAAACAAACTCATGGACACAGACAAAAGTGTAGTGGTTACCAGGGGGAGAGGGATGTAAGGGAGGGAGGTAGGGGGAGGGGTGAGGAAAGGGCATAAGAAGGGACAAATATAAGGTGATAGAAAATTATTGAACTTTAGGTGATAGGTACACAACATAATCAACAGATCAGATGCTATAGAAATGTTTATCTGAAACCTATGTACTCTTATTAATCAGTCACCCCATTAAATTTAATTTTCTAAATAAAAATTTTGTTTAAAATGTCACTCCTTTTTACCAGCAATGTATTGTCATTTTTGCATTGAAAATGTTCAGTACAAACATTTAAAATGTCGCCTACCACACAATAAGACAAAGGGTGATTGTGAGTATGAGTAGGTAGATAAATCAGGAACAAAATGAATCATTTTGAAGATGACTATAAGAAGAAGCAATTTAATTAAAATCCCAAGAGCTTGAAATTAAGATAGAAAGGGCAGGGAAATAAAAGAACTAGAAGAGTGAAGTTAACAGCCCATGTGTGTAAACTTAGCACAAGCCTACTGGATCATCTCTCTGAATTCTCATGAATTGTCCCTATGTATGATCTCTAAGCCACAGGCTCAAATTATTCCATTAGGTTCTCCCTCTAAGCTGTATCTTTAATAAACTGAGAAATTATGGTAGTCTGTTCTGATCTTAAACTATTTTCTACATTTTCCTGGGACTCAAGTCATGCATGCAAGAATATCTAATTATAAAATTATGCACAAAAGTGCTACCAACATATATTTATGATTATATCAATCAGTCAGGAAGTATAGCATTTAGTGACTATATGAAAGTAATATAAATAATGCAAGGGAGGTGGGTAGCAAAAAAATCACATGCTCCATTGCATACTAAAGATAATGTAAGCATCATAAGGGTAGATGGCTATGCTTCTCCTGTTCCCTTTGTAATTGTCTCTAGCCTCCAATACAATGAGTAGGCACTGGATAAACATTTGCTGAATGAATAAATCAGTTATAAAATGCTGCAAATGAGGAAATTTAAATGGCTATGGTTGTTTTGATTATCTGTGTCTTGCCATGTGCCATATCTCTATGCTACTTTCTAGTAATAGCAGGAAATCCCAAATTCCACTTACCTGACTACTCTTCAGATTACCTAACTTTACCAACCCTCTGCTAGTCCTACATTTTATGTAGCAGAACTACCCATTAACTTCCACACATCTTGATTGTTTGGCAGATAAAATATAATATGCTCACTTTGTTAAAGATGGTGCTGCCCACATGGAAGCCCGTCACCCAGGTGATATTATTTGCCCTTATGCTTGTGATGGCTGTGGGGGAAAAGTTGTAAGCAGGCCGGGTTGTTATAGCTTAAGGCTTTGTTTTAAGAGTCAGCTCATCTCCACACCCTTGACTGATTGGATGATGAAGGGTGGTGATGTAGGGAGGAATCCCATTATGCCTCAGATGGGTGGCTTTGTATCAGAGAATTTCTTGTATGTATAATTGGATTAAAGGTTTGGATTATCTATGCTATAAAGTGGGCGGACCGGTAGCTAGATCTCGCTCTCTTGGTTCCTGAGTTCCTGAGGTTAGTATCAGAGAGGAGAGCAGAGTAAGGCCACGTGGACGAGGGGAAGAAGCCAAGATGGTGGAGTGCTGAGTGAGAAGCCAGTTTGTTAAGAGTTTGTGCAGCAGGAGATGGGAAACATAGGTGAATAAGTCTGGTGAGCTAGAAACCTTTGATTCTAGGAAACTCGGATAAGTCAGTAGCTTTGTGAGCACTGAAATTGTGGGTTTTGGAGCCCAGTGTGTTTTTGCTTGCCTGCCGGGATCAAGCTAGAATTAAAGGTGATGATTCACCAGTTTTTGGCTCCGGTGTTTCATTGCCATCTGTACGAATCCAATGCGAACCTGCACAGGTCAGGCTGCTGTGATGGTGGCCTTGGCCACAGGCTTTACATTGATCCAATAATAATTGTTGATAATTACAACATATAATACCTTAAAGTACTTTTTAATCAACAATGGTTGTCTTGTGCTCATACTCTTTGATTGGATTTAATTATATTAAAAAGTCTATTAACTTTGTATTATCCAAAAATTACTATTATTAAACCATGTTGAACGACGATGCTCATTATAATCACTGTAAAACTTTACAGGGTAAGATAAAGTGATAGGCAGAACACAAGGCATGAAAATTTAGAATATACAGCTGTTACTTTAGACCATAAAAAAGAAACGGGAAAGGATTAACTTTGCATACTAACTTGGAGGTCTGGCATGTCTCTCTCCATCAGTTTCTTACTGAAATATCAGCCAACACAAAGCAGCACTTTGACAGCTATATCTGAAAGAAAATTCTCAATTTTCCATCATCAAATGTTTTTCCCATGTCTTCCCTAACACACTTCATTGAGTCATGACATTACAAAGAAATATGAGGAAATGTTTGCACTCTAAGGGCTAATGTCTACCTGGGTGTTGGGCAGATAAAATATATTATGCTTACTTTGTTAAAAATGGTGCTGCCCACATGCAAATCCGTTGATATTAATGTTTGGGGGACAGACTGTGGGCAGGCATGGTCATTATAGCCTAAGGCTTAGTTTTAAGAATAAGCTTTTCCCCACACCCTTGACTGATTGGATGATGTAGGGTGGTGCACTCTCATGAGGAATCCTCCCAGTATGTCTCAGATAAGTGACTCTGCATCAGAGACTTCCTTGTTTGTAGATTGGATTAAGGGTCTGGATTTCTATACTCTAAAGTGGGGCAGGCCGGGGAGCTTGCTCTCTCTCGGTTCCTGAGGTATTAGAGAGGATAGCAGATTAAGGCCATGTGGAGGCCAGGAGAAGCAGCCAAGATAGCAGAGTGCTGAGGGAGAAGCCAGTTTGTGCAGAGTTTGTGCTGGAGAAGGAGATGGGGAACAGAGGTGAATAAGTCTGGTGAGCTAGAAAGCTTTGATGCTAGGAAACTCGGATAAGTCAGTAGCTTCGTGAGCACTGAATGCGTGGGTTTGGGAGCCCAGTGTGTGTTTTTGCTTGCCCGCTGGGTGCAAGCTAGAATTAAAGCTGATGGCTCACCAGTTCTTGGCTCTGGTGTTTCATTACCGACTGTTCGAATCCAATGTGAACCTGCATTTGAGTGGCCACGATGGCGGCTCCTGACTTTACACTGGGAAAATACAATCCTTAGGGAAAATGTTAAAACAATGACAGCACAAAGAGAGGTACAGTACATACAATTCTCTACACATAGGGGGAGAGACGAACAATACCTTCTGTGGGAGATGGAAGCAATTTAAAAACCAGTGATTGGGCCCTGGCCGGTTGGTCCAGTGGATAGGGTGTTAGCCCAGCATGAAGACGTCCTGATTCTATCCCCAGTCAGGGCACATATGAGAAGTGACCATCTGCTTATCTTACCCTCCCCCTCCCCCTTCTCTCTCTCGTCACCTATTGCAACCAATGGCTCAATTGGTTTGAGCATCAACCCCAGGTGCTGAGCTCAATTGCTCCGAGCATCAGCCTTAGGCACTGAAGATAGCTCAGTTGATTTGAGCACTGGCCCTGGTTGGGGTTGCTGGTGGATCCTGGTCAGGGCATATGTGGGAGTCTGTCTATTTCCCCTCTTCTCATTAAAAAGAAATGAAAGGAACAGAGAGAGAGGAAAGAAAGGAAGGGAGGAAGAAAGGGAGGAAGGGAGGGAAAGAGGGAGGGAGGGAGGGAAGGAGGAAAAGCAATGATTGGAAAGGACTTCCAAGAGTTAAGGTTTACAGGGCGAACAGAATTTAGATGGACAAAACAGAAAGGGAAAAATCAGGCCTAAAAGAACTTAGAGGAAAGAATGTGGCAGAGGCTTAAGAGTTAATAATATACAGCATTAGTGGGTAATTAAGTTAGAAACATTAAGAAAAATATTATAGCGGTGTTGGGCAGATAAAATATATTATGCTCACTTTGTTAAAGAGGAATCCCATTATGCCTCAGATGGGTGACTTTGTATCAGAGACTTCCTTGTTTGTATAATTGGATTAAAGGTTTTGAGTCTATGCTATAAAGTGGGAGAGACCAGTAGCTTGATCTCTCTCTTTTGGTTCCTGAGTTCCTGAGATTAGTATTAGAGAGGAGAGCAGATTAAGGCCATGTGGAGAAGAAGCAACCAAGATGGTAGAGTGCTGAGAGAGAAGCGAGTTTGTGCAGGAGGAGATGGGAAACAGAGGTGAATAAGTCTGGTGAGCTAGAAACCTTTGATTCTAGGAAACTCGGATAAGTCAGTAGCTTTGTGAGCACTGAATGTGTGGGTTTTGGAGCCCAGTGTGTGTTTTTGCTTGCCCGCCGGGTGCAAGCTAGAATTAAAGCTGATGGCTCACCAGTTTTTGGCTCCTGTGTTTCATTACCGACTGTACGAATCTAATGCGAACCTGCACGGGTCGGGCGGCTGTGATAGTGGCCTCGACTACTGGCTTTACAAGCGGGTTTTGAGCTTTGGATTTTGTTTGGAGGCTATGTACCAGTGCCTATTAAAGTCTGGTTCTTGGGCGACCCACCCTAATCTCCACTTGATATTAGCCTCCAACATCCACAGCCTCACCCCAAACACTGTCCTAAGACTGCTGCACATTTAAAGTCTTAGAAACCAAGCTGGCCAGTCTTCCATCTTTCCAGCTCTTTGAAATCTTCATTCCCACTACACTTTCTCCTTAATCCAATAAAAACTCTGCTTTCAAAGTCTATAAACTCCTTCCTGAAATCATTCTCTAGTGGGGAAGGCAAAAAATAATAAAGAAAGCAAATAAATACAAATTTGCACTTTGTGCTATAAGGAAAAGAGAGTTTTACAAAAGAGAGTTACAGGGAGGCCTATTTACATAGTGTGGTCAGAGGAAAAATCTCTGGGGAGTGACATTTAAGATAAAACATAATAGAGGAGAAGTAGCCAACTGTGGGAAGAACAGAGAATAGAGTATTCCAGAAAGAGAAGAGCATGTACAAAGTTTGCAGATAAGAAAGATTCTGGTCTCCAGGCACAGAAAGGAGGCCAATGTGGCTGGAACACAGTGGTCAAAAGACAGAATAGAAGGAAGGAGGCCATGGAGGATGGCAAGGGGCCACATCACATGAAGCTTTCTGAGCAGTAATAAGGAGTTTAAAATTTACATGAATTATAACTGGACTTCATCAAAATGTTTTAAGCAGCAGGGTAACACAGTCAAATTTGTCTTGTTGAGATGACCATGACTGAGGCACGCAGAAGTGGTACTAGAGGCTGAACGGGAATGAGGGTGTCCAGGGAGGATTCTGACACTGTCCAATATAGGGCCTGGAACATTCTAGGTACCTGAAAGATAGATGACAGAACTGATGAATAAATGAGCCAACACCTTTTGAAGCTGGAAGTAGAGTCACAAATTAGTTTTGGGATGACTGATCTGGTGATGTGTTTTAGACTATAGAGAATCTATGTCAGGAGAGCATTACTCATAGACCCTGAATATCTGGTCCACTAAGAAACATTCAGACTATGTGTTCTGAAATTTTAGAGTAAAGCTTTATAGTATTTCAATATTCCAAAACACAGTAATAGAATAAGAATCTTATTTATGCAAAAAGAATTAAATTGCTCTTTGCAAACTGTTCCTCAAGTTTAATAAGTCTTTATTTGTGTCTGGCCATATGTGTATATGTGTATGTGTGTGTGTCTGTGTGTGCGTGTGTGTATTTGTAATATGTGTTTAGAGATGCTGAAGATTGGTGGTCAATCAAGAAAAAAATCGTAGCTGATATTAAAAGCTGGGAAGTGAGCCAGTTTGCAATCACTAAAGGAACTGCTTAAGCAAGTTCCTTAGTTCCTTGTTGCCACTCTGGCAATGAGCATTCCTCAAAGGATTCCACTCTTCATAGTTTAGTTCTCTATGATAGAAAAGATCTGAATTCTGAAATCAGGCTGACTTGTTTTAAAAAGAAGTGTCAATAAAATTAAGCTCAATTTATTCACTGATTACAAGAACAATAAAAATAAATGGTGGCCCTTACACTGTAAGAAAAGTCTATCAGAATACTCTAAGAGATTAGCTCTGAATCTGAGGTTCACTGTTGTTTTTCACTATCTCTTTATGGAATCACAGAAGAGGGATAAGGAGGTGTCATCAATTCTTAGTAAAAACTTTTGCTCAGAAGTAATAGATAAAAGATATTTTCTTGGAGTAAAGTAGAGCTTTTTAATAATAAATATTATTTTAAAAAGCAACATGGATAAATTACTAGCATATAAATTCACACTCCTTTGCTTTTCAAAGAGCTTCATGGAACAATGAAATTCTAGACATAGTCGTATCACTTTATTATTTCTAGTTCCTATGGAAACATTCATTCAACCTACTGAGGCCAATCATATGGGCACAAGTGCAAGGCAAATACTCGTAAGGAGAAATCATATAATTTATACGTCTAGTAAAATGAGCTCTGAAATATCAGAATAGCCAAAAGGACCCATAAATCGCTGTGGAATGTTCTCTAAATTTACCTTCCTCTAATACCATTATAAAAACAAAAGCAAAAACATGATCCTACATTTTAAAATCCCACATATGCAATATGCCATGTGCAAATGAATATCATGTATTTTCAAAAGATGAAGTCTGAAAAATGACTATACCAAACTCTGGAAAGAAAGATTGATTCACATATAATGAACAATGCCTTGTTCAATAAATCTCAGTATTTAAAAATGAATATCAATCTCCTAAATAAGGTCATATAAATAAAAGTATACACAATACTTTTTGCAAAGCTGGTAGTTATGCAGAACTTGTGACCTAAAGAGAAAATTAAATGTAAGTAAATGTATGTTCAAATCAATCAGCAAATATCTGCTGGCACTTAACTATGTGCTAATAAGCACTATGCTAAGGTCTGTAAGAAAAAAGTCAAATTTTAATTCACTTTGACAAGAATTTATTGTGCATTTCTGTTGTGGCATGTAGTAAGATAAACATCAGGGACATAAAATAGATAAGATGTCACTGTAGCCAAACAGAAATTGTTTGTAATATAATTTTTACAGAAAACACATGGTACTGAAGTGGCCGTACAAGATAAAATGAAAAAAGGCCAAATGAACAGTACAGATATGTGTGCTAAGAATTTTCAGACAGGAGAGATCATTTAGGCTTAGCTGGTAAGAGAAGTTTTCCCAAAGGACATGGAAATTGACTTGAGCTTGAATCATGGCAGGAGACACATTGAAAAGTGAATGTAGTTGACAAAAGTGACAGGGCAGGAATTTATAAGGCCAGTTTGGGCAATGATAAAATCTGAGAGTTTAATTTTGAGTAAGGAGTTTAATGAGTAAGGAGATTTATTCTGGAGTAATGGAAATGCCTTGGAACTAGAGAGAGGTGGTGGATATACAACACTGTCACTGTTATGTAAATTTCACAACAGTAATTTTTATTGTTGATGGTGATGAAAATTATCATTATGGTTAATTGCAAAATACTAAAAATATCTCAATATCTAGCCATGTGAGATTGGATGTTGGAAATCTATATGATGTTAAAAAGCCCATATGATATAAAAAGGAACTGTGCAATTACTAAATACAATGTAACAAATGACTATTCAGTGACATAGAAATAGGGTCATGTTATATTGTATATAAAAGCAAATCCCGCCTGACCTGTGGTGGCGCAGTGGATAAAGTGTCGACCTGGGAACACTGAGGTCGCCAGTTCAAAACCCTGCACTGGCCTGGTCTAGGCACATATGGGAGTTGATGCTTCCAGCTCCTCCCCCCTTTCTCTCTCTCTCTCTCACTCTGTGTCTCCTCTCTAAAATGAATAAATAAATAAAAAAAAAATTAAAAGCAAATCCCGCCTGACCAGGCGGTGGCGCGGTGGATAGACCATCAGACTGGCACCCGGAGGACCCAGGTTCGAGACCCCGAGGTCGCCTGCTTGAGCGTGGGCTCATCTGGCTTGAGCAAAAGAAAAAAAAAAGCTCACCAGTTTGGACCCAAGGTCGCTGGCTTGAGCAAGGGGTTACTCGGTCTGTTGAAGACCTATGGTCAAGACACATGTGAGAAAGCAATCAACAAACAACTAAGGTGTTGCAACGAAAAACTGATTGGTGCTTTTCATCTCTCCGTTCCTGTCTATCCCTCTCTCTCTGACTTTCTGTCTCTGTTAAAAAAATAAAATAAAAAGCAAATCCCCAAATAGTTTATATCAAATCTATAATTTAAAAAAATGAAATATTTTACTGCAAAATATTGACAGTATCATCTCTGAATGTTAGAATCATCTTTTCATCATTTTTTAAACACCAAGTTATTTTTTTAAGATACTTTTATTGAAAATGTGTTCTTAGGTAAAAACAGAATTTTATCAGAATAGACTCATTACATTACACTGGGGAACAATTTTTTTTTTCATTTTCTGCTGCATGAGGTTTTAGAACATTTTCTATATACAACTGCATCACTGATTCCAAATCAGTAATCCATTTTTCGAAGCATGCTCTAATTTTTATGCAATTTTAATTTATTTTTGTTACAGTTAATAGCATACATTGGTTTTTTAATTGGAGTTAAAGGGCAATGAAACTTGGATTGAACATAACCACAAGGCAATTAATGTTTTACAAACGTCACTTTTACATAATTGTAGTTGTTTATAAATGTAAATAATTTTTATCTGATAAAAACACCCTCTTATTTTGTTTTAAGATTGAATCATGGCTTCTTCGAGTAGGCGTAAATGTAAGAATAGTCCTGACACCTTCTGTTATTATATTTGGCTGTTACACACTTCAACGTCAAAGGTGCAATATTTCATCATTTGTGACACGTGCATAAATTGCCTAATTTCAAGTTCCCCTTGGCGATCAAGACAAGAATTGGGCTCCTCATATTGTGTGTCATAATTGTGAGAAAATGCTTTGTAACTGGACAAAAGGAAAATGCAAAGGAATGCCTTTTGGTATTCCCCTGGTTTGGTGTGAACCTAAGGACCACAGCAGTGACTGTTATTTTTGTCTGATCCATACAAAGGGCATTGGCAAGACAAAACGGCATATGATTGCATAACCTAATATTCCTTCAGCAATACGACCTATCCCACACTCTGAGACACTCCTGTTTCCAGTTTTCAATGGTTTTATTTCTTCTAAGGACGAAGAAAGTGAACATGGTGATCAAGTGTATTTTGATAAGATGCATGAGAAAATGATTGTAGAATCTAAAGGGTCTTCTTCTGATGCCAAGCAGTCAGTCCTTAACCCAACCCCTCAGCAGTTTAGCCAACCTGAACTGAATGATTTAGTAAGAGATTTGGGCCTATCAAAGAAAGCAGCTGAGTTGTCAGCCTTCAGGCTTCAAGAAAAGAATGTTCTTCACTGGTCAGTTTAAGTATCCCATTTCAGGAACCGTGAACAAATTTTTGTGGCTGTTTTTTCCGAAGACAAACACTTTGTTTACTGTCATGATATCAGCAGTCTTCTCAGCCAGCTAGTTGTTACCACTTACAGTCCAACAGAATGGTGACTATTTCTTGACAGCTCTAAACGGAGTCTAAAAATGTGTTCTCCTACACAACGGTAATGTTTATGCAGTGGTTCCAATTGGTTATCCAACTAATCTGCGAGATTATAATGACATAAAAATTGTCCTCGACTTTCTGAAGTATGAGGAGCATTAACTGGATCACTTGTGTGGATCTTAAAATGATAAATTTCCTGCTAGTACAACAGAAAGGTTTCATGAAGTAACCTTCTTTTCTGTGTTTGTGGGACAGCCTAGCCCAGGAGAAACACTGGACACAGAAGGAGTGGCCGAAATGTGATGCTCTGGAAGTAGGGATGCAAAATATTGTGAATGAACCTGTAGTTAATCATGACAGGATAATTTTTCCCTCACTTCACATCAAACTTGGCTTAATGAAGCAGTTTGTTCAGGCTTTGAATAGAGAAAGTGAATGCTTTCAACATATTCTTTCTGCTTTTCCTGCCTTGTCTTTCAAGAAGATAAAAGCAGGTGTATTCGCCTGGCCTCTAGTGGCGCAGTGGATAAAGTGTCCACCTGGGAACACTGAGGTCGCCAGTTCAAAACCCTGCACTGGTCTGGTCAAGGCACATATGGGAGTTGATGCTTACAGCTCCTCCCCCCTTTCTCTCTTTCTCTCTCTCTCTCTCTCTCTCTCTCTCTCTCTCTCTCTCACTCTATGTCTCCTCTCTAAAATGAATAAAATAAAATTTAAAAAAAGCAGGTGTATTCAAGGGACCTCAAATTCGAGCCCTCATATGTGAAGAAGAATTTGCCAGAAAGATGAATAAGGAGGAGAAACCAGCATGGCAGTCTTTTATGGCAGTTACAAAGAACTTCCTTGGCAACAAAAGAGCAGAAAACTATGTACTTCTGGTTCAAAGGATGCTGTCGGCTTTCCGTGACATTGGATGTAACTTGAGTGTTAAGATTCTCTTCATGAACAGTCACCTTGATAAGTTTCCCGAAAATCTTGGAGCTGTTAGTTATGAGCAGACTGCTGCTGGAGCACTAAACAAAATTGTCCTCAACAAGTACATAAACGCAAGAGCTACAAGCGCAATTTTTTGCCTGAATAAAATGTAAATAAGTTTCGCGCAAATTTTATGATTAAAATAAATGTTTTAATATGTTCTATTTCAAAATTGTAGACAAATTCTGATGCAATCATATCTTTTAATGTATTAGTGTATTTACTGCATTATATAAATTATATTTTCACAAAGATGATGCCCAAGAAGACATTCTAATTCATTATGTTAAACTTAAATGTTGAAAATTTTACAAGATGAAAACCTAAAATCTTGAATTGCAAAATATACTGTAGCTTACAGAGAAAAACTAATGTCAGATTTGAGATCAGCACACTTGAATTAGGTAAGAACAAGTGGGTTTTTTTGGATGGAATAAAAATTTTGTTCCCCAGTGTTATAGACATAGATCTTAGTAATATGATTCATAATCTTTTTCTAGATAAAGCCAGGCATAAATTAAAAGATCTATCTGCACACAATATGCTACTTTTATGTAGCAACTTGTAACATTTGATGGAATTAAAATGAGCTTTAGGTGAACAACTTACTCTATAGTATATGTAAATTTTCAATCATTTTCTTCCTTTTTACCACATATTTATTTTCAAGTCTCCTCCAAAGTGACAGTGTAAAAGCTAGCATATTCCTATATTATGCGTCTGTTTAAAAAATCCTACCAAATAACACTGACTTCAATGTAGTTAGTGGTCTTCCTCCTTTTGTTTTGCTCTTATGCCTGTTTTTATTGAAGGTGCTGCCAGAGAGTGCTCTCTCACAGTGAGAAGTTAACCACCATTACTCACTTCCTCATTTTCTCATTCTTATGACTGTCCTTGATTCCCTGGCCAGTTAACTCATTGGATAGAGAATCAGTCCAGCATGTGGACATCCTGCGGTCAATCCCCGGTCAGGAAATAAATGAGAAGGGATCATTTATCCCTCTCCCCCTTCACTCTCTCTTGCCCTCTCACAGCCAGTGGCCAAATGGTTTAAGCATAGCCCCAAGGCACTGAGAATAGCTTGGTTGATTTGAGCATCAGCCCCAGACAGGGGTTGCCACTGGGTCCCGGTTGGGATGCATGCAGGAGTCTGTCTCTTTATCTCCCCTCCTTTCACTTAAAAAACAAAACAAAGAATAGAGTTAACTCATGTAGCTACAATAATCAGGTCATTTTCACTTTTTCTCATTATCACCTTGGTGATGCCAAAAGATAAATAAATAAAAGCAATCTGGTGAACCCTTAGTTCACATTTCCTCCATATTTTATGAAACCATGAAACACACACCCAGCTCATATCTCACTGTGAGACGAGCAATGGCACACCTCTCCAGCTATGGCCCCTTCCTCCTGCACTCATGGATGCCAAAATGAGAACCCACAGTTCAGGAGCTGTACATAGTTGCATCTTGTTTTGAGTTTTTGTTTGCAAACTGTCAGTAAGATCAGAATAAATTGCATGATATGCAGTCCAATATGTATATTCTTGAGCACATCTCAATGTATCCACCAAAAAAATATTCATAGCTGCAGGTGTGCAAAAAAAAAAAAGGCAGAATTATGGCTTGATTTGCCTTGATAAGCAAGGCAATTTTCTGTACACTTTTCATAAAGTGCTAATCAATTTCAGCTCAAAATAGATTGAAACACCCAACAGATTGCTGCCATAGTCCACAAATGTTTGTCATTCGTCGGCTGTGGCAATAATGTTAATTCTGAGGAGGAAGACTGCAACTGAACTGTACCTTGTAAAAAGCCCTTTCATTTGCCTTAATAACCTCTGAAGAAATGCTAAAAATTATTTTAAATTCCCTTGTTCAAAATTCCATTTATTTTCTTGTGACATATAAGTATTGCTTTAGTAATATCTGTTATAAGTATAGTTATAGATAGATTATATTTAACACTCAGTGTAATGAATATTTGAAAATCAGATGTCACACTCATGTTGTTTAATGTTCCTCTAAAATATTATTACAGATATTACATACAACTTGGAAGTGAATTGTCACAAACTTCGGCAATAAATTACTTTGTCTTTATCTTTAACCATTAAATGTAGCACATATAATTTTTTGAAAATGTTTTGTCAATATTCTAGTCTTGCATTAAGGTTACTTCACAAACACTTAGAGGTGCTAATAGTCCTATTAATGCACCTTTTCCAGTAGTAGTGACCTTACCATATGAATCATTCATCTGCCCGGGATGTTTTGCCAAACACAAGTGCCAAAACTTCGCTGAGGACTGTCACACTCTTACAAGAGAGACTGCTCAAAACTGAGTATATACTTTCCTCCTTTCCCTTTCGTTAAGTGTGAGAAATAACTGGTAATGACATTTAGATCTGGGTATGGCACACTCTCCATGGAATGTTGAAAAATTAAATGAGAATAGATAACATTTCAAATTTTCACACCCTTCTTCAAAACTACAAAAGTGATAATATAATTTTGGGGGAATAAAAGCTACATAATTTGGCTTTAGAAAAATAAGTACTTAAAAACTGTGGCTTTAAACAACTTCTGTGATCACCATCTGTCAAAAAAAAAAAATTGCCAAACTTAAAGGTTGTAGAATATAGTAGGCATACACTCTGCAGTCAGAAAGCCTGTGTTTTTATGATGACTCTGCCTATTACATTTAATATGTGACCTTGAACAAGCAATATTGGTTTCCATGTCTCAGTTTCCTCATCTATAAAATGAGGATTATGAAATTAACTAACTCAGAATTAAGGGAATTAATATATGCAGAATTTTGAGGATTAAATGAGATAGATAATACATGCCAACTTCTTAGCAAAGCAGGTTCAAGTCAGTTCTCAACGTTAGCTAATTTTAGCATCATCGAAGTCATCTTCATCATTTGAAAGAGCAGTTCTAGACTGAATAGTCTGAGTACAATGGTAAGTGCTCTTATCTGCTTTGAAGAAATTGTCTGCCAAGTGTTTACTTCTAGGTCTGGGTTCTCCTGTGTTACATTTATTAACCTCTCTCCCAAAAGAAAAGATAACATGTTTGGAAATCAAGCCAGCTTTGCATAAGATACTAAATCTTTTGGCCCAAATTACCACCTAGTAATCCTATTAAAATAAAAATAAATAAGGGTACGTGAAAAACATAAAACAAACTTAGAAAGTGTGTTCTTGACTCTCCTGCACAAGTGGAAAATTGCCACCTTTTGCTTATTCCAAACCTAACACAGTAGCTGTCTGTGCTCCTTGAGCTGTTCCCAGGAGGTTATTCTCACTCATTAGACTAGTCTCTGGAATTGAGCTAGACAGTCACCTCTATTTGCACATTAAATTTTTAAAGGGCCATTGAGAAAAAAGTTTACACATTCTGACCCTGAAAAACTGAATTTGATGTTGCTTCAGAAGAGGAAATTCATTTTATTTATCTAATGAAAAAAAAAAACCACACACCATTCAGGAAAAATTTACTAATGTATTTATAATGTAACCAAACAAGATGCATTTCAAATCTTCTTAAATAATTACTGCAGTCAAAAGAAAAACCGTTGACTGCTGTGACTCAAAAGCACTTACAGTCTCCACACCAAGTACTTTCCTTTTAGAATATTCTTCCCCTTAAAAATAATTCTCTTTGGTACCTGCTGTAGAGCAAATCAATGTACAAAAAACAGTCAAAACAGAAATACATTCAACTGAGTTGACTATATGATTTAAAAAGATGTATGTGTTTAGATGTTGTTTTCATAAGATCATATAGAGATATTTGCTAGTTTCCCCTTCATGTTCTATTAGATTTTATGTACTTTTCTTTTGTGTTTTTCTTCAAAATACTAAAATATCGGCACAAACAACTTCATGAAATAAACTATCACTTCGTTCACTTTTCCAAAGACAATTTAGAATATGTGCTGCCAAAGTGAACACTCCAAAGACAATTCAAATGCAAGTTATAGATGGAGATTAAAAACACTGCTTTACAAATAAATTTGAGGTTGCTCATATTACTTTTCTCTTATAATCAGAGGCACTTCCTCAAGGACAAGCTCTGGAACTTTAGCTAGATATTAAGTTAAAATTCAATTTTAAAAGAGGTTACTTATTCAGAAAAAAAGGTCATTGTATATTACATATTTTACAGAAAGCAAGAAAAGATCATGGCATGCACAAAAATGCTTTGTACATAAGATATTCAACATACAATTGTGAATTGATTTGAATAACTGTCCTTCATGTGCAGAGATATTTTAAATAATTGTTTTAAGAAGTGCCTAAACATATCACACAGTATGGCTGTTAGCCATTTTTATCAACAATTTACACAAGAAGAGGGTGCACTCATCTCAGAAATGGGCAAGAAAAATCATAGTAAATAGAAAATAGTAACTATTATGTTCATATTAAATGATTTTATATTAAATGTTATCATTATCTTTGTATTTTATAAATATAGTGTGTGTACATATACATATATTTGGAATATGAGATCAAATTTGTTTTCCCAAATGGTGCATGGATGCAAAGCTTTGAAACTAATTTCATAAGTATATTAAGTCTTCATAGCTATAGAGATTCTACCCTGAGAAATGCAACACAAACTTTTGAACTTTCTAAGCCTCAATTTTTACTTCTATAAAATGGAAATACGTAATGCCTCACAGATAATTTGTCTAAATGATAGAAAGTATTATCATTATTAAGTTATAGAAGTCATATATACAACAGAAAGTAGCCTGACCAGGTGGTGGCACGTAAGATAGAATGTCAGACTGGGACACTGAGAACCCAAGTTCAAAGTCCCAACGTCGCCAGCTTGAGTACAGGTTCACTAGCTTGAGCGCAGGGTTGCTGGCTTGAGCGTGGGATCATAGACATGACCCCATGGTCACTGGCTTGAATCCAAACTTGCAGGCCTGAACAAGGGTCACTCACTCTGCTGTAGCCACCCCCCGGCCCCATCAAGGTACATATGAGAAAGCAACCAATGAACAACTAAGGTATCGCAATGAAGAACTGATGCTTCAAATCTCTCTCCCTTTCTGGCTGACAGTCCCTGTTTGTCTTTCTCTCTGTCACACACACAAAAAAACAACAAAAAACAGAAAATATGTATTTGCAATAATGTGGAGAAACTAGAACCCTGATATACTGCTGGTAAGAATGTTAAATATTGAAGCCACTGTGAAAGATAGTTTGGCAGTTCCTCAAAGAATTAAACATAGAATTACCATATTGCCCAGCAATTGTACTCTTTTTTTTTTAGAGAGAGGGATAGATAGGGACAGACAGAAACGAAGAGAGGTGAGAAGCATTAATCATTAGTTTTTCGTTGCCGTCGCAACACCTTAGTTGTTCATTGATTGCTTTCTCATATGTGCCTTGACCGCGGGCCTTCAGCATACTGAGCAACCCCTTGCTGGAGCCAGCGACCTTGGGTCCAAGCTGACGAGCTTTTTGCTCAAGCCAGATGGGCCTGCACTCAAGCTGGTGAGCTCAGGGTCTCAAATCTGGATATTCCGCATCCCAGTTCGGAGCTCTATCCACTGCGCCACCGTCTGGTCAGGCTGTATTCTTATATATATACCCAAAAGAATGAAATACAGGTATTCAAACAAATGATTTCAGTTGTATTAAGTATATTTTCGGTTGAAATGAATTCTTTAGAATAGGAAAGTTCAGAGACAGAAAGATTAATGTAAAAGTGACTGGTGATTAGAGGGAGGAACAAATAAAAAGTTATTGTTTAATGAGTCCAAATTTTGGGGGAGTAATGAAAAAGTTCTAGAACAAGATGGTGGTGTTGGTTGCACAACATCATGAATGTATGCAATGACACTAAATAGCATACTTAAAAATTATTAAAGTGTTAAATGTATATCTATATTACCACAAAAACTTTTTAAAATACATATTAAAATGACATCTTCTCCAATATAATTCTTTCTACTCTATTCTTATCTTTATAGTAAAAAATTTCTGAAAATGTTGTCTTCACTCATACCTCCACTTCTGATCTAACTCAGCAATCCATTTCAGCATGTTCCAGAGCCCCAGGGCTCCTGAAATGCCTGCCACCGAGCGTGTTGCCCAGCACCTCGCTGCCGAATCATTCCCTGACATGCCCACCACCTACTGCCTCATTCCAAAACACCCTGTTACCTTCTTTTCTGGAAACAACACTCAAGGTTTTCCTCCTAACTCTCTGGCCCACTCCTGCTCAGTTTGTTTTGTCCATTTTCCTGGGGTTTATTTGTTTGTTTCTTGTTGTTATTGTTGTTAAAATACTTTGGTTAGGTTTGTGTGCTATTTATTTCCTGTTAATTCTTTTATTTTTATTAGGTTCCATATTTTGGATCTCTTTTGGTCCTGTTCCATGACTCTCATTAGGTTGTCCATCCCCTCCCAAACAGTGAAAAGGAATGAGCTGACACAAAACCCCTATTTTTTTTCTGTCCTTACCTTGATCAATGGCACCATCATCCACACAAGTAGTCCAAGCCATAATGTCATCCTTTACTTTTTTGCCTTCCCCACAAATACATGCGCACACACAAACTCACACTAAATACAGCAACCGCCCCCTCTACCCCCAGTTTCACTTTCCACAGTTTCAGTTACCTGTGATCAACCAAGGTCTCAAAGTATTAACTGGAAATTTCCAGGAAGAAAAAATTTTTAAGTTTTCAATTGCTCATCATTCTGAGTAGCATGATCCAATCTGACAGGTCTCACCCCCTCCTTCCAGGGACATGAATCACCCTTTGCCCAGTGTCTACAAGCTGTATATGCTCCCTGCTCCCTGCTCCTTAGTCAGTCAGTAGGCCTCTTGGTTATCAGACTGTTGTGGTGGGGCAGTGCTTGTGTTAAAGGCACCCTAATTGTACTCAGTCATTACTTAGATATTATATCATCTCACATCACAAGAAGGATCAGTACAGTATAGTATCACAATATGTTGTTATAATGGTTCTATTTTATTATTAGTTATTATTAATCTCCTACTGTTTAGTTAAATTTAATTTATAAATTAAACTTTATCATAAATATGAATGTATATGAAAAAACATAGCACATATAGGGTTCAGTACTGTCCATGGTTTCAGGCATCCACTAGGGTTCTTGAGACGTATCTCTTGAGGATAAGAGGGGACTAATGTGATGACTGTATCCTTAAGTCTTCTTAAGTCTAGCTCTTTAATAGCTTTGAAATTCATTCACTCCTTTCTATCCCCACAGCCAATGTCAGTTATTGTCCCCACTGATGTTATATTAAGGGATGGGCCCTGGCTCTTGTTCCATTCAGATCTCTTCAAAGCAGCCACACTCAGATTTCTAAAGCATAAATTTCTCCAACTATTCTCCTCTATAAAAATCCTGTATTGTTCCTCACTGCCACCAGAACCATATTATAAAGTGGCATACCATGTTTCTCCATGTATAAGATGCTCCCATGTAAAAGATGCACCTTAATTTGGAGGCCCAAAATTTGAAAAAGAAATGTATTACATAAAGTTATTGAACTCGTTTTATTCATCATAAAATTCATACAACTCCTTATCACTGTCAAAATTCCCATCCATTAGCTTGTCCTCATCTGTGTCTGATGATGAATCTCTGTCTTCAACAGTGAGCACAAAAACAAGCAAGAAAAAGTGGAAAATGCAAATAAAAAAATCTACAACCACTGTATAAGACATACCCAGTTTTTAGACCCCAAATTTTTCCGAAAAAGGTGCATCTAATACATGGGGAAATCGGGTATATCTCCATTACATAACACCACCTTTCCTATGATATCTCTTTCCCCACCCTCAAACACAATGTTCCAAGCATAGTACACTATTCTCAGTTATTAAGGCATGTTTTCTGAGCCTACAGGCAGATCATCAAACCTGGACTTGGGATAGTGAAAAAGAAACCATGGACTCCAGGACAATAGGCATAAAGGAATATGGTAAGAACAAAAGCTCACTCTACCTACAGGCCTCTGCACTTCTTGTCCCTGCTATTTTCTCCTCCAACGCTTTCACCTAATTGACTTCCATTTCTTATTTAACTAAGCTTTGGTACTTCCATAAAGTCTTTCTGAAGCCCCATAATAGCAATGCTAAACTCCCAAAACATTTTTCCTTTTTTCATTGCACTCTTAATTCTACCCTTTTCATAATCATTATGGCACTTTATTATAATTCTTCTGTTTGTTTATTACTCACCTCCTACTCTATTCCAATCCAATTGACTTTAGACTCCTTGAGAACTAGACTAAACATTATTATGTATCTGAACCCAGCTTAGTCTCTGACACGGTAGTAAGCAATCAATAAATATTTGAGAAAATAAGTGTTTCTGGGTTATAAAGCAAAGGCTCTTTGGATATGCTGTTTTTAGTATTAGTTACTCTATCAATAATAATGTACTATGTTCAATGTTTTCCACCAAAAATAAATTAAATAGAACAATTAAAGGACAAGTGACTTGCCACTGAACCTAAACTGTTATTTTCTTACACATCTGAATTTGATCAATAATCATGTATTATATCAAAACCCTTCTAAATGCCCAAGACCAAGCTTATGCATTTATTCTGGAGAAATTATATGGTTAAATATAAATAAGCTCAAGTCTAAAAAGTTTACCTTTTCTCCAATTTTTTTCTTTTTATTGTAGTAAAATACACATATATAGAATTTATGACCTTAACCATTTTTAACTGTACAGCTCAATGGGATTAAGTACATATATTCACATTGTTGTGCAACCGATCTTCAGAAATTTTCATCTTCTTTAACCAAAACCCTAAAACCACTAAAAAAAATAAAAACTCCTCATTTCTTGCTCTGGCAACCACCATTCTACTCTCTGTTTCTACGACTTTGACAACTCTAGATACCTCATATACGTGGAATCACACAATATTTGTCTTTCTGTAACTCGCTTATTTAAACTTAGCATAATGTCCTCATTGTTCACCCACATTGCAGAATGTGTCAGACTCTCTTTCCTTTGTAAGGCTGAATAATATTTTGTTGTGTACATATATCACATTTATTTTACCCATTCATTTGTCAGTGGACACTTGGGTTGCTTCCACCTCTTGGCTATAGTAAATAATTCTGCTATGAACATATTGTCTAGTTTCTTTTAATAACAAAAAATATACATATCACAAATATTAAAATAAAAAAGTTTACAAAAAAGAGGAGTAATTAACTATGTGTAATTTATTGCTTTTTTCTACAGATATTATTTTTAGATGAAATTTTATCTTTGTGACTCACACTTACACTAACAGACATATGTTCAACACAATCCAAATATGTCTGTTCACAAAATGAATATTCATTCACTTTAATGACAACATAGCTCTTTGAAGCTACATTTAATAAATACTTACTTTGGGAAAACACTTGTCTGATTTCTGGGTACATTTGATTGACAAGTCATAAAATATTTTATTTCCTCCATGAATATATAAATGATTACTAGCCCTTTGGAGTTGCATCCAAGATTTGCCACCTAAATTTGCACAGTCCAATGATCCCAAGACTGGAAACAAAGATAAGCAAAAATGAATTGATAACATAATTCACAATTATGGAACTTCTGCAATCTGTCTTTACTCGCTGCTCTCAAATGCATCATTGTCAGCATCTGACCCCGTTAGGTGGCTGATAAGATGATTTTGAAGGCCAGCAGATTTTATTTTTAACCTCTCCATATGGGTGACCTTCTAGTTTCAATGTGAGCATCATGTGCAGAGATGATCATCAAATGGCAACTCCTACTCTAAAATGTTTTGGGTAATTTGATCATCTCAAAAGTGATACTCAGTTAAAAAATAATATGTAAAGTTTGACCTTCTTTCCACTTTGAGCTTCACATAACTACATGTTAAAAGGTATGCAGGGTTACTGACAAAAAGAGCAAGTGTAATTTACTGACATTAGAATTAAAAGCATTTTTTCAAACTGTATGTAGAATTCTACTTATATAATGAATAAAAGTTTAGAAGTAGCTTTTGCTGTTAAGATCTTCTACCAGCTAATTTTTTAATGTGAAACATACATGATAAATACCTAAAATTTACTATTTTTTTAAGATTGTTTTAATTTATTGATTGGGGGGGGGGGGAATGGAGGTAGGAGCAGGAAGCATCAACTTGCTTCTTGTATGTGCCTTGACCAGGCAAGCCCAGGGTCTCAAACTGGCAGCCTCAGCATTCTAAGTCAATATTT
Organism: Rhynchonycteris naso; assembly: GCA_037038555.1. NCBI lineage: Eukaryota > Metazoa > Chordata > Mammalia > Chiroptera > Emballonuridae > Rhynchonycteris > Rhynchonycteris naso. The sequence goes on from CM072999.1 coordinate 98,066,758, forward strand.
TACCCACCGTGCCCCTACAGAGTTCCCAGGTTCAAACCGCCAAGGTTGTTGGCTTGAGTGCGGGCTCATCCGGCTTGCGTACGGGCTCATCCAGCTTGAGCACAGGCTCATCCAGCTTGAGCATGGGGTTGCTGGCTTGAGCATGGGTACAGAGACATGATCCCATTGTTGCTGGCTTGAGCCCAAAGGTCACTGGCTTGAAGCTCAAGGTTGCTGGCTTGAGCAAGGGGTCACTAGCTCTGCTGTAGCCTCCCCCCAACCCCCGGTCAAGGCACATATGTGAAAACAATCACTGAACAACTAAGGAGTTACAATAAATAATTGATGCTTCCCATCTTTCTTCCTTCCAGTCTGTCCCTATCTGTCCCTCTCTCTGTCTCTCTATGTCATAAAAAAACATACCAATGTACATTAATATATTAGTATTTCAAGTTTAGTATTAGCAATATCAATGATACTCAAAATAACATGTTATTACACTTTTTAAAATTAAAAGATACAAATTATTTTATCTACAACTTATGCTCCACAATTTTATACCCTCATGAACCTTAAAGACAGCAAAGATGATTTTACATAAAAGAATATAAAGTTATTCATCTAGCCATTTATTGAATAAACATTTAATAACTACACATTATGTTCCAAAGACAGACTCAAAGATATATTTAATAAAATAGAAGAAAGAGGCCGTCTCAACACATCAAGGACTTCAGTCAGGTGAGAAAGACGGGCACACTGAGAGTGGAGCGGAAGGAGACTGAGGGTAAAGATTGGAGCAAGCAAAGAAGTATTACCTGAGAAGGCAAAAAAAAAAAAAAGAAAGAAATAAAAAACAGGCATCCTTCAAATACTATAAGTAAGGTAAGTATTGAGAACAAGTAAAAATTAACCTGGAGGTTAAGCCCAGGGTTTAAGTAAAACGGCAAGTCCCTAGGCAGAGGGATATTTTCTTTGTAGGCTCCATTCCTTAGCCCTCAGAAAATAAAATGTATAGTTTTAATTCTTTCTGAGATGACCTTCAAATGACACTATTATTCAAACTGGCAAAGCAGTGTAATTCTTTTAACATTTATGATCTCCTACTCACCCCATATTTTTTGGACTCAGCTGGCTCTTCCTTCATATTCTTTTGTAAATTTCCATTTACTCAGGACTTAAGAATAACATCATATGCCAAACATAGGACCAAATGGCAACTTTAGATATTATCTAAGGCAGTTTGTAGAAATAATTATAATTTAAAAGTACCTAATTTCCTAACAAAACCTGAATAAGGAGGAATTCAAGGATAAATGGTTGGAATGTGTTTACAGAATACCTTAGCCACGAGAAACTACTCCCTAATGTCTGTACAAAGCCCCTTCAGCAACAGCAGAAACTAAAACAAGGTATAAAGGAAAGGAGAGGAAGAAACGTGTCCCCCCACTCTGACACATTCCTGCACAAGGGAAGCTTAAAGTAAGTTCTAGCCGCTGGCAAATACTGCTATTCATTAATATTCTAAAAATCAATGGAATTTTAGGGTGTACCTGGTATGCTTCAACAGTTCAAATTGCTTCTGTGCCCTGGCATTCTTTTAATGCTTAGCAGTAGCTGCCAAAATCAAAAAGTAAAAAACTAGAACACAAAAGATTTCTATTATCTCTAAATGTAGATACATAGAGACCCAGGTAGAGTATGAAAGGACTGCAGATGAAAGTCAATCATAACTGCTGCTGACTCTCTTTCTTTGTCTCTCCCCCAACCAAAAGAAACAAAAGCACAGTTCCACTAAACTGATGGCACATCTTTTAGACAACAGAACAAGGATGAAGAACTGTCAATGTGTTCACCTGAACAAGTTTATTTTCAAAATATCATATTTGAAAAAGAGTTCCTGGAAGCACACTCAACCCATAGCATAATAAAACCTACTCTGTGCCTGGCATCATCTGCTAACACCCTTCCAGACAATAGAATAAACCATACATGCCAAGAAATGTAAGGGAGTCAGCAGGATGGAACCATACCCACTGGACATGTATACTCAGAGGCTGACATTTCTATAGCTATTTTGCAAGCGAACAAAAGACAGATTGAGCAATTACATTTGTTAGTCAGCCACATTTAATTTATCATGGTATTAATCATCCATATTGTTATGTGACGCTAAAGTAAAAACATGAATTGTAGTTGCTCTCCCTCCTCTGATGGTATGTGCTGTCACTTTCACACCAATGATTGATATTTGACATCAAGCAGTTTTCTGGAAAGGAACTTGTGCACCTCTCAATGGCACATCTGGTAGCTGCAGATGGTGAGGATTAGCATAATTTTCCCAGCAATGATGCACCAACATAATGCAAAGTAAGACTTATGCCTGATGCCAATTGCTTCTTGCCAATGTTAATACAGAATCTTCTAGAAAAGGTTCTGATGCTTACTCTCAGGTCAAACTCATGGGAGAGACATGAAAGTGATAGGAGCCCCATTCAATATTCCACACACATCCCACAAGTGTCCTATACTGTATTCTCAGATTAAGATTACTAAAAATAGCAACATTCACCCTCTAGTCCTTGAGCTCTTGATACTCCTAGCTTAATATGACTGGAATTTTTACTTTAAAGGTAATTATGTTTTGGATTTAAATTGGAAGGTTTATTCTCAAACCAAAATTCTGATGAAGATCTGTCGCTACAATCTCTATCAATGTTTCCTTAAGGGATACACTAACACCTATCATCATTAGGGATTAAAAAAAAAGTTTCCATTTACACACACACAAAATAATGTATATACATGTTTTCCCCCTGAAGTTTTGGCCAATACCATAGACACATACACAACATCATTATTGGCTGTATAACTGCACATCTAGAGAAGCAACTGAGAAACTACCTTGTTAGTAGTTATTTTCTTCTTTGCAAAAAAATAAGATATGCCTGACAAGGTGGTGGAATAGTGAATGGAGCATCAAACTGGGATGCAGAGGACCCAGGTTCGAAATCCCAAGGTCTCCAGCTTTAGTACAGGTTCATCCAGCTTGAGTGTGAGGTTGCTGGATTGAACGGGGAATCATAGACCTGACCCCAGGGTCACTGGCATGAGCCCAAACATCACTGGCTTGAGTCCAAGGTCACTGGCTTGAGCAAGGGGTCACTCGCTCTGCTGTAGTCCCCCAGTCAAGGCACATATAAGAAGGCAGTCAATGAACAACTAAGGCACTACAACAAAGAAATTGATGCTTCTAGCCCTGTCTGGTTGGCTCAGCAGTAGAGCATCAGCCTGGTGTGTGAAAGTCCCAGGTTCGATTCACAGCCAGGGCACACAGAAAAAGCACCCATCTGCTTCTCTACCCTTCTCCCTCTCCTTTCTCTCTGTTTCTCTCTTCCCCTCCCACAGCAAAGGCTCCATTGGAGCAAAGTTGGCCAGGGCGCTGAGGACGGCTCCATGGCCTTCGCTTCATTTGCTAGAATGGCTCCAGCCACAGCAGAGCTAAGCCCCAGTTGGGCAGAGCATCGCCCTCTGGTGGGTATGCCAGGTAAATTCTTTTTGGGCACATGCGGGAGTCAGTCTGCCTGCCTCCCTGCTTCTAGCTTCGGAAAAATACAAAAAAAGAAAATAATTGATGCTTCCCATCTCTCTCTCTTCCTGTCTGTCTGTCCCTATCTGTCCCTCTCTCTGTCTCTTGTCACAAAAAAAAAGGATAGATGAATGAGTAAAATTCTATCTTCTTATTATTTGCTAAGTGATCATAAAAACTTACTTCACTGTAATTTTCTCATCTGTATATCTAGGAAAAAGTGTCTTACGTTGTTATTATCCTCAAGAAAAAAAAGTTGTTGGGAAAACCAGGAAAGAAGTCAACATACCTAAATGATTTTAAGTTTAAATAAATTCAAGTAAATCAAAGAAGGGTTTTTAAAATGAAAATAGGTATCAGTTAAAAGCTGTAGACTATTAAATGACAATTCCATATTTAAAAATGCTTTTTCGACATTAAGAAAATAATAGAGTCAAGAATAGTGTCATGGAGGTCTTATCCAGCCTGCTTTAAAAATCCTTTCATTCATCCAACAAGAATTTACAGAGCATATATTCTATGCCAGACATTCTTCTAGGCTCTGAGGATACAGAAGCAGCAGAAAAGTGTCCCTGTAGAGCACAGAATCCAACAGAGGAGACAAACATCAATTACAGAACCATACAAATAAATGTGAAATTACATTTGTGGTAAAACAATAATAATGTGATATGTGCTACAAGAAAAAAAAAGAGGTACATAAAAAATGTCAAAGGTCTATACTCCTCTAACATAAAAAAACTAAGATCATCTCACTATAAAAACTGCTCACTGGCCCTGGTCCATTGGCTCAGCGGTAGAGCATTGGACTAGCGTGTGGAAGTCCCAGGTTCGATTCCCAGTCAGGGCACACAGGAGAAGTGATCATCTGCTTCTCCACCTCTCCCCCCATCATTCTCTCTCTCTCTCTCTCTCTCTCTTTTTCCCTCCCACAGCCATGGCTAGAATGTTAGAACAAAATTGGCCCTGGGGTACTGAGAATGGCTCCATGGCCTGGGCTTCAACCTCAGGCACTAAAATAGCTTGGTTGCCAAGCAACAGAGCTGCAGCCCAGCCGGGCATCTCCTGGTAGGTGCTTGCCGGGTGGATCTCAGTCGAGGTGCATGAAGGTGTCTGTCTCTGCGTCCCTTCCTCTCATTTAAAACAAAACAAACAAAAAAATAACTGCTCAATTTGAAAATTATCAGAAGCACCAATGTATACCATAGGCTGCAGACTGAGACTATAAGCAGTAATGGCTGACAATGCTCCAGGTATTCAAGGAATTCTAATTTGCAGACATCAACCACTACAATGCTCATAGATATACTTCGGTCTTGTCCATTCTCTCTGACTCTTCAAAGAGGAAACTTTTGAGCAAATTTTATCCCTAAAAAAATAGGAAATAACTTAAACTAAAAATTTTTCCTTTGTAATTCTCTAACAAGGTTCTCAAATAATTTGGGTTTCATGTATGAACTTCTTCCATCTTTAGTTATATAACTGATATTACCATAGCAGTCTTCCAATACATTTGACAATATTTTATCAAATTCAGTTTTCTCCAACACCATTCTGTTCTCCTCAGACAAAGCAAAGCAAAGCACTGTTAGTTTTGAATATGCTCAGATATTTCAAATGTTTTATTTTTTCTCTGCTCTAAGAATTTCTATAAATTCTCCCAACCTGCTCTAAGTAAAAGAATAAATCTCTGGGTAGCATCTTTTGAAAGTGAGAAATTCATTAAATAGTTTCTCTAGATTCAACTCCTGCCCATAACTTACTGTTTACTCACTAATTCCCCTAATATTCAATTCTTTATCTATAAAGCATATATGCTGGGAGGAATAACAAATGTGGCCTAGTACCTGACATAATAAATACTATCCAACAATAAATGCAATGTGTGTGGGTGGATAGAGACAGATTGGTAGACAGAGATAAATAAATAAGAACTCTTGACAATGTAGAGAATGAAGCTGAGTTACAGACAATAATCTTAGAAAATTCAGATATACTTTAAGGACAATCACAGGACTGAAACAAGCCCCTTGCTTTTTTTCCCCAATAAAATGATTAAAGATAAAATATCCAAATATCTTCAAAGAAAGGAATCCTACAATACAATAACTCTTCCAAGAGAAGACACTGCCTAAACAGCATGTGAAAAAATGCGAATGCAAAACATTGAAACCGATTCTACAAAGAAACTGGACTAGTGTTTGACATTGCATACACTGATAAACAGATATAATTTTTTATGAAACTGATCCACTGTTGTGACATTAGACGTTCCAAATGACTGAAAAAATATATCTATTACCATGGCTACAGTTTCTTGTGATGTTTTATCCGCATTTCACTCAAAGTACAGTATGTCCGTAAAAGTCACGGTGCACTTTTGTCCTGTGACCAGTCAAAAGTGCACTATGACTTTATGGACACACTGTATATACTTAATACTAAATATCAAGAAAGAATCCCTACTAAAACAGAACATTAACCAAGTATTTAACAAGTGTCTGTTTATATTCCAGACACTGGGAACATATCTAGGAAGAAATGCACCGATGCACAACACCCCCTATCACAGGGCACCAATGTGGCAGATAGATGCTAGCAGGAGGCACAAAATCAGCTGTGGAATAGCTGCAAATGTAACATGAAGAGTCAGAAGTCTCCTGTCAAGGAGCATACATAGTAACAGTGTGGCAGAGGTACAGGCTGCACAAAAATGGAGTGGCTTGTTCACACAAAGCAGAGCCATTGTGACGACAACAGCCTCTGGCACACTCAGCAGCACAGACCAAAAGCACAAGAGAAATACCTGGTTAGATACAGTCTCCTCCCTCCCTCCCTCCCTAGCATAACACACACAGGCACTATTATACTATTACAGTCCATTATCCAAACGCATCATTCTCTTGCCTCTCATTCTTCATATACGCAAATAAGCCTCTCGTTTCAAAGCTTATTACAATAATTACCCTTTCCAAAAAAAAGGATTTCCTGATCCCTCTAATTCAGCCAATTTCAATCTTTTTCATTTCATGGCACATATAAACCAACTACTAAACTTCTGTGGCATAGCAAAAAATATATTTTTTAACAATCTGACAAAAAAAATAGGTATAATTTTGATTGATTCATGAAACATAATAATAATAGTAATTACCTACCCTTTTTGCTACAAAGTGACTTTTTAAAAAATCAGGTGGCTATACTTGCATCTAAGGACTTCTGGTATGAAGAATTAACCAATCAGATACAGCCTTATTATGTGACATATCCAATAATATGCAACTCTATTATACATCCTATATATTTATGGTTCAAGACAGGGGATTCACAGTGGAGGGCTATTGTTCTGTTGGCTGTTGTCATTTTGCTATTTGACAATCAAAGGGAAAAGAGGTCAGTGCCCTTGACTAAAATCAGGTATTACATGGTTTAAAAGTTCTTGTAGCACACCAGTATAGGATGGCACACTTGTTGAAAATCACTGCTCTAATTAAATAGATCTTGCCTTCCTTTGTCTCCCCAAGGCATGGTCTCTCCCAATCTGCATTCACTACGGGATGGTAAATTTTTAGTTCTAAATAATTTTGTTTGTATATATGCGGTAAATTTCTAAAGTATGTGGGCACTTTACCCTATTGTAGCACTTAAAGAAAATACACTTTGCCTAAAAAATAGAAGATAACAGAGATATGTGTGGAATTAAATTCAGAAACAAAGTTTACATGCAGTTAGCTATTTACAAACATGTGCATATAAAAATATACCAAAATATTATCTAAATGTATACTTTATAAAAACTTCTAAAGGATTTCCTATTCAATGCTTAAAATTTCTAAAGAATTTTCATCAAATGTTTTATGACAAATATGTCACTTAATTGACTGCCTTGGTATTAAGAGTAATCACCTGACTTTTGCATAAATTAAGAATTAGTTTCACCAAACTACATGCCCTTCTAATATGTGGGGGGAATAATATCACACATTCTCCAGATGTTTTATTTAACACACAGCCTTTAGCATTTTGCTTTCTTTCATTTCATCATCATATATCTATACACACAGCCATCCTTTCTTCCATTTAGAAAAACACCAACACACTGAGTGTAACATCTTGATGAGTACACAGCAGACCACTAGATAAATAATAATTAATTGGGTTTTCTCTTTTCATTTAGAGACTCAAATTTTCTAGCCCTAGCCTGTTGGCTCAGCAGCAGAGCATCGGCCCAGCTTGTGGAAGTCCCAGGTTCAATTCCAAGTCAGGGTACACAGGAGAAGCGACCATCTGCTTCTCCACCCTTCCACCCTCTCCTTTCTTTCTGTCTCTCTATTCGCCTTCTGCAGGCAAAGCTCCATTGAAGCAAAGTTGTCCTGGGCGCTGAGGATAGCTCCATGGCCTCCACCTTAGGAGCTAGAATGGCTCCAGTTGCAATGGAGCAATGCCCTAAATGGGCAGAGCATCACCCCCTGGTAGGCATGCCAAGTGGACCCTGGTCAGTTGCATGTGGGAGTCTGTCTCTCTGCCTCCCTACTTGTCACTTCAGAAAAATAAAAAATAAAAAAAACATTTTTTCTAAACACGTTAGCCCAGGGGTGCCCACACTTTTTCAGCTTGCGAGCTACGTATAAGATGACCAAGTCAAAATGATCTACATACAATAAAAATGCAAAACATAAATTTATTTCTTCTATATTATCATTATTTAAGTTACTATTATTACTATTTAATATTTTGTATTCTTCTTTCACCTTTCTCCTTCTCAGCTCTCTTTTCAGAGGAAAGTCAATGTCATAGTTTTTATGAACAGTCCAAAAAAGCCGCTCCACATTTCCCTTCTTTGGAATAGCAATGGCACACAGACAGATGAGGCAAACACACTTAGAATATGACATAGTGAAAAAAATCCTCTCCCATTCTGTATGGAAGTGGTAGGTTTTACGCTTCTTACTCGGACCAGCTATGGCACTCATTTTTATACCCTTTGTTGTATTTAGTTTAAATAAATTGAAGGCTAACTATGAAGCAATGTAACTGAACAAGTTAGCACGGTTTAACACGCATGCGTAGGGTGTCAAAAGTGCAGACGTCAGATTGGCTACCCTGTATGCCAATCAAAAGACAAATGTCTTTTTAATGTCATGCGATCTATCCACACTTCCTTTGCGATAGACCAGTAGTATGCGATTGAGTATTGAGCACCCCTGCTTTAACCAAACTATTGAGAAAGTTTCTTTTTGTATCAAGAACAATCTTCTCTGCATTTTTCTACCAAATGTAAAATCACTTCTGGCAATCCATACAAATAAAAAAAAAAAAAAAAGGCAATATAAAAGTTATGAGGCCTCATCTCTTTCAGGTGTTTGATTTACAGTTTCCATGCTGATAGATTCATCATAAAAGTCCTACACAAATTACCTTCATTAGCAGTGCCAAGAATGACTTCATGCTACAAGATGTGTTACAGATTATATCCTGACTGCCTATCAGATATTACCTAATGGAAAGGTACAGGCTCACAGCTGAAAGCGTCTGCTCAGGTGTGCAGGGTACTTGAGAAGTGGAACTATAAGACAGATCACCACAAGTGTTAAACAGTGCCCAGTTGGTTCTGATTATTGTTAGCAGTAACAATAATAAATATGAATAGCCATTCGTTGGAAATGAGGTCACTAAAATTCTAGGTAGCTTCCTTCATTGCTTACAAATAAGAATGTTAACATTTCTATCAAACACATCTATTTCTAGAATGCAGCCACAAAACTGATTTTGGAGTAGTGGCACAATTTAAAATGTCCATCAAAGATGTTTTTTATAAAGTTAAAGTAAGTTCCATTCAGCTCTATGATTTTGGAATATTTAGAAAACCATATGTGTTGCAATAACATATCTGTTTACTTGCTTCTGAAATGGCTACTGAAGGATCTTCCCTTGGTACAATTCAAACTTTTAAAAATGAATTAATGAGATAAAACTAAGTTATAATCTGAGAAATTTCCTTATAAAAATGTAAAAGATTAGATTTCAAAACATTTAATGCATGTAGTTTATTATTGGCAAAACCAAATATTCTTGTTTAAAATACTTCATTAAGGGTGTTACTGATCAAAGTTAATTTTTCAAAATATAAGCGAAATTTCTTTTATTTTTTAAATAACTATCATTATTTATAATATAGCATTTTAGTTTTGGTTTTCAAATCTTTGTAACATCATTCTTTTTGTTGTCACCCACATATTTTGGTGACAAAGATTTTCCTCTCTCATTTAATATAACTTTACTCTTAATTAAAGTTGAAAAAAGCGTCAATAAGTCCAGTCACAAAAGTTATGAGCATATGTAATGAAAAAAGATTATATACTTTTTCAACTTCAAAATTGAAATAATCAGAAATGACTTGTTGACATTATATTCATTAGCATGTAGTTTTTAGGATCCCACAAAGTACTGCTAGGTTCATGAGTATCAATTTCAGCACAGGAAGGAATGTACACTCGTGGGTTCTAGTTCTAGTATTGGTTGTAATTCTGTTCCTAGGTCCAACTCTACACTAACACATTAAAATAACCTTGATAATTACTGAAAACTACATGGGAAGACATCTCACTTTCGGAATGCATTCACCAGTAGCTGAGTGCTCTTTATGTACCAGGCACTGCCGCTGAGGCAGAGATTTAAAACACAAACAAAAACTTTCACATCTTTGACCTCATGAAACCTGAAATTTAGCATGGAAGAGAATCATTATGCAAACAGTTACATGAATATATATGTATAGTCATGCCACGTGCTACGAAGAAAGAATTTAGTGTGAAATGGAGCGTACAACCAGGAAAGGTTTCCCGGAGAATGCAAGGATAAAGCCGTGAAATTTGGGATGAGCAAGGGTGAGACAAGAAAGAAGGGGAGTGAGGAAAAGTGGTCCAGTCAGAAGGGATGAATCCAAGGAGATGTTGCACCTAGGGGGAGGTTGACAATCTATGACATGGAAGGCCCTGCACAGGTTAGATCGTGCAGGGCCTTCCATGTCATAGATTGTCAACCTCCCCCTAGGTGCAACAAGGAGTATATGATCTTCAGTGGGGGGCTAGATGCCAGAAGAGCTGGTGATGCATTCTGTACCTTCTGAGGCGCAAAGCCGGGCAGAGAAGGGCAGAAGTGGACAGAGGGCTATGAAGAATAATCTACAGAAGTCACTTAACGGCTTGCACACAGGGATTTGATTTGATGAGACTTGCATTTGTACAAAATTCTCTGTTTGCTAAGTAGAGAATGGATGAGGATACTTGCAGTACAAGCAAAATTGATGAAGCCTAGGACCATGAGTTTAGCAGTGGAATGGACAGAAGTAAACAGATTTGAGGTATCATTTGAAAGCACAATGGACAAGAACTGTTGATTATAAAACAGAAAGGCGACAGAAAGAGAATAGTGTTAAGAATGACTTCTCAATTTCTATAGTAAGAAATACTGAATCACCCCTGGATCAAATGCTGTACATTCTGTCAGAGGAAGCACAAAAGCAACCTTTATATGCTTGAAACCTGATTTCTTCACAAGGGCTTTCAAAGCAGTCTAAAACCATGAGGTAAGAAAAAAAAACAAACAAAAAAAACCCCTGAGATCCTGCTTAATTTATAAATATATGATGTTAAAATGTGTACATCACGTATAATATACATTAACACACTATTATATTTAAATTCTAAGCCCTTAAGAAAAACATTGAGAAAAAAAGAAAAAGAAAAACATTGAGGACTGGATACCCTCTAGCTCAATACCATTTTTATAAGAATAAACACACCTTCATCCATATTCTGCGTCACAGGTTACTCTCACCACCTGGATCACTCCTTTTCATCTAAACCTGTCATCTCTCACCTGAATCTGTATAATTTACCACTTGTTATGATTATTTCTCATTATTTATCTCTATCCGCCAAAAGGTAATTTCCAAGGGAGCAGAGGTTTTGTCCATTTTACTCACTGACAGACCACGTACCTGGAATAGTGCCTCATCTATAGATCTATAATAGAGGCTCAATATATTTTGTAAAACGAAGGAAAGACAGTGTTAAATGACTGAATCTTGTTCGAAACCCTAAAAGGTAATACAGGAACTATTATTATCTCCCTTTTGTAGAAGAGAACATACAGAGTTTGAACACACAGAGTTTAAACGACTTTCCTGTTTAGTAAGTACACTAAACCAGAAGTTAAATCCAGATTCCTGACTCTTAAATTCAGCAAATCTATTTTTCATTAATGCCTCTCAGTCAAAGGCATTTTTAATTGATTTTAATTTGCTGTCTTTACATAGTTACAAGTGTTCCCTCGAGTATATCTCCCTCCCCCACTTATTCTCCTTGATACCCCCTTAGTCCCCTCCTCCTACCACCTTCCAGCTTCCCTCCATGATTTACTATCCTGCCCTCTATCTCCCTGCATTATATTTATATACTTTCACTAATGTCTTTTCTTTATTTGATCCCCTTCTCTCATCCCCTTTCCCTATGGACTCTTTAACCCCTTCTCTGCCTCTCTTTTGTTCCTCAGTTCACACTGTTCATTGGATTCCTCATATAACTGAGGTCATATGATATTTTTCTTTCTCTGCCTGGTTTATTTTGCTTAGCATAATAGACTTCAGGTCCATCCATGTTGTTGCAAAGGGTAAGATTTCCTTCTTTTTAACGGCCCCATAGTATCCCATTGTGTATATGTACCACTGCTTTTTAATCTATTCGTCCACTGATAAACACTTGGGCTATTTCTAGATCTTGGCTATTGTAAAAAATGCTGCAATAAACATGGGGGTGTATTTCTTCTTTTGAATCTGATTTGTTATTCTTAGAATATATCCAAGAAGTAAGATAGCTGGGCCAAAAGGCAATTCGATTTTTAATTTTTTTTTAATTAATTTTATTAGAAATGACTCCATACTGTTTTCCACAGTGGCTGCACCAGTCTGCATTCCCACCAGCAGTGCAGGAGGGTTCACTTTTATACACACCCTCGCCAGCACTTATTCTGTGTTGTTTTGTTGATGAGTGCCATTCTGACTGGTGTGAGGTGATATCTTATTGTGGTTTTAATTTGCATTTCTCTAATGATTAGTGATGTTGAACATATTTTTTATATGCCCATTGGCAATCTGTATGTCCTCTTTAGAGAAGTGTCTATTCAGCTCTTTTGCCCAATTTTTGATTGGATTGTTTACTTTCCTGGTGTTGAGTTTTACAAGTTATTTGTAGATTTTGGTTATTAAACCCTTATCAGACGTGGTGGCAAATATGTTCTCCCATTCTGTGGGTTGTCTTTTTATTTGTTCATGATGTCTTTAGCTGTACAAAAGCTTTTTAGTTTGATATAGTCCCATTTGTTCATTCTGTCCTTTATTTCCCCATGAAGTTAAATCAGCAAATATATTGCTGCTAGAGATGTTGGAGACCTTACTGCCTGTTTCCTTCCAAGACGATCATGGTTTCATGCCTTACATTCAAGTCTTTTATCCATTTTGAGTTTATTTCTGTGAATGGTGTAGCTTGGTGGCCTAGTTTCATTTTTTGCATGTATTTGTCCAAATTTCCCAGCACCATTTTTTTAAGAGACAGTCTTTAATCAATTGTATGATTTTGCCTCCTTTGTCAAATATCAATTGACCATAAAGGTGTAGGTTTATTTCTGGGTCCTCTGTTCTGTTCTGTTGATCTGTATACCTGTTCTTATACCAGTACCAAGCTGTTTTCAGTACAATGGCCTTGTAGTATAACTTGATATCAGGAAGTGTGATAACCCTCCGTTTCTTTTTCTTTTTCAAGATTGCTGAGGCTATTTGTGTTCTTTTTTGGCTCAATATAAATTTTTGGAATATGTGTTCTATATCTTTAAAGTATGACATTGGTAATTTAATAGGAATTGCATTGAATTTATACACTGCTTTGGGTTGTATAAACATTTTAATGATATTTATTCTTCCTATCCATGAACACAATATGTGCTTCCACTAGTTTGTATCTACCTTGATTTATTTTATCAATGTTTTATAAATTTCTGATAACAGGTCTTTAACCTCCTTGGTTAAATTTACTCCTAGGTACTTTATTTTTTTGGTTGCAATAGTGAAGAGGATTGTTTCCTTAATTTCTCTTTCTGACAGTTCATTGTTGGTGTATGTAAATGCTACTGATTTCTGAATATTAATTTTATATCCTGCCACTTTGCTGAATTTATTTATCGGGTCCAGTAGTTTTGTGACTGAGACTCTAGAGTTTTCTATATACAATATCAAGTCATCAGCAAATAATGAAAGTTTTACTTCTTCTTTTTCAATTTGGATGCCTTTTATTTCTTCTTCATGTCTGATTGCTGTGGCTAGGACTTCCAGAACTATGTTGAATAAGAGTGGTGAAAGGGGGCACCACTGCCTTGTTCCTGATCTTAAGGGGATTGCTTTTAATTTTTGCCTATTGATTATGATGTTGGCTGTGGGTTTGTCATATATGGCTTTTATCATGTTGAGGTATGTTCCCTGTATTCCCACTTTGCTGAGAGTTTTGATCACAAATGGGTGCTGGATTTTATCAAATGCTTTTTCTGCGTCTATTGGTATTATCATATGGTATTTATCTTTCCTTTTGTTTATGTGATGAATCACATTGATTGATTTGTGAATATTGTACCAGCCTTGCCACCCCAGAATAAATCCGACTTGATAATGATGTATGATGTTTTTTTCATGTATTGCTGGATCCGATTTGCTAGTATTTTGTTGAGAATTTTAGCATATAAATTCATCAGGGATATAGGCCTATAGTTTTCTTTCATTGTCTGGTTTTGGAATGAGGATTATGTTCATTTCATAAAAGGAGTTTCAAAGTTTTCCCTCCTCTTGAATTTTTTGAAATAGCTAGAGAAGGACAAGAGTTAGTTCTTCTTTGAATATTTGGCAAAGTTTGCCTGTGAAGCTATCTGGCCCAGGACTTTTGTTTTTTGGGAAATTTTTGATAACTGTTTCAATCATTTTTGGTAAAATCGGTCTGTTTAGGCTTTCTGATTCTTCCAGATTGATTTTTGAATGATTATATTTTTCAAGGAATTTATCCATTTCATCTAGGTTATCCCATTTTGAGGCATATAGTTCCTCATAGTATTTTCTTACCATCCTTTGAATTTCTGCTGTGTCAGTTGTTACTTCTCCTCTCTCATTCCTAATTTTACTTATTTGAGCCCTCTCTCTTTTTTTCTTGGTGAGTCTGGTTAAAGGTTCATCAATTTTTTTACCTTTTCAAAGAACCATCTCTTGGTTTCATTGATCTTCTCTAGTTTTTTTTTCTTTGCCTCTATGTCATTTATTTCCACTGTGATCTTTATTATTTCATTCCTTCTACTTCTGGGCTTTACTTGCTGTTATTTGTCTAGTTCTTTTAACTGCAGAGTTGTTAATTTGAGCTTTTTCTTGTTTCTTAAGGTATGCCTGTAATGCTATGAACTTCCCTCTCAGGACTGCAGTGTCCCATTAATTTTAAGTTGTTGTATGTTCATTTTCATTTGTTTCAAGGAAGTTTTTTATTTCTTCCTTGATCTCATTGTTAACCCATTCATTACTTAATAACATGCTATTTAGTTTCCAAGTGTTTGAATGTTTTACAGTTTTTCTACTATAGTTGATTTCTAGTTTCATGCCATTTTGATCAGAGAATACGCTTGATATGATTTCAATCTTCTTAAATTTATTGAGACTCATTTTGTGTCCTATTTTGTGGTATATCCTAGAGAATATACCATGAGCACTTGAAAAAAATGTATATTCTGCTGCTATGGAGTAAGAGGTTCTGAAGATATCTATTAAATCCAGTTGATCTAGTGTGTCATTTAAGGCTGCTGTTTCTTTGTTAATTTTCTTTCTGGAGGTTGTCTCCATTGATGTTAGTGGGGCATTAAAAACCCCTACTATTATATAGTGTTGTTGATGTCGCCCTTTTTGTCCATCAAAATCTATTTTATGTATTTAGGTGCTCCTATATTAGGTACTTATATATTTATAATAGTTATATCTTCCTGTTGTAATGCTCCTCTTATCATTATGTAGTGACCTTCTTTATCTCTTACTATAGCCTTTGTTTTAATGTTTATTTTGTCTGATACAAGTATTGCTACCCCAGCTTTTTTTTTCCTTTCCATTTGCATGAAATATTTTTTCCATCCCTTTCCTCTCGGTCTATGTGTATCTTTTCTTCTGAGGTGGGTTTCTCGTAGACAGCATAAGCATTTTCTTTTAACATACATCAACAGGTCGGTGGGCCTAGGGCTGTGATGTCGAACCTGTGACACGCGTGTCAGCACTGACACACGTAACCATTTTCAATGACACGCGGCCGCATGTGGCTGCATACCAGAGAGGTATCGGGCCGCACACAGAGAAGGACATTTCACCCTCAGCTCCTGCACGGTCAAGTGCAGTAGCCAAGGATAAAACATTTGCTGTAGTGTAGACACTCTGTGCTGTAGGCCAAAACAACAGAAATCCAGCACAGAGCATTTAGTTCTGAGACTTCCAGTTAGGCCATTTTTCTCTAAGTGACACACCACCAGAGTTATGCTCGGTTTTATGGTGAATTTTGACACACCAAGCTCAAAAGATTGCCCTTCAATGGCCTCGGGCAATAAAAATACATTACAAAATGTTTACTGAATAAATGAATCCCACATTATTCAAAAACTGGCACTTCTGATGGATGAAATGTAAAATATATCACATTTCATCATGTCACTATTTAGACTCCTTAAGACAAAGAATATCATCAGAAGCACATGTCAGGTGGTTATAAGAGATAGAGCAACGAGACCAAGGAGCAAGATGGCGACGGAGTAGGCGGACGTACCAACTTCCAACTCCCAGAACCAAAGTGGATTACAACTCAATTTTAAGAACCATCACCTGGATAAACCAACTTTGAACAAAACTAAGTGGACTCTTCAACCAAGGAACACAGAAGAAGCCACATTGAGACTGGTAGGAATAGCGAAAACGCAAAGAGGGCTGCCCAGCTCCCCGGAGCAAACGGCAGCCCGGAGAGACCCGTGTGGCGGGAGGAGATTTTGGCGGAGAGGGAGGGACCTGGGTCCCAGGAACCAAGCCCCAGCCTGCAGTCCCAGAGCCAAGAAGAGGCGTTTGGACAGTTTTGAGCTGTGAAACAAGTGAGGGAGCTCCCAGGCCTACAGTGTGGAGTATTAGGTCCCTTCCTACTCTGCTGAGGGTTGCTTAAGGTTTTGGGGCGGCAGGACGCTGAAAGGCGGTTCTGTCGGCGTGGGCAGAGGCCAAGGCGGTGGGAGATCCGTCTAGCCCAGAGGGTCGGAGGGTAAGCGCGAGAGCGGTCCGGAAGCTGCGGGCCCGCCTTTAATCCCACTTACGGGGACAAAGCGGGAGGCCAGGAACAGGCAGGCCCTGCGCAAGCCGGCCCTGACCGCGGGGACCGGGCTAGGACCAGGGACGGGCAGGGGCTCGTGGCTGAGCTGACGCTACCAGTCCGCCCCCCCCCCCCCGCCGCACGCCGGAGAAACCGCAGTTGGCCAGTATACGTGCGCGAGCGGGCTCCGAGCGCGGGAACGGGGTGGACCCCGAGACAGGCGAAGGCTCGCAGCTGAGCCCACGGCTGCTATCCCCATCTGGCCGGAGAACCCCGGATAGCGTTAATACGTGCACGAGCGGGCTCCGAACGCAGGGGCGGGGTAGAGTCCGGGACGAGCGGAAGTACGCAGCTCGGCGGAAGCCAGCAAACACGCCCGCCCCAATAAATCTTGGTTTCCGACCCTGCACAAAGGGCCCTGGCCTCGAGGGCGGGGCTAAAGCTCCTGACGGACAAAAGCTTACAGCTGAGAGCACGTCAAAAGCCCCGCCTAACCCGCGGAACTGTAGCGAGCAGGCTCCGACTGCTGGTTCTGGGCGGAAGTCCGGAAATAGGCTGGGTCCGCAGCTGAGGAAAGGTGCTCGCCTCTACCCTTGGTGCTAATCTTGTGGCTTCAGTGACAGCACCTCCCACGGAGGAGAGGCAGAAATCACAGCAAAAGCCACAGTGGGCCGGCGCTGGCAACGCTCATACCCAACCACCCTAGGCGCCGGCAGAGGGGGTGGGGGGCCTGCAGATAGACCACACCTAGAAAACACAAAGGCAACACCTACTGGACTCCAGTGGCCACAACTTGCTTATACACAGAAAAAATGGGCAGGCAGAGGAATGCAAACCAAATGAATCAAGAGAAATCCCCAGAGAAGGACCTGAATGAACCAGATATAACCAAATTACCAGAAGCAGAATTTAGAATAATGATAGTTAGGATGTTCAAAGAAATTAGAGCAACAATGGATAGTCATTATGAACACCTAAATAAAGAGATAACAAGTATAAAAAATGAAATTGAAATAATAAAAAAGAATCAGACAGAAATGACAAATACAGTATCAGAACTGAAGACCACAATGGAAGGAATTAAAAGCAGGATGAATCACGCTGAGGATCGAATAGGCGAGTTAGAGGACACAATAAACAAAGGCACAGAAGTAGAGAAGAAAAAGGAAAAGAGACTCAAAAAATATGAGGAAACTCTAAGGGAGCTCAGTGACAACATGAAGAGAAACAACATTTGCATCATAGGGGTGCCTGAAGAAGAGGAGAGAGGACAGGAAATGGAAACTTTGTTCAATCAAATCATAGCAGAAAACTTTCCTAAATTAAGGCTGGGAAACACTCCACACATTCAAGAAGCACACAGAACTCCATTAAGGAGAAACCCAAAAAAATCTACACCAAGACACATCATAGTTAAAATACCAAAGCTAATGGATAAAGAAAAAATTTTAAAAGCTGCTAGAGAAAAAAAGACTATCACCTACAAAGGAGCCCCCATAAGGATGACATCGGACTTCTCAACAGAAACACTTCAGGCCAGAAGGGAATGGCAAGAAATAATCAAAGTAATGCAGAACAAGAACCTACAACCAAGACTACTTTATCCAGCAAGGCTAACGTTTAAAATTGAAGGAGAAATAAAGAGCTTCCCAGAAAAAGAAAGCCTCAAGGAATTCATAAAAACCAAACCAATTCTGCAAGAGATACTAAGGGGCCTCTTGTGAACAGTTTAAAGGGAGGAAAGAATAGAGCAAAAGAAGAATACAGCTTTAAAGAATAAAATGGCAATAAACAACTACATATCAATAATAACCTTAAATGTAAATGGATTAAATTATCCAATCAAAAGACATAGGGTAGCTGCATGGATAAAGAAACAGGACCCATACATATGCTGTCTACAAGAGACACACCTTAAAATAAAAGATGTTCATAGACTGAAGGTAAAAGGATGGAAAAAAATATTTCATGCAAATGGAAATGAAAAAAAAGCAGGGGTAGCAATACTTATATCAGACAAAATGGACTTTAAAAAAAAGGCTGTAGTAAGAGATAAAAGAGGACACTACATAATGATAAAGGGAACAATTCAACAGGAAGATATAACTATTGTAAATATCTATGCACCAACTATAGGAGCCCCGACATACATAAAGCAGACTTTGATGGATATAAAGGGCGAGATTAACAGCAATACTATCATAGTAGGGGATTTCAATACCCCTCTAACAACACTGGATAGATCCTCAAGAAAGAAAATTAATAAAGAAACAGCAGACTTAAAGGAGACACTAGATCAACTTGATTTAATAGATATCTTCAGAACTTTTCACCCTAAAGCAGTAGAATATACATTCTTCTCAAGCGCTCATGGTACGTTTTCTAGGATAGACCACATGTTAGGACACAAAAATGGTCTCAATAAATTTAAGAAGATTGAAATCATATCAAGCATTTTCTCTGATCACAATGCCATGAAACTAGAAATTAACCACAAAAGAAAAACTGAAAAATACTCAAACACTTGGAAACTGAATAGCTTGTTATTAAATAATGAATGGATTAACAATGAGATCAAAGAAGAAATAAAAAAGTTTCTAGAAACAAATGAAAATGAGCATACATCAACTCAAAATGTATGGGACACAGCAAAAGCAGTTCTGAGAGGGAAGTTTATTGCACTACAGGCATATCATAAGAAGCTAGAAAAAGCTCAAATAAGCAACTTGACCCTGCATCTAAAAGAACTAGAAAAACAACAACAAATAAAACCCAAGACAAGTAGAAGAAAGGAAATAATAAAGGTCAGAGCAGAAATAAATGACATAGAGGCTAAGGAAACAATACAGAGGATCAATGAAACAAGAAGCTGGTTCTTTGAAAAGGTAAACAAGATTGATGAACCTTTAACTAGACTCACCAAGAAAAAAAGAGAGAGGACTCAAATAAATAAAATTAGAAAGGACAGTGGAGAAATAACAACTGACACAACAGAAATACAAAGCATTGTAAGAAAATACTATGAAGAACTATATGCCAAAAAATTAGACAATCTTGGTGAAATGGACAAATTTCTTGAATCATATAAACTTCCAAAAATCAATCTGGAAGAATCAGAACACCTAAACAGACCAATTACAGCAAATGAGATCGAAACAGTTATCAAAAAACTCCCAAAAAAGAAAAGTCCTGGGCCTGATGGATTCACAAGTGAATTCTATCAAAAATTCAAAGAAGAACTAACTCCTATTCTCCTGAAGCTATTTCAAAAAATTCAAGAGGAAGGAAGAATTCCAAACTCATTTTATGAGGCGAGTATAATTCTGATCCTAAAACCGGGCAAAGACAACACAAAGAAAGAAAATTATAGGCCTATATCCCTGATGAATTTAGACGCTAAAATTCTCAACAAAATATTAGCCAACCGGATCCAGCAATATATGAAAAAAATCATACACCACGATCAAGTGGGATTTATTCTGGAGAGGCAAGGCTGGTTCAATATTCGCAAATCAATCAATGTGATTCACCACATAAACAAAAGGAAGGACAAAAATCACATGATAATTTCAATAGATGCAGAAAAGGCATTTGATAAAATCCAGCACCCATTCATGCTCAAAACTCTCAGTAAAGTGGGAATGCAGGGATCATTCCTTAACATGATAAAGGCCATCTATGATAAACCGACAGCAAACATCATACTAAATGGACAAAGATTAAAAGCAATCCCCTTAAGATCAGGAACCAGGCAGGGTTGCCCACTTTCACCACTCTTATTCAACATAGTTCTGGAAGTCCTAGCTACAGCAATCAGACAAGAAGAAGAAATAAAAGGCATACAAATTGGAAAAGAAGAAGTAAAAGTGTCATTATTTGCAGATGATATGATATTGTATATTGAAAACCCTAAAGTCTCAGTCAAAAAACTACTGGACCTGATAAATGAATTCAGCAAGGTGGCAGGATATAAAATTAATACTCAGAAATCAGAGGCATTTCTATACACCAACAATGAAATATCAGCAAAAGAAATTAAGGAAACAATCCCCTTCACTATTGCAGCCAAAAAAATAAAGTACCTAGGAGTAAATTTAACCAAGGAGGTTAAGGACTTGTACTCAGAAAATTATAGAACATTGATAAAAGAAATCAAGGAAGATACAAACAAGTGGAAGCACATACCGTGCTCATGGCTAGGAAGAATAAACATCATTAAAATGTCTATATTACCCAAAGCAATTTATAAATTCAATGCAATACCAATTAAAATACCAATGACATACTTCAAAGATATAGAACACATATTCCAAAAATTTATATGGAACCAAAAAAGAACACGAATAGCCTCAGCAATCTTAAAAAGAAAAAATAAAGCAGGAGGTATCACTCTTCCTGATATCAAGGTTTACTACAAGGCCATTATACTCAAGACAGCCTGGTACTGGCATAAGAACAGGCACATAGATCAATGGAACAGAACAGAGAACCCAGAAATAAACCCACAGCTTTATGGACAACTGATATTTGACAAAGGAGGAAAGAACATACAATGGAGTAAAGACAGCCTCTTTAACAAATGGTGTTGGGAAAATTGGACATCTATCTGCAAAAAAATGAAACTAGACCATCAACTTACACCATTCACAAAAACAAACTCAAAATGGATAAAAGACTTAAATGTAAGCCGTGAAACCATAAACATCTTAGAAGAAAACATAGGCAGCAAGCTCTCCGACATCTGTAGCAGCGGTATATTTGCCGATTTATCTTCATAGGCAACTGAAATAAAAGGCAAGATAAACAAATGGGACTATATCAAACTAAAAAGTTTTTGCACAGCTAAAGACAATAGGAACAGAATAAAAAGACAAACCACACAATGGGAGAACATATTTGACAGCACATCTGATAAGAAGTTAATAACTAAAATTTATAAAGAACTTATAAAAAGCAACACCAGGAAGACAAACAACCCAATCAAAAAATGGGCAAAAGAAATGAATAGAAATTTCTCCAAAGAGGACATACAGATGGCCAATAGGCATATGAAAAAATGCTCAACATCACTAATCATTAGAGAAATGCAAATTAAAACCACAATGAGATATCACCTCACACCAGTCAGAATGGCACTTATCAGCAAAACAACACAGAATAAGTGCTGGCGAGGATGTGGAGAAAAGGGAACCCTTCTGCACTGCTGGTGGGAATGCAGACTGGTGCAGCCACTGTGGAAAACAGTTTGGAGATTCCTCAGAAAATTAAAAATCGAACTGCCTTTTGACCCAGCTATCCCACTTTTAGGAATATACCCTAAGAACACCATAGCACTGTTCGAAAAGAAGATATGCGCCCCCATGTTCGTGGCAGCATTGTTCACAATAGCGAAGATCTGGAAACAGCCCAAGTGTCCGTCAGAAGACGAGTGGATTAAAAAGCTATGGTACATATATACTATGGAATACTACTCAGCCATAAGAAACGATGACATCGGATCATTTATAACAAAATGGATGTACCTTGATAACATTATACGGAGTGAAATAAGTAAATCAGAAAAAAAGAAAAACTGAGAACAGCACGATTACATACATAGGTGGGATATGAAAGTGAGGGTATGAGACATGGACAAGAGAGTGGTGGTTATGGGATGGGGGGAGGGAGGGAAGAATGGGATAGGGAGGAGGGGAGAGACGCAGGGAAAACCAGATTGAAGGTGACAGAGGACAATTTGACTTTTGGTGATGGGTATGCAACACAATTGAATGATAAGATAACCTGGAGATGTTTTCATTGTACATATGTACCCTGATTTATTGATGTCACCCCATTAGAATTAATAATAATAAAATATATATAAAAAAAAAGAAAAAAAAAATATCATCAGTCATCTGTGTAATATCTTCCAACATAATAAGATTGATAATTCTGACCAAAACAGAAGCCACCATTATCACTATTCACATTGGTTTTGTCTTTAATTGAACTGACTGACAGTTTGACTAAAAGAGGCTCCAATCCATTCAGATGATTACATCAGTGTATCCACAGATAAAAACCGTCTGAGCCTTCCTTTGCAAGTTGGCACAAATATTTTTCAATATTTCTTTTAAAACAAGATGAGAAGCTGATTTTAGAAAACAAATCAATATTAAAGACTCTTATCTGGATGCTATTTTAGAGGACAGAAGGCAGAGAATATCTTTGTGGGCTGGAAATTTTAATACTCATCCAGCAAGTTGATTTATAATATAGTACTTTGATCACAAAACTGTTCTGAAGTTTAATATTTATAAATGTGTGTAATGCAAATTCTAATACTTATGATACAAATATGAAAATATTTGTATCAAGTATAGCACTAGCTATTTTCAATTCAATCCACAATTCACTAAGAATAAATAAGCACATACCAGTAGAATGGAGTTTACATATCAGGTAAATACAGTTATTTTCATAACACTAAATTTAGATACATTAAACAAAATTTAAACATTTCTTCATGAATTATTGTTATGCAAATCAATGGTCCAGTTTTTCAAACCTTGTTAGAAAACTGTAGAATCAATTTATTCTATACAGTACACTCTTAAATGCATAATAAGAGTGTACCATTTAGAATTTTCTCCATAGTAATGCCGGTGGCCAAAGCCAGGCAGATTCACCTTGGATTCGGGCAGACGGTAGAGAAACTGTGGAGCCAAAAAGCACTGGGCCATTACTGTTTAATAGATTCTCTCAACGGCAGACAAGCAAACAGGCAGGGGAAAACCTCTTCTCAGGCAAAGAAACAGCAAAAAATGGCCCCTCACAGTGGCAGGCAAACAATCTACAATCTGCCGTCCACAATCCCCCTTGAGCGCAAGCACCCATAGACTTATATAGGCCACTCACCGTGGCCCTTCCACATGCTCACACACTAATCAAGCAAAGTGCCTGCAGCCAGTAAACCAGTGAGCAAGCCTAACACAGCTGTTTTCCCAACACCCATACAGGCCTGAAATTCTGCATAATAATTCTATAAATGCATCTGTCATCATAGCTGGCATGAACTGACTGTTTAGTATGTTCAAAGCACTGTGTGTTCTACAGACGTTATTAATCCAGGTGATTAACCTTGCAAAATAGTTATTACCTTGCATAGATATTTATTACCCCCATTTTTCAGAAAAGGCCATTGTGATCATAAGTAAATTGCCCATTTTTTTATGTAGAAGCAAGCAGTAGAAAAAGTATTCAACCCAGGCTCAACCTCTTCACCATTCCCTTAAAGAGTTCATAGTGAGAGGTTAATTTAAAAATACTTGGTTTGGCAAAAGGAAAAAGAAAAAACCTTATATTAACCCCACTGTAAAGCAGTTTAAAAGATAAAGCATAGAAAGTCCATTAATTCTATGAGTTTTCAATCCCAATTTCTATCATTTAATTAATTGACTTTTGCATCTGATCCATAGTAACATAAAAATATCAAACTATTTATTTCACTCAATACTACCCTTCAATTATAAACGTGGCTGGGTCCCTTTAAAAAACATTCACTCAAGCCATTTTTCTTTTGATCTGTGCAACAACCACCCCTGGAACAAGAGGTATCACTATCCCTGTTAGATGAGACATTATTAGGTGACTGTGAGGATCCCAAAGCTATTTGAATGTGTATCTCCAATGCTTAGAACAGAGGTCAGCATACAGTATGTGTAAGACCATATCCTCTAAGTCTTCTACTAATAAGCCATTATTCTCTTTCCAGTCATGTTGTCACTCTTCTCATACGGCACAAAGCATGACTTAAGAGTACATTGGAATTGTGATCTATTCATTTTCATGGTAAGAAACTCATTTTAAAATGCAGCACGGTCACTGGAAAAAATAGGTAAAATTATTTTCATCAATAATATGGCTTATCAAAAGACTACAATATCTTCTAAGAGTGAGGCCAATACACTAATGATAAAGCATCACATTAACAGTTGTTTAGCTGCAGCTGTCATTTCTGTTAGAAGGTATTTTTGATGATGGGTTGTTATATTTTAGATTTTTTTATTGACCCACAGAGGAGAGATTAAAAAATTTCTCTCCGGCATGAGTACTCAACAGATGGAAGGAGATACCATTCTAAAAGTGCTGGGGTACAGCCCTGTTCAATAAAGGTTTATTTGGTCATTTCAAGTAAATCTAATTCAAAATGCTAAAATGAAGCCTGCATGCACAGATTCCTTCATTCTCATATGACCCTGTCCTTCTAACCACTATTTTTATATGAGTTGTTCATTTAATTTTTAGATTAATGTTTAAATTTAATTTTAAAAAGTGTATCTTTTCCTTATTACTTTTATAAGAATGCATACTGTAAAAACTTTAGAAAAGTAAAAAGAAAATAATAAAATAATCTGTCTTACCCAAATCATATATAATCACTATAAGGATTCTTGTTAATTTGCTTAGGTTTGTCTTAACGGGAAAGAGAAAAAGAAAATCAAGGTGTGGGGAAGCAGCTATGTTAGGATTGCTCGCAGGGTTACCAGCTGCAAGCACTGCTGATTAGTGCGCGAGCAGGTGGCAGAGGCAGAGGCACCTGTGCACAGTCTATATAAGGCTATTTATTGGTGCTTGCGCTCCAGAGATTGTGGACTGTGGGTGACGGATTGTCCGCTCACCACTGTGAGGGACCATTCTTTGCTGTTTGTTTGCCTGAGAAGTGGTTTTCCCTGATGGTTTGCTCATCTGCCGTTGAGAAAATCTATTAAAGGGTAATGGCCCAAAGCTTTCCAGCTCCACAGTTTCTCTACCGTCTGCCCAAATCTAATGTAGACCTGCCTGGCTTCAGCCACCAGTGTTACACAGGGTAATGACAAAGGGGGAAAGAAACAAACTTTAAAATCTTTGTCATAAGGTCCTATACACCAGCTCTTTGGGACCCAATTTGGCTCTAACTTTTACAGCAGTCAACAACACAAGATGAGAAAATGTTAGTTTCATACCTCACACTGTCAGTGAGATAAAAGGCACAGAAATGCCTCAGGAGAGGAACTATTCTTGGAGTTAAAATTTAATATAAACTTCTTCCCCAGGTTCCTCATAAAGTAGACTTGCACGTCAAAGGGAACCCTCATGTACTACTGGTGGGACTGTAAATCGGTGAAGCCACAGTGGAAAACAGTATAAAGTTTTCTAAAAAACATTAAAAATAAAACTACCATATGATCCAGCAATTCCACTTCTGGGTATTTATCTAAAGAAACACAAAACACTAATTTAAAAAGATATATAGCCTGACCAGACAGTGGTGCAGTGGATAGAGTGTGGGACTGGAACACAGAGGACCTAGGTTCAAAACCTCAAGGTCGGAGGCTTGAGCACAGGCTCACCAAGTTGAGCGCGGGGTCACTGGATTGAGCATGGGAACATAGACATGACTCCATGGTCGCTAGTTTGAGCCCAAGGTCACTGGCTTGAGCCCAAGGTCGCTGGCTTGAGCAAGGAGTCACTGGCTCTGCTGTAGCCACCCGGTCAAGGCACATATAAGAAAGCAATCAATGAACAACTAAAGAGCCACAATGAAGAATTGATGCTTCTCATCTCTCTCCCTATCTGTCCCTCTCTCTGTCTCTGTCACAAAAAACAAAAATAAGATTTATAAATTCCTATGTTCATTTCAGCATTATTTACAATAGCCAAGATATGGAAGCAATCTAAGTGTCCATCAATAAATGAATGGATAAAGATGATGTGATACACATATACAATGGAATATTACTCAGCCATAAAAAGAATGAAATCTTGCCATTTGTGACAACATGGATGGACCTAGAGGGTATTATGCTAAGTGAAATAAGACAGAGAAGGGAAAATAACCATTGATTTCAATTATATGTGGAATTTAAGGAACAAAATAAATGAACAAATGAAACAGAAATAGTCATAGATAAAAACAATTTGATGGCTGACAGCTAGAAGGAAGGAGATGAGTTGATAAGGTGAAGGGATTAAGTACAAATTGCCATTTATAAAAACAGCCATGGGGATGTAAAGTACAGCATAGGGAATATAGTCATTAATATTGTAATAACTATATATGGTACCAGATGGGTAGCAGACTTTTCGAGGAGATCATTTCATAAGTCATATAAATGCCTAATCACTGTTATACACCTGAAATTAATATAATGTTGAATGTCAACTGTAATTGAAAAATTTTTAAAAAAACTTTTTAACTGTATATTATTATGAACAATGTACTGAGGTACCTTAGACCTCAGTTTCATAAGATTATAATGTCTAACCAACCTAGAAATGGTTTAATGGCATCACCACAAGTGATTCTTCATTTCATTTTAACACACAACTTTTTATCTTAACTTGATTCAGAATGTACTTTAAAAGATTGGGGAGAATGAATAGTCTGCATGTCCTTCAACCAATTCTTCTGGAAAGTCATCTCTCTCATATGAGATACTGTTAAGTAGCAAGCATCAGCATGCCTGGAGTTTAGTTTTTCTTGTTGTTAGCTGAAGAGAGAACTACATGTCCTAACAAACAAAATGTGAGGAGCCTTACAAAGCTGAGCACCTAAATGCAAGGCATTCCCCCTCAGAGAGAGTACTACTGCAACACAAGGATTCTCTCCAAAACTCATTCTGAAGACTTCTCAAACCTTAAAATAAACTTATTAAAAATAAATCATAGTATTTAGCTTCATAATAATCTGAAAATAAAAGAATGAAGGAGTAATGACTGGGGAACAAGAAATTAAATTTTAATGAAACAAGACTGGCTATGTTCTGATAATCATTGAAGCTGAGTGATGAGTATATGAAGTCCAAAATTAAAAAGTAAAAGTAAAAATATAATGAAGTGCCCAAAGAGCCTAAATTGTACAGCAGTAGTCTTTATACTCTTTAAGGTAATTTATTTGTGAGGATACATGAATTTTAAAATAAATACACATGTGCCTGACCAGGCAGTGGTGTAGTGGATAGAGCGTCGCACTGGGATGCGGAAGACCCAGGTTCAAGATCCTGAGGTCGCCAGCTTGAGTGCGGGCTCATCTGGCTTGAGCAAAAGCTCACCAGCTTGAGTCCAAGGTCACTGCCTCGAGCAAGGGGTTGCTCGGTCTGCTGAAGGCCCACGGTCAAGGCACATGTGAGAAAGCAATCAATGAACAACTAAGGTGTCAAAACAAAAAACTGATGATTGATGCTTCTCATCTCTCTCTCCGTTCCTGTCTGTCTCTATTTATCCCTCTCTCTGACTCTCTCTCTGTCCATGTAAAAAATAATAATAAATAAAATACATATACATATGCATTTTAATTATAATTAAATATGTTCTTCCAAATACATATATTTTACATACATATATGAGTGTTTCTTTTAGATCAATTATAAGCTTAAAACATTTATCAAAATAATAAAGTTAGACTTAGAAAAACTTATAGTGATGGACAAAGACTTGACTGAAGATGGGGAGGGATAAACACACAATACAGAGTGAAGAGCCTGACCAGGCCATGGCGCAGCAGAGCATTGGACTGGGATGTGGAGGACCCAGGTTCGAGACCCTAAGGTTGCCAGCTTGAGCCTGGGCTCATCAGGTTTGAGCAAGTCTCACCAGCTTGAGCCCAAGGTCGCTGGCTCAAGTGAGGGGTCACTCAGCTGCTGTGGCCCCCTGTTCAGGGCATATGTGAGGAATCAATCAATGAACAACTAAGTAGCTGCAAAGAATAACTGATGTTTCTCATCTCTCTCCCTTCTTGTCTGTCTGTCCCTCTCTCTGACTCTGTCACAAACACACACACACACACACACACACACACACACACACACACACAGTGTAGAGATTTGTTGTAAAATTGGGCACCTGAAACCTATATAATTATGTTAACTAGTGTCACCCTGATAAATTCAATTAAAAAGAAAGGTTATAGGTATCCATCTTTATGGCAATAATTAATTAACAAGGTCAGTCTCCAGTGTGGGCCCCTCCTTATTTCAAGTAATAAGACTTGTCCATTTAGAAAAGAATATTTTCTTTGTGTTCTCTGAAATAGGCATCCAGATCATTCAAGACTATCATTAGATGATTAAGAAACAAACTTAAGGAAGAGGGGCCATTGTCTCTCAGATTTATGAATCCATCAGAAATGGTAAAGATGCTCTTTACGTATAGTTTGATGGTTAAGTACATAAATTACGAAGCCTTGATGCCTAAACTTAAATCCCAACTGCCACTGTCTAGGTAATCCCAGACAAGTCTCTCTGTGCCCCAGTTTCCTCACCTGTAAAACAAGGTTAAAAGTATTAACTACCTCTTGGATAAATAAATGGGTTTGTCTAAGTAGAACTTTTAAAATAGTAGTATAGTAATGACTGATAAGTGATAGCTATATTAGGGATAAAAATCATCATAATAATAACAATAATTGCTACTATTATTCCAACCTATCAAAAGCTGATTCCTACTATTTATGCCAGTGGTTCCCACCGAGCAGGTTCTAACAGAGTTTAAATGATCAAAGCTATACGCCAAATTAATAAGTTAGCTCACAAGTGATTCTTGTTCTTGGATTCAAAGGCCAACATGAGACTAATAAAACCTGAAAGCAATTTGATATTATTCCTGGTTAAAATAATGGTACAAGAATAGTAGCTAAATCCTGACCGGACCTAGTATAAATCATTAGCGTAAAATACCCAGACTTAGATATTTAAGTGAAAGTCAGTATGGCCAAAAGGCCAACAAATCAATAACTTGTAGAGAACTCATGATCACTTTTTCTTTTAAGACTGAGAGCCCAGCTATGAGCTAGAGCCCAGCGCGCCTTCATAGTACCTATGCCAAAGGATATGACCCGGAAGTGGGAGGACATGCACGGTTGCTTCCACAGTTATATAACTTGCTGCCTTATCTAATTTACTTCAGCAGGAGGGGTGTCGCACATGTGTGAATTCTTCTGCACTGTATAAAACTGGCCTTTGGAAATAAAGGCGTAGCAGCTTCTCTAACTTTCTCTCCTGCATGTCAACTCCTCATACATTCTTTTCCCTCAGCATTGCCACACTTCCCAATGGACCTCTTCACCCTGACAAAGACACTTCTGTTGTAAGCTGGGTCTTCCAGATAGCGATGTCACTTCCTAAACTGACTTTCAGGTGCACAACCACACTGGCTGTGTGAGATGGACCCCCATAAAATAAAAAAACGACACCATCAAGGGAGTCAGAGAGAATATTATTGGAGGGGAAAGGCTGGAAGGTCACTCCATACCATCAAGTATTGTAACCTGGCCTAATTTCCTGTAATGTGACCAAGCTTTCTGCCAGGGACTCTAGTCTTACATGTTCCATCACCTCAAGGAATTGAGTGGGGGGCGCATGGTCAGTAATCCTTATGGAAGTCTTTTGCATACCTAGAGTCCTCCTCTTAAAATGCCTGGATAAAAGATACATTTGATGATTGTAAACATCGATTTGCCAATAGAGAAAACAGATTCCACTGTGAAAATCCAAAATGAGATAAATGCAGGTCCCACCAACTTCTTAGTTCTTTGTAAAATCTTAACAGGAAAGATGAGGACTGTGGGGGAAACAGCTAGTAGGCTTGCTAGTGGGTTTATCAACTGCAAGCACTCTGCCTGATTGGTGTGTGGGCACACGGCAGCGCCACATGCCTGTGGTCTATGCATTGCTATGGGTGCTTTACGTTGGCCATGAGGTGCGGTTTCCCCTGCTCCCTTTCCCCTAAATGCGAAAAGCAGATTGTTCTGTTTACTAACTCTTTCCCTTTTGTTGTTTACTTGCTCGCCTGTCTTTGCAAGCCTCCAATAAATGGGTATGGTCCGATGCTTTTGGGCTCCACAGTTCCACTACTGTCTGCCCGAATTCAGTGAGAATCTGCCTGGCCTCAACCAGCAGCATTACAAGGACCATCCTTGTAAATAAGTAGCCTAGAAGCAGGACAGTTTCAAACATGGCTACAAAATCACTACTCTTCCACCTCCATGAATGACTGATATGGGGGTACCATCTCTCCTGGTTTAGTACCAAGGGCTGGGAGGAGCCCTCCCCAAGAGTGACTTGAAGAGGTTACACATATTTCTGGCTTAAAGCAGGCAACTACCCAAAATAAAGTGGTTATGTGTGGGAAACAGGCTGTAAGCTGGCAAGGTCCTTATAGCCTAGGGCTAGGTTTTAGGACTAAGCCTTTTCCACCCTTTTAATACTAAGATCTTTTCAACATCCTTCTAATACTAAGATCTTCTCAACCCTAAGTTTCTCCCCACACCCTTGACTGTTGCATGATGTGGGGTGGTGCACTCTTATGAGGAATCCCATTAAGACTCAGATAAGTGGCTTTGTACCAGAGACTTCCTTATTTGTATATTGGCTTAAAGATTTTAATTGTCTACGCTATATAATAAAGCAGACCAGGGGCCCTATCTCTCTGATCTTACCATCAGCATTGCAGAGGCCTCCGATCCCATCTTCCCATCCTCTTTTCTCGGTGAGTCTATTTTCTTAATTCCGTGCGGTTCTCCCTCAGGACCTGGAATTACTAGCCATGCTGGTTTGTGGCAGTTATGTACTTGGGAGATCACAGATTCCTCATCCAAAGAGTAGATGTGATGTTAAAAAAGCAACAGAGTTCCAGAAAACCAAACATGATATCCAACGAGCAGGTTTATGACGGGAGAAAAATCAACATATGAGTATCTACAAGACATTTAAGAATGTCTGAGAAGGCTTAGAACTGCGTGAGAAAATAAGTTATTAAGGAAAATAAAGATACAAACAGCAGGAAAGAAAATTTGAAACATATGAGGTATAACTCTGGGTTGTCAAGAGCTAAAATTATAAAATGGAAAAAATAAAAGAATTGGAAAAAGACTTTAAAATTTCAGAAAATAAGAAACATCAACAAACACATACATAGACAGATGTAAAATTTAACATCTGCCTTGTAGTATACAATAAATATTGAAGTATGAATAAAAATGATTTTCAAAAATAAGCATACTTTTAAATCATTTAAAAGCTGAACTATAACTTAAGAAATATAAAACACAGTAATTTGCATCCAAAAAAGTAAAACAAAATAATGAGCAAGAAACAAAGAAAAGGTACCCTGTTTCCCCATGCATATGACATTTCTCATGTATAAGACACACCTTAATTTTGGGGCCCAAAATTCAAAAAAAAAATATTACATAAAGTTATTGAACTCAAGTTTTATTCATCATAAAATTCATACAACTCCTCATCACTGTCAAAACTCCCATCCATTAGCTTGTCCTCATTTGTGTCTGATGACGAATCACTGTCTTCAACAATGAGCGCAAAAAAAGTGCAAAAAAGCGGGAAATGCAAGTAAAGAAACTACAACCACTGTACAGGATGCACACAGTTTTTAGATCCCAAATTTTTCGGGAAAACAGTGAGTCTTACACATGGGGAAGTACAGTAAACGTTTTAGACTGTAATATCACCGACTTACACAGAAGCAACAGCACTAGTGACTTATTAACTATTTTTAAAGTTTCTCACTAGAGGCAACTCTGCTGAAAGTTCTTTCCCTTTCAGCCCATTAGAGTTACTCAAATTCAGTTCACAAGCTAGTGGGAATCAAAACAAAACGAACTGTTGTGAAAACAGGTGTGAAACATGTATTTGAGGTTTGCATGCTTGTAGAATATTTTGCCTGGTTGGTGCATTGGCACGGACAGCGCCATGTGCCAGTCTATGGAAGCTGCAGGTGCTTGCCCTCCGGGTGGCAGACTGCACATTGCAGACTGCCTGCCTTTGCTATTGCTTGCAGGAGAATGGGTATTTCTGCCCAGCCTGTTCTGTTCGCTGGAGAGGGATAAAGGGTCTGAGATTCTGGAGAGTGATTCCAAGTTGTGGAACCGGAGACCAAGTCGAGGCTTGGAAGCCCTGATTTTGGCCCGGCCTGTTTGGCTGGGGAGTGCCGAGACTGGGGGCGTCCTGGATTGAGAGAAAGGGAAGCAGCCTGCCCAGCCTGTCTGCTCGTCCTCAGTTACGAGACTCTAATCAACAGAACGGCCCACCATTTTCTGGCTCCAGAGTTCCTTTACCGTCTGCCCGCATCCAACGAGAACCTGCTTGGCCACAGCCCCTGGCCCTACACCAACAAATACACAAAACAAACAGAGGGACTTCCAGCTAATATTGGTTGAATTTGTGTTTATTTTCTGACTTTTCCCCCAAAGACCTCATTCTTTCCTCCCCATCGCCACTGTATTTTATACGTCAGACATTTTCTTATTTCTATAATTATGTTCTTAAAAATCTAAGGGTACATTAGGCTGAGATTTGACAAGTAAAACACTGAAGTGTCTCCCACAATATTTCAACTAGTTATCTACTAACAACCACAAAAGACACCTTCCGTTCCAAAGACTCAATTCAATTCAACAAATATTTATTCAGGTCCTATCACAAAATATGTTCAGGAAGGAAAGCTTTCCCTGGCTTTACATCCTTGGCCCAGTTAGATGAGAGGAATAGAAATCCTAAGGAGATACTCCAATTCCAGGGTTTTGTTTGTTTGTTTCCTCAAATAACGTTCTTCCTAAGTACATCTTATCTCCCAAAACAATTCTAATTCACTTTTAAAAAGCAGTTATTTGAATAATACTTATGCATCAAAAGTAGACATGAGCACTTCCTAGAAAGCAAATAGCCCAGATACAGCTAAAGACATTATCTGCATGTAGACTGGCCACACAGTTTTCCTTCGAGGAACCAGTAAATAATGGGACAAATCATGTGTTTAAATCATCAATGCCAGGCACTATTCTAGATATTTGGGGTATAATAGTGAAAAAACTAGCAAAGATCACTGCCAGTAAGGTGTTCACAAGCTTATGGGATTAACTCGGTCTTATTTAGTCCACCCAATAAAAATGTTCCTGAACCTTGGTGTACAAATAAAAGTTGTCTCGATGAAAATATATCTTAAATTACCAAAGATAGCTCTGCCATGTTTAATAAGCAATGTTACTGCTTCTCTTGCACAGTAAGGACTCAGGGTGAAATGGACATGTCAAAGTAGACATTTATCCTTAAGAGTTTAAAAACATGTTTTTTTGTATTTCAGGTTTCTAAAAAACACTACAAAAAACTGAATAAAAACAAATTATCGTGAAATATTACTTTTAAGGAACTATTCTATGGAGTTTTCTTAAATATTTACAGGAATGTGTGCTTTTCAAACTCCTTTTTAAATGGTTAAAGTGAATTTGGATACAGAGAAAATATGAGGCTAGTTCCTATGAAAGAAAACCAGGAAAATGTGGAGTGTTAATCATTTTTAAAGGTTATATTTGTTCTCTGTGAATTTTCTAGATAGACTCTTTCATATGTCATCTACCCACTATTGGATTTAGTGTTAGCTGTAATATCTAATAGTTGCTTCTGCATCTAACTGCTTGTTGCACTTAATTTTTTTTCTTTAAATACAAAGAAACAAAAATCCTATACATTTGTACTTTGCAAATAGAAAAAAAGCAAAGAATCAATATAATTCTGAATAAAACAAAACTACAATCTAAGTCTAAGTCTTAGGAATATCAACAAATAATATTGAAAGAATATTCATCCTGGGAACAGAAAAATTCAAATCTAAATGCTATATATACGTATATGGAAAAAAATTGCCAAGGTATATCACAAAAAATGTTGTTAAAGAATGAAAGAATCTTAAATATCCAAGAGTATGGGACAAGTTAAAAGTATTGTAACAAATCCATGTAACAATTCTATTCAGACATTAGAAAGTGATATCCTGATAGTTCTTTTATTCATAGGGTAAGGCAGGGGGCAGGAACCTATGGCTTGCGAGCCAGATGTGGCTCTTTTGATGGCTGCATCTGGCTCGCAGACAAATCTTTAATAAAAAAATAATGTTAAAAATAAAAAACATTCTCATGTATTACAATCCATCCATTTCCTACTGCTCATGTTCAAGGTTGCGAGTGGCTGGAGCCAATCACAGCTGTCCTCCGGGACAACACCAAATTTTAATTGGATGATGCATAACATACACGGGATGTTGTGAGGTCAGGAAGTAAACTTCCCTTCTTTTAATTAAGTAGTCAGCTAGCTAATTGCAGAAACTCTTTTGATGAAGAAGATGGCTAAAAGAAAAAGAGATGAGGAGTATTGTACTTTTCAGCAGGAATGGACAGAAGAATTCACCTTTGTGGACAGAGCAGATTCTGCAGTGTGTCTAATATGCAATGATAAACTTGCATCGATGAAACAGTCAAATATAAAGCAGCACTTCGAAACATGCCATACTACATTTGCATCGAAATATTCAGCAGGGGACAGCAGGAAGAAAGCATGTCAAGAGCTACTGTGCAGAATTCAAGCTAGTCAGCAGCCACTCCATGTTTAGACCCAACAAGGTGACTAGAACAAGGTGGCTAGCTTTGCTGGTGCTTTAGCAATTGTGAGAAATGGAAAGCCATTCACAGATGGGGAGTATGCCAAAACATTCATGTTTGATGTTGCCAATGAACTTTTTGATGACTTTTCAGATAAAGACAAGATAATCAAACAAATAAGAGACATGCCTCTGTCGGCAAGAACTGTTCACGATCTACCATCATGATGGTAAATCAAACTGAGGCAATACAAGTGAAGAACATAAATGCAGCACCATTCTTTTCTCTTGCTTTGGATGAGTCAACAGATGTAAGCCATTTATCTCAGTTCAGCGTGATTGCAAGGTAGGCTGTTGGTAACACACTACGTGAGGAAAGTCTTCCTGTTTTGCCTATAAAAGAGAAAACAAGAGGGGAGGATTTATTCAAGTCTTTCACTGAGTTCATTAAAGAAAAAAATCTACCAATGGATAAACTTATTTTGGTGTGTACTGATGGTGTTCCTTGCATGGTGGTAAAAAACAGAGGATTCGTAGCGCTTCTTCGTGAACATGAAAAGAGACTCATCCTAAGTGTTCACTGTATCCTATATCAGGAGGTGCTTTGTGCTCAGATGTGTGGAGAGCAGCTTGGTGAGGTGATGTCTCTGGTCATTCAGGTGGTCAACTTTATTGTTGCCAAGCTTTAAATAATTGCCAGTTTAAAACACTGCTGGATGAAGTTGGGAATAATTATCCTGGTCTATTTCTGCACAGCGATGTGCATTGGTTGTCAAGAGGGAAGGTACTCAGCTGTTTCGCGGCTTGTCTGAGCGAAATTCGGACTTTTCTTAAAATGAAAAATGTCGAGCATCCTGAATTAGCTAACACTGAGTGGCTCCTGAAGTTCTGCTATCTTATGGACATAACTGAACATCTGAACCAGCTCAATGTGAAAATGCAAGGCGTTGGAAGTACAGTCTTATCTCTTCAACAAGCAGTGTTTGCATTTGAAAACAAGCTGGAACTCTTCATCACCGACATAGAAACAGGTCATTTACTACACTTTGAAAAACTGGGAGAGTTTAAAGATGCATGCACAGCAAGTGACCCTGCTCAACATCTTGATCTCCAGCAGCTAGCAGGCTTCACATCTAATCTCCTGTAGTTATGCAAAGCACGCTTTGGAGAATTTCATGAGCACACTCGTCTTTTTAAGTTCATCACCCATCCACACGAGTGTGCAGTGGACAGTGCCAACCTGAGTTATATCCCCAGTGTTTCCATCAGAGATTTTGAGCTACAAGCTGCTGACCTGAAGGCCTCAGACATGTGGGTGAATAAGTTCAAGTCACTGAATGAAGATTTGGAAAGACTTGCATGACAGCAAGCAGAGTTGGCAAGCAAGCGCAAGTGGGAAGAAATGAAAAAACTTCAACCTGCGGACTAACTGATTGTCAAAACTTGGAATGCGCTTCCCGTCACATACCACACACTGCAGCATGTGAATATTGCTGTACTGACAATGTTTGGTTCTACGTATGCAT
Source organism: Rhynchonycteris naso (assembly GCA_037038555.1). Classification (NCBI taxonomy): domain Eukaryota; kingdom Metazoa; phylum Chordata; class Mammalia; order Chiroptera; family Emballonuridae; genus Rhynchonycteris; species Rhynchonycteris naso. The sequence continues at coordinate 98,103,669 of CM072999.1, forward strand.
GTGAGCAGTCCTTCTCACATCTAAAGATCGTTAAGACCAACCTATGATCCCGTTTAATGGATGGAAGTCTCAACACCTGCACAAAGTTTAACCTCACCACGTATCAACCAGACTATATACAATCCATCAACAAAACCATGCAGCACCAGAAGTCGCCTTAATGGTAAGAAGTACTTTATTCATCATTAGTTAGCAACAGCATAACAACGTTATTAAAAGTATTTCAGAGACTTATTGTACTTTAAAAGTGTTGGTCTTACATAAAATGCACACATTTACTTGTATTTTTTGTTAAACATATTATATGGCTCTCACAGAATTACATTTTAAAATATGTGGCGTTCATGGCTCTCTAAGCCAAGAAGGTTCCCGACCCCTGGGGTAAGGTATCAAGTTAGATGAAGGATTTTATGAACTGTGATTAGATGTCCAAGCAAAAGCCCTTAGAGACCACCAACACTCAATCACGTACTTAGTGTCTCTAAAAATTAAGTAGCCATTAGCGAAAGACTATGAAAATGCAGCATCCCATTAGGTTCAAATATCTTCAGAGTAGATAGAAAAGGGATTAACCTATTTTAACAACTAAACAAATTCAAAATCCAATCAAATGACTGACCTGGGTAGGAATTTGAGACTTTTCCACACATAAAAGTAACATATAAATTAAATCCAGGGAAGTGAGATACATGATAACTCTGTTTCTAGAAGTGATGGAATCAGTCACACAAGTAAGAATCCATGGAATTGATCTACATTGTTAAGAGAATCCAATTTTGTCCCATAAAAGCACTGGGGTTTACGCAAACTGAACCAAGCCAAGACAAAGGCAAAATTTACATAGGAGGGAATTCCACAAAATTATATGGGATCACATAATTATTTCATGGGTGTAAAAACATTCTTCAAACATAGGACTATATTAAATTCACTACAGAAAGTGTAAGAGAAAGTCATAATAGTAATACTTTTGTGCATACTATATAAAGATAATTAAGCAATTCATTTTGGCTTATGTGTATGACATTGGAACATTTAAGAGCTTAAACTTCACCATATTTACATACTTATGTTTCATTTATTAGATGTATAAGAATTACATAATAACATATAAAGGTTTAGCAAGCAGATGATTGCATTTAAAGGAAATCAAATACATTAAATTTAGAAATGTAACTTAAAATATTTGAATGTATCTAATTATTTTTGTTTGTAAAGGATACTATGCCCTGGCCAAACAGTTTCGTTGGTTGGAGCATCATCCAGAAGCACAGAAGTTGCGGCTTTGATTCCCAGCCAGGGCACATATAGGAACAGATCAATGTTCCTGTCTCTCTCTCTCTCTCCCTTTCTCTCTCTTGATAAAATCAAATAATTTTTTTTTTAAAACAATGATACAATAATTCTTCAAATGTTCTTAAATTAATTTTATAATCTGCTAGACTTAAAAAATAAAAATATTTAGGCCCTGTCCAGTTGGCTCAGCAGTAGAGTGTCAGCCCGGTGTGAGGAAGTCCCAGGTTTAATTCCCAGCCAGGGCACACAGGAGAAGCGCCCATCTGCTTCTCCACCCTTCCCCCTCTTTTTTCTCTTTCTCTCTTTCTTCCCCCCTCCTGCAGCCAAGACTCCATGAGAGCAATGTTGACCCGGGCACTGAGAACGGCTCCTTGGCCTCCGCCTCAGGCACTAGAATGGTTCACGTCACATCATGAGCAAGGGCACAGATGGGCCGAGCATCACCCCCTGGTGGGCATGCTGGGTGGATCACAGTCGGGTGCATGTGAGAGTCTGTCTGTGTCTGTCTGCCTCCCCTCCCCACCCCCTACTCCTGGTTCTCACTTTGGAAAAATAAAAATATTTATAAGTTGCACTTATATATTAAAACTAATACAGAACTTGTAACTTTAATAACTTGAACATTAAATTCTAAAAGCAAAGTAAATATCTGAAAAGTCTTGTCTTCACACAAAAATTACCCCAACAGCACTGAACATTTTATATTTAAAAACTGAAATAGAAAGACAAAGTATCAAATGAAAAAAAAAGCAAAAGCAAATAAAACAATACACAGGCTATGATGAACATATTCATTCACTTACAGAAAAAAAAAATAGCCTGAGAATATATTCACCAAAATGTTAACAGTGCTTATCCTGACAGGTATGATCCACTTGAAGTCTTGTCTAGTTTTCTTACCTTTTCTGCAGTGAATGTCCCATAATAGTTTCCTATTACTGCTGTAACTAACTACCACAAACTTAGTAGCTTTAAAAAACATAAATTTACCCTTTTACAGTTCTGGAGATCAGAAGTCTACAATCAATTTCACTGGACTAAAGTCAAGATGTGGTTCTTTCTCCCAACTAAAGGAGAATCGTTTTTCTTGCCTTTTTCAGCTTCCGGCTGTGATTCCTGCTTAGTCCGTGACCCATGCCTCGCATCACTGCAAGCTCTGGTTTCTGTTGCCACATCTCTGCTTACTACAAAGCTCTAACTCCTCCTGTGTTTCTCTTACAAGAACCCCAGCATTTCTTGGCTCTTGGCCCATTTCCTCTATCTTCAAAGTCAATAACAGGACTTCTTTATTTCTCTCTCCTTTTCTTTCCTTTTTTTTTCTTTTTTTGCTAACCATGTTATATTCTCTCCAAGCAGAGAAAACACAATCAAGTACAACCTGAAACTATGATAAGGTAATCCTCATTCTGCATACACCTCTGTATTTTGCCTCTGTGGTGGTTGGGAAGGATGCTGAGGTTTCAAGGCTGCCCCTTCTGTTTACCTTTGCCAATTGATAAAGGTACAGTAGTATGAACTATAAGAATAAGTAAAATTATCCGCTGCTGATACAAAAAAGTACATACCTATCATAATTGATTGGTTGGGAAATAATACAGCTAAAGTTACTTTAAATATTACATTTAAAGTGAGATATTATGAAGTCAATTCTAAATGTTGGTTATCTTTTCATCTTTGTTATGCAGAAACTTTTGGTCAAAGAAAATAAAATTCTAAACAAGTAAGGTTTTAATTTATTTTTGTTTTTGACTTAAGACTCCACTTAGAAAAGTTACTCAAAGTGACATGGTTAATATAAAGTGGGTAAACGTAGGTTTACAGCTGTCAGTGCATGAAACAGAGTTTATTCTTGTATTATTTATTAGCTTTTATATTACTTTCCACGTTTTGCTTTTACCTTTAAATGTACAAGGATTATCAACCAAAATATAATATCTGTCCTAAAATTTTTATTTGTTTGATTTTGTTTTTTAACTTAAAACTTCAAAATTTTTATCATTGAATACCCAATTAAAAGAATTCCAGAATGACAGGTATAAAATGGAACTCTCTAGACAAGTGGGTAGGTATATGGTTACTCTATTTAGTGTATTATCAGCTCAACTCCACTCTATTAGTCCCTCCTCTTTATGTTCTCTTTTGCTCCCCAATCTTCCCCAAAAATTGAATAAAAGCAAATACCATGCAAGATTTAGTATTTTATTCTTTGAAAGTCTATGCAACCTATTGGATCTAATTAAATATTCTATAAGTCTACAGTCCAAGTGACAACTCATTCAACATTAGGAGATGAAATTAACCATCCATTGCAGTGAAGAGCATAGAGCCTTCCTGTGTAGGAGTAATTCAGAAGTTAATAAATCATTTCTCAGCACTGGTCAATTTGTAAAGAAGAGCTAGAGATGAGTGATCCACCTTATTACTCTTCGAACAAATGATGTCCCGTGTCCAACTAATTAAAGATGGGTTATCTCAAGATAAGGCTTACAAAACATAGTAGTTGACCAGTAAATTCAGACTTCCAGTGCAGCTGGATAGGTCTGCTGCCTTTTTCTTAGTCAAGAGACAACCAGTGAGTCCTGTCAAAAGTGAATTCACTATGTAAGCTGTGAACTATTAGAGCTGCAAAAGTTCCAAATATAGAGGTACTTTCTAGCCATTAAGAATAAAAAATTACTATATGCTTTCTAATAGTCATTTGGTTTAGGACCCTTTAGAATTGAACTGAATTATAGATATACTTTATATCAAATCGTGTCTACCTATGCATATAACTATATTTTTATAAAGCCTAACGAAGTAAAATTCCTTGACAATGGAAGCATTGGCCTTTGCCCTGTACACAGTCACCACAAAGGAATGCAAAGCACTTTATAATTCGGATTGGCTGGCACTAGGGAAGTAGGAAGAAAGCCTTTTAATGTCCTGTGATTGATCATACACACAAGTGGGTATAAATTTACCTTAGGATGAATTCATTCATAATTAACCACAAATACATCAAATTTAGAAAAATAGAAAACATATATGCAAAGCATGATCATTAGCATATTGGTAATACAAATACTTCCGAAATGAACGGCATTTTTCTTAAGGACCCTTAGATATTTTCTCAGAATCAATGTACTATTTAAGAAGAAATGTTCATTGATTTACATTGATAACTAAAATTCTCTACACACACTAGTCTTCAGCCACACTGAAGAACCATTGCCTTACCATAATCACTTCCAAAACACCTCTGTGTCCATCTCTTATGGGAAGTTAAGTGTTGTGAACCAACCTAGGCCAATTTAGTCACACTAAGTAATTAACTTCTTTGGATAAATAACTGAGGTGTCTGGAAATGTAAAGGTTGACTATTTCCACATCTTTTTACCAGAGTCCAATGAAAGCAAATTTCAAATTAAATCTTGTTACACAAATATTTTTCTTAAATTAACAAATAGACACATTACAGTTAATATGACTCCTAAGGATGAGGCATGTCTCTAAAATACGTTAGGCCATCGTGCATCTCTAATGGCACTAATATCCTTAATGAGAGTCCATTACTAACATTTCTTCCATAAATCAATACCTAGAGTGGGTATCTTGTCACTGCTAAGAAAAAAAAAAAAGGAAGGCCCTTGTAGTGGAAGCTCCGAAGTAACTAGAATTCTAGCTGACCACTAAGTGGAATGTGAATTCCAGATGAGGGAAGTCTTCTAGACTAAGAAATAATTCAAACTAACATAAAAATAGTATCATACTGTCAAAGCTAAAATGTTTTTAGGTAAATTTCAGCCAACATAATAGGAAATTTGACATTTGCCCCTCCCCTACGATTTGATAATTCCTAACTCTCTGCACAGATTTAGGGCCATTCCAATCCTAGCAAAATGACTGAAGTACTGGGAGGTTTGCTTTTTACTTAGCAGCTATGTGATTTGGGATAAATGATTGAACTTCTCTAGCCCTTAGTTTCCTCATCCCTAAGCTGGAGAAAAATGACTGCCACAAACGGTGACTGAGAAAATCAGATGACAAAGTAGAAGATACAGACAGACACACAGAATAAAGGACACCAGGAAGGTTGTTTTTTTCTTGGAGGCCCCATTCTGTAGGTCATTATTATCAAGAGGTCCTAAACCTTGTGGATCACAACCTAGTCTTTCCAGTACAAGCTCTTCCTAAAACCCTCACAGTCCAATCTTTGAACCTCTCATCTGCAACATTCTGCAAACTTCCTAACAGAGCTACTCTGGTAAAAGCCAACTCCTCAATCTGTCCCCACTGCTATTCATGAATTAGCTAGTAGGGCCATTCCTGCTAGCTCAGTCACTGGAGGTCAGAGCTGCGCTGTCGCTTTTTTTCTGCTGTCAGGTGCCACTGGTCTCACAATCCTACAGGTCTTGCCCACGCTAGCTTGCTAGGGTCTATTCACCACCACTAACTCAATGCCCTCACCAAAGGTGACCTGCTACCTTTCTTGCCCACACCATTTCCCCAACTATTTCCTGCTTTGGACAATGGTGAAAGCTATAGCTGTTTGCTCCAGACCACTGCTTGTAGTCAAGTGGCCTTGACCTCTATCTAGTGTTACTGTTCTGAGGGACTACCTGGCTTAATCAATCTCTAAATAATTACAACTCTGTTAGTTACACATATTCTTAGTTGCAACTTTCCATGTTAGAGATACAGACCAAAACTTTTCATGATATTGAGTGCAAAGATATTAAGGACGGTTCACAATGGAAACTACACCTCATTTTTCTGTAAACTGAGAAATATTCTTCTGTCCCACCCTAATAATCTGTTTCCTTTGTAAATAAATCACCGTTAGGTGTCTCCAAATTCCTCTTATTTCTTATGCCAGGTGTCCTGAAGCCCTTAGTATGTCCCGTCCTAAAGGCTGGCTTTGAACCTCCAGCACTATGAGAATGATGTAGCCACTTGGAAGTATTATAAAAACTCCTGGTCCAGCCTGACCAGGAAGTGGCACAGTGAATAGAAAATTGGACTGGGACGTGGAGGACCCAGGTTTGAAACCCCAAGGTCGCCAGCTTGAGCATGATCTCATCTGGTTTGAGCACAACTCACCAGCTTCAGCCCAAGGTCGCTGGCTTGAGCAAGGGGTCACTCAGTCTGCTGTACCCCACACCTTTGGTCAAGGCACATATGAGAAAGCAATCGATGAACAATTAAGGTGTTGCAATGGAGAATTGATGCTTCTCATCTCTCTCCCTTATTGTCTGTCTGTCCCTATCTGTCCCTCTCTCTGTCCCGGTCAACAAAAACAAAAAACAAACTCCTAGTCCCTCCCAAGAGGCCCTACCAGACCACAAGACCAAAGCTGAGGAGTTAAAAGAGGGGAAAAAATGTTCATGTTTAATCAATTAAAAGGTTCAGACAGTGTCATGCATAAACTATTTAACCAGTAATAGGTGGCTTAATTCAACCAATTGAGTTTTCTGAAATTTAATTCAAGTTCCTGAACCAGAGAGAACTGAATCCCTGGTCTTTCCCTATCTATAGTTATCCATTTAAAACAAAGTGAAAGTTCCATAACCATCCAGGATTTACTCTATTATTAGTGTGACTGATTTAGACAAATTAGGAAAAGTTTTAAATTTTTGGTATGTCTAACACTGATAGTTTAAAATCTTAATACTTTAATGGTTTAATCCTTATTAATGATTAATGAGATATTTTGCTTAAAAAGTCTCAATTTGCATCAACATAAACCTAGCTGATTAAATTTCAAGCAAAATATTTAACTTAAATAATTTGCAAAAATTACATAAAAAGCAAACTAATGGTATTTGGATTTCATATTTGAATAAATTGCTGTTTTATTTGATGTGCAAGTATCTTTTTGTCTGTGACATATCTTACCAAATCAGATTTTGATTATATGCAGATTTTTTCATCTCATTGTTTTTGAGAAAGGAAATAGACTCAGATAATTATTTCACATGTGTAATAACACTTTTTAATTAACAATCTATTATTTCTGTGACCAACACTGTAGTTGACCTTTGAACAACATAGGTTTGAACTCCCTGGCTCAACGTATACACAGGTTTGGTTTTTTTTTGAAGATATTATAAATGTATTTTCTCTTCTTTCTGATATTCTTAATATTATTTATTTTCTCTAACTTGCTTTATTATAAGAATACAGTATATGAGCCTAACCTGATGGTGGCGCAGTGGATAGAGTATCGGACTAGGACACAGAAGACCCAGGTTCAAAACCCCGAGGTCACCGGCTTGAGCGTGGGGTCGCTGGTTGGAGCATGGTGTCATAGACATGACCCCATGGTTGCTGGCTTGAACCCAAAGGTTACTGGCTTAAGCCCAATGTTGCTGGCTTGAGCAAGGGGGTCACTCGCTCTGCTGTAGCCCTCTGGTCAAGGAACATATGAGAAAGCAATCAATGAACAACTGAGGTGGTGCAAAGAAGAATTGATGTTTCTCATCTCTCTCCCTTCCTGCCTGTCTGTCCCTATCTGTTCCTCTCTCTGTCTGTCTCTCTCTGTCACAAAACAAAAAACAAAATACCGTATATGATACATATACCATACAAAATATGTGTTAACTGTTTATGTTATCAGTAAGTTTTCCAGTCAACAGTATGCTATTAGTAGTTAAGTTTGGGGGTAGTCAAAAGTTATACACAGATTTTAAACAATGTATGGGGATTAAGGGGTGAGGGGTGGAAATGGTACCCCTAACACCCAAATTTTTCCAGTCAACCGTATACTGAAGCAAGTTACAACTGTGTTATGGTATAGCATTTCCTATGTTTGCCACTGTCCCTCCAACAATCTGAACCAACAAAAGGCACATATAAAAAGTTTTCTATTTTATAAAAATAGTTAAATAAATAAATATCTTGCTAATAGTTAAGTAACAAGACAATTACTATATTATACCATAGTCTACAGAGCATTAGATTACCAATAACACCAATTATTATGCAGATTCATACCTTTGATCATACTTTATCACACTCATATTTTTCATTCATTTTGATATGTGTCTTTTAAAAAAGCAGCTGCAAACAGGGAGAAGGCATTCAGAAATTCTTGAAATTGTGTCTAAATCCAAGCAGTAAATTCAACAAATTCCTCATCAATCGGTAGTTTAGTCAGAAAAGAAGCCAATGAACAAGTAAAGGATACTTCCTTTTATTTTCCTTTTTACCAAAACAAGTTGGACAAAATTCCTGCATGTTTGCATATTTAGAAATCTAATCTTCATATTTGCAAACATTGCTAAGCTGCTACATCAACTGTCTAGCTTTAGACAAATAAAACCTTTTTGCAACTTTGGAAGAAACTTCTATGCAGGAAACTGTAAATCTGGATAGGCATGACTATGTCTCAATATATGGTACTTTAATACCAATTCTTATCATTATATAGCTATCTGAAAGATATGATATTCCATAATGGCCATAGTCACCATGTAATCCAAGCTTTTCTTTAATTATCTGTATTCTGTGTAATACTAGAGAGACAGTATAATGTGGGTTTCTCTGATGCCAAGTAACTTCAAATGCTGCTGTCATTATTAGTTGTTAATGGTACAAAAATATTTGGTTGACAGTATCAGAAGAATTCCTGAAATTTCACATATTCTTATAGATGGAAAAGAATTTTAAATATATGTGAAAAAGATAATCTTTTGTATCTAAATTCTATCAATAGAAAAATAAAAATTGATGCATATTTTTGTTTGTGTTGTTCTAACATAATCCAACATTAAGAAAAAACTTAAGAAATAGAAATTCATTTTTAAACCTCTCTAGCATAATGTTGGAGAAATTAAAAGGTGAGCATTATCTTTAAAAAAAAAAATCACTAAACTAAGGTGCCGCAACTATGAGTTGATGCTTCTGGTCTCTCTCCCTTCCTGTCTGTCAGTCTCTCTAAAAATAAATAAATAGTAAACAAATAAATAAATACAAACATCCCATATTTTTACTTGTTTTCCATTTGGGCTTAGATCTTCCAGATGAACCAAAGTGACTGTCAGAGCTCAGAGATCAAACAGATTAGTTAACCCCAACACACAGAAACAAAGTAAACAACAACTATAAAAATAAAACAGAACTCTCCTGTTATAGTCAACTCCTACGGAACCACATTTTACCCACTTCGAATTCAATCCGAATCCAGTTACACTATCTTAATTAGACTAGTTTCTTGGTATAGTCTGAGAGCCTATTCAATGTTTACAGTATAATACACACACGCACACGTTTCATGTAATTACCTATTCCATCTTCTTTAAAAGATGGATGAATAATAACTGGTTGTGGCTATCTAAAGGTTTTGTAAATGGGACATGGGCTTCTATCAAAGGTAAATGATAGTTGGTGAGAGGATATGGAAAAGACTTTTGATAGGCTTAGCCAAACTGCAAACCCAATTGTTCCCCAGTAAAATTGTCTCGCATCCCAATATAACACTTCTGTATGTGTATAATCATCTATGTCATATTAGCTATTCATCAGTCATAACTATTTAGCAAACAACATCATAGATGCTAGCACAACAGCAAAATGATCTCTCCTAAGTCATTTCCAAATGCCTTCTTCTTCATAGCAAAGGCTGATTTGCAAAGGAACTTTTGCCTTCTGTCTTGAGAACTAGATTTGAGAATCATTATGTTAACAAATGTTATACCATTAGCTATTTTATTTCTTTATATTATCAAATGAAATATCATTGAAATTACTTGCAATTGGAAAGGAATTAAATCAACTTCTTGATAAAAATAATACAAAGAAGTGAAGATATACTTTTATCAGCATATGTGTTTTTCACTTAGTAATAATCATATTACTTCTTAAGGAATTCTGAAAGGTTGAGATTTGAAAGGAAGTTTTAAAATGTACCTACTACTAAGATCTGCTCTATTACAGAGGGCAGAGAAAAGACAGTGTCACCTGAGTCTTACAGAAACGTTGCTTTGTAATACTACAATTTTAATATATATTGAGATAAGAATAAGATTAGAAAGTACACATTTCTTCTGTTACCAAGACAATGTAATAGTCTGGAATACGTCAGAATACCAATAATCCTATTTGTTATGCACCTATTTACCAGGTAGCATATTAAATCCTTTACACTTATTATCTTTCATCTTCAAGGTAATCTTAGAGAAGTCACAATCATACATTCATAAGTTTACAAATATATTTGTACTATGTAGTAAGGTCATTAAAAGTGATTGATGCACCTGACCAGGAGGTGGAGCAGTGGATAGAGTGTCAGACTGGGATGCGGAAGACCCAGGTTCGAGACTCCGAGGTCGCCAGCTTGAGTGCGGGCTCATCAGACTTGAGCAAAAAGCTCATCAGCTTAGACCCAAGGTCGCTGGCTCGAGCAAGGGATTGCTCAGTCTGCTGAAGGCCCGCGGTCAAGGCACATATGAGAAAGCAATCAATGCACAACTAAGGAGCCACAAAGAAAAACTAATGATTGATGCTTCTCATCTCTTTCCGTTCCTATCTATCCCTCTCTCTGACTCTCTCTCTCTGTCCCTGTATAAACAATAAATAATAAAAAATGATTGATGCATAAATTGATGAAGATATACATACAATCATTTTTCAAAAAAATAATAATTAGAAAAATAAAGTTTTAAAACAGTTATGATAGCTATCTGCTGATACCAAATAACAGTCATCAAGTACAGGGCAAGCTTTCAAACTTTATTAATAATCTCCAGCCCTAAACCTATCCTTTGCTACTATATAGCCACACACTCTAGCTCTCACAAAAAATTATTTTAAATGTATTTCACTCCTGGCCTGACCAGGCGGTGGCACAGTAGATAGAGTGTCGTACGGGGATGTGGAAGACCCAGGTTTGAGACCCCGAGCTCGCCAGCTTGAGCGCAGGGCCCATCTGGCTTGAGCAAAAGCTCATCAGCTTGGACCCAAGGTCACTGGCTCCAGCAAGGGGTTGCTCAGTCTGCTGAAGACCCACGGTCAAGGCACTTGTGAAAAAGCAATCAATGAACAACTAAGGTGTCGCAATGGCAAAGAAAAACACCTCTCTCCATTCCTGTCTGTCTGTCCCTATCTATCCCTCTCTCTCTAACTCTCTCTGTCCCTGTAATATATAAAGGCCCAAATTAAGTCATATATATATCAAAATAGCCAATAGTACAATTCTTCCTAGCCCAAAGACTGGAAGGCTAAATGCCTTTAACTTCACGGGCTCAAAGGCTATTCTACTTATGAAAACGACTTAGTATACAACTCTAAGAAAATGTTTTCAGCCCTTTGTATTGATAGGAAAATATAAAGCATAGTGTCTCTTTTGGATTATGAGATATAAAATGAGGCCCTACATTTTGCAGCTTATAATACAAAATATAAAACAATACTGCAGCATCTGGCAGCTAGGCATGAATACTTAAGCTTCTAAAAATATGTAATGTACTACATATATATGCATTACATATCCATATGTTATACATAAAATCTAGGCATTACATATAAATCAAAATATAATCCTATTATACAACTAAACTTGAAAATAAAGTATTAAATGTACAATATTAAAGTTACATTACTTAAGAATCACTTAATAAAATAACAAATACTATACTTCATCGTTAAAGCAGAAATCGATACAAACAGCAATGACAAATGTAAAATTTGAATAAAAATATACACCTAAGACCCAAACACCATCAATAGTTCAAAAGGACTTCACTGTCCCACATATGTTGGGTGAGTCAAGCAGCTAATTACGTCCAGCTTTTTCAATCTATGTCAAGTTGTTAAAATTAACAATAAAGACAAAAATGATACTACAACTGTTAAGAAAACAATTTACATTCAAGAAAGTGAAAAAACTATGAGCAGAGTAAAGCTGCTCTCAATCCAAGTCACTAAGCTTTGTCATTCCTTTATGAGCTATCATCTATAAAATCTCACTCTTTAGTTTCTTTGGCCAGATATAGGACTGTGCAAAGGGAAACTATATGCCAGGAGCCATACAAATGTTATTATTCCATTTAAGTAAATTCAAAAATATAAATAAGTTGCCTTTCTATTAACTGCATCCACCATTCTTAAAATTAATACTACTTACTTTTTAAAAGTATGTGTGGAGTGTGTATGTATAGAGATAGATGGTATACTCTGAAATCAAACTAATTTCTCCTTTGGACTACTGTTCCTTTCTTCAAAACAATTACTTAGTCTATATACTCAAGGTTCCTTTGATAGTAGAAAGTAACAGTGTTTCAAAGCGAAGTCAATTACTATTATTTTTTTATAAGAACAATAATCAAGTACACTTTGAATGCAGGTCTTTATATCCAACCAGCCTTAAAGGCTGCATACTTGAAAAATAACAAAATAAGCATAATATAAATATAACCTGGGGCAAATATTTCCTAATGACTTAGTTACATCCCCTATATTCATACACTGTCACATACAAAAAGCAAGGCTAGCTTTTTCATCTAAACTTCAAGATGCGTGAAATAATTACTTTTTATATAATTTAGTACATACTTAGTGTACAGTGTACTTTTAAATTAAAGTAGGAATATATTTTTGAATTCCAATCAAAATTTTTCAAGTACAATCACGTCTGCCACTTTTCAAATATAATTAAAGAAAAACTATACTCTAAATTCTAAATAATAACAATAAAAACTTTAAAATGTTTCCCAAGGACAGGATCTCTCTTATACTACCTCATACAATTCAGTTGCTCATCCTACAGAAAATGTCCCATAAATGTTGCTGAAATAAATTGAATTGTCAGCAACTACTGTGAAAGGTTTAAGCTAGTTTGAACTCTAGTGCTTAGGGAACTCTCTACCATATATAAAAACCCTCTTAACACATTATAAAACAATGAAAGCAGACGACTCTGTTGTAAAATCAACATGACTCCAGTCTGCCTAAACAGTACATTGTAAGTAACTTCAAACTCTCAGCTCTCTCCTAAAACATTCATCCCCATCGCTTCTCTTTCTTTCCTGTCATTCTTCCTCACATTGCTACCTTCAGAAAGTATGTCAAGAGAACTTGAAATAAGGGACAAAGGACAACCTCCCTCTGACTCCATACTGACCATCTCTGCCATTTCTACTGTCACAAAACAGAGTTCCCTGCTATCCTGTGACAAATAGCCTTCTTAATCTAGTTTCTGGCTGGATGATGTATCTCAAGGCAGAGGACAGAAGATAGATGAAATTTTCCTTTCTGGACCCAACATCCAGTAAATATTTATTTACGGTATCCTGAAAATTAATTAATACCTCTCAAATTTACATCTGAATCTATCTCTCCCTTTGCCATAACGTTTCAAAATAAAAGTGCAAGTGAGATCTCACCTTGGCTATGCCAAAAGCAGTCACTTTTCAAACTTTTATTTTAGAGAGTACTACTAAAGTACAAAAGTAATCAGTCACCAGGACTGACTATTTTCCCTTTCCAGTATTTCTATAGGTCTGCCCCCCTCCCCCTCCCTCCCCAGCTTTGGCTTAGATCTCAATTAGCTCATTAAGGAACTCCAGTTTTCTTTCTGCCATAACATTTTTTGGCATTTTTCTAAAACATCCTCCACATAGCAAATCCATCTTTCAGCTGTCCTTGGTTTGATATCTCTATGTAGAAGATTACGGAGGTTTCTGGTAATTTGAGGTCCTTTTAATTTCAAGGCCTTTTCATAATTACACGTTCTCTAAATATCCAAGTCACCATCTTTAGGTCTGCTGGGTTTCCACAGGAGCTTAGTTAGAGCCTCTCTCCCTCTGCCCTCCTGCAGCTAGCTCCCTCCACATAGAATCCTTTCTGTTAGCTACTGAGATAACTGAAATTCAGAATTCACTCTCCATTCAACACCTCAATTCCAAACTTCTTGATCCATAGATGTTTCTTCCTGTCCTAAACTCCATCAAGGTGTGTGTTAAAATTGATCAAAAGCAGCCTGTCCATATTAATTTGACCCAATTGGAATATTCCCTATAACTCTATATCACTTGCTTTAGAACTTAGGTAAGTTAAAATTATATACAATTGCTTTAGCATTGGGGAAATTTTATATACTGTTTACGTGCTTATCCAGTATCCTTTAATTTACTGGCTTATATCCTAAAAGAGACTGCTATTGACTACAACTTTGATGCTCCTGTTCATCTGCTACAGGTTTTTCAATTTATTGATGAGGAGGAGGGACCTGATACAATTTATAACAGAATTATAGAAATTATGTCATTTACATGGAAACTGCAAAAAAATGAGTCACCTGTAATATAAAATGTCACTCCATTCAATAAACAAACTCCGTGTTAACTTAGCCTGGTCTCCAGAACTTTTACAACTTCCCAGATTAGTGACTTTTCCCTGGGGTTTTTCCTAATATCCCTGTGTGGAGTGCCACAATTCACAACATTCAGGCTTAGCAAACATTTCCAAAAGTTTAAAGAAAGCATTCATGATTATTCAAGTGATCTTTATAAGGCAAGTACCAGCCAGCCCTCCAGGGTTGAAATTCAGCACCTTCAAAGACTTGTCTCCACCTCCTAGATCTTGGCTGTTTACACTAAAAGGACTGGCGCCATGGTCCCCTCTCTTTCACACTCTTATCACTCCCTCCATGCAACATTCCCCAGGATGGCTACATCAACAACCTAAAATCCAGAACTGCACTATTAACAGTGATGGGCGGGCTGGGTCTCCTCCCCGGGTGGCCTTGCCCAGGATAATGGCCCTTTTTCCAACCTGCCATTGATGGCCGCTGTCCAAAGTTCCGCAGACACAAACAAACGCAAAGTCCCCCAGGTGCTCCTGCCTGTGCTCCCGCTTAAATAGCCCACTCTCAATAAGCCAGGAATGAAAAGCAAGAAAGCTGCAACTTTCGGAGCATGTTGAAAAATTTGCTCCCTTATATACTGTATATAAAGATGGGCAATTATGGTCTAGTCAAAACATCTGGCCGAGTCAATCATCCTCTTTCAAAAGCTTATTTGACAGGTGAGAAATTCCTAATTTCCGGATAATTCCAGGAACTCCTCAGCTTCAGTCTGAGCTACAGAGGGCCTAAAGTGGAAGGGAATTGGCTGAAATGTGCTGAGCGTGTCCCGGGGGTGGGGTGGGGTGGGGTGGGGGTGGCTGTGGTGCGGGACCGAGGATCCCAGCTCCAGGAAAATCCTGGTACGGGGCAGGGATGGGGGATGGAGGGAGACCCAGGAAGTCTTAAGGGTAGGGAGAGGCGCGACAAGAAACGGGCAAGATACCTGGAAATGACCTGAGAGGGATGGGAATGGGTGAAGAGGATGCAGCCCGGAGAGAAATCGGAAATATAAGATGGGGCAAGTGCTATGCCCGATGCGGCAATCCAACCCGGGCGGGGGCTGGTCCCTTCCCAGAACCCTGGGACCCGGAAAGTTGGGACGGCGAGGGGCGGCCGGGCGGCAGCGCCCGGTGCGCGGCGGGAAGGGGCGGGCTCCGCGCGGCGCGGCGCCTTACCTTCTGGTCGACGATGGAGCAAGCCATCTCGCGGACGTGCGCCAGGCTGTAGTCCCCCGACGAGTCCTGCAGCAGCAGCACCGGCTCGCGGCTTAGGCCGATCTGCAGATGGAACGAGATGCCCCCGGCCGGCGCCGTGACGGGAGCCAGGAACGGCGCGGGCCCCGGCCCCGACCCCGGGACCAGTGCGGCCGCCGCCGCCGCTGCCGCCGCGGCCACGGGCAGCAGGGGGCTGGGCGGCCGCAGGACCGGAGGGGCGCTCATCGCTCGGCCCGGCGCGCCGCGGGCCGCGGGTCCTGGCAGCCGAGGGCGTGGGCCGGCCGCTGAAAAGTTTTGCTGCCCGAAGCCGGGAGCTTCTTTTTCCAGGAGCTGAGGCGGAAAATAAAAACTTTCCGGAAAAAGTCCCCGCGCGGGGGGAGGTGAAGGGCTAAGGCTCCGGAGGGAGGAGGGAGGAGAGAAAATGGCCGAGGCGGTAGGAGCGCTGGCGCCGCGCGAGGGAGGCGCCGCCGCCGCGGAGCAGCAGCCGCCGCGGCGGGCTCGGAGAAACAGGGCTGCAGGTCAGCCCGGTCCTGGCGCCGGGCAGGGGCGGGGAAGGGGACATAAGGGGCGGGGAAGGGGAGCTGGGGGCGGGCACTGAGGAGCCACCACCCGGCGGGCGCGGGAGCCGCAGGGGGCCGTGGCCGCGCGGCTGCAGTGGCCGCAGGGTGTTGAGTCGCTACCCAGCCTCAGAGGTTCCAGGAGCCTGACCCTCCCCTGGCCGGGGCAGGACCCGGCACCGGGACTCGGGGCCGCCTCCGCGGAGGCGATTCGTCTCTCCACGCGGGGACTCCAAGCTCCGCTAGACGGAGGGGACGGACACGCCTCCTCCGACCTGCTCCCGCGGGCCGCACGCTTTCCGGGGTCCCACAGACCCCACCACCTCTTACAAATGCCCGAGGACGCCGAGCCCTGCTGTTCCCCTTGGGTCTGTTATACCTTCGGAGTGTCGAAAGAGGATGAAAACAGGGATCCTGGGCAACCCACTTCCATCCAGCTTCTTCTAGGAGCCCTGGTGTTGTTGCCAAAGCCGTTGGGAAGCCTATCCACGGAAATGTATTTAAACCCGTCCCTACTTTTTTTGTCTCTCTGACACAACGGGATACCCAAACCCACCTACTCCACTGCAGCTCCCACGGCACCAGACATAAACTAGTGGCTGGATAAAAAAAGGCACTTGGGGGGGGGGGGGGATTATATATACGTGTGTGTGTGTGTGTGGCAATATAGCATTTTTTACATTAAAGTCAAGAGGAACGTCTAACGCGACCTCTTTCCCTCTCTCTTATCCTATATATGTCTACGGCTTCTAGTTCTGGAGCCTCAGAAACTGTTTCCTTTCCTCTTCTATCACTCCAAAAAGACAGCTTTGTCAGAGTGGTGTTCCCAGCTCATCAAGGCTGGGCACCATCCACTCTTAATTTTAATAATGTTCCATCTTGGTTTGGACGGAACGAGGAAGTCGAGGCTGCTTCCCAGACCTTGGACATGAATTCTAATATCTTCTCGCTAGGGCAGGCTGTGAGGCCCCGACCCAGAAAGACCCTGCTAGGTGCAGTGCTGCCTGTCACTATCAGAGCACTTTTGATTTTTCATTTTGAAGTGGGCCAGGCAAACTAGTAGCCAGTCGTGCTGCCTATTTCTCTCCTTCCCTTAAGCAAGTATACACACAGGCATACCAAAGAAAAGCACTGTGTATATTTCCTTTTGTATTTGGTTACGTTTTATTTTATTCTGTTCTGTTTGTTAATAAAATGACCTCAGATCCTGGCCCAGAACATGGCATTTACAAAGTAATTTTCTCTTAGGGTCATTCCCAGGGTCAGTAATAGAGCCTTGGATATTTCCAACAACAGTGTGTCATTCTCTACTCTAGAAGAGATTTGAATGTTATTTGACGTTGTGAGAAGGTCTGCATGTGTGTGTTGGTGTTTTCCTTGCTTATTTATGCAGTGGTTCTCTTCATCCATAGTAAGGTATAATTTTCCTAATGTGCCAGGTTCAGCTAAGCTAGGCGAACAGTGGAATTATTCTTGATGCAATGCCCTTCTGAATTCTCTAGGAAGTTTGTTTTTGTTTGTTTTATAATAGCAAAAAATTGGAATAAAGTCAATATTCCTTCAATTTCCTACTTCCAGAAAAAATATTCTGGTCAATTTGCCAGGTGCTTACAAAATCTAGTTTTGCATAAGGTTAAGGAGCGCTGAAGACGTTCATGTTTTGTAGATACCACAATGATGCATTAAGGCCTTCTGTGTGCCAGGCACCAAGTATGCAGCTGGGGAGAGGTCTCTGTTACAACATTAAGAAGGAAAACAAAAAATAGGATCATTTCTGATAATCATAATAGCAATGAATAAAAAGTAACGCAATAGTAATAAGTTACATGTGTGGAAGAGGGTGAAGAAAGGGGCACCACTTTGAAATGGATATAGGAATGAGAGAAGCTTTCACTAAGTTTACATTTGAGCCAAACCCTCGATGATAGAAAGGAGCCAAACTGAATAAGATCTGGGGGAACTATAGTCTAGGTATTGGTAACAGCTGGTGCAAAGAGCCTAACAGGAATGTACTTGCCATTTTCAGGCATGGGATAAAGGGGCAGAGGTGTGAGATGAAGTCAGAGAGCTGGTGGAAGGAAGCCAGATCACAAGGGGTCTTTAAAGCCACGGCAAACAGTTTTTATTCTATTTTCAGTGTACTGCCTGCTTATTAAAAGGTTTTAGACCAGAGATCAGTAAGGTTTAGTTAACATTTTTAAAAGATCACTCTCTGTCTGTGGTATATTAAATGAGTCAAAACAGATAACTGAAACAGAAAAGACAGGGAAGAAAAAAATTTTGCTTTGACCATGTTGAGTTTGAGATGTCACTAGCCATTCCACCTAGAAATGACAACTAGAGTTTAAAAGAGCCCAAAGTTTAGGAAGGAGAGGAGGACCAGAAGTACATTTGTATGGAAATTATCAGTGTGGAAATATTTTGGTGAGATTAGATGAGATCTCTAGAGAGAGGAGACTTAAGGCACTCATCATCATGTCAGATTTACAGGAATTTACATGCTCTATTTAGGAAGAAAATAAACTATGTAAATAACTGCTGCTTATACTCTAATTTTGCAATAGTAGGAAAGATTCTTGTCAGGTGTTAGAAATAATTACGAAGGAAGCAGAAGTTGGGGACAGAATTCTAAGGAAGCTCTGAAAATTAAAATTACTTTTAAGAACCTGATAAGTTACTGAATGAAAAAGAGTGAATAAAAATAGGGGGGAAAAAATCTCAATAAAGCTCCTCATAACAAGCAGAAAATTCCCATGGAATTAGCTATTGCCATTCCTATTTTAGGCACCTAAGATTTGACAGTTTGCCAACTGCTCTCCACTTTTTCTGGATGACAAAAGAATGAACAAGTAATACCTAAAAGAAACCTGGTGTAATATACCTAGAAAACATGCAAGATTTGAGGGAATTCAGTGTTTTTAATCCCTCTGGATGTTTGAACCTTAAAAAAAGATAAAAGAGTTGTTTATATAAATTATAATCATGAAATGGTATTCCATTATTTTGAATCATGATTAAATTACTGAAATAGTAGACTTTTGGAAGTGGCTGGGAATACCAACCTAGAAAGAAGGTCAATGTTCAATGTCTTAATCAAGACTCACTGCAAATCGATTTGGGTATGCAGAGGCATGTGGAGGTACTTACAACAGCTTAAAAGATGAATGATAATCCTGTGGATGTTCTTCAAAAGAGGGTTGGATGGTGAAATAATTTTGGAAATAACTGCATGAATTTTGCTTTTCTTGTATAGCTTATAAATTAGCACTTATAGGTACTGAGTTCTTTCTTTTTTTTTTTTTTTACAGGGACAGAGAGTCAGGGAGAGGGACAGATAGGGACAGACAGACAGGAACGGAGAGAGATGAGAAGCATCAATCATCAGCTCTTTGTTGTGACACCTTAGTTCATTGATTGCCCTCTCATATGTGCCTTGACCACTGGCCTTCAGCAGACCAAGCAACCCCTTGCTCGAGCCAGCGACCTTGGGTCCAAGCTGGCAAGCTTTTACTCAAGCCAGATGGGCCCGCGCTCAAGCTGGCAAGCTTGGGGTCTCAAACCTGGGTCTCCCGCATCCCAGACTGACGCTCTATCCACAGCGCCACTGCCTGATCAGGCAGGCACTGTGTTCTTTACAAAAGTTTTATTTCATTTCACCCACTACTTTCCAGACATTTTTTTTTACCTCAAAACCCTATTAGTCGAAGGTAAATAAAATTGCTCAGACAATTGAAGCAGATAATTAGGAAGGAGACTCGAACTGGGGTGGTGAACACACAATACATGTACAGATGATCTATTATAGAACAGTACACCTAAAACTATAATATTTTTTGTTGTTTTAATTTTTTTTATTTATTTATTCATTTTTTAGAGAGGAGAGAGAGTGACAGAGAGAGAAAGGGGGTAGGAGCAGGAAGCATCAACTCCCATATGTGCCTTGACCAAACAAGTGCAGGGTCTTGAACCGGCGACCTCAGCGTTCCAGGTCGACACTTCATCCACTGCACCACCACAGGTCAGGCTGAAACTATAATTTTATTAACCAATGTCATCCCAACAAATTCAATTTAAAAATAAGATAAAATATTAAAAAATAAGGCAGATAATTTAAAGAAGAGCATGAATGGTAAAGCAGATGCATAACATTAGGAATGTCCAGTATTTCAAAATTAATAATCAAAAAGAGGATTGAAAATAACTTAATTTGAGTGAGAATCAGTCTAGAAGTACTATATGACTTTTCCAGATGAAATGGACAGCAGAAAAAAAATTGAATAGAAAACATATGCAATTCTATAGCTGCAAAAATCATATCCCCCAATACAACCATTTTACAGCCTGAAAACTGAGGAGCAGAGAATTTATATACCAATGCAGAAATCAGATATTTGAGGCAAAAAGAGTGGTCCCAGGATGTACTCCTGTGTACATGATTGAATACTGGAAGTTGAAGCATGAGGATAAAAATGATGGGTGGAAGGATGGATGGGTGGGTGGATGATAGATGATTAATGTTTTGATAAACATTTTATATTGTTGTTTGTTTGCTTTAGAGTGTTCTTAAATAATTGTTTGTGAGACCAGGTTAAATAAGGATAATGTCACCAAGTAGCACAACGGAAAAATAGGTCCTAATAGAGATATCAGCCACATGGAAATCAGCCAAAATCTGCTAAAACTTGAGCATGTGACCAAATGCTGCCTCATCTGGCTGATAATTTCATGGAGAATACAAAAGAAAAGAAGTGAACTTGAAAAGTTAATTTTCACCAAAAGAAAAATTTATTCTTGAAGAAAGCAAATTTTAAAAATTTAAAGACAACACAGGTATGATCCTAGAGTCAGAAACCCCCTCAAAAGGACAAGATACCCTTGAAGACAGGTTTTCAAATATAAAATGGCAAATGATCCAAATGAGGAATAAATTCAGACACCACTGTGACTACACTTTAAGTTCTGCCTGAGTCCAAATCTGCAAAGAGAATGAACAAAAATAGACCAAAGCTATATGAGCAAGAGTAAATAAAAATAAAAGTTATTTTAAGCTAAAAACAACATGTACTAGTTATATATCTGTCCTAAATTTTGAAAACCCCTCCTAAATAATTAATTTATAGGCAATAATTTAATTTTTATTTCAATTTTTACTTAAAGATTAAACATTTTAGTGTGCTTATTGATTGCTGCTTGTGTATCTTTTTAAATATATTTGAAATTACTTAAATGTTTATATATTGAATATTTTTTTGCTTATTAATAAATAAGAGATTGTTATATATAAAGACTATAATCCTGACCTGTGGTGGCACGGTGGATAAAGCATTGATCTGGAATGCATAGGTTGCTGGTTCGAAACCCTGGACTTGCCTGGTCAAGGTACATATAGGAGTCGATGCTTCCTGTTCCTCCCCCACTTCTCTCTTTCTCTCTCTCTCTTCTCACTAAAATAAATAAATAGTATTTTTAAAAAGAATATTAGTCCTCTGTTATATATAAAAGACAAGTGCTTTTGTCATTAATCTTTTAATTTTTTTATGGGGTTATAGGTTTCAAGCTTCTTTAGAAATGTCTTTTTTGAGTCTTTGTTTATATTGCTTGAAAAGATATTCCCTATTCTGAGACCAGAAAATTACCCATCTGTAGTTTTAATTTTCCATTGTTACTCTTTGTGTTATTTTATTTTTTAAGAACTTAAATCAATCTATCTATGATTTATAGACCTATTTTTTTTTCTAAAAATTCAATTGCTTCAGCTTTTAGAGGACATTTTTATTTGCTTTCATGTTCATCGGTGGGGTAGAAGAAAAAGATCCAGTTTTAAGTTTTAAAATGTATTCTTTCACCAATATTTTTCTAATTTCTAAAGTCATGATTAAACTTTAAATATATTGTCTGAAATGTTGAATCTTGTACTTTTTGCCTACATGCAAAATATCAACATTTACATACCTGTTTTATGCCATGTACTTTTTGTTAGACTTGATCGCCTAATCATCATTCCTTCCTAGACAGTAACAACTTTGATTCTGCTGTTATTAGAACTAAAATCTTCTGGCTGCTGGAATCCATAAAATTTGTCAGGTCTGCTGTAGAAAACGGAATGAAACACTTTTATCTTGCTCTTCAATGTACTCAGAAGGTATTGCTTAGAGTTGCCAGCTCTGTTTGTGTACATCGGCTTTTAGGAAATTCAAAATATTCAAAGTTAAAAGCCATTAAAACCACATTTATTATTTTATAATACTGCAATTTTTCTAATCCTATATTCAAGGCCCATTGGTTCCATGAATAAACTTTTTCTCCATTCTTATTAAATCTTTTTGTGTGTGTATGTGACAGAGATACAGAGAAAGAGACACAGACAGAGAGGCACAGATAGAGAAAGACAGAAAGGGAGAGAGATGAGAAGCATCAATTCCAGGTCAGGGTACACAAGGGAAGCCATCATCTCCTTTTCTCCCCCTTTTTTCCCCCTCCTCTTTCTCTTCCCCTTTGAAAGCCAGTGGTTTAATTGGTTAGAGTGTTGGCCCCAGGTGCTGAGTATAACACAGTTGATTCAAGTGTCAACCCCAGATGGGGGTTGCTGGGTAAATCCTGGTCGGGGTACTTGTGGGAGTCTGTCTCACTATCTCCCATCCTCTCACTTAAAAAATAAATACATTAATTTTATATTTATTTTAAATATACAATTTCTTATTTTTATATGATATATATACTTTTTACGACAGATCATCTAGAAAAGAAATGAAGTCCTCCTAAACTGAAAAAAAATCATGAAATTCGGGAGTTGTTTCAGAATGTATTCAGAAAAAGAATTATGGGCCCTGGTCAGTTGGCTCAGTGGTAGAGTGTCAGCCCAGTTTGAGGATGTCCTGGGTTTGATTCCCAGCCAGGGCACACAGAAGAAGCACCCATCTGCTTCTCCATCTTTCCCCCTCTCCTTTCTCTCTCTCTCTTACCCTCATGCAGCCAAGGCTCCACTGGACCAATGTTGGCCCAGGTGCTGAGGATGGCTCTATGGCCTCCTCCTCAGAAAGTAGAATAACTCCAGTTGCAATGAAGCAATGCTCCAGATGGACAGAGCATTTCTCTTGGTGGGCTTGCCAGGTGGATCCCGGTTGGGCACATGCGGGAGTCTGTCTCTCTGCCTCCCTGCTTCTCACTTTAGAAAAATGTAAATAAATAAATAAGTAATAAAAGAATTATGGCCTGACCAGGCAGTGGCGCGGTGCATAGAGCATCAGACTGGGATGCAGAGGACCCAGGTTTGACACCCCGAGGTGGCGGGCTTGAGTGGATGCTCACAAGCTTGAGCTGGCTTGCATGTGGGATCATAAGACATAACCCCATGATCACTGGCTTGAGTCCAAGGTCCCTGGCTTGAGTTCAAGGTCATTGACTTGAGCAAAGGGTCACTTGTTCTGCTGTAGCCCTCCTACCCCCTTCAGTCAAGGCACATATGAGAAAGAAATCACGGAACAACTAAGAAGCTGCAGCAAAAAATTGATGCTTCTCATTTCCCTCCCTTCCTGTCTGTCTGTCCCTATTTGTCCCTCTCTCTGATCCTCTCTCTGTCTTTGTCAAAAAAAACGAAAAGAATTATGCATGTATTCTTTTAGATAAAAGAACATTCTACAGTACCTTAACCTTTAACCTTTGCTGCTTTTATTGAATGTCAAAGATAGTAATTGTAGATAATGATATTTGAGTGTTAGTTGGTCTATGCAACAGACAGAATTCCTATCACTGCTTAGCACATCTTTGTTCTCTCTATTTTATTTCATTACATGCTTATCTACATCTAACCTTGAAAGTTGAACTTTAAAAAGAATTTAATTACTGAAATAAATTCTACTTCCTTTGGAAAAATAAAGCAGTTTAAGTCAAAAAAAGGAATATTTATTTTAACTTTTATTTCTCTTACCAAACATATCTTTTCTGTTTTTATACAGGAATTTAAAAATTCATTATTAAATTATAAATGCATTTATATATTTATGATTTATCACCTGTCACCTTTTCAAAAAACAATACAATTGTGTTAATAAACAAAAAGAAAACAATTTTTTATCAAAATAAGTAGGTAGTGCTAATATCTACACTAATATCTATGATTTAGCTGGCATATTTAGCTCTAAATTTCCTCATAGCCAAAACAAAAGGAGGAAAACAATGTGTTTTCTAATTTTCATTTTATGATTTTAAACATAAACTTTGGATGAAATTATCACAGGTGTCCATATTAAACAAGACAGAAAACATTTAATTTAGACTCTCGGCTTCCTGAGGGCAAGGTTCTTATTTTACTCACTAGTCTATCCCTTAGTATCAGAACATAAATAATGCTCATTAATGTGCTTTTTCTGAATAAAACTGTTCAACTACAGTTTGAAGATTAAAAATTTGCAAACTTGCCTGACCTGTGGTGGCACAGCGGATAGAGCACCAACTGGAATGCTGAGGTTGCCGGTTTGAAACCCTGGGCTTGCCTGGTCAAGGCACAGACGACAAGCAACCAATAAACAGCTAGAGTGAAGCAGATACTTCTCGTTTTCTCCCCTACCACCTCCTCTCTCTGTAAATTCAATAAATTAATATCTTTAAAATATTTTGTAAACTCTTTTTAGGATAATAGTCTTTTCTATGCATTCTGATAAAACATTTAATGGCAGAAACCAACTCTAAATCAGAAATTTTCTTGAGGGACTCAGTTAATGAAGTTCAAATAAATTCTATTCTTGTGCTCTCATATGACTCAGATCAACCTAGCTCGCTCTCCTGTCCAGAGACACTTCTTGTACTTTTTTAGGATTATTACTTTAACATCTATTATATGTTATTGATTTACTTGCAGCATATACCAGTGGTAGCCATTAATCTCCACATATTCCTCAAGTGTCTGCAAAAACAGTTATTATGGCTTCCATGGAATAGATGCTGACGCTTTAGTTCAAAACTGTGTACTAAATGATTGCATGACTTGAGCTTAAAATCCAAAAAATGTACGGCATAATATTAATATAATGGCCCACCTTCCCCCCAAATAAACCATCTTAGCTGTATGTCTATTTTAGAATAACATCTGTTGTTCTATTGTCCTTTTTCTGATTAAAAAAGTAATACATGTTATGTTAGAAAATTTGGGAAAAAAAATACAAATAAAAAATAAAAATCAACTACAAACTATTAACTCAGAATTAGTACTAACCTCTTTTTTGTGACGGTGTACAGAATCATATCAAAAATATTGTTTTGTATGGACATCCCAGTTCAATTCCCGGTCAGGGCACACATGAGAAGTGACCATCTGCTTTTCTCCCCCTCCTTCTCTCCATTCTCTCTCTCTTCCCCTCTCACAGCCAGTGGTTTGGTTGGGTCTGAGAGTCAGCCTCAGGCACTGAGGATAGCTTAGTTGATTCACATGTCAACCCTAGACAGGGTTGCCAGGTGAATCCCAGTTGGGGCACATGCAGGAGTCTCTCTCACTATCTCCCCTCCTCTCACTTAAAAAGACATGTATATGGTTTTCAATATTATTTTTAAACTTATAACCACACATTTTTTCCCCAAAGTCATTAAATATTCTTTGGAAACATCATTTGGGATGGCTGCGGAGGATTCTAGAATATGGCTTTTGATTCCCTATGCTTCAACATTTACTTTATTTCTGTTTTTCCTTGCATACTTGTTAAATGTGAATGATAGTACTATTACTTGAGCAGAAAATATATTCATAAATTGAAATAAAGATTTAGATACTCAGTTGCAGGAAAAATATAACAAGACTAAAATTTGAGGGAAGAATTAGGTCTGCTAACAAGGATTATATATAGAGGCTTTAAAAATAGATTCATTTAAAGATACAAAAACTTTAAGGAATTCACAATGGTAAAATACATTAAGCTAACATAAAAATCTAATTTCTTTTATTAACACAACATTTTGTAGTTTTGACACAGAAGAAGCACGCATCTGCTTCTCCACCCTTCCCCCTTTCCTTCCTCTCTGTCTCTCTCTTCCCTTCCCTCAGCCAAGGCTCCACTGAAGCAAAGTTGGCTGGGGCACTGAGGAAGGCTCCATGACCTCCACCTCAGGCACTAGAATGTTTCCGGTTGCAGTGGACTATCGCCCCCTGGTGGGCATGCAGAGTGGATCCTGGTCAGGCGCATGCAGAAGTCTGCCTCCCCCGACTTCTCACTTGGGAAAAATACAAAAAATATATATATTTATGTATGTTATATTTCAAAACTAAATTATAGCATATATCATATGCATTTTATTATGATATAAATTAATTAACTCCATGAAATATCACTAATGAATGAAATCAAAAAGTGTTTTACATTCTGTTAATTAGCAAGAAATATAAGCACCAATCTAATTTTCTTAATGCTAAAGCATATTACTTTCAAAATTATAAGTATGTGGCCTAAAAACAAATGGAATAAAAGATTAAAAATTAATTTTAAAACCTACTAGAATTGTTATAAGAAAATTTTATATTTTAACAAACTAATCCTGGTTTCCAAATTAAGAATGTCATAGATTATTGAGTATTGATACAATAGATGGAATGAATAATCTAATTTTTAAGAAATAATGTGATATTATTCTATTAAGCTTATAAAATTTGCTTGGTTCATCTCCAAATTATGTCATTATAATATCTAACTGGTTTGCGTTTTTAGGTGCTTTAAAACTGCATATCTATGGAGCATTTTGTTAGCATTACCTTGAATCTGGATAAGGCTATTTTGAACGAATATCCCTTTCACACACGCACACACATACACACACACGCTTCACTCTACTGTATTACCAAACTAAACAGTCATCATAAAATAGCAGGCTAATCTCAAAATCTTAACTTGTAGAATTTACTTTTTAAATGCAGAATGATGGATGTGGCTGTTATGATCTGAACTATGCCATAAAATTCACATGTTGAAACCAGGACCCCTATGACCTCAGAATATGATTGTATTTGTAGATAGGAACTTTAAGATAAAAATGAAGCCCTAATTCAATCTGACAGATGTCCTCATAAGAAGAGGAAATTAATGTACAGAGAGAGACAGACAGTAAAGACATGTATGGCTAGAGGATCCAGAGGGACAACCATGTTAAGAGGCAGCAGGAGGGCAACCAGCTGCAAGCCAAAGAGAGAGAACTTAGGAGAAACCAACCCTGCTGGCACCTTGATCATGGACTCCCAGCTTCCAGAATTGTAAGAAAATAAATTTCTGTTGCTTAAGTTCTCCAATCTACAGTATTTTCTTATGATAGCAATCTAAGAAAGTAACATATAGTGTGTTAGGGTAGAATAAATATATTTTATCTATACATAACAGCACAAAAGACAAAGGACTTTTTTCTTAGACCTGTAGGCACAAGTACAATAGACTCTCTTTCTGATTTTTGACCTTTCTATTTCATCAGAAAAGTGTGGGAGGGAACATAATACTGAAAAATGTCAGGAAAAACTACACTTACTTAATAAGGTAATGTAACCTTGAACTTAATAATTTACAGAAAATTAGAATAAATAGTAAACTTTTAAAATCAAATCAATTTTGCTGTTTTGTGTAACAATTATCTGTACAAGATCAATCTTTATTAAGTTATAATACAAATTGAATAAAAGTTTATCTTTGAGAAAAATGAACATTTTTAGGATTTCAAACTACTTTACATAAAATATAAACAAGGAAAACAATTTGCATGTGATATTGAATATTTTTTAGAAGAAATACTAGCTGGCATTATTTGTAGAATTTTAGTGGTGGAAGTGGTATTAGAGACCATCTTACCCAATTTCTTTATCTTAGAGGTGAAAAAAGGAATGCTCCAAATAACACAATCTAGAAAATCCAATCCAATAAATAAACCAACACTGCTTTTATTACATGACTATTTTTTAATCTGCATTTGGCTATATGCCCCAGTAGTGAAAAAGAGAAAATGAACATCTTTCTCTTATATATCTTAGTATATTTATTTGTAATTTAACATATAATTATATTAATTATGACTGATGTAAAAATATATACAAAAATAGAAACTTAGAAGGACATTTATAAGGCTTCCAGTCTGGATAACATGGAGAAGATACACTTCTGCTTATTCCTATGGCCATGTACAACTAAAACCCCTGAACATTCTATATTAAAGAAACAATGGAACTCTGAAAAGTAAAGAGAAAAAAAATAAGCCAACTAGGGACTTTGAAACACAAAAAGTAACACGGATATAAGTTACTTGTGTTTTCTTTTGCCTCTTGTGTTTAGATTGGGTACTAGGCAAGCATAGAACCTAGGAACACCGGTAGATGGAAACAAAACAGCCCTAAGAAAAGTCTGCTTTCTCTAGCCAAAGAAGCAAGAAAGGAAAAGCCCAGTAAAGTAGAAAACTTAGACAGTAATAGCCTTATTTCAACCTCACAACATATTAAAATTTCCATATACATACCTTCCACTCTTCCCTTGGGATGATACCACAGAAGGACTAATGGGGAGCCTGAACTTCCATGTGTCAATAATTTCCTATTGTTAAAGAACACAGAATGAAGCTATATTTTCACCCCTTCCAAGTAGTAATGAGTCTTTCTTTCCCCTACTACTAGAGTGGTATGAGCAGACACCTAGTGGGGAGCCAGAAATTCCACAAGCCAGTAATGAGGTGACCCTCAACACTGGAGTGACAATCGAGAATGACTAGGGAATTAGACTTTCATCTGCACCTGGCAATAATTAGATGGCACATCTCCTTCTCTTCTCACAGTGTGGAAGGAGACCTGCTAAAAGAGAAGACTGCAATAAGATCCAGAATATCAAAACACAATATCAAAAAGGTTGAGGACACACCTGAAAATCACTCTCAAAGCATAACAAGGAAAGCCTAACCTAAGTAAAAAAAAAAAATCAACAGACACTATCATTAAGATATCAAGAATATAAAAATTATCTGACAATGATTTTAACTTAGAGATCATAAAAAAGCCTCAATAAATACTTACAAGCATGCTTGAAACAAAAGACAAATGGAAAGACAAAAGATATAGAAAACTTCAGCAAAAAAAAAAAAAAGAATAAAGAAAAATATTAAAATTTTATAACTAAAAAAATAGTAATAGCCTGATCCGGCGGTGGCGCAGTGGATGGAGCGTCGGACTGGGATGCAGAAGACATAGGTTGGAGACCCCGAGCTTGCCAGCTTGAGTGCAGTCCCATCTGGCTTGAGCAAAAGCTCGTCAGCTTGGACCGAAGGTCGCTGGCTCCAGCAATGGGTGTCTCGGTCTGCTGAAGGCCCGCGGTCAAGGCACATGTGGGAAAGCAATCAATGAACAACTGTGGTGTCGCAACGGCAACGAGAAACTAATGATTGATGCTTCTCACCTCTCTCCGTTCCTGTCTGTCTGTCCCTATGTATCCCTCTCTCTGGCACTCTCTCTGTCCCTGTAAAAAAAAAAAAAAAAAAGATAATGATTAGCTGGTTTTAAAAATTTGCATGAATAGTCTCAGCAGAATAAAAAGTGTCACGGGAAAGGATTGGTGAACTTCAAGATAGAACAATAGAAATTACATTATCTCAACAAGAGAAAAAGTAGACTGAAAGACTGAAAAAAAAAATAAGCAGAGTATAAAGTATCAGTGGAATGAGATGAAGTTCTAATATTTGTGTCACTGGAGTCCCATGAGGGTAAGAGAAAGAGGAGAGCTTTAAAAGTATTCAAAGAAATAGTGACAGGATATGTCCCAAATGTGTCAAAAGATAAACCCAAGAAATTTCCTACCAAATATATCATAATCAAACTTCTGAAAACTAAGACAAAGAAAATATCTTGAATGCAGCTAGAGAAAAATGGCAGCTCACTTCTAAAAAAAAAAAAAAAAAAGACAAATTGAATGACAGTGGATTTCTCATCAGAAACCATAGAGTTTAGAAAGAGGCACAATATTGTTTAAGTGTTGAATAGAAAGATCTGTCATCACAGAGTTCTATATCCAGTGAAAATATCTTTTAGGAATAAAGGGGAAATGAAGACATTCTCAGATGAACTAAAGAGAATTTGTTGTCAACAGACCTACCCTAAAAGAATAGCTAATGGAAGTTGTTAAAATAGAAAGGAAATGATGAAATAAGGAAACTTGGAACATAAACATGGGAGAAAGAACAATGAGAAAATTAATATAAAGGTATACACAATAGACTTCTCTTGAGATCTTAAAATTAGATTTGACAGTTGAAAGAAAAATTATAACATTGTATGATGTGGTTCTCAGTCTACATGAGGAAATAGTAAAACAATTATATTAAAAACATGGATGGCAAAGAAACTTAAAGGGAGATAAGGTTACTACATGCTGTCACTCAAATAGGTAAAATATTGTTACCAGTATACTATAATAAGTTATGCACATGTAATGTAAAACCTAACACAATTAGTAAACATATCAATATAAAGATATATACTTAAACACACTAAAAATAAATAAAAATAAAATTATATAAAAAGTTCAAAGAGCAGGAATATGAACAGAAAAGAAAAACAGCATCAGCTCAGCATGTGGAAGTCCCGGGTTTGATTCCCAGCCAGGGCACATAGAAGTGCCCATCTGCTTCTACACCCTTCCCCCTCTTCTTTCTCTCTATCTCTCTCTTCCCCTCCTGCAGCCAAGGCTCCAATGGAACAATGTTGGCCCCAAGCACTGAGGATGGCTCCATGGCCTCCGCCTCAGGCACTAGAATGTCTCCAATTGAAACGGAGCAATGCCCCAGATGGGCAGAGCATCACCCCCTACTGGGCATGCTGGATGGATCCCAGTCAGCCATATGCAGGAGTCTGTCTCTCTGCCTCCCAGATTCTCACTTCAGAAAAATACAAAAAAAAAAAAAGAAAGAAAGAAAGAAAAGAAAAAGAAAACAAATAAAATAACAGCTATAAACACTTATATGTCAATTATTATATTAAAATATAGCTGGTTTAAATATACTAATTAAAAGGCAGATTGACAGGGTGGATTAAAAATAATGACCTAATGTAAGATGTCTACAAAAACTCACTTCAAATGTTACACTATAGAAAGACTAAAAATAAAAGGATGGAAAAATATATCATGTAAATATTAATGAAAATAAAGCAAGTATGCTTATATAAATATCAGATAAAATAGACTTCAGAATGAAGAAAATCACTGGAAAAAGACAGAGACATTACATAATGATAAAAGGGTCAATCCACCAAAGAACAACAATTCTAAATGTATATGCCCCAAACAACAAGACAGCAAAATGAATGAGAGGAGAAAACAGCAGATAGAACTGAAAGGAAAAAGAGACAAATACACAGAGTTGAAGATGTCAACACCTCATTCTTAACAAATGACAGAAGAATTAGGCAGAAAATCAAGTGTAGAGAAGAAATCAATAACATTATCAACCAACAATGTTGAATTCACAATTATAGTACAGCATCTCCAATAAGAGCAGAATATACATTCTTCTTAAACACACTTGGGGCATTTATCAGGATACACTATATCCTGGGCCATAAAACAAATCTCAATAAACTTAACAGAATTAAATTGTACAAATGCTGCTCTCTGATATACAGTAATGGAATCAAATTAGAAATCAATTACAAGATAATAAAAGAAAAATTTCAAAATACATGGAAATTAGGCAGCACATTTCTAAGCAAACAATATACCAAAAGTATATCTTGAGGGAAATCAAGAAATATATTTGAAAATTTTAAAATAAAAATACAACATATAAAAATTTGTGGGATGCATCTAAAGCAATGTGGAGAGAAGTGTATAGCACTAAAGGCATACATTAGAAAAGAGGAAATCTCCTATCAGTGATGTAAGCCCACATCTCAAGAACTCAGGAAAAAAGAAAACAAAACCAAATAGAAGGAAGGAAATAATAAACAGCAGAAATTAATAGAAGTGAAAACAGAAATACAGATAATATAAAAAAATTAGCTTTTTAAAAAGATCAGTAAAATTGAAAGAAAAAATCCCTCTAGTAACCCTGACAAAAGAAAGAAATAAATTTCTGGTATCAGGAATGAAGCAAGAGATATCACTACAGATCCAGCAGACATCAAAATAAGTAAATACTATAGAGAACTCTATACACATAAATTTGACAAGTTGGGTGAAATGTAGCAATTTCACAAGAAGTATAAATACAACTCCCTCAATAATGAATAGGCAAATGAATCAACCTTTAAATTTAAAAAATAATATCCATAATTAAAAACCTTCTTAGACATAACACCAAAAGCATAATTATCTCAATCAGTCTAGGCTGCTGTAACACAATACCATAGACTGGGTGGCTTAAGCAACAGAGATTTATTTTTCACAGTTCTGGAGACTGGGGAATCCAAGATCAGTGTACAAACAAGCATGGTTGAGTTATGATGAAGGCAGTTTTTCTGTTCCCAGATGGTCATCTTCTTCTTATCTCCTCACATGATGGAGACCAGAGAGAAAAAGAGAGAGAAATTAACTTTGTCGTATTTCTTCTTATAGGTACTTGTCATATTCTTTGGGACTCCATCCTCATGAACTAATAACATCCCAAACACCCTCTATCTAAATACTATCACATTAGGCTTCCACATATTACTTGAGGGTAGCAAGGGGTGAACAATATTCAGTCCATAGCAATGATCCATAACAGAAAAATCAGAAAATAAAATTTAATCAATTAAAATGCTATTAAACAAAAGATCCTGTTAAGAGGATGAAATAAAATTACAGACTGAGAGAAAATATTGGCCACCCACACATCTGTCAAAAGACTCAAATCTAGACTATATGTATATTTTTAAAATCTTCAAACACAATAGTAAAAGAAAAACCAAATAACTCAATTTAAAATAGAGCAAAAGACACACAGAGAGAGTGGAAAAGTAACAAATGACCCTGCAGAAATACAAAGGATTGTAAGAAAATACTATGAAGATTTGTATGTCAAAAAATTGAACAACTTAGGCAAAATGGATAAATTTCTAGAAACATATAATCTTCCAAAACTTAATCTTGAAGAATCATAAAATTTAAACAAACTGATTACAGCAAATGAATTTGAAACAGTTATCAAAAAAACTGCCAGCACTAAAAGTCCTGGACCAGATGGCCTCACAGGCTAATTTTACCAAATACTCAAAAAACTTAAACCTATCCTTCCCAAGCTATTTCAAAAAATTCTAAAGGAGGGAAGACTTTCAAACTCCTTTTATGAGGCAAGCATTATCCATATTCCAAAACCAGGTAAAGACACAACAAAAAAAGAAAACTATAGGCCAATATCCCTGATGAACTTAGATGCTAAAATTCTCAACAAAATATTAGCAAACCAGATCCAGCAATACATGAAAAAAAATTATACATCATGATCAAGTGGCATTTGTTCCGGGGAGGCAAGGTTGGTACAATATTCACAAATCAATCAATGTGATTCATCACATAAATAAAAGGAAAAATAAAAACCACATGATAATATCAATAGATGCAGAAAAAGCATTTGAACAAATCCAGCATCCACTTATGATCAAAACTCTCAGCAAAGTGGGAATATAGGGAACATACCTCAACATGATAAAGGCCATCTATGACAAACCCATGGCCAACATCATACTCAATGGGCAAAAATTAAAAGCAATCCCCTTAAGATTAAGAACAAGGCAGGGGTGCCCCCTTTACCACTCTTATCAAACATAGTTCTGGAAGTCCTAGCTACAGCAATCAGACAAGAAGAAGAAATAAAAGACATCCAAATTGAAAAAGAAGAAGTAAAACTATCATTATTTGCTGGTGACATGATACTGTACATAGAAAACCCTAAAATCTCAGTCAAAAAACTACTAGATGTGATAAATGAATTTGGCAAGGTGGCAGGATATAAAATTAATATTCAGAAATCACCAACAATAAACTCTCTGAAAGAAAAATTAAGGAGAAAATACCCTTCACTATTGCAACAACAACAAAAGAATAAAATACCTAGGAGTAAATTTAACCAAGAAGGTAAAAGACTTCTACTTGAATAATTATAAAACATTGATAAAAGAAATCAAGGAAGATACAAACAAGTGGAAGCATATACCATGTTCATGGATAGAAGGCATAAACATCATTAAAATGTCTATATTACCCAAAGAAATCTATAAGTTCAATGCAATTTCTATTAAGATACCAATGGCATACTTCAAAGATATAGAGAAAATATTCCAAAAATTTATATGGAACAAAGAGAAAAAACATGAATAGCCTCAGCAATCTTGAAAATAAAGAATAAAGTGGAAGGTATCACACTTCCTGATATCAAGTTATACTACAAGGCTATTGTACTCAGCTTGGTACTGGCATAAGAACAGCCATACAAATCAATGGAACAGAACAGAGAACCCAGAAATAAACCCATGTCTTTATGGTTAATTGATATTTGACAAAGCAGGTAAGAGCATATAATGGAGTAAAGACAGTCTGTTTAATAAATGGCAATGGGAAATTTGGACAGCTACTGGCAAAAAAATGAAACTAGACCACCAACTTACACCATTCACAAAAATAAACTCAAAATGGATAAAAAGCTTAAATGTAAGTCACAAAACCATAAACATTTTGGAAGAAAACATAGGTAGTAAACTCTCCGATATCTCTCGTAGCAATATTTTAGCTGATTTATCTCCATGGGCAAGTGAAATAATGGACAGGATAAACAAATGGGACTCTATGAAATTAAAATGTTTTTGCATAGCAAAAGGCACCATGAACAAAATAAAAAGAAAACCCACAGAATAGGAGAACATATTCGCCAATACGTCTGATAAGGAGTTAATAACAAAAATTTATAAAGAACTTCTAAAACTCAACACCAGAAAGAAAAACAATCCAATTAAAAAATGGGCAAAGGAACTAAATGGACACTTCTCGAAAGAGAACATACAGGTAGCCAATAGGCATATGAAAAAATGTTCAACATCACTGATCATCAGAGAAATGCAAATTAAAACCACAATGAGATATCACCTCACACCTGTCAGAATGGAGCTCATTAACAAAACAACACATTATAGGTGCTGGCGAGGATGTGGAGAAAGGGGAACCTTCCTGCACTGCTGATGGGAATGCAGACTGGTGCAGCCACTGTAGAGAACTGTATGGGGTTTCCTCAAAAAATTACAAATGGAACTGCTTTCTGACCCAGCTATCCCACTTTTAGGAATATATTCCAAAAATACCAAATGACTGATGCAAAAGAAGATATGCACACCCATGTTTATTGCAGCATTGTTGACAATAGTCAAGATCTGGATCTGGAAACAGCCCAAGTGCCCATCAGTGGATGAGTGGATTACAAAGCGGTGGTACATATACACAATGGAATACTACATGGTCGTGAAAAAGAAGGAAATCTTACCTTTTCTGACAGCATGGATGGACATGGAGATGCTAAGTGAAATAAGCCAGGCAGAGAAAGAAAAATATCAAATGATCTCACTAATATGTGGAATATAATGAACAAAATGAACTGAGGAACAGAGTAGAGGTAGAGGCGGGGTCTCAGGGACCAGATGGACAGCAGTCAGAGGGACAGCAGTCAGGGTTTGAGGAGATGGGATCAGAGACAGTAAAGGTATTAGTGAAATTATATATACATAACACAGAGATATAAATAACAAAACAGCAAATCCTAGAGAAAAGGAGGGAGAGAGTTAGGGGGAGGGGGGCAAAGGGAGTATAAAAAGCATCACAGGGGTGGGGGTGAGGGAATTATATTCAGTGGGACACTTGAATCCATGTAAACACGGTAAATTAAAATTAATAAAAATTTAAACAGAAAGACATACAGAGACATTTCACAAATGAGGATATAGAGATGTCAAGAAATCACATGAAAGATGTGCAACCTAATTAGATGCTAGAAAATGTAAATTAACACAATAAGATATCACTGTACAGCTATGAGAATGATTATGATACAGGAAAGAGGGTGGAGTACTGCATCAAGTGCTGGCAAAGATTTAGAGAAAGTGAATTTCTCATACTGTTGATATAAAATGGCTTAAATATTCTAGAAAATAGTTTGGCAGTTTCTTTAAAAATAAACATGCATTTAACATACAACCTAGGAACCACAAGCTTGGGCACTTATCTTTTTTTTTTGTTTTTTTACAGGGACAGAGAGAGGTCAGAGAGAGGGATAGATAGGGACAGAGAGACAGGAACAGAGAGAGAGATGAGAAGCATCAATCATCAGTTTTTCATTGTGACACCTTAGTTGTTCATTGATTGCTTACTCATATGTGCCTTGACTACGGGCCTTCAGCAAACTGAGTAACCCCTTGTTCGAGCCAGCGACCTTGGGTCCAAGCTGGTGAGCTTTTTGCTCAAGGTGGCGAACTCGTAGTCTCAAACCTGGGTCCTTCCTCATCCCAGTCCAATGCTCTATCCACTGTGCCACCGCCTGGTCAGGCTTGGGCACTTATCTTAGAGAAACTAAAACCTAAACATAAATGTACATAGCAATTTTACTTGTAATAGTTGACAACTGAAAACTACCTAAATTTTCCTTAATAGGTGAATAGCTAAACCATGTTTTAACTATACCATGGAATATTACTTAACAATAGAAAGAAACTATTGATGCATACAACAAACTGAACGAATAGCAGGAATACTGTGGTGAGTGAAAAGGTCTAATATGAAAAGGTCACATCCTGTATGAATCCATTTATAAAACATTTTCAAAATAGCAAAATTGTATACATTGAGAGCAGATTAGTAGTGGCTCAGAGTTACTGATGGTAAGGGAGAGGTCTGTATCAACAAAGAAGTAGCAAAAGGAAAGCAGATCTTTGTACTGATAGGATAGCTTCCTATCTTGATTACCGTGACGATTACACAAATACACAGATGTGATAGACCAGCACAGAACTGTATACATACATTATTTCTGAATTAGTTTCCTAATTTTGATAGTATATTATAGTTATATGTAATCTTCAATGAAAACTGGGTTAACGGTACATAGGACCTCTCTATACTATTTTTGCAAGTCTCTGTGAATTTATAATTATTTCAAAATAAAAAGTTTATATAAACAATGTATTTAAATCTAAATAGCAATTTAATTTTTTTATTTTTGCCTTTTGTTTTCTTACCCCCTTTTGTGCACATACCTATTTGAGACATCAATGCTTGAATCTTCTATATGTTTCGTGTGAATCTTTAGGATTATAAGAAATGCTAAATAGATTGACCATAGTTTTCTAAGCCTGCTCCTCACAATAGTTGCCAAAACAGTTGGTTGCAATGGCAAAGATGGATTTCAGCTAAAAATATAGAGAAAAAGAGAAGTGGTTCTTTTTTTTTTTTTAATGTTTTATTTATTTTTTACAGGGACAGAGAGAGAGTCAGAGAGAGGGATAAATAGGGACAGACAGACAGGAACAGAGAGAAATGAGAAGCATCAATCATTAGTTTTTCGTTGCCATTCTGACACCATACTTGTTCATTGATTGGTCTTTCACACGTGCCCTGACCGCGGGCCTTCAGCAGACCTAGCCACCCCTTGCTGGAGCCAGCGATCTTGGGTCCAAGCTGACGAGCTTTTGCTCAAGCCAGATAGGCCTGTGCTCAAGCTGGCGAGCTCGGGGTCTCGAACCTGAGTCTTCCGCATCCCAGTCCAACGCTCTATCCACTACGCCACCGCCCCGTCCGGCGAGAAGTGTTTCTTTTGTGGTGGATCAGAGAGTAAAAAATGTGTGTGTGTGTGTGTGTGTGTGTGTGTGTGTGTGTGTGTATGTCCATTCCTATAATTATATCTGTATAGAATTAGTACACAAATAAGGCCTCGCCAAAAAAAA
The DNA here is from genome assembly GCA_037038555.1 of Rhynchonycteris naso. Lineage (NCBI taxonomy): Eukaryota > Metazoa > Chordata > Mammalia > Chiroptera > Emballonuridae > Rhynchonycteris > Rhynchonycteris naso. Next base: position 98,141,952 of record CM072999.1, read on the forward strand.
AAAAAAAAAATCTAATGGTTTCAATAGATTTGTTACTATATCATACTTTCCTGATAAAAACAAATCAGTCTTATAAAAAGTAAAATGACCGCGGGCCTTATAGTAAATTGTGTCTCATTATGTAGGTGTAATCATAGACTGAGGACATATCTTCAGGACTTATGAATAGAACTAGTTCCAATGTAAGCAGACTTGGTATCTTACTAAAGTGTGTTGAATGGTCCTTGTCTGAGGCTGGCCTGCTTTTGTCCCAAATCTTGGGAAAGACCAGCCATAATTCATAAGGGATCCAGAAAGAGCAAAAAAACTCTCAATAATTATCTGGTAGTGCTAATGTTGTTTGTGATGGGAATAAGTACAGGGGTGGGTCAAACTTTGGCAGGAAGTCTGGCCAAAGTCGAGTATCTAAGAGAAATTATAAGGTTGTGTATATTAAACAGTAAAAATTGAATTATTTGTCACACTTTGCCACCTTCAAGTGTAAGCTATTAAAGAAGTTTAGCTCACATCTGTAGTTTTTTTCCTTCAGAAGTTCTATTCCATAAGTTTTTGAGTTTCTGTCTTCTAATGGTGGTTTCCTTTTCAAGATAATAAAGCACACTGTTGGTTGTTATGTTCTTCTTTTTCCTGAGAAGATACTCTACTTACTTTTCATTTCTAAAATTTATGATTGTGTGCTCATGGGTTCTTACTTAAAGTGTTGAAATCTTTTATTATTATGTATTTTGATGCTCAAAATTTCCTGTACTGGACCCGTGAATCCATTTCAGCTGATTCTTCTGTCTCTTTCATGTGTCCCTATCATTGACTTTGTGGCAAAAAAGCGATATTCAAGGCTCACGTTGCCCTCCATCCTTGCCTCTGGAGTTAGCCATTTTCATAAGAAGTTCTGGTTCTTTGCAGTGGAAGATAGTTGCAGGAAACCAAGATCAGGGCCCTGCCTGGTAGGACCTATTGCTACTACTGGGTCTTTCGTTATAGTTCATCTTAGCTGATTGATCCAGGAAATAAATGTATGGATATATGCTCACATACATAAACATACACACAGTCATACTTCTATAACAATTTTATGTTTGTTTATATAAATATATTATAAAACAATTAGTTCATATTAGTACCTTTATAATCCAACACCAGAGTTTTCTAGGCTTCTTTTTTTTTTTTTAAAATTTCTTTTTATTTTATTCATTTTTAGAGAAGAGACACAGAGTGAGAGAGAGAAAGAGAGAAAGAGAGAAAGGGGGGAGGAGCTGGAAGCATCAACTCCCATATGTGCCTTGACGAGACCAGTGCAGGGTTTTTGAATTGGCGACTTCAGCGTTCCCAGGTCAACACTTTATCCACTGCGCCACCACAAGTCAGGCTAGGCTTCTTTTTTTCTGAGTTTGTTAATATATTCCTCAACGTGAGGTTTCCATCATCCTCAATATTTTTATTTATTTTCTCAGTTAATTAAGTTATTTGTAATGTAACCAATCTGTCAACAACACTGACTTCCCCTCTCCTTCACACAGCGCTACCCAAACCACCTGTGTCCTGGACCACAAAGCTTGCAGGCCCATATCCCTGTGCAGCAGTTTCCTTTGCCGTCTTCATTGCCCACATTCTTAGCTGCCAAAACTGTTGGTCTAGATACTAACCTTACCGCTTCCCTATAGCTCTTCGTCCTTATACACTAACCTTACCCCTTCCCTATATCTCTTCGTCCTTATACACTAACCTTACCCCTTCCCTATAGCTCTTCGTCCTTATCTTCTGGATTACGGATCCATGCTTCCACGTGGTTCAGCTGACTCTTACTGGCCGACATTCCCAGTTACTGAGTGATGTCTCCATAACTTTAATCTTCTTTAATTCCAAATATTTAACATTTCCTTCTGATATCATTTTCCATCTGTCTGAAGAGCCTTTTTTAGCAATTCTTTTTGAGAAAATCTATAGGCTGTATATGAATTTTCTCAGTCTTTTTTCATCTGAGACTATTTTAATTTACCATGGTTCCTGAATGATATTTTCACCAGATATAGAATTTTGACTTGACTGATGAGTGGTGTGAGTCATTTCTCCAATTTTGCCTAGCAGTGTCCACTAAGTTCAGCAACAAACTGAACATATACAGTCACCCAACCCTCAGCCTATACTTCACCAAGGAATTGCCATTTAAAAGAAGATTAAATATCCCATAATATAATATCCAAAATGGCCAGGATACAGTAGAAAATCACTCATTATACCAGAATAATCACAACATGAAAAATAAAAAAAATAACAGATTCCAATACTGAGAAGAATCAGATGTTGGAATTATCTGATAAAAATTTTAAAGGAACCATTATAAAAATATTTCAACAAGCCATTTTAAATTCTATTGAAACAAATAAGAAGATAAAATATCTCAGGAAGAAATCAGGTATTAAAAACTAATTGGAGAGAGGAGCAAGATGGCGACGGAGTAGGCGGACGCACGAACTTCCAACTCCCAGAACCAAAGTGGATTACAACTCAATTTTAAGAACCACCACCTGGATAAACCAACTTTGAACAAAACTAAGTGGACTCTTCAACCAAGGAACACTGCAGAAGCCACATTGAGACTGGTAGGAATAGCGAAAACACGAAGAGGGCTGCCCAGCTCCCCGGAGCAAACGGCAGCCTGGAGAGACCCGCGGGGCGGGAGGAGAGTTTGGTGGAGAGGGAGAGACCTGGGTCCCAGGAACCAAGCCCCAGCCTCCAGTCCTAGAGCCTAGAAGAGCGTTTGAACAGTATTGAGCTGTGAAACAAGTGAGGGAGCTCCCAGGCCTACAGTGTGGAGTATTAGGTCCCTTCCTACTCTGCTGAGGGCTGCTTGGGGTTTTGGGGCGACAGGACACTGAAAGGCGGTTCTGTCGGCGTGGGCAGAGGCCAAGTCGGTGGGAGATCGGTCTAGCCCAGAGGGTCAGAAGGGACCATGAAAGCGGTCCGGAAGCTGCGGGCCCGCCTTTAATCCCACTTACGGGGACAAAGCGGGAGGCCAGGAACGGGCAGGCCCTGCACAAGCCGGCCCTGACCGCGGGGACCGGGCTAGGACCAGGGACGGGCAGGGGCTCGCGGCAGAGCTGATGCTACCAGTCCCGCACCCCCCCACCCCACCCCCAGGCTGGAGAAACCGCGGTTGGCCAGTATACATGTGCGAGCGGGCTCCGAGAGCGGGAACGGGGTGGACCCCGAGACAAGTGGAGGCTCGCAGCTGAGCCCACACTACTATCCCCATCCGGCCGGAGAAACCCCGGATAGCATTCATACGTGAACGAGCGGGCTCCGAACGCGGGGCCGGGGTAGAGTCCGGGACGAGTGGAAGTACGCAGCTCAGCGGAAGCCAGCAAACACGCCCGCCGCAATAAACCTTGGTTTCCGACCCTGCGCAGAAGGGCCCTGGCCTCGAGGGCGGGGCTAAAGCTCCGGACGGGCAAAAGCTTACAGCTGAGAGCACGTCAAAAGCCCCGCCTAACCTGCGGAACTGTAGCGAGCAGGCTCCGACTGCTGGTTCTGGGCGGAAGTCCGGAAATAGGCTGGGTCCGCAGCTGAGGAAAGGTGCTCACCTCTACCCTTGGTGCTAATCTTGTGGCTTCAGTCACAACCCCTCCTACGGAGGAGAGGCAGAAATCACAGCAAAAGCCACAGTGGGCCGGCGCTGACAACGCTCATACCCAACCACCCTAGGCACCGGCAGAGGGGGTGGGGGGCCTGCAGATAGACCACACCTAGAGAACACAAAGGCAACACCTACTGGACTCCAGTGGCCACAACTTGCTTATACACAGAAAAAATGGGCAGGCAGAGGAATGCAAACCAAATGAATCAAGAGAAATCCCCAGAGAAGGACCTGAATGAACCAGATATAACCAAATTACCAGAAGCAGAATTTAAAATAATGATAGTTAGGATGTTCAAAGAAATTAGAGCAACAATGGATAGTCATTATGAACATCTAAATAAAGAGATAACAAGTATAAAAAATGAAATTGAAATAATAAAAAAGAATCAGACAGAAATGACAAATACAGTATCAGAACTGAAGACCACAATGGAAGGAATTAAAAGCAGGATGGATGACGCTGAGGATCGAATAAGCGAGTTAGAGGACACAATAAACAAAGGCACAGAAGCAGAGAAGAAAAAGGAAAAGAGACTTAAAAAATGTGAGGAAACTCTAAGGGAGCTTTGTGACAACATGAAGAGAAACAACATTCGCATCATAGGGGTGCCTGAAGAAGAGGAGAGAGGACAGGAAATGGAAACTTTGTTCAATCAAATCATAGCAGAAAACTTTCCTAAATTAAGGCTGGGAAACACTCCACACATTCAAGAAGCACACAGAACTCCATTAAGGAGAAACCCAAAAGGATCTACACCAAGACACATCATAGTTAAATTACCAAAGCTAATGGGTAAAGAAAAAATTTTAAAAGCTGCTAGAGAAAAAAAGACTATCACCTACAAAGGATCCCCCATAAGGATGACATCGGACTTCTCAACAGAAACACTTGAGGCCAGAAGGGAATGGCAAGAAATAATTAAAGTAATGCAGAACAAGAACCTACAACCAAGACTACTTTATCCAGCAAGGCTAACATTTAAAATTGAAGGAGAAATAAAGAGCTTCCCAGAAAAAGAAAGCCTGAAGGAATTCATAAAAATTAATCCAATTCTGCAAGAGATACTAAGGGGCCTCTTGTGAACAGTATAAAGGGAGGAATGAATATAGCAAAAGAAGAATACAGCTTTAAAGAATAAAATGGCAATAAACAACTACATATCAATAATAACCTTAAATGTAAATGGATTAAATGATCCAATCAAAAGACATAGGGTAGCTGCATGGATAAAGAAACAGGACCCATACATATGCTGTCTACAAGAGACACACCTTAAAACAAAAGATGCTCATAGACTGAAGGTAAAAGGATGGAAAAAAATATTTCATGCAAATGGAAATGAAAAAAAAGCAGGGGTAGCAATACTTATATCAGACAAAATGGACTTTAAAACAAAGGCTGTAGTAAGAGATAAAGGAGGACACTACATAATGATAAAGGGAACAATTCAACAGGAAGATATAACTATTGTAAATATCTATGCACCAAATATAGGAGCCCCGACATACATAAAGCAGACTTTGATGGATATAAAGGGCGAGATTAACAGCAATACTATCATAGTAGGGGATTTCAATACCCCTCTAACAACACTGGATAGATCCTCAAGAAAGAAAATTAATAAAGAAACTGCAGACTTAAAGGATACACTAGATCAACTTGATTTAATAGATATCTTCAGAACTTTTCACCCTAAAGCAGTAGAATATACATTCTTCTCAAGCGCTCATGGTACGTTTTCTAGGATAGACCACATGTTAGGACACAAAAATGGTCTCAATAAATTTAAGAAGATTGAAATCATATCAAGCATTTTCTCTGATCACAATGCCATGAAACTAGAAATTAACCACAAAGGAAAAAATGAAAAATACTCAAAAACTTGGAAACTAAATAGCATGTTATTAAATAATGAATGGATTAACAATGAGATCAAAGAAGAAATAAAAATGTTTCTAGAAATGAATGATAATGAGCATACATCAACTCAAAATTTATGGGACACAGCAAAAGCAGTTCTGAGAGGGAAGTTTATTGCACTACAGGCATATCATAAGAAGCTAGAAAAAGCTCAAATAAGCAACCTGACCCTGCATCTAAAAGAACTAGAAAAACAACAACAAATAAAACCCAAGACAAGTAGAAGGAAGGAAATAATAAAGGTCAGAGCAGAAATAAATGACATAGAGACTAAGGAAACAATAGAGAGGATCAATGAAACAAGAAGCTGGTTCTTTGAAAAGGTAAACAAGATTGATGAACCTTTAACTAGACTCACCAAGAAAAAAAGAGAGAGGACTCAAATAAATAAAATTAGAAAGGACAGTGGAGAAATAACAACTGACACAACAGAAATACAAAGCATTGTAAGAAAATACTATGAAGAACTATATGCCAAAAAATTAGACAATCTTGGTGAAATGGACAAATTTCTTGAATCATATAACCTTCCAAAAATCAATCTGGAAGAATCAGAACACCTAAACAGACCAATTACAGCAAATGAGATCGAAACAGTTATCAAAAAACTCCCAAAAAAGAAAAGTCCTGGACCTGATGGCTTCACAAGTTAATTCTATCAAAAATTCAAAGAAGAACTAACTCCTATTCTCCTCAAGCTATTTCAAAAAATTCAAGAGGAAGGAAGACTTACAAACTCCTTTTATGAGGCGAGCATAATTCTGATCCCAAAACCGGGCAAAGACAACACAAAGAAAGAAAATTATAGGCCTATATCCCTGATGAATTTAGACGCTAAAATTCTCAACAAAATATTAGCCAATCGGATACAGCAATATATGAAAAAAATCATACACCACGATCAAGTGGGATTTATTCTGGAGAGGCAAGGCTGGTTCAATATTCGCAAATCAATCAATGTGATTCATCACATAAACAAAAGGAAGGACAAAAATCACATGATAATTTCAATAGATGCAGAAAAGGCATTTGATAAAATCCAGCACCCATTCATGCTCAAAACTCTCAGTAAAGTGGGAATACAGGGAACATTCCTTAACATGATAAAGGCAATCTACGATAAACCGACAGCAAACATCATACTAAATGGACAAAGATTAAAAGCAATCCCCTTAAGATCAGGAACCAGGCAGGGTTGCCCACTTTCACCACTCTTATTCAACATATTCTGGAAGTCCTAGCTACAGCAATCACACAAGAAGAAGAAATAAAAGGCATACAAATTGGAAAAGAAGAAGTAAAACTGTCATTATTTGCAGATGATATGATATTGTATATTGAAAACCCTAAAGTCTCAGTCAAAAAACTACTGGACCTTATAAATGATTTCAGCAAGGTGGCAGGATATAAAATTAATACTCAGAAATCAGAGGCATTTCTATACACCAACAATGAAATATCAGCAAAAGAAATTAAGGAAACAATCCCCTTCACTATTGCAGCCAAAAAAATAAAGTACCTAGGAGTAAATTTAACCAAGGAGGTTAAGGACTTGTACTCGGAAAATTATAGAACATTGATAAAAGAAATCAAGGAAGATACAAACAAGTGGAAGCATATACCGTGCTCATGGCTAGGAAGAATAAACATCATTAAAATGTCTATATTACCCAAAGCAATTTATAAATTCAATGCAATACCAATTAAAATACCAATGACATACTTCAAAGATATAGAACACATATTCCATAAATTTATATGGAACCAAAAAAGAACACGAATAGCCTCAGCAATCTTAAAAAGAAAAAATAAAGCCGGAGGTATCACTCTTCCTGATATCAAGGTTTACTACAAGGCCATTATACTCAAGACAGCCTGGTACTGGCATAAGAACAGGCACATAGATCAATGGAACAGAACAGAGGACCCAGAAATAAACCCACAGCTTTATGGACAACTGATATTTGACAAAGGAGGAAAGAATATAAAATGGAGTAAAGACAGCCTCTTTAACAAATGGTGTTGGGAAAATTGGACATCTACCTGCAAAATAATGACACTAGACCATCAACTTACACCATTCACAAAAGCAAACTCGAAATGGATAAAAGACTTAAATGTAAGCCGTGAAACCATAAGCATCTTAGAAGAAAACATAGGCAGCAAGCTCTCCGACATCTGTAGCAGCGGTATATTTGCCGATTTATCTTCATGGGCAACTGAAATAAAAGGCAAGATAAACAAATGGGACTATATCAAACTAAAAAGTTTTTGCACAGCTAAAGACAATAGGAACAGAATAAAAAGACAAACCACACAATGGGAGAACATATTCGACAGCACATCTGATAAGGGGTTAATAACTAAAATTTATAAAGAACTTATAAAACTCAACACCAGGAAGACAAACAACCCAATCAAAAAATGGGCAAAAGAAATGAATAGAAATTTCTCCAAAGAGGACATACAGATGGCCAATAGGCATATGAAAAAATGCTCAACATCACTAATCATTAGAGAAATGCAAATTAAAACCACAATGAGATATCACCTCACACCAGTCAGAATGGCACTTATCAGCAAAACAACACAGAAAAAGTGCTGGCGAGGATGTGGAGAAAAGGGAACCCTTCTGCACTGCTGGTGGGAATGCAGACTGGTGCAGCCACTGTGGAAAACAGTTTGGAGATTCCTCAGAAAATTAAAAATCAAACTGCCTTTTGACCCAGCTATCCCACTTTTAGGAATATACCCTAAGAACACCATAGCACTGTTCGAAAAGAAGAAATGCGCCCCCATGTTCGTGGCAGCATTGTTCACAATAGGGAAGATCTGGAAACAGCCCAAGTGTCCGTCAGAAGACGAGTGGATTAAAAAGCAATGGTACATATATACTATGGAATACTACTCAGCCATAAGAAACGATGACATCGGATCATTTATAACAAAATGGATGGACCTTGATAACATTATACGAAGTGAAATAAGTAAATCAGAAAAAAAGAAAAACTGAGAACAGCACGATTACATATATAGGTGGGACATGAAAGTGAGGGTATGGACATGGACAAGAGAGTGGTGGTTATGGGATGGGGGGAGGGAGGGAAGAGTGGGATAGGGAGGAGGGGAGGGACGCAGGGAAAACCAGATTGAAGGTGACAGAGGACAATTTGACTTTTGGTGATGGGTATGCAACACAATTGAATGATAAGATAACCTGGAGATGTTTTCATTGTACATATGTACCCTGATTTATTGATGTCACCCCATTAGAATTAATAATAATAAAATATATATATATAAAAAAAAAACAACAAAGTGCATGAACTCACACACAAAAAAAACTAATTGGAGATTAGAAAACTGAAAAACACAATATCAGAAATAAAAAATCACTGATGGACTTAACAATGGGGTGGCGATGACAGAGGATGGAATCAGTGGACTTGAGAACAGCTCTGTAAAGTTTATATAATCTGAACAACAAACAGAAGAAAAAAAATAAAGAGCTATTAACTGTATTACCAGATTTCCAGAAGGGGAAGAGAAAAACATTGACACTGCAAAAGTACTAAAAAAAATGGCTGAAATTTTCTAAAATTTGATGAAAGACATAATCCTACAGATTCAAGAGGACAAGTGAACCCCAAGTAAGATAAAACCAAAGAATTTCTTACCAAGGCATATATCGTAGTTAAATTTATGAAAAGTAAAAACAAAGAACATATCTAGAAAGCATCAAGAAAAAAATAACACTTTACCTTTAAGGAAAAATCAATTCAAATAGTAGTGGATTTTTTAATAGAAAGCAAAGATGCCAGTAAGAGGTAGTACTATTAAAGGCAAGGAATTGTTTGCTGCCTTAGCACAGTATAATGGGCATGAAGAATGGAAGAGCTGTAGGGTGAGTAAACTACTTCTAAATATACTGAGCTTTGAAAAGAAATAAAAAGCCTAAAGTTTTAAATTCTCAGCTCAAGATGTTCAAAAAGCCAGACAATAAAATGCTTACCCTAAAATTAGCTCTCAACTCGGCAGGACTGATGGAACTGATAATTAAATGCACGGTCTAATCCTGTGGTTTCTGAATTACATCAGCTGAATTGAAATGGTACCATGACTCTTACTGAAAGTTAAGACATCAGAATCTATAAATTGCGATTGGGACAAATGGAAAAAACCTGAAAACTCAGAGCACTTTGAATACTAAATATCCCTTACTAGAATAAGTAGCTTTTCACCAGAGTTCAATGAGCTATTTCTGCCTTGCTTGAAAATTAAGCAAGCACCTTGCATGGGGCAGTCACATTGCAAGGTGATATAACTTTCTTTACAACCTATTTCCTATATCTTTCAATGACTTAGACCCATAACTAGTGTCAGATTCCAACACACTCCAAGAAGCCATTGCAAAATTAAACCCAGGAAGAAAAAGCTTATACACCAAAAGAAAAAAAAAAAAGCAACAATATGCCAAGTTATATTGGCAAAGACTTGCAGAAATGTACTCAGGAATAGATGCTGAGGTTCTGAAACTGTGGCAAAGTTTTAGATATAGGTTTAGAAAAAAATAATAAACAGACACAACCACTTTTCAAAAGGATGCAATGTCTATTTTCTGAAGGCTGAAAACAATGGCGGTAGATGCCTACTTAGCAGTGCTTAACCCACATAATGATAATCAGTCATAATCAGTCATTTGACACATACCACTTTGCCTAGCTGATTGATTGGGGGCCCTCAGATCCGAAAGACTTGTATACCCGCTAAGTTCCCACTTGATCTGTATAAGCAGAACATAACTAATAAACAAACCAACAACAATAGCTACAGCTCCGACCAAAAGATAGATTTCAGGATTGAGCCTCCATACCATGGCTCTCTGAGTCAATTCATAGCACAGAATTTCTTGAATGCAGAGGAAGCTAGATAGTCCTGAGAACAAGATTTGGCTCTTTCAGAACCAGACTCTGATGTGAGGATTCTGATGCAAGTGATGTATATAAAATGTGCTCCAAGAGAAGCCAGGAAAGGAGTGGGGCATGCTGGACAGGGAAGAGGAAAATCCAAAAAGGGTGCAATTTCAGACAACATCCTATCCTCAGTCTGACCTTGAGGAATCTTTGGAATATAAACTGGACCTCAGGCCAAGGGGGCAGAGGAGATGCGCTTTCATATTTTTGTTTCCACAGATACTGGCCAAAGGCCACACTGCATGTCCAGGTGTGTACTTCAAAGTATTTTGGTTTCTCTGCTTTTACAAGCAAAGTGGTTCTATGAACTCAAAGGTGGTTTCTAGAAGAATTACTGAAATTCACAGAAATGGTAAGAGAGATCTGTGTAGACCCATGTGGAGCACTGACAATGCTGATTACAAACATAAAAAAAAATCATTATAAAAGTTAGCCTTTCTCCAAAGGACTTGCAGCACATACTATAACTACACTGAGAATTATGTGGCCGGGTGATCTGACCTAATTATAATCCCTGGGACCAAGTATACTATAGTGTTCCACCCAATAAAGGGGATTTAATGGAGAAAAGAGGGGTCAGGTGATAAATGAAGTTTATGCTTGAATTCATATCATGGTCTGACCAGGGGTTGTGAACACATTTTGTAGCTGTTATATAATTCCTGAGGCTGGAATACTTGGATTTTGCAGTAAATATTGACACCAGGCAGAATGTACTCTGTAGCCATTCAAGGGTAAATTGAGGGACAGCAAAAGGGAGATCTTCCAAATGGACAAAATTTCAAATGATGAATCTTGTGATCCACTTTTCCAAAAAGAAGTGATGGCCTGTGTTTTGGATGTACATCTTCATGAACAGAAGCTAGCTCTTCAGAATATCAGGGACACACAAAGAATAAGATCGGAGAACAAATGGCAAGGAGGACAGACTGAATAATAGGTATGTGGCTGGACCTGTCAGAATGAAGCCAGGTAATGGGGCTAGGAGAGTGGGGAAGAATTGTGCCTCATTTGAATATTCATTAATATACTCTGACTAAAAAAGTGTTTTTCAGTTTTTAGTAATCAATGGGTTAAACTGACCTGCTTCAGAGTCAATCAGCCTTTTTCCCCCAAACCAATGCTGAAAGTTATGGAGGTTATACATGGCCTAGACAATGTGTTCTTCTTACCAAGGCTGACCTGGTTAATGCCACTTCTGTGTACTCAACTTTTCAAAACAGCCGACATTGAGTCCCTGAAAAATTAACAGAATTGGGTAGGAAGGGCAGTCAGGCTGACTAGTTTGATTGGAAGCAGTAATTTATCTTTACTGGAACAGAGACTCATTCGGTCCTAGATTAGCCCTTTGTTCCCTTCCCACATGTTTCTGCCAGCAATACCATCTATGAACTGACTAAATGCCTTGTTCACTAAGCCAGTATCCCACATTTAGATTTTAACCCATTCTAGGTTAATTCCAACAAAGGAATCTATTTATGGAATGAACTTGTGTTATTGTCTACCTTATTACTTAGAATCCCTGGGTCTAATGAAATAGTCAACGAGCCTACTAAATATTTACAGTTTTATTTGGATGTTAACAACTTGCTAGGTTGAAAGTGCTGTACTATAGGATGTTATATGCTTAGAATCAGCTACCAACAAATAGTTATAGTTCTCCAATAGCCAGGACACATTATAGGTTTAGAAACAGCAAGGTATTAGTGGGGTTGGTAGATTTCGCTATTATACCTAGCCATGCACTTATAAAAGGTTTACTTTCTGTCCTTGCAACAGAGAATTTTGTTATTTCAAAGTCTTTGAGCCAATGGATAAATGCTTCTTTATGGGCACACAAAAATGGTGACATTAAAATAGAAGTTGATATAAGTAGTTCTTGACTTTAGTGTCAATGAGACATAGGAGAATATACCATATTGGCTGAGTAATCAATATTTACAGCTAGAGTGAAAGCATATAGCTTGTTCCTAGAGGGAATAGGGAGAATAATATCTGGAAACGAGAAGTTCAGGGAGTGTTCCTAGAGCTGTTTCCAGGGATAAAAAATATAATAACTTGAAACAAGCAAGTATAAAAAGTTTAGCTCCTTCACAAATAAAGGTTTGGGTCCTCCTACAAGGTATAGAACAATAACCAACTAAGATTTTGGAAAAACAATTTCCAAGGGAATTCGGAATGTGTAGTCAAAGCACAAAATTGTAATACCACCTACAGCCTAACAATTAGTTACAGTAAAGGAGGATACCTGTAAACACTCACATTTTGTTTCTTGGTGGTTATGTATATGTAATAACATTTAAGTCAGAAAATACCACAAATTTTGAATACACCAGGGGAAAAAGGAACATTATCTAGATCTCAGACACAGAATTGTATTAAGTATCTGAAGAGAATTTGAATATTCTCTTAAGAAAAACTATAAGAGCCTTTAAAGTATAATTGATATTAACAGGTTATAGTTCCTCCTGGACTTATAATGGAGATATGTCCTGATAAACTCATTATAAGTTGAAAATATCATAAGTTAAAAATGCATTTAATACTACACCAAAGAGTATCAGTTGTTTCCTCTTGTGATCATGTGACCAGTTGGGAGCTGCGACTCATTGCTGCTGCCCAACTTCTGAGAGTATGGTACTGCTTATTGCTAGTCAGAAAAACATCACATTTCAAAATTTGCAGCATGGTTTTCTACTGAATGCATATGGTCATATGCACCATAAAGTCAAAAAAATTACAAAATTCAACCTTGAACCATCTGTTTTAGGATGAAGAATATAGAGTTGTTGCATTGTTTGTAAGTTTAATATGGTAGACAAATGTATATTGATGTTTGTTTACTGAAAGAGACTAAATTAAACATTTCTCATTTATATCTGCCTATCAAATAAGTTTTAAACAACTCACTTTGCATTTTGATATTATGCCACAGTCTAAGTTCTACCTTCTCAAGTTTGATTCCATTTCTTTTTAAATCTACATATCCTAGAGAGTGTAGGGAGGACATGTGTCCATGGTTCCACCAACCAGGAACATTCATGCAAGTCAATGATTCAGAAGTAAAGTATGTGTGAAGTTTCTGTATGGTGATTCTTTTTTTCATATTGCAGGTAGGACTATCATTCTTTGTGACAGAGTTTTCATCAGGTCAGTTCTCTCTCTGGTTGTGTTCCTGCTCATTATTTCTGGGGGGTTTTGTTGAATCTTTATCTCTCCTTCCTTTACTTCATCTTTTTTTTATGTAAGTTTGCCAGAGTTGATTATCTCATTTGAAATTAAGAACATTAATCATGTTCTATAAGATACATGTTTGAAGCTTATCTTAAAAAATATGTGGTATTGGAGGGGAGAAATACAAAACTTTTAAAATATGTTCTTTGATCTTTTTCTATAGCATTCTCTAAGTTCATTTCTGTTATTGCTGAAGAGAACAGTGATGAGATTTTAGAGGTATCCACAGCTTTTTTACTGTGAGCTTGTTTTTTTTTTTTGGAGTAAAATTAAATGGAAATACTTTCTACCTTCTTGGCCACTGCTTATATTTACAAATAAATATTAGAATGTAATTTGAAGGAAAGGCTAGGGCAATATTACATTCTATAACTTTATATCAATATTAAGTAGGAAGAGCATCAGAAATGAAAATATTACAGAAACTATAAACAAATTGGACTTTTAAAATAAAAATTTAGGAAAACTTTAAAAAATCAACTTAGGGTGATCATCGAATCAGTTCATATGATCATAGAATAAAGAAAATATAAGGAAAGAAAAGAACTCTAGAGAACAAAAGAACTTGATTGACCCATTGTGGCATATTAAAGACAGCCACAGCTTTTTTTTGACAATTCTCTCATTGCCTTTACCAAAAGTATGGTGGAAGTGGTACTATAGCAGATGTGGGTCTAGCCTTTAGAAAACTCCCTATTTCTATTTTCCTGGCCCTTGGTGCCTTGACCTACTCTGTAAGAAGTCTGACTACCTGAGGACATCATGCTATGAAGATGCTATATAAGAGGACAGTGGATTGAGATGAGAGAGAGAGAGAGAGAAAGAGAGAGAGAGAATGATAACTCTAGAGGAAGAATTCTAGTCATCTAATCCCTAAGCATTAGTGTCTCGGTCATCCAAGATGAAGCCCCAAACATCATGGCAAGAAAGCTATCCCCTTTGTTCCTGTCAAAATCCTGATCTATAGAATCAGAAACTGTAATAATGAGTTTTTTGTGTTTTTCTTTTAACCACCAATTTTTGGAATAGTTTATTATGCAGCAGCAGACAACCAGAACACCATATCGCCTTTATTTATTTTTTTATTACTTTATATATGCTAAGTACTAGTCAATACACCAGTCTCTTGGACTTCAAGTACATTTGAATAAATTTCTCTTAAACTGGGTTATAATTTCCCATTTTATAGAAATAAAAATATGTTTTTAAAGCCACAGCAGCTGACTGTTTCCAATTAATAATATAAAAGGTGAACAGGGATAGAAACATGGGTTTGGAGTAGGGAAAGTTAAAAGAAAAGTAAGTCAAGGGGTAACTTTGGTGATTTCAGACACTTTCCCCAGAGCAACAAACAAGAAGAGGTACTAGTCACAATGGAGAGGAGTGGTGTGAGTGGCTTTTAGTCCAAGAGGACATAAAAGAACACCAAGTAAAGGATGATGGTAATGGCAGAATGAATCATGAGGTTCAAAACCACGGGAATTAAAGCAAACAAACAATCAAACAACAGCTAGATGAAGAGTTACCTGTAAGACTAATTCTAAAAAAAAAAAGCACTGTGATCTCTACTGACTTGACTAATATCTTTATATGAATAAAAATACAAATGCAGGCCAAAATCTCTGGTGTGTTGGGCATTTAATTTTTTTTCCTCAAAATTTAGACAGCAATGCAATACATTTACTGTATATTTCTTAACAACTAATCCAGGTACATAGGGCCACACTCTGTAATCAAACACATTAATATTTTTGTATTTTGTAACAAAATATAGGAATATGGGTAAAGATAAAAATAGTTCACATCAGTCCAAGTCAAGTTTTGCCACCTAATGAGTGTAGTTTGGGTTTGATTCTGACTCTAAACGTCATGAAAAGTTTTCAGTTTTAACAGTTTTTTGAATTTATAAATGTAGACAAAAACTTCACCTCTAATAAATTGGTTTTGGCTGAAGATATATGATGTCTATAAGAAAATACACTTTCACGCTAGAGAGAAAAAACTGCAGTTTATTTAAGATCTAGGTTAATAAAAACAAATTTAACTAATTTTAAAGTAAACTGAGGATTAGTGTTGGTGACATAACTATTATCCTGAAACAAAACCTAAAATTATTTCTATCAAAAAAGTATTAAGTGATATATAACAGAATTATTTCTAGCCTCCAGCCAACTTTGAGGTGTTAGTGAATATAAAAAAAATTTAAGGCAACAATATAATTTAGACTACCCCTTAAGAGTTTACTATAATAGAATTTAGACTCTAATACTTTTGAACTGCATAAAATAAGCAAAAGAAAGAAAAGAGAAGTAAGATACAGTAAATCTCCAACTTTTATTGTTGTGAGAGTAAATATAATGAAATCTTATATTTGTTTATCACCATACTTTCAAAAGTGTGTCAATATGGTAATAGGAAGTGATAGTTTCATTTTAATTAAAAATTTGTGATACTCCAAAGAAATAATAAATATTCATAGTTCTGAACCCCATGATAGAACTGTGGGAAATATTAAATAAATACATGTCATGATCCTTTGTTCTTAACACATAGAAATAATTAGATAATATTAAGAGGGCACTGTGTAGATAATTATTAAATGAACAAAATCAAGAGGCAGTATATTGAGTTATTGGGCAGAGAGAGCATCATCTTCCCTTTACAGCTGATGAAGTAAACTTGTACAAATGTATACAACACATTATTATCAAAATCAGCTTCCTTTTCTTCTGGCTGGGCCTCTGTCCACTCCCCTATCCTGCCTGCAGGGAAGTCTTTGGCAGGCAACTTGGGTAGTGAGGAAAAGGAATTATTTGAAAGATCATTGTCTCTGGCAAAGATAAACATTAAGAAAACCAGAATTCTGTAGATGAAGTTTCCCATTACAGCAATTTTTCAGACAAGAATAGCCTCTAGAAAAATAGGGAGGACGTACAATTCTCATAATCATGTTTTAATCTTGTTAAAAAAAAAAGTCATGTTCCACCTGCAGTGTTTAAGCTGCAAAATAAACTCTGATATGATAAGCATCGTATTTCATTTATTCTGTCTCCAAATGAAACACCATCTAAAAACTGCCAGAGCAAGGTCAATGGTTTTTCCTATCTAGTTCCTAGGCAGAAAGCCTATCTTTTGAAAAGTTTTTAATAATAAGTCTTCATTTGTGACTTTTAAAGTTTATTTTGTGCAGAAACCTTAATAATAAATAGAGTTGCTCCATTATAAAGAGCTCACCAGAGACTATAAGAAAATCTTTGAGAATACAGAATTATGCTGTTGTTTTAGGGGCTGCTACTTGGAATAAAGTTAAATAATAATAAAAATAAATAAAAAGGAGGTCATTTATTTAAAAGTGATCAAATCATTTAAAAGATTATCTTTTATCATTTCTACTTTTGAACTAGAAATATTTTAAATATACAAATTTAAAAGACTTATTCCTACTTTGTATGTTTTACCAATAATTAAATTTGGCAAATTTCCCTTACTTATTATTTACTAAAGAAGTGTAGTATTTTTTATTTGCCCTTATTTAATGTATTTAGATTTTGAATTTTTCATACTTTATTCATTCTTTACTAAATCTCATTAGGCGTTTACTTTCTTCACTTGCAGATAAACATGATAATCTTTGTATGTGTGTTTGTTCAGAAGGTATTTATTTGGATTTGCCCAATGTGTCAGACACAACTGTTCATATACCTTGCTGCAAGTTCCTGGAGATGAAATACATATCAATTTCTCTTCTGATGACTTATATGTAATTAAAAATACAAGCATCTGTTCCAAGAATTTCAATTTTATAACATTGACTTGACTATTCTTATAATTCAACTTTTTAACTACTGTAATTTTATAAATATGATTTTTATTTTATTTTATTGATTTAAATTTATTGTGTTTACAAAGATTCAAGTGTTCCACCGAATACATTCCCCACACCCGCATGTTCCCCTCAACATCCCCCATGTCTCCCCTCCAGGATTTGCTGTCCTGCTCTTTATAATGCTGTGTTACGTATACTGTATACAATTTCACCAATCTCTTTCCCTTCTCTGATCCCATCCTCTCATCCCCTTTCCCTCTGTCCTCTTTCCCTCTGGTTCCTTTGATCCCGCCTCTGCCTCTATTCTGTTCCTCAGTTCACATTGTTCATTGGATTCCTCAAATGAGTGAGATCATATGATATTTTTCTTTCTTTGCCTGGCTTATTTCACTTAAAATAATAGTTTTCAGGTCCATCCATGTTGTAGCAAAAGGTAAGATTTCCTTCTTTTTTCATGGCCTCATAGTATTCCATTGTGTATATGTACCACAGCTTTTTAATCTACTCAAATATATTTTAAGTACAGTGATTTTCTTCTCATTATTCTTATTTACATTTTTCTTGCAATATTTGTTTTTATAGCATTCTTCAAGAAGCACATAAAAGTACTTTAAGATTGTTAAAAAATTAAGAAGGGTAGGGGCACAAGGAAAACCAGATAGAAGGTGACAGAGGACAATTTGACTTTGGGTGATGGGTATGCAACACAATTGAATGATAAGATAATCTGGAGATGTTTTCATTGTACATATGTACCCTGATTTATTGGTGTCACCACATTAAAGATAATAAAAAAAAATTGAATTGAACATAGCATATAAATTAACCTGGGGGAATTGATATATTTACTGCATTGAATTATACAAAAAACGTAGAAAATAAGTGATGATTTATTTAAAATTTTGTTTGCAATATTTTCTTGTTTGCTTTTGCTTTCATAAGAATTCTGTGCTATTTTGGTTGATAGCTGACATTTCTTTAGGGCACTGATATGACTGATAATCCAAGTATATTTTTGTCTTGTCTAATATTTATATCTCTTAATTTTTTTTCTTGCTTTCTTCTTCTACTCTTTGTTCTCTTTTCATTCTTGTTTTCACTCTCCCTCCTTCTTTCCCTCCCTCCCTTCATCCTCCTTCCTGTCTGTCCTTCTTCCTGTCCTTCTTTTTGGTTTGTATCATAGCATTACCTTGAATTCCAGGAAATAAATAAATAGAGATATTGATACCAGGATATCTCATGCCTAAATTTAAAAATAGAAATTCTTGATTGTGTTGATAATTTATCTTCCTAGTTTAGTAAAATATGTTTCAACATTTTTCTGGATAGTGAAATATTTTCTTCTTTGATTTACTAAAACAAATATAGTAATTTTACCTCTACTAATTTATCCTTTCTTTCATTGACATATTTTTAAATTTGTTAAACATTTTTACTTAGGACTTTTGAATTAATATCCATAAGTAAGTCTAATTCTTTTCAAGTAAGTCAACCTGGAACGCTGAGATCACTGGTTCAAAACCCTGATCTTGCCTGGTCAAGGCACAAATGGGAGCTGATGCTTTTTGCTCCTTCCCCCTTCTTTCTTTCTCTCTCTACTTCTCTCTCCTCTCTAAAATAAATAAAAATTAAAAAAAATATTTAAAAACAATTCTTTTGGTTAATAATAGAAACAGATAAGGATAGTGTTAAATTTGACTTTATACCCATACATTTTCATACATAGCATACTCATTTTAATTAAGTTTTAAATAACTGTTTTTCAAAATTTTAAAGCAGTATCTCTTAAATAAATATAAAAACCTTATGCTTAAAATTTTTAAATTTCAAAACTAATTATATATAAACCCTCCTTCTACTATAAATTTCTATTTTAAATACTTTGTGATTTAAGTACTAGAATATATTTTTTTGTTTCCAAGTTTATTATGTTTATACTTTAAAATACTAATTTTTATATTTATTGCCATATGGATCTCTCTTATTTCTTGAGATACACCTCTAATGATATAAACTTTCCTCTTGTTACTGCTTTCGCTGCTTCCTAGAAGTTTTGATAATATCGTGTTGTCATTCCCATTTGTCTCTCTATCTTTTGATCTCTTATTTCTTCTTTGACCCATTAATGTTTTAGTAGTACGTTATTTAATTTCCACATTTTGTGGGTTTCTTTACTTCCTTTTTGTAGTTGAATTCTAATTTCAAAGCACTATGGTCAGAGAATATGTTGGTATAATTTCAATCTTGAATTTGTTGAGGCTAATTTTATGATCTAATATATGGTCTATCCTTGAGAATGTTCCATGTGCACTAGAAAAGAATGTATAAACTGATGTCCTGGGGACAAATGTTCTGTAAATGTCAATTATGGTCATTTGGTCTAACGTGTCACTTGATGACAATATTTATTTATTGATTGTCTGGAAGATCTATCTACAACTGTCACTGGAGTATTAATGTTTCCAATTATGATTGTGTTTTTGTCTGTTGCCATTTTTAGTTCTGTTAGTATTTTATATATTTTGGTGCCTCGTGATTTGATACATATATCTTAAGAAAGTTTATGTTTTCTTGATATAGTGTCCCCTTCATTATTATAATATGTTCATCTTTGTCTCTTATTACCTTTGCTGTCTTGAAATCAGTAACTATATTGTCATATATAAGTATGGTTATACCAGCTTTTCTTTGGACATTATTTGCTTGGAAAATTGTCTTCACCTTTTCACTTTGAGTCTAATTTTGTACTTGCAGCTTAGATGTGTTTCTTTAAGGCAGCATATGGTTGGGTTTTGTTTTTAGATCCAATCTGCTACTCAGTGCCTCTTTATTGGTAAATTCAGCCTATTTATACTTAAGGTAATGATTGATGCCTGAGAATTTTCTATAGCCATTTATGTTTTGGTTTTTGCTAATGCTGAGCTTACATTGGTCCTGCTCTTTTATGTTTCTTCCCGTTGTTTTTGCTTGGTACTATCCTATATTCCTTTTTTCTGTTTGCTCTTTTTCTTTAAGCTATGTATTTTGGTGTGTGTGTGTGTGTGTGTGTGTGTGTGTGTGTGTGTGTGTGTGATGGTCATTAGGTTATTGAAAAAATATTGTTTCATGTAATTAAAACTCCTTCATCTTAAGGAATGCTTCTGCCCTCCATCTTTCTTTGCTAAGTCATACTTTTACTTCCTCCCCATTTATTTATTTATTTTTTAAAATTAATTTTAATTTATTGTGTTAAAATGGATTCAAGTGTTCCACTCAATATAACACCTCATCCCCACACACATGTCCCCCATTATACCCCCTTTGCCATCCTCCCCCTAATTCCATTCCCCCTTTCATCTGGGATTTGCTATCCTGTTATCTGTATCTATGTGTTATGTATTTATAATTTCACCAATTCCTTCACCTTCTCTGATCCTTTCCCATATCTCCCTTCCCTCTGACAGCTTCCCTCTGTTTCCTGTGATGCCACCAATGCCTCTATTCTGTTCCTCAGTTCACTTTGTTCATTAAATTCCACATATAAGTAAGATCATATGACATTTTTCTTTCTCTGCCTGGCTTATTTCAATTACCATAATAATCTCCAGGTCCATCCATTCCATGACATCGCAAATCGCAAGATTTCCTTTTTCTTCACAGCTGCATAGTATTCCATTGTGTATATGTATCACTGCTTTCTAATCCACTCATCCACTGATGGACACTTGGGCTGTTTCCTGATCTTGACTATTGTAAACAATGCTGCAATAAACATGGGTGTGCATATCTTTTTTTGAATCAGTGTTTTGGTATTTTTAGGATATATTCCAAAATGTGGGATAGCTGGGTCAAAAGGCAGTTCCATTTTTAATTTTTTGAGGAAACCCCATACAGTTCTCCACAGTGGCTGCACCAGTCTGCATTCCTACCAGAGTCCAGGAGGGTTCCCTTTTCTCCACACCCTCGCCAGCACTTATTGTGTATTAATTTGTTAATGAGTGCCAATCTGACAGATGTGAGGTGGTATCTCATTGTGGTTTTAATTTGCATTTCTCTGATGATCAGTGATGTTGAACATTTTTTCATATGCCTATTGGCCATCTGTATGTCCTCTTTCGAGAAGTGTCCATTTAGTTCCTTTGCCCATTTTTTAATTGGATTGTTTTTTCTTCTGGTGTTGAGTTTTAGAAGTTTTTTTATAAATTTTGGTTATTAACCCCTTATCAGACATGGCGAATATGTTCTTCCATAGTGCGGGTTGTCTTTTTATTTTGTTCATGGCATCTTTTGCTGGCAAATACTTTTTAGTTTGATGTAGTTCCATTTGTTTATTTTGTCTTTTATTTCACTTGCACATAGAGATAAATCCGCAAAAATATTGCTATGAGAGATATCAGAGAATTCACTGCCTATGTTCTTCTTCGGGATGTTTATGGTTTTGTGACTTACATTTAAGTCTTTTATCCATTTTATTTTTGTGAATGGTGTAAGTGGGTGGTTTAGTTTCTCCCCCCCGCCCCCCAGGGACAGAGAGAAAGTCAGAGAAAGGGATAGATAGGGACAGACAGACAGGAATGGAAAGAGGTGAGAAGCATCAATCATTAGTTTTTCATTGCCATTGCGACACCATAGTTGTTCATTGATTGCTTTCTCACATGTGCCTTGACCGCGGGCCTTCAGCAGACTGAGCAACCCCTTACCGGAGCCAATGACCTTGGGTCCAAGCTGATGAGCATTTGCTCAAACCAGATGTGCCCACGCTCAAGATGGCGAGCTCAGGGTCTCGAACCTGGGTCTTCCGCATTCCAGTTCGACGCTCTGTCCACTGCACCACCACCTGGTCAGGTGGTTTAGTTTCTTTCTTTCTTCTTTTTCTTTTCTTTTTTTTTTGCAGGTGACTGCCCAAATTTCCCAACACCATTTATTAAAGAGACTGTCTTTATTCCATTGTATGCTCTTACCTCCTTTGACAAATATCAACTGGTAATAAAGGGGTGGGTTTATTTCTCGGTTCTCTGTTCTGTTCAATTGATCTGTATGTCTGTTCTTATGCCAGTACCAAGCTGTTTTGATTACAATCACCTTGTAGCGTAACATGATATCTTCATTTTCAAGACTGTTGAGGCTACTTGGGTTCTTTTTTGGTGCCATCTAAATTTTTGGAATATTTCTTTTATATCTTTGAAGTATGCCATTGGTATTTTGATAGGAATTGCATGGGATCTATAGATTATTTTGGGTAGTATAGACATTTTAATGATGCTTATTCTTTTCACCATAAATACGGTATATGCTTTCAATTGTTTGCATCTTCCTTGATTTCTTTTCTCAATGTCTTATAATTTTATCAGTACAAGTCTTTTAACTCCTTGGTTAAATTTACTCCTAGGTATATTATTTTTTTTTGTTGCAATAGTGAAAGCAATTATTTTCTTAATTACTCTTTCAGACAGTTTATTGTTGTTGTAAAATAGGTCACTGATTTCTGAATATTAATTTTATATTCTGATACCTTGCTGAATTCATTTTTCATGTCTAGTAGTAATTTTTTGACTAAGGGTTTAGGGTTTTCTATGTACAGTATCATACCATCAGCAAAAAATGATAATTTTACTTTTTCTTTTCCAATTTGGATGCCTTTTATTTTTTCTTTGTGTTTGATTGCTATGGCCAAAACTTCCAAAGTTATGTTGAGTAAAAGTGGTGAAAGAGGGCACCCCTGCCTTGTTTCTGATCTTAAGGGGATTGTTTTTAATTTTTGCCTCTTAAATATGATGTTGACTATTGATTTTTTCATAGATGGCTTTTATTATGTTGAAGTATGTTTCCTATATTCCCACTTTGCTGAGAGTTTTGATCATAAATGAGTGTTAGGTTTTATCAAATGCTTTTGCTGCATCTATTGATATAATCATGTGATTTTTACCCTATTTTTGTTTATGTGATGAATCATATTTATTGATTTGCAAATATTATACCAGCCTTGTTTCCCTGGAATAAATCCTACTTGATCATGATGTATGATCTTTTTCATGTATCACTCGATCTGGTTTGCTAATATTTTGTTGAGAATTTTAGCATCCATGTTCATCAAGGATATTGACCTATGGTTCTTTTTCTTTGTAGTGTCTTTACCTGGTTTTGGAATGAGGATAATGCTTGCCTCATAAAAGAAGTATGGAAGTCTTCCCTTCTCTTGAATATGTTGAAATAACTTGAGAAGGATAGGTGTTATTTCTTCTTTGAATGTGTGGTAAAATTTGCCTGTGAAGTCATCGGTCCAGAAATATTCTTCGATAACTTTTTCAATTTCATTTGTTGTAATCGATCTGTTTGGTTTTCTGATTCTTCCAGATTGCATTTTAGAAAATTATATGTTTCTAGTAATTTATCCATTTCACCTAGGTCGTCCTATTTTTTGGCATATAGATAGATCTTCATAGTATTTTCTTACAATCCTTTGTATTTCTGTGGTGTCAGTTGTTACTTCTCCACTTTCATTTTTAATTTTATTTATTTGAGTTCTCTCTCTTTTTTTTCTTGATTAATCTGGTTAAAGGTTAATCAATCTTGTTTAGCTTTTCAACAAACCAGCTCTTGGTTTCACTGATCTTTTGTATTGTTTTTTTTTTTTTTTGCCTCTATGTCATTTATTTCCACTCTGATCTTCCATTATATTATTTTCTTCCATTTTTTTCCCCCTCTGGGCTTTACTTATTGTTCTTTTTCCAGTTATTTTTAGGTACAAAGTTATGTTGTTTATTTGGGCTTTTTCTAGCTTCTTAAGCGTTTCATGCTTGTAATGTGATGAACTTCCTTCTCAGGACTGCTTTTTCAGTTTTTCTATTGTAGTTGATTTCTAGTTTCATGCCATTGTGATCAGAAAAGATGCTTGACATGATTTTAACCTTCTTAAATTTACTGAGACTTGTTTTGTGTCCTAACATGTGGTCTATTTCAGAGAATGAACTATAAGTGCTTGAAAGGAATGTATATTCTGCTAGTCTGGGGTGAAAGGTTCTGAAGTTATCAATTAAATCCAGTTGATCTAGCATGTTATTTAAGGCTGCTGTTTCTGTTAATTTTCTGTCTGAAGGATCTATCCATTGATGTTAGTGGGGTATTAAAATCCCTTACTAATATAGTATTACTATCGATCTGGCCCCTATGTCCATATAAATCTGCTTTATATATTTAGGTTTCCTGTATTAGGCACATAAATATTTACAACAGTTATAACCTCCTGTTGAATTGCTCCCTTTATCATTATGTAGTGACCTTCTTTATCCCTTACTATAGTCTTTGTTTTAAAGATTATTTTGTCAGATATAAGTATTGCTACCTCAGCTTGTTTTTTCATTTACATTTGCATGAAATAATCTTTTCCATCCCTTCACTTTCAGTTTATGTGTATCTTTTTTACTGAGATGAGTCTCTTGCAAACAGCATATATGAATCCTGTTTTCTTGTCCATGCAGTTGCCCTATGTCTTTCGATTGGAGCATTTAATCCATTTACATTTATGTTTATTATTGATATGTGCTTATTTATTGCCATTATATTCTTTAAATCTACAATCCTCTTTCTCTCAATTTCTTTTTTCCTTTGCTCTTTTTACAGCAGGCCCCTTAAAATTTCTTACAGTACTAATTTGGTTGTAATGAATACCTTCAGTCTTTTTTTTTGTTTGGGAAGCTTTTTATTTCTTCTTCAATTTTAAGGAATAGCCTTGCTGGATAAAGTAGTCTTGGTTATAGCTTCTTGTTTTGCATCACTTTGAATATTTCTTGCCCTTTGGCCTCAAGTGTTTCTGTTGAGAAGTTAGATGTCATCCTATGGGGGTTCTTTGTAGGTAATTAACTGCTTTTCTCTTGCAGCTTTTAGTATTTTTCTTCATCTCTTACCTTTGGTATTTTAATTATGGTGTGTCTTGATAGAGGCTTCCTTAGGTTCCTCTTTATTGGAACTCTCTGTGCTTCTTGAAATTGTGTGGCTTTTTCCTTATTCAATTTAGAGAAACTTTCAGCTATGAGTTTTTCAAATGTGTTTTCTATCCTATGGTTTGTTGTCTTCTCCTTCAGGAATTCTTATGATGCAAATATTGTTTCTCTTCATGTTGTCACAGTGGTCTCTTAGAATTTACTCTTTCTATTTGAACCTCTTTTTGTTTTGCTTCTCTGCTTCTGTGCTTATATTTATCTTGTCTTATAAAGTGCTGATTTGATCCTCTGCTTTATCCAGCCTGCTGTTGATTCCTCCTAGTGCAGTATTCATTTCTCATATTGTATTTGTCATTTCTGACTGCTTTATAAAAATGATTTCAATGTTCTTTTTGATGCTTGCTATCTCTTTATTTAGGTACTCATTATGACCATGCATTATTGCTCTAAGATCATTGAGCATCCTAAAAATCTTTTTTTTTTAACTCTGCATCTGGTAGTTTGATTCCTTCCATTTCCGTTAGTACTTTTTCTGGGGATTTCTCTTGTTGGTTCATTTGGTTGTATTTCTTTGTCTGCCAATTTTTTTCTGTGTATTAGGAAACACTGTCTGACTTTGAAATTTGTTGTGGTGTCTTTATGAGGAAGATGGGCTCATTGGTACTAATCTCCAGGCCATCTGTTTTCCTTGCTCTAGGAATGCTTCTTGAGGGAAGTGTTTTCCCTCCTATAGTATGTGAGTATTGAATGCAGTTGGTCCTTTTGTGGGTATGGTTTCTCTTGAGGCTGGCTGGCTATAAGGGTCTACCTAGATCATGTGTATTAGACACTGTGCTATGTCTGTCCTGTTGGGCGTATTTATTTTCCACAGTGTCTGATGTCTGCTCAACCCCTCCTTTGGGCATGCTGCTAATGTAGCTAGCTGAGTCTAGGCTTATTTCTGTCTGCCATGCACTACTAGTTGTGTTGGGTATAGATCTCCTTCGGTTGACATCAGTTGTTGTTTGTAACCTGCTGTGGGCTACCGGTCTGTAGCTACTGCTCTTTTTGCTTTTTGTGTCTGCATTTTCTGTGCCCGGGTAGTGTGGGAGGGGCCAACCTGTGTATAAGGATCAAGTTCTTCCTCCTTAGTGATGACAGCAGCTCCATAAAAGCCACAAGCTTTGTAAGATTTGCCTCTACTTTTCTCCACCTCCTCTTACAGCTGCCTGGTCTTCCCACAGCATCTTCTGTAGAAAGACACTCTCAGTGTGTCTTCTTCTGTAATCTTTGTTATAGACTGCTCTTTGTTTAGTTCAAAGTTGGTTTTTCAGGATGATTGTTGTTAAGTTGTAATCCAATTTGGTCCTTGGTGGTGACAGTTGGAACATCCACTTACTCCATTGTCATCTTGGAAAATCCAAAATCCTCTTTTATTTTTTATACTGATTTTGTAATTAAAATTTGAGTCAGTTAGATTTAGTTCTGTTAATATCCTGTTTCATTACTTGTCATTTTATATACATTTACAAATTTCTAAGTTTAGGTATTGATTTTAGAATGAGATAAGCATCAATTTTTTGTTTTACTTAGTTGTGCATTCACTAGTTGCTTTTTTTTAATGTGCCTTGATTGAGAATTGAACATGCAAACTTGGTGTATTGGAATGACACCCTAATCAACAGAGATACCAAACCAGGGTCTATATAAATTCTTACAAGTTTTCTATTTTTGAGTTATTAATTTTGCTTTATTTCTTAGTTGAATTATATACACTTGGGGTATATCTTTCTTTAAAAAAATATGTGAAATTTCTATCTTTAGGTTTGTTGATTATCTCAGAGTCTCTCTCTCTCTTCTGCCTTGACTGGGAAACAGTCTTGAGCTTTAACCTCTTATTGAATCAGAGGCCATACATTTCAGAATGTTAAAAAGTGTCTCTTTAATTTTGGAAGTACAGGCTTGGTTTCATTACATATTAACATGACATAATGGAATCCTAGGTTGCTTTTCTCTTAATTCCCAGTCTAAATTACCATCCTTGCTGAGGTTTCAACATCCTTTAATCCTCCAAGCCTCTTGAAGAATTGTTATGGTGACTTTAGTGAAAGCAGTTCTCAGTAAAAGGCTAGAAGCAGAACCAACATTTAAAGGACTAAGAAAGAATACTGACAAAATGAACTCAACCAATAGACTATTCTTTCGAGAAGTCTGGTTGGTGAGGGGACTGAGAGAGGAGCAGTACTCACTAGCGCAGATTGCTTGAGGAATGATTTTTTTCAGAGGGAGGGAGAATTGTACATATGTAAAGGAAAAGAGAAATGAGCTTGTGGAGCAAAATAGGCAGAAAATGCTCAGATTTGGGAAATAATGTGTGAGACAGTATCCCAGAAAGCACCAGGAAGTTAGGCCAGTACACATTTCTTAAATGTATGTTCTGAAATGTTGAGGATTTGTATGTTTTTTAAAAGAATCTGTCATTTTACCTGACCAGGTGGTAGCACAGTGAATCGAGAGTCAGATTGGGATGCAGAGGACCCAGGTTTGAATCCCTGAGGTCACTGGCTTGAGTATGTGATCATTGACATGACCCCATGGTCACTGGCTTGAGCCCAAAGGTCGCTGGCTTAAAGCCCAAGGTCGTTGACTTGAGCACGGGGTCACTCACTCTGCTAGAGACCCCTGGTCAGGGCACATATGAGAAAGCAATCACTGAACAACTAAGGAGCTACAAAGAAGAACTGACGTTTCTCGTCTGTCTCCCTTCTTGTCTGTCTGTCCCTCTCTCTGTGTCTGTCAAAAAAAAATCTGTCTTTTTGTAAATCTCTAGAGTCAATTGACAAGTCCCACATCTCAGAATTTCTGAATTTGGAATAGGATCTACATTTTTTTAGTCAGACTTTCCCAAAGGAATTTAAAAAAATGTCTAAAGTTTTATAGCCAGAATAAATATATTCACTGCTACATATTTTGTCTCTTGAGTTGTAAAGATAAAAAAGAGAATTACCATTATAGTAACAGAGACTAAAAGGCATTGTTTCTACTCATGTATTTTTTTTCCCAAGGACAGAGAGAAAGTCAGAGAGAGGGACAGATAAGGACAGACAGACAGAAACAGAAAGAGGTGAAAAGCATCAATCATTAGTTTTTTGTTGCCGTTGTGACACCATAGTTGTTCATTGATTGCTTTTTCACATGTGCCTTGACCGCGGGCTTTTAGCAGACCGAGCAACCCCTTGCTGGAACCAGCGACCTTGGGTCAAAGCTGAGGAGCTTTTGCTCAAGCCAGATGGGCCCGTGCTCTAGCTGGCGAGCTCAGGGTCTCGAACCTGGGTCTTCCGCATCCCAGTCTGACGCTCTATCCACTGCGCCACCGCCTGGTCAGGCTCATGTATTTTTTTGAAGGAAAGGTGCAATGAATAATGGTATAATTGGTAAGCAGTAGAACACTTACTTTTTAATATATATTTTTTAAAACCTCAAACCCTGTTATTAAATCATTTTTTGGTCTGTGTAATTTAGTTGCTTTAAAATCACTTTCCTTAACTGTTGGTGTATGTGCATGTGCTTGCATAGATTGATGCAACTCTTCCCCTTTAATGAATAGGAGTACTAAAAATATATAGTATAATGAAGAAAACATTTATTGGATGTGTATAGAACTAGCACCTGTTGTTTATACATGTCAACATTGAAAATGGAAATGCATATAATGAGCCAGATATTAATCAAATTAGAATCAGCACCAAGTCCTACATGCAAACACTGGAGCAAATTATTCCATACTGCCACATTTTCAAAATTGCATATGCTAATATTTGAATCATTATACATGTTTTAATAATTGATAAGAAAGGCAGGTTAAAATAAATTACCAATTTAATGATTATTTTAAATGAATATTAAAAATTGACTACATTTGAAAAAGAAGATGAAATAGAAGCCATATGATCTTAGAAGAAATCATTCTTAATTACTTTCAGAAACATTAATAGTACTGGGCTTTTTATTTAAATGAACATAAAGTTATTAGAAGCAAATTTTCTGACTATATCAGGTTAGTACTTGGTGCCAGACATACTATATGCCCTGACCAGGAATTGAGCCTGCCTGGAGATTGACCAGCATGTCCTATATGCCCTGACCATGGGTATATCTGGCACCAAGTAATAACCAAGGCAGTCCTAAAAATGGTTTCTATTGCTGATGCTAAGTTAAAAAATATTTAGAAATAAATGTGATTTAATGGATTCATCTACTATATTTATTTTAATCAGGATTAACATATAATAAGATTCAATAAAATGTATACAAAATTAGGCCCTGGTGAGCTGGCTCAGTGGATAGATCATCAGCCTGGCATATAGAAGTCCTGGGTTCAATTCCTGGTCAGAGTACACAAAAGAATAGACCATCTGCTTCTCTTCCCATCCCTGTCCTCCTTCTCTCCTTTCTTCTCACAGCCAGTGGCTGATTGTTTCCAGCATGGACCCCAGGCGCTCACTGAGGATAGCTTGGTTGGTCTGAGTGCATCAGCCTTAGGTGATAAAAGTAGCTCGGCTTCAAGCACAGCCCCAGACGGGGTTGCCAGGTGGATCCCTTTTGGGACATGTGCAAGAGTCTATCTCACTATCTCCTCTCCTATCACTAAAAAAAAAAGTATACCTAATTAAGCTTAAACTGCTGAAGTGAACAAAATTAATAACAATTTTTAAAACTATTTGACTGGGACACCAAGAAATAAAGAATAACCTAGCTGTGCTCTTTTGTGAAAAAATTCAAGAACCAAAATTAAGTTCCCCACTTATTTTTTATTTCTTATCTGCTAAATATTCCCAGAGATACTTTGAAAACTAAATAAGATAGGCACAGACTATAATGAAAATAAGTTAAAATAATGACAAATTTATTATTAAAAATTTGGACTAGAAAACATAGGCTTTACTCCATCAGAAAAATAAACAAAGGCAAAAACAATAAAACAAAAGCATCAATTGGGTGCAGTTTTCTAATAACTAGGAAAGATTAAACAAAGCATGTTTATTTTAATAAGCATTTTCACAGCTCAAACAACCTAAATTTAAAGGGATCATAGGACCTACTTACAAAGTAAAAATGCAGATTCTAAATGATGACTGTGGAAACCTAAATAAGGAAGTTGAAAGTAAATAAGTTATGGGACCTGTAATTATGGCTCAAGGAGAGAAAATTGGTCTGAAATTTCTACTGCTAAATTACACACACACACACACACACACACACACACACACACACACACACATTTCCTCACTTTTTGCTAGTTAATAAGACAATGAGTCTTAATAAGATCAAAGATAATGTACAATGCTAGAATCACTATATATTTTGAAATCAACAGACAAAACTGATGGTGATTGCATAACACTGTCTCTCCTTATCCTGTGAAATTCTAATTTTCTAATTTCCTGGTAGACAAATGAAAGAACCGTACTCATCTTTAAGTAAATTTCATGACTAGTTCTATTCATGTGAGAAAAACCAGTTCTGAAGGTGTAGAATTCTGGCAAGTGCTACATCTGGACTTTGCGATCAACATGCACTAACTATATGCTAAGAGAGTACAAAGATACTGTGATGTGTCTAGTGACCATGTGAAGGTGGATGGATGTTCACATCTCCAACAAACACTTGATGCTTTCCTTTCATTGTTAATTTTTTGTTGTTGACTAATTGAACTTGTTGTTTCTTCATAAAAACAGTGAAGTATGCTCCAGAAAGGCCAGGCGACATCTCTACCTACATTACCCCAAGTAGCCTGGAGACAGAAGAGTGGGTCTAAGTCCCAACTCTGAAGTCTGTGTGACCTTTACTAAGTCATGTATCTGACTGAGATCCAGATTCACTATTTGTAAATAAAACCAATCATCTAGATTACTCCCAGGTGAGACAGGATCTATTCACCCTCCATTAACAAGGTGTGTGGCACAGTCAACACTTTGATTTCGGATATCTGACTTCAAGAACTTTGAAAAAATCATTTCTGTTTTAAGCCACCATGTTTGTGGTTGTGTTAGGGCAGCCCTAGGAAACTAACAGAGTCATGCATAAATATTTTGCTTCAGCACATTTTTCTGATGGAAACTATTCTAGGCAAACAGGGCATAAAAGTGGCTATGGTATAATTACTTCAAAAGCTCACTTTCTAGACGGCAAACAGACACATTACTTCAGTGTAATAATGTTGAGTTGGCAGTATGAGGGCAGCACAGGAGAAGTGATGAATTTTGGCAAGGCTATTCAGAAAATGTCCTGTGGGCTGATAAGGTGGGAGTAAAAGGGTGCTTGATGGAAAGAGAAAAGAGACAAGACTATGAAAGAACATAAATATAGACTTTTAATGACCTTGATTACTATTTTAAAGAGTTTAGGACTTTGTCATGTAGGTTTGAGGTAGTTAACTTTAAATGCCAACTTCAAAGGATAGATAGTGGCTACCTGTAGTTTGGTATTTAGATGGATTATGAAGCATATTCGGCTTGTTTATTCATTCACCAAAAATGTATTAAGACCATATTATATGCCAGTGGTATGCTAAAGATTTTGAATTTAGTGGTTGGCAAGGTAGAAACAAACCCTGTCTTCACTGAGCATATAAACTAAAGGAGAAAAAGAAACTTGATTGATTAGCCATGAGCATGTGAAGAGAGGACATGCTTATAGTACATTTTTGAACCATGCTTTAGGAAAGGGGAGCTAATGAGAGTTTTCACTTGAGTAGTCACCAGAATATAATTGCATTTTATGGTAGTCACTCTGTCCTTCAGAAGGATGAACTGGTCTGGGAAGAGATACAAGACAAATCTTAGAAAAAATTATGAGAATCACAGTTAGAAAAGAAACAGTAAGAATAAGAAAGGATAGTCAGGGCCCTTGCCAGTTGGCACAGTGGTAGAGTGTTGGCCCAGCATGTGGAAGTCCCAGGTTCAATTTCTGGCCAAGGTATACAGGAGAGGCGCCCATCTGCTTCTCCACCCTTCCCCTCTCCTTCCTCTCTCTCTCTCTCTTCTCCTGCAGCCAGGGCTCCAATGGAGCAAAGTTGGCCCCGGGCACTGAGGATGGCTCCATGGCCTCTCCTCAGGAGCTAGAATGGCTCTGGTTGCAGCAGAGCAGCACCCTGGATGGGTTGAGCATCGCCCCCTAGTGGGCATGCCAGGTGGATCCCGGTCGGGTGTATGCGGAATCTGTCTCTCTGTCTTCCTGCTTCTCACTTCAGAAAAATACAAGAAAAAAAATAAAAAGAAAGAAAAAAAGAAAGAAAGAAAGGATAGTCAGATAAAAATTATATTTCAGAAGCAAGTCTTATAATTAATTGGGTAGAGGGAATGATGTTTGTGGAAGCAAGCCTCTGATCATCTTTAGCTTAGATTATTATCACTCCATGTCAACTCTGATTGTAAAATACACCATTAATTTATCTAATATTGAGAAAGAAAAATAACTCAAATTATGCCATAATGCATTCTTATCCCTTAGAATTTTTATTTTGAACTAACTAAAAGAATTAAACTAGATTTACTTGCCTAGAAATTTTTAAAAATCACATTTTATTCTTCCGAAAAGAAAATATAAGCAAAATCAGTTGGTTAAAGCATTTTTAAAACATTTCTACATTCAGAATTTAACTCTTACAAGTCTTTTTTTCTACTCAGAATTTTCTAATTTCATTTTTTCCATACAATACTGACCTCTGTGCCAAGAAAAATTCTATACTGTTGTTTCTGAATTATCTTTGAAGTTGTAAGCTTTGATGCTCATGCTTTGTTGATCTTACAGGAATGTGTCAAAGGAAAGTTTATGGACAATGTCTAGAATTTATATGCCTTCAAGTGATCCTTAACATTTTTCTTGATTAAAAGGTCAGAGAATTGTCCACTTATATCGGGAATAATTAAGATCTTCATGAATGCACCAGCAATGAAATTGTATTACAATTTTTTCCTGGGTCAACACCAATTAGAAGATGTTATCAATTATGAGATCTATATTGATGTCACAGATGTTAAAATAAGGAGGGAAGTACAATTTAGAATTGATGAAATACAGAAATAATAATATTTTATAAAAATTAAATTTATAAATAATATTTAGAAAATTAAATTTAATAGGGTGCTATTGATCAATAAGAATAGATAGGTTACAGGTAAACATTTCTATAACATTTGAACTGTTGATTATGTTGTATAACCATCACCTAAAGTTAAGTCATTTTCTGTCACCATATATTTGTCCCTCTTTACAGCCTTTACTCCACCACTCCCCTACACCTCCTTCCCCATGGTAATCACTTCACTTAGCTCTGCTTTAATTTTTACTATTTCCATTCTTCTGCTGACTTTTGGTTGCCTTTGTTCTTATTTTCATAGTTCTTTAAGATGTGATGGTAGATTGTTTACTTGGGATCTTCCTTGTTTCTTGAAATAAGCCTGTAATAATATAAACTTTCTTCAGATTACTGTTTTTGCTCCATCCCAGAAATTTTGATATGTCTTGTCATTTTTATTTGTCTATATATATCTTTTGATCTATGCTTATATTTCTTCTTTGACTCGGTCAGTTTTTAGAAGTATAATTTTTTAATTTTTATTTTATTCATTTAGAGAGGAGACACAGCGTGAGAGAGAGAGAGAGAAAGGGGGGAGGAGCTAGAAGCATCAACTCCCATATGTGCCTTGACCAGACCAGTGCAGGGTTTTGAACTGGCGACCACAGTGTTCCCAGGTCAACGCTTTATCCACTGCGCCACCACAGGTCAGGCTTTAGAAGTATGATTTTTAATTACCAAATTTCTGTGGGTTTCTTTACTTCCTTTTTGTAAATGAACTTTAATTTTAAAGTCTTATGGTCAGAGAATATGTGTGGTATTATTCCAGTCTTCTTGAATTTGTTGAAGCTAATTTTGTGACCCAATATTTCGTCTATACTTGAGAATGTTCCACGTGCACTAAAGTAAAATGTATTATCTGATGTTCTGGGATAAAAGGTTTTGTAAATGTCAGTTACGGTCATTTGGTCTAATGTGTCACTTAATGCTAATATTTCTTTATTAATTCTCTGTTTGGAAGATCTATCTATAGCTGTCAATGGAGTATTATTGTTTCCAACTATGATTGTGCTTTGTCTGCTTCTATCTTTGGGTCAGTTAGTACATGTTTTATGTATTCTCTTGCTTCCTGATTCCGTGCATGTATATGAAGGTGTGTTTTGTCTTCTTGATCTAGTGTGCCCTTTATCATTATATGTTCATCTTTGTCTCTTGTTACTTTCATTGTCTTGAAATAAGTATTGTCAGACATATGTCTATTTCTGTTTTTCTTTGGATCTTATTTGCTAGGAGAATTATATTCACCCTTTTACTTTGCATCTAATTTTGTCCTTATAGCTTAGAGGTGTCTCCTGAAGGCAGAATATGATTGGCTTTTGTTTTTAGATCCAATATGCTTTATGTCTTTTTTTGGTGAATTCAGTTCATTTTCACCTACAGTAATGATCGATGCTTGAAAATTTCCTATGGCCATTTATGTTTTTTGTTGTTGTTGTTATTCTGTGCCTTCATTGGTTCTTTTCTTTTGTGTTCCTGCAAGTTGTTTTTGTATGACAGTATTCCATACTCCTTTCCTCTTTCTTTAAGGTATGTATTTCAGTTTGTGTATTTGTGTGTGTGTGTGTGTGTGTGTGTGTGTGTGTGTGAGATTAGGTTACTGAAAAAGAAAATTTCATTAGTCTTTTATTCAATAGTCTTTTATCTCAATGAATTCTCCAGCTCTCCATCTTCCTTTGCTACGGCAGATCATTGTCCTCTCCCCTTTTATGCTATTGTTGTCACAGA
This sequence comes from Rhynchonycteris naso, assembly GCA_037038555.1. Classification (NCBI taxonomy): domain Eukaryota; kingdom Metazoa; phylum Chordata; class Mammalia; order Chiroptera; family Emballonuridae; genus Rhynchonycteris; species Rhynchonycteris naso. The sequence continues at coordinate 98,177,306 of CM072999.1, forward strand.
TTACACTGGGAAACAATTCTTCTTTTTGTTTTCTGTTGCATAAGCTTTTAGAACTTTTTCTAAATATGTATGCATCGCTAATTCGAAATCTGAAATTTGTTTTTTGGTGCATGCTTTAGGTTTTTTTGTTTTTTTAGGAAAAAAAAAACTCTGTTTATTTGTTATAAAATAACTTCAAGTCCAAAATATATTTTGCTATAATTCACCTTCCATTCTATATTAATATATCCCTATCCTGTCTTCTTTAAAGTCTTAATGTCATAAAAGTCTATAGAAAAGGCTATAAAACTGTTTCTGATTTAAGGAGGTTAAAGAGACACGACAACTAAATGCAGTACCTGACCCCTACCTGTAAATGCCCTGTTTGCTGATATTTTTTCGTGAGCCTGGATCCTCAAAACTGCAAATTATTCAGCCATCTTCTCTTTGGATCAAATAAACCCCAAACTGCACTTTCTTATATGTCCACCCTGTCAATATCTGAAAAAAGCCATCACATTTCCCCTCAATCCTCTCTTTTCAAAGATAGCGTCCCTTCTTTTTATATATATATATATTTTATTATTATTAATTCTAATGGGGTGACACCAATAAATCAGGGTACATATGTACAATGAAAACATCTCCAGGTTATCTTATCATTCAATTGTGTTGCATACCCATCACCAAAAGTCAAATTGTCCTCTGTCACCTTCTATCTGGTTTTCCCTGTGTCCCTCCCCTCCTCCCTATCCCACTCTTCCCTCCCTCCCCCCATCCCATAACCATCACTCTCTTGTCCATGTCTCATATTCTCACTTTTATGTCCCACCTATGTATGTAATCATGCTGTTCTCAGTTTTTCTTTATTTCTGATTTACTTATTTCACTCCATATAATGTTATCAAGGTACATCCATTTTGTTATAAATGATCCAATGTCATCGTTTCTTATGGCTGAGTAGTATTCCATAGTATATATGTACCATTGCTTTTTAATCCACTCATCTTCTGACGGACACTTGGGCTGGTTCCAGATCTTCGCTATTGTGAACAATGCTGCCACGAACATGGGGGCGCATTTCTTCTTTTCGAACAGTGATATGGTGTTCTTAGGTTATATTCCTATAAGTGGGATAGCTGGGTCAAAAGGCAGTTCGATTTTTAATTTTCTGAGGAATCTCCAAACTGTTTTCCACAGTGGCTGCACCAGTCTGCATTCCCACCAGCAGTGCAGAAGGGTTTCCTTTTCTCCACATCCTCGCCAGCACTTATTCTGTGTTGTTTTGCTGATAAGTGCCATTCTGACTGGTGTGAGGTGATATCTCATTGTGATTTTAATTTGCATTTCTCTAATGATTAGTGATGTTGAGCATTTTTTCATATGCCTATTGGCCATCTGTATGTCCTCTTTGGAGAAATTTCTATTCATTTCTTTTGCCCATTTTTTGATTGGGTTGTTTGTCTTCCTGGTGTTGAGTTCTTTATAAATTTTAGTTATTAACCCCTTATCAGATGTGCTGTCGAATATGTTCTCCCATTGTGTGGTTTGTCTTTTTATTCTGTTCCTATTGTCTTTAGCTGTGCAAAAACTTTTTAGTTTGATATAGTCCCATTTGTTTATCTTGCCTTTTATTTCAGTTGCCCGTGGAGATAAATAGGCAAATATACTGCTGCTATAGATGTCGGAGAGCTTGCTGCCTATGTTTTCTTCCAAGATGCTTATGGTTTTACGGCTTACATTTAAGTCTTTTATCCATTTTGAGTTTGTTTTTGTGAATGGTGTAAGTTAATGGTCTAGTTTCATTTTTTTGCAGGTAGATGAACAATTTTCCCAACACCATTTGTTGCAGAGGCTGTCTTTACTCCATTGTATATTCTTTCCTCCTTTGTCAAATATCAGGTGTCCATAAAGCTGTGGGTTTATTTCTGGGTCCTCTGTTCCGGTCCATTGATCTATATGCCTGTTCTTATGCCAGTACCCGGCTGTCTTGAGTATAATGGCCTTATAGTAAACCTTGATATCTGGAAGAGTGATACCTCCGGCTTTATTTTTTCTTTTTAAGATTGCTGAGGCTACTCGTGTTCTTTTTTGGTTCCATATAAATTTTTGGAATATGTGTTCTATATCTTTGAAGTATGTCATTGGTATTTTAATTGGTATTGCATTGAATTTATAAATTGCTTTGGGTAATATAGACATTTTAATGATGTTTATTCTTCCTAGCCATGAGCACGGTATGTGCTTCCACTTGTTTGTATTTTTCTTGATTTCTTTTATCAATGTTCTATAATTTTCCGAGTACAAGTCCTTAACCTCCTTGGTTAAATTTACTCCTAGGTACTTTATTTTTTTTGGCTGCGATAGTGAAGGGGATTGTTTCCTTAATTTCTTTTGCTGACAGTTCATTGTTGGTATATAAAAATGCCTCTGATTTCTGAGTATTAATTTTATATCCTGCCAACTTGCTGAATTCATTTATCAGGTCCAGTAGTTTTTTGACTGAGACTTTAGGGTTTTCAATATACAATATCATATCATCTGCAAATAGTGACAGTTTTACTTTTCTTTTCCAATTTGGATGCCTTTTATTTCTTCTTCTTGTTTGATTGCTGTAGCTAGGACTTCCAGAACTATATTGAATAAGAGTGGTGAAAGGGGGCATCCCTGCCTGGTTCCTGATCTTAAGGGGATTGCTTTTAATTTTTGTCCATTTAGTATGTTTGTTGTCGGTTTATCGTAGATGGCCTTTAGCATGTTAAGGAATGATCCCTGTATTCCCACATTACTGAGAGTTTTGAGCATGAATGGATGCTGGATTTTATCAAATGCCTTTTCTGCATCTATTGAAATTATCATGTGATTTTTGTCCTTCCTTTTGTTTATGTGATGAATCACATTGATTGATTTGCGAATATTGAACCAGCCTTGCCTCTCCAGAATAAATCCCACTTGATCGTGGTGTATGATTTTTTTCATATATTGCTGTATCCGGTTGGCTAATATTTTGTTGAGAATTTTAGCATCTAAATTCATCAGGGATATAGGCCTATAATTTTCTTTCTTTGTGTTGTCTTTGCCCGGTATGCTGGCCTCATAAAAAAAGTTTGTAAGTCTTCCTTCCTCTTGAATTTTTTGAAATAGCTTGAGAAGGATAGGAGTTAGTTCTTCTTTGAATTTTTGATAGAATTCAGTTGTGAAGCCATCAGGCCCAGGACTTTTCTTTTTTGGGAGTTTTTTGATAACAGTTTCGATCTCATTTGCTGTAATTGGTCTGTTTAGGTGTTCTGATTTTTCCTGATTGATTTTTGGAAGTTTATATGATTCAATAAATTTGTCCATTTCACCAAGATTGTCTAATTTTTTGGCATATAGTTCTTCATAGTATTTTCTTATAATGCTTTGTTTTTCCATTTGGTCAGTTGTTATTCTCCACTGTCCTTTCTAATTTTATTTATTTGAGTCCTCTCTCTTTTTTTCTTGGAGAGTCTAGTTAAAGGTTCATCAATCTTGTTTACTTTTTCAAAGAACCAGCTTCTGGTTTCATTGATCCTCTGTATTGTTTCCTTCGCCTCTATGTCATTTATTTCTGCTCTGATCTTTATTATTTCCTTCCTTCTACTTGTCTTGGGTTTTATTTGTTGTTGTTTTTCTAGTCTTTTAGATGCAGGGTCAGGTTGCTTATTTTAGCTTTTTCTAGCTTCTTATGATATGCCTGTATTGCAATGAACTTCCCTCTCGGTACTGTTTTTGCTGTGTCCCATAAATTTTGAGTTGATGTATGCTCACTATCATTTGTTTCTAGAAACTTTTTTATTTCTTCTTTGATCTCATTGTTAATCCATTCATTATTTAATATTATGCTATTTAGTTTCCAAGTGTTTGAGTATTTTTCAGTTTTTCTTTTGTGGTTAATTTCTAGTTTCATGGCATTGTGATCAGAGAAAATGCTTGATATGATTTCAATCTTCTTAAATTTATTGAGACCATTATTTTGTCCTAACATTTGGTCTATCCTAGAAAACGTACCATGAGCGCTTGAGAAGAATGTATATTCTACTGCTTTAGGGTGAAAAGTTCTGAAGATATCTATTAAATCAAGTTGATCTAGTGTCTCCTTTAAGTCTGCTGTTTCTTTATTAATTTTCTTTCTTGTGGATCTATCCTGTGTTGTTAGAGGGGTATTGAAATCCCCTACTATAATAGTATTGCTGTTAATCTCGCCCTTTATATCCATCAAAGTCTGCTTTATGTATGTTGGGGCTCCTATATTGTTGCATAGATATTTATAATAGTTATATCTTCCTGTTGAATTGTTCCATTTTTCATTATGTAGTGTCCTTTTTTATCTCTTACTACAGCCTTGGTTTTAAAGTCCATTTTGTCTGATATAAGTATTGCTACCCCTGCTTTCTTTTCATTTCCATTTGCAAAAAATATTTTTTTCCATATTTTTACCTTCAGTCTATGTGCATCTTTTGTTTTAAGGTGTGTCTCTTGTAGACAGCATATGTATGGGTCCTGTTTCTTTATCCATGCTGCTACCCTATGTCCTTTGATAGGATCATTTAATCCCTTTACATTTAAGGTTATTATTGATATGTAGTTGTTTATTGCCATTTTATTCTTTAAAGCTGTATTCTTCTTTTGCTCTATTCATTCCTCCATTTAAACTGTTCACAAGAGGCCCCTTAGTATCTCTTGCAGAATTGGTTTGGTTTTTATGAATTTCTTGAGGCTTTCTTTTTTTGGGAAGCTCTTTATTTCTCCTTCAATTTTAAATGTTAGCCTTGCTGGATAGAGTAGTCTTGGTTGTAGGTTCTTGTTCTGCATTACTTTTATTATATCTTGCCATTCCCTTCTGGCCTTAAGTGTTTCTGTTGAGAAGTCTGATGTTATCCTTATGGGGGCTCCTTTGTAGGTGATAGCCTTTTTTTCCCTAGCAGCTTTTAAAATTTTTTCTTTATCCATTAGCTTTGGTATTTTAACTATGATGTGTCTTGGTGTAGATCTTTTTGGGTTTCTCTTTAATGGAGTTCTCTGTGCTTCTTGAACATGTGGAATGTTTCACAGCCTTAATTTAGGGTAATTTTCTACTATGATTTGATTGAACTAAGTTTCCATTTCCTGTCCTCTCTCCTCTTCTTCAGGAACCCCTATGATGCGAATGTTGTTTCTCTTCATGTTGTCACTGAGCTCCCTTAGAGTTTCCTCATATTTTTTGAGTCTCTTTTCCTTTTTCTTCTCTACTTCTGTGCCTTTGTTTATTGTGTCCTCTAACTCGCCTATTCGATCCTCAGCGTGATTCATCCTGCTTTTAATTCCTTCCATTGTGGTCTTCAGTTCTGATACTGTATTTTTCATTTCTGTCTGATTCTTTTTTATTATTTCAATTTTGTTTTTTATACTTTTTATCTCTTTATTTAGGTGTTCATATTGACTATCCTCTTTGCTCTAATTTCTTTGAACATCCTAACTATCATTGTTCTAAATTTGCTTCTGGTAATTTGGTTATATCTGGTTCATTCAGGTCCTTCTCTGGGAATTTCTCTTGATTTGTTTGGTTTGCATTCCTCTGCCTGCCCATTTTGTCTGTGTATAAGCAAGTTGTGGCCACTGGAGTCCAGTAAGTGTTGCCTTTGTGTTCTCTAGGTGTGGTCTGTCTTCAGGCCCCCCACCCCCTCTGCCACTGCCTATGGTGGTTGGTTATGAGTGTTGCCAGCGCCGGCCCACTGTGGCTGTTGCTGTGATTTCTGCCTCTCTTCCGCGGGAGGGGCTGTCACTGAAGCCACAAGCCTTAGCACCAAGAGTAGAGGTGAGCACCTTTGCTCAGCTGCGGACCCAGCCTTTTTCAGGATCTGCCCAGAAACAGCAGTCAGAGCCTGCTCGCCACAGTTTCGCGGGTTGGGTGGGGATTTTGACGTGCTCTCAGCTGTGAGCCTTTGCCCGTCCAGAGATTTAGCCCCGCCCTCTAGGCCAGGGCCCTTCTGTGCAGGGTCGCAAACACAGGTTTATTGGGCCGGGTGTGTTTGCTGGCTTCTGCTCAGCTGCGTACTTCCGCTCGTCCTGGACTCTACCCCGCCCCCGCTTTCGGAGCCCGCTCGTGCACGTAGGAATGCAATCCATGGATTCTCTGGCCGGGCGGGGATAGTAGCGTGAGCTCAGCTGCGAGCTTCCACTTGTCTTGGGGTCTACCCCGTTCCTGTGTTTGGAGCCCGCTCGCGCACGTTTACTGATGAACCGCTGTTTTTCCAGCCCGGCGGGGCTGGTAGCGTGAGCTCAGCCGCGAGCCCCTGTCCGTCCCTGGTCTTAGCCCGGTCCCTGCGTTCAGGGCCGGCTTGTGCAGGGTTGCAGAGCAGATTTCTGCCCGTTCCTGGTCTCCCGCTTTTTCCCCGTAAGTGGGATTAAAGTCGGACCCGCAGCTTCCGGGCAGCTTTCGCACGTCCTCTCTGACCCTGCTGGGCTAGACTGAGCTCCCACTGGCTTGGCTTCTGCCCACGCCAACAGAACCGCGTTTCAGCGTCCTTTCGCCCCAAACCCTTCAGCAACCCTCAGCAGAGTAGGAAGGGACCTAAAACTCCACACTGTAGTCCTGGGAGCTCCCTCACTTGTTTCACAGCTCAAAACTGTCCAAACGCCTATTTTAGGCTCTGGGATTGCAGGCTGGTGCTTGGTTCCTGGGACCCAGGTCCCTCCCTCTCCGCCAAACTTTCCTCCCGCCACACGGGTCTCTCCGGGCTGCCGTTTGCTCTGGGGAGCTGGGCAGCCCTCTTTGCATTTTTGCTATTCCTACCAGTCTCAATGTGGCTTCTTCTGTGTTCCTTGGTTGAAGAGTCCACTTAGTTTAGTTCATAGTTGGTTTATCCAGATGATGGTTCTTTAAATTGAGTTATAATCCACTTTGGTTCTGGGAGTTGGAAGTTGGTACGTCCGCCTACTCCGTCACCATCTTGCTTCCCTGCATGCTCTAGTTTTTATGTAATTTTAATTCCTTTTTGTTACAGTTAATGGCATGCATTGGTTTTTAAATTAAAGTTAAAGGGCAACAACTATTGGATTGAATATAATTACAAGGCAATTAATGTTTTACAATCATCAATTTTAAATAATTGTAGTTGTTTTTAAATGTAAAAAATTAATATCTGATGAAAACACCCTCATATTTTGTTTTAAGATTGAATCATGGCTTCTTCTAGTAGGTGTAAATGTAAGAGTAATCCTGACACCTTCTGTTATATATGTGTCTGCTACACACTTAAACGTCAAAGCCGCAATATTTTATCATTTGTGACATGTGCATATATTGCCTATTTTCAAGTTTCCCTTGGCAATCAAGACAAGAATAGGGCTCCTCATACTGTGTGTCATAATTGTGAGGAAATGCTTCATGACTGGACAAAAGGAAAATGCAAAGAAATGCCTCTGGTTTGGGCTTTAGGTTCATGGTTTGGCATGAACCTAAAGCCCACAGCAGTGACTGTTATTTCTGTCTGATCCATACAAAGGGCTCTGGCGAGAAAAAACCAGCATGTGATCGCATATCCTAATATTCCTTCAGCAATTCGACCTATCCCACACTCTGAGACATTCCTGGTTACAGTATTCAATGGTTTTATTTCTTCTAAGGTTGAAGAAAGTGAACATGGTGATCAAGTGTATTTTGATAAGATGCATGAGGAAATGGTTATAGAATCTGAAGGGTCTTCTTCTGATGTCAAGCAGTCATTAACCCCTCAGCAGTTTAGCCAACCCAAATTGAATGACTTAGTAAGAGATTTGGGCCTTTCAAAGAAAGCAGCTGAGTTGTGAACCTCCAGGCTTCCAGAAAAGAATGTACTTCTCTGGTCAGCTAAAGCAGGGGTTGGAAAACTTTTTGGCTGAGAGAGCCTTGAAACCACATATTTTAAAATGTAATTTCGTGAGAGCCATACAGGATGTTTAACACTAAATACAAGTAAATGTGTGCATTTTATGTAAAACCAACACTTTTAACGTACAATAAGTTTCTGAACTCTTTTTAATAATGTTGTTATGCTATTGGTAACCAATGATGAATAAAGTACTTCTTACCATTAATGCAACTTCTGGTGCTGCATGGTTTTGCTGATGACTTTGTTGTCTGGTTGATACATGGTGAGGTTAAGCTTCATGCAGGCGTTGAGACTTCCATCCTTTAAACGTGATCGTAGGTTGGTCTTAACGTTATTTAGATATGAGAAGAACTGCTAACATGCATATGTAGAGCCAAACATTGTCAGTACAGCAATACTCACATGCTGGAATGTGTGGTATGTGACAGGAAGCACGTTCCAAGTTTTGACAATCAGCTGGTCCGCGGGTTGAAGTTTTTTCATTTCTTCCCACTTGCGCTTGCTTGCCAACTCTGTTTGCTGTCATGCAAATCCTTCCAAATCTTCATTCAGTGACTTGAACTTATTCACCCACATGTCTGAGGCCTTCAGGTCAGCAGCTTGTAGCTCAAAATCTCTGACAGAGACACTGGGGATGTAACTCAGGTTGGCGCTGTCCACTGCACACTCGTGTGGATGGGTGATGAACTTAAAAAGACGAGTGAGCTCATAAAATTCTTCAAAGCGCACTTTGAATGACTGCAGAAGATTAGGTGTGAAGCTCGTTAGCTTCTAGAGATCAAGATGTTGAGCAGGGTCACTTTTTGTGCGTGCATCTTTAAACTCTCCCAGTTTTTCAAAGTGTAGTAAACAACTTGTTTCAATGTCGGTGATGAAGAGTTCCAGCTTGTTTTCAAATGCAAACACTGCATAAGACTGTATTTCCAACACCTTGCAATTTCACATTGAGCTGGTTCAGATGTTCTATCATGTCCGTGAGATAGTAGAACTTTAGGAGCCACTCAGTGTTAGCTAATTCAGGATGATCGACATTTTTCATTTCAAGAAAAGTCTGGATTTCACTCAGACAAGCCGCAAAATGGCTGAGCAACTTCCCTCTTGACAAGCAATGCACATTGCTGTGCAGAAGCAGACCAGGATAATTATTCCCAACTTCATCCAGCAGTGTTTTAAACTAACGATTATTTAAAGATCGGGCATCAATAAAGTTGACCACCCGAATGACCAGCGACATCACCTCACCAAGCTGTCCGCCACACATCTCAGCACAAAGCACCTCCTGATCTAGGATGCAGTGTAAACTTAGGATGGGTCTCTTTTCATGTTCATGAAGAAGCGCTATGAATTCTGTTTTCGCCATCATGCACGGAGTACCATCAGTACACGCCGAAATAAGTTTATCCATTGGTAGATTTCTTTTTTTAGCAAACTCAGTGAAAGACTTGAATAAATTCTCCCTTCTTGTTATGTCTTTCATAGGCAAAACAGCAAGACTTTCCTCACGTAGTGTGTCACCAACAGCATACCTTGCACTCAAGCTGAACTGAGATAAATGGCTTATGTCTGTTGACTCATCCAAAGCGTGAAAAAACAATGGTGCTGCAATTATGTCCTTCACTTGTGTTGCCTCAGTTTGATTTGCCATCATGATGGTAGATCGTGAACAGTTCTTACCGACAAAGGCATGTCTTTTATTCATTTGATTATCTTGTCTTTATCGGAAAAGTTGTCAAAAAGTTCATTGGAAACATCAAGCATGAATGTTTTGGCATACTCCCCATCTGTGAATGGTTTTTTGTTTCTCAGCAAAGTTAGCTGAATTCCAGTAACATTGTTGGGTCCAAACACGGAGTTGCTGCTGACTAGCTTGCACTCTGCACAGTAGCTCTTGACATGCTTTGTTCCTGCTGTTCCCCACTGGATATTTCGATGCAAATGTAGTATGGCATGTGTCGAAGTGCTGCTTTATATTTGACCGTTTCATCGATGCAAGTTTATCATTGCATATTAGATACACTGTAGAACCTGCTCTGTCCACAAAGGTGAATTCCTCTGTCCATTCCTGCTGAAAAGTACAATACTCCTCATCTTTTTTTCTTTTTGCCATCTTCTTCATCAAAAGGGTTTCTGCAATTAGCTAGCTGACTACTTGATTTAAAAAAGGGAAGTATACTTACTGACCTCACAATAACCCGTGTACGTTATGCATTATCCAATAAAAATTTGGTGTTGTTCCAGAAGACAGCTGTGATTGGCTCCAGTCACCCGTACCCATGAACATGAGCGGTAGAAAATGAACGGATTGTAATACATGAGAATGTTTTTCATTTTTAACACTTTTTTATATTAAAGATTTATCTGAGAGCCAGATGCAGCCATTAAAAGAGCCACATCTGGCTGTGAGCCATAGGTTTTCAACCCCTGAGCTAAAGTATCCCATTTCAGGAAGCATGAACAAATTTTTGTGGACTTTTTTCCCCCGAAGACAAAAACTTTGTTTACTGTCATGATATCAGTAGTCTTCTCAGCCAGCTAGGTGTTACCACTTACAGTACAACAGAATGGCGGCTATTTTTTTTTATTAATTTTAGTGGGGTGACATTGATAAATCAGGGTACATATGTTCAGAGAAAACATCTCCAGGTTTTTTTGACATTTGATTATATTGCATATCCATCACCCAAAGTCAGATTGTCTTCTGTCACATTCTATCTGGTTTTATTTGTGCCCCTCCTCTCCCCCTACTTTCTCCCTCTCCTCCCCCCCCAGTAGCCAGCACACTCTTATCCATGTGTCTGAGTATCATTTTTATGTCCCATCTCTGTATGAAATCATATAGTTCTTAGTGTTTTTTGATTAACTTATTTCACTCCATATAATGATATCAAAGTCCATCTATGTTGTTCTAAATGATCCGATGTCATCATTTCTTATGGTCGAGTAGTATTCTATAGTATATATGAACCAAAGCTTTTTAATCCACTCGTCCACTGACAGACACTAGGGCTGTTTCCAGATCTTCGCTATTATGAACAATGCTACCACAAACATGGGGGCACATTTCTTCTTTTTGAACACTGCTATGGTGTTCTTAAGGTATATTACTGAAAGTGAAATAGCTGGATCAAAAGGCAGTTCAATTTTTAATTTTTTGAGGAATCTCCATAGTGTTTTCCACAGTGGCTGCACCAGTCTGCATTCCCACCAGCAGTGCAGGAGGGTTCCTTTTTCTCCACATCCTCGCCAGCACTTGTTCTGTGTTGTTTTGTTGATGAGCGCCATTCTGACTGGTTTGAGGTGATATCTCATTGTGGTTTTAATTTGCATTTCTCTAATGATTACTGATGTTGAGCATTCTTTCATATGCCTATTGGCCATCTGTAGGTCCTCTCTGCAGAAGTTTCTATTCATTAATTTTGCCCATTTTTTGATTGGATTGTTTGTCTTTTTGGTGTTGAGTTTTACAAGTTCTTTATAAGGTTATTAACCCATTATCAGAAGTATTGTAAAATATGTTCTCCCATTGTGTAGTTTGTCTTTTTATTCTGTTCTTCTTGTATTTAGCTTTGGAAAAGCTTTTTAGTTTGATATAGTTTCATTTGTTTATCCTTTTATTTCACTTGCCCGTGGAGATAAATCAGCAAATATATTGCTGTGAGAAATATCCGAGAGCTTACTGCCTATGTTTTCATCTAAGATGCTTATGGTTTCAAGGCTTAAATTTAAGTCTTTTATCCATTTGAGATTGTTTTTGTGAATGGTGTAAGTTGATGGTCTAGTTTCATTTTTTTGCAGGTAGATGTCCAAATTTCCCAACACCATTTGTTGAAGAGGCTGTCTTTACTCCATTGTATGTTCTTTCCTCCTTTGTCAAATATCAGTTGTCCATAAAGGTGTGGGTTTAATTCTGGGTTCCCTGTTCTCTCCATTGATCTATATGCCTGTTCTTATGCCAGTACCAGGCTGTCTTGTGTATAAGGGCCTTGTAGTATACCTTGATATCAGAAAATGTGATGCCTTCTGCTTTATTCTTCCTTTTCAAGAGTGCTGAGGCTATTTGTGTTTTTCTTGGTTCCATATAAATTTTTGAAATATGTGTTCTATATCTTAAAAGTATCTCATTGGTATTTTAATAGGTATTGCATTGAATTTATAAATTGCTTTGGGTAATATAGACATTTTAATTATGATTATTCTTTCTAACCATGAGCAGGGTATATGCTTCTACTTGTTTGTATCTTCCTTGATTTCTTTTATTAATGTTTTATAATTTTCCGAGTACAAGTCTTTAATTTCCTTGGTTAAATTTACTCCTAGGTACTTTATTTCTTTTGTTGCAATAGTGAAGGGGATTGTTTCCTTAATTCCTCTTTCTGCCAGTTCATTGTTGATGTATAAAAATGCCTCTGATTTCTGAGTATTTATTTTATATCCTGCCACCTTGCTGAATTCATTGATCAGGTTCAATAGTTTTTGACTGATACATTAGGGTTTTCTATATACACTATCATATTTTGCAAATAATGATAGCATTACTTCTATTTTTCAATATAGATGCTTTTTATTTCTTCTTCTTGTCTGATTCCTGTTTCTAGGACTTCCAGAACTATGTTGAATCAGAGTGGTGAAAGGGGGCACCCCTGCCTGGTTCCTGATCTTGAGGGGATTGCTTTTAATTTTTGCCCATTTAGTATGATGTTGGCTGTGGGTTTGTCATGGATGGCTTTTATCATGTTAAGTTATGTTCCCTATATTCCCACTTTGCTGAGAGTTTTGATCATGAATGGGTGCTGGATTTTATCAAATGCCTTTTCTGCATCTATGGAAATTATCATGTGGTTTTTGTCCTTCTTTTTGTTTATGTGATGAATCACATTGATTGATTTGCCAATATTGAACCAGCCTTGCCTCCCAGAATAAATCCTACTTGATCATGGTGTATGATTTTTTCCATATATTTCTGGATTTGGTTGGCTAATATTTTGTTGAGGATTTTAGCATCTAAATTTATCAGGGATATTGGCCTATAATTTTCTTTCTTTGTGTTGTCTTTGCCTGGTTTTGGAATTAGAATTATGCTTGCCTCATAAAAGGAGTTTGTAAGTCTTCCTTCCTCTTGAATTTTTTGAAATAGCTTGAGGAGGATAAGAGTTAGTTATTCTTTGAATTTTTGGTAGAATTCACTTGTTAAGCCATCAGGCCCAGAACTTTTCTTTGTTGAAAATTCTTTGATAACTGTTTTGATCTAATTTGTTGTAAATGGTTTATTTAGGCTTTCTAATTCTTCCAGATTGATTTTTGGGAGATTGTATGTTTCAAGGAATTTTTCCATTTTACCCAGGTTGTCTAGTTTCTTGCCATACTGTTCTTCATAGTATTTTCTTACAATATTTTGTATTTCTGTTGTGTCAGTTATTATTTCTCCACTCTCATTTTTAGTTTTATTTATTTGAGTTCTCTTTTCTTTTTTTCTTTGTGAGTCTAGTTAAAGGTTCATCGATCTTGTTTACCTTTTCAAAGAACAAGCTAGTGGTTTGATTCTCTGTATTGTTTCTTTAGTCTCTATGTCATTGATTTCCACTCTGATCTTTATTATTTCCTTCCATCTTCTACCCCTGGGCTTTATTTGTTGCTGTTTTTCTAGTTCTTTTAGATGCAGGGTCAGGTTGCTTGTTGGAGCTTTTTCTAGCTTCTCATGGTATGCCTGTAGTGCTATGAACTTTCCTGTCAGTACTGTTTTTGTTGTGTCCCATAAATTTTGAGTTGATGTATTCTTATTATTATTTGTTTCTAAGAACTTTTTTATTTCTTCTTTGATATCATTGTCAACCCATTTGTTATTTAATAACATGCTATTTAGTTTCCAAGTGTTTGAGTATTTTTCAGTTTTTCTTTTGTGGTTAATTTCTAGTTTCATGCCACTGTGATCAGAGAAAATGCTTGATATGATTTCAATCTTCTTAAATTTGTTGAGACTGCATTTGTGTCCTAACATATGGTCTAACCTAGAGAATGTACTGTAAGCACTTGAAAAGAATGTACAATGTATCTGTAAAGTCATGGTGTACTTTTGACTGGTCACAGGAAAGCAATAAAAGATGATAGAAATGTGATATCTTCACCAAATAAAAGGAAAACCCTCCCAGTTTTTGTAGGATGATGTGGCAGCATGTGTGCATGCTCAGATGATGATGTAACACCATGTATACAGCGGAACAGCCCATGGCCATGCCAGTTGATATGTGGGCTGTACAGAAGAAAGTTAAGTGTATTTTCTGGCTCGCTAAATTCGAATCCATGACCAAAGTGTAACGTGAATATCTGCGTGTTTATAATGAAGCATCACTACATAGAAATAACATTACTCGGAGGGATAAGTAGTTGAAGGAAACTGGCAGTTTGGTGGAGAAACCCCGTTCTGTTAGGCAATCAGGTAGTGATGAGTCTGTAGAGGCTATATGGGATTGCTACCTAAGGAGCCCTAAAGAATCTGTGCATGCTCGACAATTACACCTAAGCAAGACTACAGTTCATAAGGTATTAAAGAAACGTCTCTGTTTTATGGGGTATAAATTGCGGCTGTTGCACGCTATCAATCCGGCAGATAGACCCACACAACACGTGTTTGCTACAGATATGCTTCATGAGATGGACAATGATGCAAATTTTTGCAGAAGATTTTGTTTAGCAATGAGGTGACCTTCCATATCTGTGGACATGTTCATCGCCATAATGTCCGAATATGGGCTGCTGAACATCCTTATGCCTATGTTGAGTATGAACATAACACCCCTAAAGTGAACGTGTGGTGTGGCCTGATGCATGATAAGGTGATAGGCCTATTTTTTTTTTTTTTTTTTTTGGCGGAGCAGCCTGTGACGGCAAACATCTATTTTGACATGTTGAAATTGTATGCAGTGCCACAATTTCCAGAAGGTGTCATTTTTCAACAGGACTACGCTCCTCCACACTATGCCACCACTGTTTGTGAGTTTCTGGATAGAACATTCCCCCGGTGGTGGATAGGCAGGGGTTCTGTCAAGCCATGGCCACCACGATTCTCGGATCTGAAGCCCTTAGACTTTTACTTTTAAGGTTATGTAAAGAACATGTGTACATTGAACGTATCAATGACATTAATCACTTAAAACAGAGAATCCCAGATGTTATTCATGCTGTTACACCAGAAGTCCTTACCCATGAGTGGCAAGAACTTCAGTATCGTTTGGATGTGTGTACAGCAACAAATGGAACCCACATTGAAGTGTACTGAACAAGTATGAAACTTGGAGTTTTCCTTTTATTTGGTGCAGATTTCACATTTCTGTTGTCTTTTGTTGCTTTCCCATGACTGCTCAAAAGTGCACCATGATTTTACAGACACGCTGTATATTCTTCTGCTCTAGGGTGAAAGGTTTTGAAGATATCTATTATTTTGAGTTGACCTAGTGTATCCTTTAAGTCTGCTGTTTCTTTGTTAATTTTCTTTCTTGAAGATCTATCCAGTGATGTTAGTGGGGTATTGAAATCCCCTACTATTATAGTATTGCTGTTAGTCTCGCCCTTTGTATCCATCAAAGTCTGCTTTATATATTTTGGTGCTCCTATGTTCAGTGCATAGATATGTATAATGGTTATATCTTCTTGTTGAATTGCTCCTTTATCATTATGTAGTGTCCTGCTTTATCTCTTGCTGTAGCCTTTGTTTTAAAGTCCACTTTGTCAGATATAAGTATTGCTACCCCAGCTTTTTTGTCATCCCCATTTGCAGAAAATATTTTTTTCCATCCTTTTACCTTCAGTCTATGTGCATCTTTTTTTTTAAGGTGTGTCTGTTTTAGACAGCATATGTATGGGTCCTGTTTCTTTATCCATGCAGCTACCCTATGTCTTTTGATTGGATCATTTAATCCATTTACATTTAAGGTTATTATTAATATGTAGTTTTTCATTGCCATTTTATTCTTTAAAGCTGTATTCCTCTTTTGCTATATTCTTTTCCCCCTTTGATCTGTTCACAACAGGCCCCTTAGCATCTCTTGCAGTATTGGTTTGGTTTTAATGAATTCCTTGAGTTATTTTTTGTCTGAGAAGCTCTTTATTTTTTCTTTAATTTTAAATGTTAGCGTTGCTGGATAGAGTAGTCTTGGTTGTAGGTTCTTGTTCTGCATTACTTTAAATATTTGTTGCCATTCCCTTCTGGCCTCAAGCGTTTCTGCTGAGAAGTCGGATGTCATTCTTATAGGGGCTCCTTTGTAGGTGATAGCCTTTTTTTTCTCTAGTAGCTTTTAATATTCTCTCTTTATCCCTTAGCTTTGGTATTTTAATTATGATGTGTCTTGGTGTAGATTTCTTTGGGTTTCTCTTTAATGTAGTTCTCTGTGCTTCTTGAATTTGTGAGATGTTTTCTAGACTTAATTTAGGGAAGTTTTCATCTATGACTTGATTGAACAAAATTTCTATTCCTTGTTCTTTTTCTTCTTCTTCAGGAACGCCTATGATGCGGATGTTATTTCTCTTCATGTTGTCACAGAGCTCCCTTTGAGTTTCCTCAGACTTTTTGATTCTCTTTTCTTTTTTCTGCTCTGCCTTTGTGCTTTTGTTTATTTTGTCCTCTAACTCGTTGATTCGATCCTCAGCTTCATCCATCCTGCTTTTAAATCTTCCATTGTGTTCTTCAATTTTGATATTGTATTTGTCATTTCTGTCTCATTCTTTTTTATTATTTCAATTTCCTTTTTTATACTTGCTATCTCTTTATATAGGTGTTCGTAATGACTATTTATTGTTGCTCTAAGCTCTTTGAACACCCAACTATCATTATTTTAAACTCTGCATCAGGTAGTTTGGTTATATCTGATTCATTCAGGTACTTCTCTGGGGATTTCTCTTGATTCATTTGGGTTGCATTTCTCTTGCCTGCCCATTTTGTCTGTGTATAAGAAGGGTTAGGCCACTGGAGTCCATGGGTGTTGCTTCTGTGTTCCTTAGGTGTGGTCTGTCTGCAGGCCTGCCACCCTCTCTGTCACTGCCTGCCTATGGTGGTTGGGTATGGGTGTTGCTTGCTCCGGCCCGCTGAGGCTGTTGCTTGGGTTTCCACCTCTTCGCGGGAAGTGCTGTGTTCTTGTGCCCGGCTCTACAAGCCTCAGCCAGTCTCAGCCTTCACACCACCTCCACAGGTGGGGTTGAATGCTGCACACGGGTCACAAGCCTTGGCACCAAGGGCTGGGGTGGCACCTTTGCTCAGCTGCAGGTTTCTGCCTGTTCCCCGGGCTTCCACTTTGTTTCCTTGTCAGAGCCTGCTCACGCCTGAGCTCCTCGGGCAAAGCTGGGCTGCAGGCACATGCTCAGCTGCGGACCTCCACCTTTTCTCCAGCTTCCACCTCACCCCTGCTGGTAGAGTGAGCTCGCGTGTCAGGCAGCAAGCCTTGGCTTTTTAGGCCAGGTGGTTTTGCAGGCACAGCTCTGCTGCGAGCATCCACCTGTTCCTGGGCTTCCGCCTTGCCCCCGCAGTCAGAGCCAGCCTGCATGTCAGGCCACAAGCCTCTGCTCCACCGGCCAGTCGGGGCTTCGGGTGCACACTTAGCTGTGGACCTCTGCCTTTTCCTGGGCTTTTGCCCAGACTCTGCGGGCAAATCTGGTTCACGCTGGGCCAAGTCTTGGAGGGCAAGTGAGGCTGGGTGCCCATGCGCCCTTTATCAGCGGTGGATCTCTACCCATTCCCAGGCTCCTGCTTTACCCCCGCCAGTGTGGTTGCAGGCGGGCCACAGCCCCCGGACCACATACTGGGTAAAACAAAAGTAGGTTACAGCTGCATGTGAAACACAGATTTTATTTTCGTATTATTATTTATTAATTATTGCATTATTTTCTATTTGAACAACTGCAAACCAATTTTTCCCCATGCTGTACTTAATATCCTTGAGCATTGCAAATGGCTATGTCAATGTTTTGTTTGTAATGATTAAATATAATAAGCAAAATATAATCCCTTGCAGATCGTAGGCATTCAGTAAATAGTAGCTATCATTATTACTATTGTTACCATAGTTCAGCATTGCATAGATTCAGTGACTACAGGAGTTCCTTAATTTGCACATGGAATCTTCACTTGGAATCTAGGAGGGCCAGAGCAGGCCATTTTGGACAAGTCTGTGTGCTTTGTTATTAGAGAAAACCATATGTAACAGCCATTTTTATATGTTAAAAATGATAAAATCTCAAGAATTTCATGTGCTCACCTAATATAATAGGACTTGTTCAATGTTTCAGCTTGCTAAGGCGATTTTACTTTTTTCATTACTTCTCTTTATAATTGCCCATAAAAATCCATTCTTGCTGAGGTAAGTCAATTTGAATATTAATTATCTTTTTACTGTTTTGTCTTTCAGGTGGTATTTTAAGTTATTTTTTACTATTAAATAACTTGTGTAGTTGCTGTAGCAAATTATGAAAATTAGAAAGCAAATCAAGGAAATTAACAAAAAATAACAATTGATAAACAAGATATGTAACACATTTCCATGTTTATTCACATCACTAGATCAGGTCTTGTGTATATTTATGATGTCATTGAGAAACAGTGGGAAAGTGGTCCCTGTGCCTGAAATCCTGCCCTTTGCTGTATGTGTTGAATAGGTCTCATGTTGTTAAGATAACTTAGAGGGTGAGGCTATCTGGAGGAATAGAGGTACTAAATAAGATGATGAAATTTGCCCCAAGACAAAATAGGACACTTGACAAGTATATCATTCACGGTTGCATATTCTGCTACCTTACCCTACCTTATTCTATAATATTTTCAACTGGAAACCATAGGTGAACATGTGCAGCATGTACCTTATGGTCTCTTTCTTATTCTTGGAAACTGTTAAATATTTTTTGTGTGTGTGACAGAGACAGAGAGAGGGACAGATAGGGATAGAGAAATGAGAAGCATAAATTATTCATTGTGGCACCTTAGTTGTTTAATAATTGCTTCCTTGTATGTGGCTTGACTGACAAGCTACAGCAGAGTGAGTGACCCCTTACTCAAGCCAGTGACCTTGGGCCTCAAGTCAGTGACATTGGGCTTCTATCCAGTGACCTCTGGGCTCAAGCCAGTGACCATATCTATGATCTCACATTCAAGCCAGCGACCCTGTGCTTAATTAAGCTGGTGAACCCGCGCTCAAGCTGGCGACATTGGGATTTTGAATTTGGGTCCTCTGCGGCCCAGTCCAATGCTCTATCCACTGTACCACCGCCTGGTTGGGCCTGTTATGTATTCTTAATTCTACTTACTAAACTCACACTGATATTTTTCAGAGTTACATGTCCTTCACTGGTAAAAACTAATTTGACTTTGGTTACCATCAGACCTGTACCTCCTTTCTTTGAGGAGAGTTTTATGTATTTTGATGGGGACAAGAAATAAAGAGCAAGTGATTGAAAAGTGTGCATTATATACAAAATTTCACTTTCATTTGATCCCAGAAGTTCAGAAAATGACAACAAATTGACTGTTGCAGCTTGACTTCAAGTTTTTCCAACTCCAGTTTAGGTAAGTTAAACAAAGACAAAATAAAGGGAGGCGTTACCCTGATGAACTTCGTTACCCTAATGAACTCTCCCCTCTCAGAAATTTAGTCATTAACAAATCATCATTTTTAATTCCATGCTTTCCCAGGCTAGAACACAACTGATTTTTATTAGGGAAGTCTTTGATGGTAAGAAGTAACTTTATCTATATTTTTTAGAGAAAGATAGATTTAAAAGGAAGTGTGTGTGTGTTAGAGAATGACTGAAAAAATGTTAATCTTTAAAACTGAACATATTTCACAGAAGGATGGAAAAGTCAATGGGAAGTAAATAGAAATATGAATACATTTATAAAATCGAAGTTCAGAATATAATACTGTGGAACAAAATTTTTGTTGCATCCACAAAAACACTGGTTCTTACCTAATTTGAGTGTGCTGATCTCAAATTTGACATTAATTCTTCTCAGTAAGCTACAGTTTTTTCAATTCAAGATTTTAGGTTTTCATCTTATTGTAAAATTTTCAACATTTAGTTTAACATAATGAAGTAGAATGCCTTCTTGGGCATCATCTTTGTGAAAATATAATAATTTATATAATGCAGTAAAAACACTAATATACTAAAGATATGATTGCATCAGAATTTGTCTACAATTTCAAAATAGAACATATTAAAACACTTATTTTAATCATAAAATTAGCACAAAACATATTTAAATTCTATTCAGGCAAAAATATGCGTTTGTAGCTCTTGCGTTTGTGTACTTGTTGAGGATACTCTCCTTTGATGCTTCAGAAGTAGTCTGTCTGCTTATCACTAACAGCTCCAAGATTTTCAAAAAACTTATCAAACTGTTCAGGAAGTGAATCTTAACACTCATGTTACATCCAATGTCACGGAAAGCCAACAGCATCTTTTGAACCAGAAGTTCATAGTTTTCTGCTTTTTTGTTGCCAAGGAAGTTCTTTGTAACTGCCTAAAAAGACTGCCATGATGCTTTCTCCTCCTTATTCATCTTCCTGGCAAATTCTTCTTCATGTAGGAGGGTTCGAATTTGAGGTCCATTGAAAGATCTACTTTTATCTTCTCGAAAGACAAGGCAGGAAAAGCAGAAAATATATGTTGAAAGCATTCACTTTCTCTATTCAAAGCCTGAACAAACTGCTTTATTAAGCTAAGTTTGATGTGCAATGGGGAAAAAATGATCCTGTCTTGATTAACTATAGGTTCATTCCCAATGTTTTGCATCCCTACTTCCAGAGCTTTATGTTTTGGCCACTCCTTCTGTGTCCAGTGTTTCTCCAGAGTTTGGCTGTCCCACAAACACAGAAAGCAAGGATACTTTGTGAAACCTCTCTGTTATCCTAGCAGGAAATTGACCATTTTAGGATCTACACAAATGATCCAGTTATGCTCCCTATACTTCAGAAAGTTGACGACAATTTTTTTGTCATTCTAATCTTCTTGCAGATGAGTTGAATAGCCAATTGGAACCGCTGCATAAACATTACCGTTGCATAGGAGAACACATTCCAGACTCTGTTTAGAGCTGTCAAGAAATACCTGCCATTCTGTTGGACTGTAAGAGGTAACACCTAGCCGGCTGAGAAGACTACTGATATCATGACAGTAAACAAAGTGTTTGTCTTCGGAAAAGAAGTCCACAAAAATTTCTTCACGCTTTCTGAAATGGGATACTTTAGCTGACTGGTGAAATACATTCTTTTCTTAAAGACTAGAGGATAATAACTCAGCTGCTTTCTTTAATAGGCCCAAATCTCTTACTAAGTCATTCAATTTGGGTTGGCTAAACTGCTGAGGGGTTAATGACTGCTTGGCATCAGAAGAAGACCTTTCAGATTCTACAACCATTTCCTCTTGCATCTTATCAAAATACACTTGATCACCATGTTCACTTTCTTCATCTTTAGAAGAAATAAAACCATTGAAAACTGGAACTGGGAGTGTCTTAGAGTGTGGGATAGGTTATATTGCTGAAGGAATATTAGCATATGCAATTATATGTTGTTTTTTCTTGCCGATGCCCTTTGTATGGATCAGAAAGAAATATCAGTCACTGCTGTGATCCTTAGGTTCACACCAAACCATGGGAATACCAAAAGGTATTCCTTTTGCATTTTCTTTTTGTCCAGTCACAAAGCATTTTCTTACAATTATGACACACAATATGAAGAGCCCAATTCTTGTCTTGATCGCCAAGGGGAACTTGAAAATGGGGAATATATGAACATGTTACAATTGATGAAATATTGCACCTTTGACGTTGAAGTGTGTAGCAGCCACATATATAACAGAAGGTGTCAGGACTATTCTTATATTTACGCCTACTCGAAGAAGCCATGATTCAATCTTAAAACAAAATAAGAGGGTATTTTTATCAGATAGTATTTTTTTTACATTTAAAAACAACTAAAATTATGTAAAATTGATGTTTGTAAAACATTAATTTCCTTGTGGTTATGTTCAATCCAAGAGTCATTGTCCTTTAACTCCAATTTAAAAACCAATGCATGCCATTAACTGTAACAAAAAGAAATTAAAATTGCATAAAAGCTAGAGCATGCACCCAAAAAGAGTTTCAGATTTTGATTCAGTGATTCAGACACATATAGAAAAAGCTCTAAAACCTCATGCAACAGAAAATGGAAAAAAAAATTGTTCCCGCATGACCAGGCGGTGGCGCAGTGAATAGAGCGTCGGACTGGGATAAGGAAGACCCAGGTTCGAGACCCCGAGCTCGCCAGCTTGAGCGCGGGCCCATCTGGCTTGAGCAAAAAGCTCGTCAGCTTGGACCCAAGGTCGCTGGCTCCAGCAAGGTGTTGCTTGGTCTGCTGAAGGCCCGCGGTTAAGGCACATGTGAGAAAGCAATCAATGAACAACTAAGGTGTTGTGATGGCAACAAAAAACGAATGATTGATGCTTCTCACCTCTCTCTGTTCCTGTCTCTCTGTCCCTATCTATCCCTCTCTCTGACTCTCTCTCTCTCTGTCCCTGTAAAAAAAAAAAAAAAAAAAAAAATTTTCCCCTGTGTAATTAGACATTTTTGTTGACAATGGTACTTAATTTTTTGAATGTTTTCTTCTTAAAATGAAAGTTACCTTTTTTCTCATTTAATAAAAACCTGCTTATCTTGTTCTACAGCAGTCAATGGCTCAGAAATAAATATTTTCTCTAGAATGTTTTGTTCTGGATTACAAGGTCACTTATACAGTTGAAAACCCACTTACAACTTAATATATTTGTAGCCTATACACAGATGAAAGAACTTTCAAATTTGTGATATTTACAGTCATTTCAGCTGTGAAGAGAAGAGTATTTGTCTAATTATTTTTAAAGAAATCAGGGTGATAATAAACCACTGAGTTAGAATGAACTGGATATATCCCTTGTATTTTATGAACCTCCACCCCCACCCCTCCTGTAGACTGTATACAGTCAGATAATCTAAAATTTCTCGAAAGGTGTTCATCAACACATTAGACCTTTATGCCATACCGTGAAACAAAAAGGATAGGGTGCTAAATAGTCTGGGTACACTGTGCATAATATTTCCTTTCTCAAGATTTCATATTATTAAATACTCCAAAAAGCAGTGCATTAAAGAAACTTATTTTGTTTATTCTTTGTGATGTTTCCAAATGTCCTTAGCCATAAAATATTTTTACAAAAAGATGCAGACTGTCTTCACATTACTTTCTACTTCCCATCCTTAAACAATGTTTGCTCCTTTGCTGATGGGGAAGTAAATAGAATACCAACATCTGCTTACTAGGCTGTATTGGCAAATGGCTATAACTTCTGCTCTAGCTTATTCTCATTATCTTGATATAAAACAGGTGGTAGCTCCAAGTGGCTCCTGTGCTGAGGGGCTCACACTCCCAGCAGAGTGAATGACCTTTGTGTGACTCAGCTATATTTCTGTGCTGACTGCTAGCTGCAACATCACATTTTATTGCTCTGTAGCATGTGCTTTTCTATATTGTGTCATGACAGTCCCGTTCAAGGCTAAAGCCTCAGTCTCATCTACATATTACAGCCAATTCTTGAGTTTCAATCTGCCATGGAAATGTGGTAGAGGAAAGTTCTGGCACATTTTACCTGGTTCTTCTGAATACCACCTCAGCATGACATTGGAATGATGATTGGCCTCAACAGCTTACTTTCTCTGAACTTAGACTGTGGGCTCTTTGCTGTGGACCCTGGGCCAAATCTACCACTCATCACCTAATAACTCCTTGTTTTATGAACAGCAGAAATAACCACTGTCAACAGGTTAGACAACATTCTGCAGAACTGTTTAGTGATGGAATCCCCATTTGCCCCCTAAATACACATTTTTGGAAACACTGTATTAATCATTTTAGGAATTGCTGGATAGATTGTAATATTTCATGCCTTATCAATACTTTCCAGGATTGTGTTATGTTCCAGAGATGTGATGTGGTAACAAAGCAGAGGAGAGGGACACACAGGTCACTTCTAAGGTGCTCACTAATCTAGTCAGCAAGGCCTTAAGGTCCGGGAAACCCTTTCTCTACCACTCCTGAAACCTGAGACTGCTTATGTGAGGCTGTGCAGGGTCCTGTCCCTCTCTAGATATACTCTCAGAACGTCATTCAAAGTAACCTCTGCCTGTCTCTCTGATTCAAGGAAACTTTTTCTAGTCTCAGGGCATTATCTTCTGTCATGCTTCTGTCCTACCTGTTTAATCTACTCCATAAAACTTCTCACATCCCTTTTCTGAAATTATAAAAATTATTTTTTATCTGTCTTAATGGGGGCAATGGAGAGGAGGAAATACCTGACACATTCTTCTAGAAATTATTTGCTATTCTGAAAAAAATTTACTTTTCATTCAGATATTATTCTCCACTGCCATCTCAGGAGTATGGGGCTTGAGTCTTTGTCCCTTATAGGATTATAAGGACTGTAATTTCTATTCTGATAGAATTGGCTGGCTGTGCGATGATATTTCCCTAAGTGTGGAGTAAGGAAGCTTCATCATACAGCAGAAATCTTACCTCATTTGTTTGTGGGTCACTTTATGTTCCCTCAGGAGGGTCACAACCTACCCTCCAGGAAGCACAGCTTACAAGTTCAGGTGGAATGTTCCTTGTTTGGGATAAGTCTTCAGTAGGCCTCGCATAATCGGTAGGGAATGAAATGGAACTGAAGGAGAGAACCAATGAGCAGTCCTCCAACCAAACCCACCCATGACCCTGGTTCTCTGGTTCCACTCTCTGATCCTATTCTGGTTTCTGCAAACCCTTACAACTATTTGTATCAGCAGCTGGAGTCAACCAATCAACATTCCCATGGCTGTTGTAGCCCCTTAGATGAAAATATCAACCCTGTAGTCTTTTGAGGAAAGACAGTGCCGCCTGACCTATGATGGTGCGGTGGGATAAAGCGTTGACCTGGAACACTGAGGTCACCAGTTCAAAACCCTGGGCTTGCCGGGTCAAGGCACATATGGGAGTTGATGCTTTCTGCTCCTACCCCTTCTCTCTCTCTCTCTCTCTCTCTCTCTCTCTCTCTCTCTCTCTCCCTTTCTCCCTCTATTTCTCCTCTCTGAAAATTGAATAAAGTCTTTAAAAAATGTAAAAAAAAAAAAAAAAAATGACGGTGCCTTCATTTGTGTCCCAAGCCATACACATGGGCACTGAATTTAGTATTTGCCCATTTGAGGGTACACATGGGTCACTTTGCCCTGGACCAGCTTGAGAAGGTCTGTGGATACTCCAGCAGGCCTCCCACACAGCCAGAACAATGTCAGTCAGTAGTTTTAAATGGATAAGAACCCATCTAAATATTAGAAACTGAGTTGGTACCTCTGGAATTATTCACCTCTTATTTTTTTGTTTTTAAATTCAGAATGGAAAACAAAACATTAAAAATCACATTGAATCTTTTTCTTTTTAGTTATTAGAAATCTGAGAATTTCACGTTGTCATCAAATTGATAAGGCTGCATTTTTCTTTCCTTTTCTATGCCTGTCTTCCTACATATGCCAAGTTCTAGGGCACCTTGTAGCATTCTGGCAGTGCCCTTCTGAGTCCACCAGTATTTTGGAAATCAGCAATGACTGTTGAGATCTTTTTTTTAAGATTTTTATTTTTTCATTTTAGAGAGGGGAAAAAGAGAGAGAAAGAGAAAGAAGGAGGGAGGAGCAGGAAGCATCAACTCCAATATGTGCCTTGACTAGGCAAGCCTCGGGTCTTGAACCACCAACTTCAGCATTTCAGGTTGACGCTTTATCCACTGTGCCACCACAGGTCAGGCTGACTGTTGAGATCTTATAAGGTGGTGGTTAATGGTATAAGCTCCAGAGTCAAATTGCTTAAATTTAAATCCCAGCTCTCCCAGTTATTAGAAGTGTGGTGTTATACAAGGTAATAAACCTCCCTACTTATTTTCTTTATTTAAAGCTTAATTTTCTTTCTCTAAAGTAGCTCTACTGACCACATAGGATAAATGAGGAAAATAAGACACTGAAAGTTTAAGTGGATAATGATACATTTATACTAACATAGAAAGCAAATACCTAGGAACAATCTAGTGAGATGCAAGACCTTCAGACACATAAAATTATAAATCACAATTAAATGAAAGGATACTTAAATAAATGAAGTGATACACAATGTTCATAAATTGTACTGAAAATTATTCTGTGGATTAAATGCAGTTCTAATCCAAGTGACAGCACACTTTTTTTGTGTGGAGATACACAAGATAGTCCTAAAATTCACATGGAAATGTAAAGGACTAAGTATAGCAAGACAACCTTTAAGAAAAATAAAAAAATTAGAGAATTTTGTGGCATGGTTTCATGACTGAAAATGACTAATAGAACAGGATAGAGAACCCACACATATAATGACAAAGGAAGCCTGAAAAGCAATGAGAATAGAGTAGTCTATTCTATAAGTTGTGCTGAATCCATTCTATACTAACTTGGGAAAAAAATGATTCTCTACCTCATACCATATGGGAAGATCAAGGGATTGCATATTAAATATGAAAACTAAAGTAATAAAATTTCAAGAAGATTATCAAAGAAAATATTTTAATAATATGGGAAAATCTTAAGTAGGACATAAAAATCATAACCATAAAGAAAATGATTACCAAACTACACTAAAATCTAGCACTTATCTTCTACAAAAGATACCATTAAGAGAGGAATATGTCAGGTCAGAGAAAGAAAATATTTGTAATACCTTTAAGTGATAAAAAGCTTGTAGCCATAGCATATACAAAGCAAATGACACTTTACCTCCCCAAAACAGCACTTAAATAAATATTTGAGAAGGTCATTAAAACTTAGTCTTTAGGTAAATACATATTAAAACCTCAGTGAGGTAAAGCTTACTCTGTCATTGTGTATGTAATCTTTTTTATATATTGCTGGATTCTATTTGCCAATATTATGGTAAGGACTTTTAAGTCTATAAACTATAGACATAAACTATACTTTCTGGATGAGCAATATGGGTTTATAATTTTTTAAAATTATCTTTCTCTGCTTTTGATATTTTGGGTAATAGTTTTTATTAAATAAATTGGGAATTGTTCCCTACTTACTCTTTTTCTGGAAAATATTGTGTAACATCATATTAATTCTTTTTTTTTTTTACAGAGGCAGAGAGAGAGTCAGAGAGAGGGATAGATAGGAACAGACAGAAACAGAGAGAGACGAGAAGCACCAATCATCAATTTTTCGTTGCGACACCTTAGTTGTTCATTGATTGATTCCTTGACCATGGGCCTTCAGCAGATTGAGCAACCCCTTGCTGGAGCCAGAGATCTTGGGTCCAAGGTGGTAAGCTTTTGCTCAAGCCAGATGGGCCCGTGCTCAAGTTGGCGACCTCGGGGTCTCGAACCTGGGTCCTCTGCATCCCAGTCTGACGCTCTATCCACTGTGCCACTATTTGGTCAGACCATTATATTAATTCTTTAAGAGTTGGGTAGAATTCTTTAGTGAAACCAGATGGGCCTGGAGCTTTCTTTTTTGGTAGTTTTAAATTATTAATTCAAATTTCTTAATAGTTATAGGTCTAAATTATCTATTTCATATTAGGGGAGTTGTGGTAGTTTGTGTTTTTCAAAGAAGTGACTCATTTCATTTAACTTGTCAAATTTCTATATATGTCATTGTTTATAGCAATCCTTTATTATCCTGTTGGAATCTACAAAATATGTAGCAATATCCCATTTTATTTTAGTAATTTGTATCTTCTCTCTTTTTTATTTATTAATCTCACTAGAGATTTGTCATCTTTATTTACCTTTTCAAAGAATTAGGTCTTTCTTTCATTAACTTATTATATTTTTATGTTTTAAACTTGACTGATTTCTGTTCTTTATTGTTTTATTTTTTCTAATTACTTTGGGTTTACTTTGCTCTTATTTTTGTGGATTCCTAAAGTAGGAGCTCTACATTTCTTTCAACGTGGCTGGATGTTTGAAAACTTTTATAATAGAATATTGGGGGGTGGGTGGAGACTCAACGCAGGGGTAGGCTATTTAACATTTTTTTCCTGATCTTCACACCCTTCTCCATTTTAGTATAAATGTTACTACTTACCCCTTGAGCTCCTGTTATACTTTACCCCTATTTTTATCATTGTATTTTAGTTATTTGTTTGCATTTGTCTCTTCCATTAACCTTTGAGCTCCTTGAGGTTCTTAATCTGAGTGTATTCACTTTGTCATAATTCATGAGGCTAAACACTGGTTTTATATGAACAATAAGTGAATTTTTCTATATGCACATTATACTGATAAAAAGGTGTTTATAAAAAATGATAAAACCATCAGAAATTAGCAAATCTATTCTTTATGATAAAGACTTTAAGACACCTCTACCAATAGAACAAGGGGGAAAATGTTGAGGATATAGAAAATATGAACAACATAATTAAGAACTGTCCCCAATAATGTAATACAAAGAAGTGTTTATAAAATTTAACCAGATACAATGTCTTAACATTTATCTATACTCTAAAGCGTTTCTCCTCTCTGGGGCTCAGGATTTTAAGTTTACAAAACCCAAACGTATGCATTTATTTATTTGCTATCTCATAGCATATTCTCTGAATAAATTAATTAAAAACTAATTGCTTGAATTCTAGAAAAGAAAATGAGAACTCCAGGTAGTTAACAATTATAAGCTAATATCTCAAAATACTGTATTTCCCCATGTATAAGATGCTCCCATGTATAAGACACACCTTAATTTTGGGACCCAGAATTTGGAAAAGAAAATTTACGTATTACATAGTTATTGAACTCAAGTTTTATTCATCATAAAATTCAAACAACTCCTCATCACTGTCAAAACTCCCATTCATTAGCTTGTCCTTATCTGTGTCTGATGATGAATCACTGTCTTCAACAATGAGCACAAAAACATACGAGAAAAAGCGGGAAATGCAAGTAAAAAATATACAACCACTGTATAAGACACACGCAGATTTTAGACCCCAATTTTTTTTAAATTAATTTTAACGGGGTGACACCAATAATCAGGGTACATATGTACAACAAAAACATCTCCAGGTTATCTTATCATTCAATTATGTTGCATACCCGTCAACCAAAGTCAAATTTTCCTCTATCACCTTCTATCTGGTTTTCCCTGTGTCGCTCCCCTCCTCCCTATCCCAACCTTCTCTCCCTCCCCCCATCCCATAACCACCATTCTCTTGTTCATTTCTCATAGTCTCACTTTTATGTCCCACCTATGTATGAAATCATGCTGTTCTCAGTTTTTTTCTGATTTACTTTTTTCACTCCATATAATGTTATCAAGGTCCATCCATTTTGTTGTAAATGACCTGATGTCATCATTTTTTAGGGCTGAGTAGTATTCCATAGTATATATGTACCAAAGCTTTTAAATCCACTCGTCCTCTGACGGACACTTGGGCTGGTTCCAGATCTTTGCTATTGTGAACAATGCTGCCACGAACATGGGGGCGCATTTCTTCTTTTTGAACAGTGCTATGATGTTCTTAGAGTTTATTCCTATAAGTGGGATAGCCAGGTCAAAAGGCAGTTTGATTTTTAACTTTTTGAGGAATCTCCAAACTGTTTTCCACAGTGGCTGTACCAGTCTGCATTCCCACCAGCAGAGCAGGAGGGTTCCCTTTTCTCCACATCCTCGCAAGCACTTATTCTGTGTTGTTTTGCTGATGAGCGCCATTCTGACTGGTGTGAGGTGATATCTCATTGTGGTTTTAATTTGCATTTCTCTAATGATTAGTGATATTGAGCATTTTTTCATATGCCTATTGGCCATCTGTATATCATCTTTGAAGAAATTTCTATTTATTTCTTTTGCCCATTTTTTGATTGGATTGTTTGTCTTCCTGGTGTTAAGTTTTATAAGTTCTTTATAAATTTTGGTTATTAACCCCTTATCAGACGTGTTGTCGAATATGTTCTCTCATTGTGTGGTTTGTCTTTTTATTCTGTTCTTATTGTCTTTAGCTGTGAAAAAACTTTTTAGTTTGATATAGTCCCATTTGTTTATCTTGCCTTTTATTTCATTTGCCCGTGGAGATAAATCGGCAAATATATTGCTGCTACAGATGTCAGGGATCTTGCTGCCTATGTTTTCTTCTAAGATGCTTATGGTTTCACGGCTTATGTTTAAGTCTTTTATCCATTTTGAGTTTGTTTTTGTGAATGGTGTAAGTTGATGGTCTAGTTTTATTTTTCTGCAGGTAGATGTCCAATTTTCCCAACACCATTTGTTGAAGAGGCTGTCTTTACTCCATTGTATGTTCTTTCCTCCTTTGTCAAATATCAGTTGTCCATAAAGCTGTGGGTTTATTTCTGGGTTCTCTGTTCTGTTCCACTGATCTATGTGCCTGTTCTTATGCCAGTATCAGGCTGTCTTGAGTATAATGGCCTTGTAGTAAACCTTGATATCCAGAAGAGTGATACCTCCAGCTTTATTTTTTCTTTTTAAGATTGCTGAGGCTATTCATGTTCTTTTTTGGTTTCATATAAATTTTTGGAATATGTGTTCTATATCTTTGAAGTATGTCATTGGTATTTTAATTGGTATTGTATTGAATTTATAAATTACTTTGTAGACCCCAGATTTTTTGAAAAATAATGCATCTTATTTATGTGGAAATATGGTACTTATAAAGCACTTATGTTATACCAAGCACTGTGTTAGCTTGTAGGGATACAGAGGTACATGTTTCAGGATTTCTGCCTTTGCTAAATTTGCAATCCAGTAGAAGAGACTGATAAATTAAACAATGATATCTATTGGTTTGTTGAAACTGGCTAATACAGCCTTAGGAGAGCC
The DNA here is from genome assembly GCA_037038555.1 of Rhynchonycteris naso. Lineage (NCBI taxonomy): Eukaryota > Metazoa > Chordata > Mammalia > Chiroptera > Emballonuridae > Rhynchonycteris > Rhynchonycteris naso. The sequence goes on from CM072999.1 coordinate 98,208,029, forward strand.
AACTGTTAAACATTTGGGAATTTTTGCCAGGCAGTTGTTAAACCATTGATAGCTCCAAATTAGCCACAGAGGTAGTATTTATACCATAAAAATTGAAGAATACTACAATCAGGGCTCCTCCATAACCTCCAGGGAGCTTGTTTATTAGCACACTACTGATTATTTCACAAAACAACTTGATGAGTGTTTTACAATACAAAATGAACCGTATGTTGTGGGAGCAGAGAGAATACTCAACCATCCAGGAGAAGAAAGTTCCAGAATAACCTCAATAGGTTCCATTTGACTTGTCTATCAAAAAGTGAATAGAAGTTTATCAGAATTATAATGGTTGCCATGGCATTCCAACAAAAGAGAATGACATGAAATTGCTAAGATATGAAAGAATATGTCAAGTACAGGCCTGCAGCACACACTTGTTTAGGTTATGCAGTGCACAAAAGCACCTTATCTAATGGGTTTTAATTCATATCTTTATTATTTTTCATGTATTTATTATAACTGTTGAATCCAGAAATGGGAAATTTGTATACTTTTGGCAATTTTGGGGCATTTATCATAGCATATAAATGAAATGGTTAGGCGTGTGCTTTTAGGGTTGAAATTGATTGTTCCAATTTGAATTACAAAGGTGATATGAATTCAATAAAAGGAAATGGGGGGATTCTGAAGAGGGTAAAGAGGGGATAAATGGTGATGGAAGAAAAGCTCTTGGGGTGATGAACATACAATGCAAAATACAGTTTCTGTATTACAGAATTGTACATCTGAAACCTATATAGCAGTGGTTCTTAACCTTTTCTGAGGTACCAAACCCATCAGTTTCATATGCGCATTCCCAAACCCTTCTTTAGTGATAAGTAAAATATGATTTTTTTTCCAAATTCAAGATATAGGTATATGTTTTTTTTACTGGTGCACAAAATGAGCCATGAATGAACATCACCTTGCTCAAAGAACAAAACCAACAAACTGCATGAACTCACAACAAATTATGGTATTACTTTATTCTGACCTCTGTGGCAGAGGCTTCTCCGAACCCCTGAGACTGACTCATCGAACCCCTAGGGTTTGATAAAACCCAGGTTAAGAACCTCTGCTATATAATATTATTAACCAATGTCACCCCAATAAATTCAATAAAAAATTAAAAAAAAGTCTTACCAATCTAATAACATTTTTATAACTCATGCTTCTAATTCAGAAGATTCTTTTCTGACAGATGAACACTAACTCTACTATTGTAATCATTGCCTGATGGTTTAATCTAGATAATTCCAATGTTTCATTTTGTAATTAATGTCATCAACATCTACTCCACCAGAATGTTTGTTGAGTTCCCACTTTCTATCTACAAGTACTTCCACTAACATATAATTAACATGCAATTATATTTAATAAATAATTTTTTAAAAATAATAACCCATTTGTTGTAACAATCCAATTGGAGTAATAATTCAATTTGTTATAACTTTTGCTCTTGATAAATGAGAAAATATACTGACATAAATGCTTTTCCTTGAGGAAAGAGTGTGTTTTTATAATTCCCACAAAGGTGGACAGATGCAGCCTGGTCAGGGAAAACAGAAGTATAGGGTCCCAGTGCATGCAGCATGGAAAAACAGGGCAGAAATGCTTTTTCACTTGATGTGCCAATTTTAGACAATTAGGTTACAATGTTTTCTTTCAATCATTATTTTATTTCTTATATCTGGTCACCCAGTATATATAAGCTAAATTGTGTAGAAACTATATGAAGCACATAACAGGGACTCACATAATGCACAATTAAATTAATATTAAGTATACAGAAACTTATTAAAAAAACTCTAACCCTTATAATCACAAGGACTCTGGAAGAATCACTTGTGATCAGTACACATTAACTCTGCAATAAACCCAGTAACACAAAATGATGTGAATTGTGTGTCCAGGACACCTATATGAAACAAAAATGTTAAAAGTACATTTAAAAATAAGTTTTCTATTATGTACCTTTTCTAATTGACATTTTTATTTATAGTAGAACCATATTGTTCTTTATTTAACAAGCAAGAAGCCATAGACCTGAAGAAATATATTGTGTTGGCTAAGGTCACACTACTTGTAACAGCAAAAATATAGCTAGATTTCTCAGATGATTGTTACCCTAGCAGTGATTCCTGCAGACTTGGCCATTCTCCTCTCCATAAAGGTAGAGTGAGACTGTCTAAGGCAATCTTGACTGCTGGGTTGTATTGTAAAAGATGAGTAGTCAGAGGGTGTTGTGAATCTTGCCATTGTCATATTGGAGGCCTAGAATAGTTTACTAAATGGAAAAGGAGAATTCCCCCAAATTACCAACCTATCATACTCATACTTTTGAAGTCTGTCAAACATTATGATTGCTTACACTTATGTGATTTTTGTGCAGTAAATTCACTTTTAAAATTTATACAACTGAGTTAAAAATAGTTTTACTATTCTTTAGAAAGAATGTCATTATATATTTGTACTACAGTTAAAGAAATATTTATTCCAAATTTAGGGGAATATTTATTTTAATTCTGACACAGTACTAGGAAGTAGAGTTTTATGACTCTTTTTACCACTACTTTTCCAAAGGATAAAATGACTGACTAGTTGCTGTGAATAACAATGAATGCTAAGCTCTTTTAGCTTGATTAAGGAATTTTCTCATGTGGTAACATTCCCATCACCAGAGATTTTATGCCTTTTTACTAATAGCACATAAAGGCAAGAAGTCTTTGGTTGTGCCTTCATACCTAAAGGCATAGGAGAATATAGAGAATCCTTCATGGAAAACCAGGAGCCATAATGAGAGTAGAGTAAATGGTCAGTGGTTGAAGCAGAAAACACTTGGGACTCCTGGTCTGAGATATCCACAGACATTTAAAAAGAGTTACCGGTATATTAAAGCAATTTAATTCCAGATTGTCGTATCAAAACTCTAGTGGCAACAGGTTTGTGTGGGTCAGATGAGAAAAAAAACCTAAAAATTACAAATCAAAAGATTGTGCTCTGGCCAGATAGCTCAGTTGGTTAGAACTTTATCATAAATTGCAAAGTTTGCTGGTTCAATCCTGGTCAGGGCACATACAGAAAAGAAACCTGAGATATTTAAAATAAAATCACAAGATTTTGACTGATTATTCATGTCTAGGTAGTCAAGGGGTCAAAGTCAGGATTTCACAAGAAACCAGAGTATAGGATCTGTGAAATCAACCAAGATAACTCTAAATTGGCTGTGGTGAGTGGGTCAATCTGATTAAACTTTTCCTCTCTGCCAACACAAAGTTCTCTCACTTGCCTTTCTTTAACTTTTATTATACAATCCATCCTTCACAAAAGAGATCATATTGTATGATTTTATTTGTACAAACTTCTAGAACAAGCATAATTGTTCTTTGGTGGAGAAAATTGTAATAGAGGTTGCCTCTGGCGTCTGTGGATGTGGGTCAGGTTTGATGGAGTGGCACGGGGCGTCTTTCTGAAGCCATGGTCATGTGATGCTCTCTATTCTGATAGGGTTTGGTTATACAACTGTCAAGACTCAGCATTTATCAAAACTCAGAAAATGTTTCAGTTTGTGTGTTTTACTGTATTTAAATTTACATTAAAAGAAAAACATTGAACACATACAGTAAGTGAACTCTAGTTAATGATATGCATGCTGAAACATTTAAGAAAAGCAGAGTAATGAGATATATTTGAAAACTCATCAAAAATAACATGAATTGATGGGTAGATGTGAAAAAATATAACTAAATGGTCATAGGAGAAGCTTTCTTTCAACTTTGCTAAATTTTTTCAACTTCACATATGCTTGAAAATTTTCATAATAAAAAGAAAAAAAGCTCAACTTAGGCATTGGTCTCTTCAAAATGTCTCTCTTGACCCTTACTTGTACACCTACTCTATGATAAGCTAGGCTATTTTCCTGGTTTTGAACTCCTATAATGGTTTGCATGTATTTTTATATTATCTGATTATATCTGTCTCCTCCAATTAAACTGAGAGCTTCTTGAGAAAATAACTTATGCAATTACCATTGTATCCCAAGCACTGGTCTAGGCACATAGTAAGACAAATACCTTATGATATTTTTATTATGTGGAATCTAAAACAAACAAACAAATCAAACTCATACATACAGAGAACAGACAGGTGGTTGCCAGAGGTGGGGGTTGGGGGTTAGTGGCAAAAGAAATGGTTGAAAGTGGTATAAAGGTAAAAAGAAAAAAAATAAATTCTATAATAAAACCCTAATTGAAACCACAGCTCTGTGGCTCATTTTGTTGGCTATAAAATAACACTATTGTTTTTATATAATAATAGTAAAAAGAAAAAATGAAAAAAAAGAGGGCATACACAGTTAAGTAAAGAGCACTGCTCAATGAATTTTACAAAGTGATTATACCTCTGAAGCCACCACCCAGATCAAGATATAGAATATTAACACTAATCCAGAAACTTCCCTCATGTCCATTCACCATTCTTACCCTATGAAAAGAATATACCTATTTTACTTTTCTATTCATATATTTGTTTTTCCTCTTTTAAACTATATATAAATGGAATCATTATTTCACTTCATATTATGTCTATAAATTTAATGGTTTTGTGTGTGAAAGTTATATATTTTTTTGTTACTATACAGTATTTCATTATATAAATAGAAGATTATCTGATTTTACTAGGTTCTTTGTTTTTGATCTGGTTTGAATAATTAAAAATAAAGTTACAATAAAAAACCTTAATAAACTGTATTTGAATGAATGTTTATAAGCATTGCATTTTCCCTGATCACCGACTAATTTTGTTGTTATAGTCAATGGGGATAGAGAGTTGGCCATTGAAGTAACAAATAAAGACATGTGGCATGAGCCACAGAAGTTATTGATAAAGAACGCATATAAGAAATATATACTGTGGCATACAAGCAAATATGGCTTGCTCTACAAAGTGATTAAAGAAGGAAAATAAATGAGAGGAACCTGTTGAGAAAGCCATAGTGGGTAACAATTAGCAACTATACTATCAGAAGGCATAGGAAATTAATCATTAAACCCAAGAAAATAGAAAATGGTTTTACAGAGTTGTAGAACATGGCATGATAATAAGGCACAACTATACTGCAGCCTAGAAGGCATTTTATAAGATAGTGAGAGACTATTTTTTTAAAACATTTCTCTGCAAGATTTTTCATTTGCTTATACTGATAACTGGAATTAGAGGTTGTATGATTTATTTAATGATCCAACTGAGACCGGTGTAACAGTCTTGTTAAAGCTTCACTGAAGCATTAAGCAAGTGCCAATGTTAAGGTCTTTCAGCTTACTCTACGAGCACTGATTATTGAAAAAAGTTGAGACTGTGTGAGCAAAGTGAAATTAAGAATTGAATAACCAGTCAACCAAATTCAAGGTAGCTGGTCATTCCAGATAATTCATACACAAAAAAACTACATATGATTCTACTTTGAGAGTCTGGTTTTATAATTAACTCAAGGTTTCCTGTATCTAAATAAGAACCTACTGCTCCTCAACCTTATTGTTAGCATCATTCTTATGTCACTTTAATGAAAACTAACTACTAGTCATTTGCTACAAATGAATTGCTTCATATATACCAACTATTACAATGACATAGATATAATTTTCTTATATCACTGACCTTTATTGAGCAATTCACCTTACTCAAATATTTGATAACCTAAAAACAACTCAACAATTTTGCTGGTAATTCCATAGCATTTTCAAAACGGTGAGTTGCATATACTAAGTGATGTTTTAGTGTCCAAATATTGATACAAGCAAGACTGTGCCTGTGCTTTTTAGGTTTCTTTTCAATACTATATAATTTCTTTTATAATGATTTTATTGAGATATAATTTTACATCATAAAGTTCACCCATTTACAGCATACAATTCAGTGTTTTTAGTATGTTTACAGAGCTGTATGACCATCACTAGAATCTAATTTTAGAACATTTTTATCATCCCAAAATATTATTTCTTTTGACCACAGTTTCATATTATAATTATATTTTTAATTAGTGGTCAACTCTGCATTTCAGGTTTTACCATTACTTTTGTTTCTTTTTCACATGGATTCAATGACCTCAGTGTGTGTGTGTGCATGTACATGCATGTGTAAGTGTCAGAAAGAACAGAGTTCAATTACTTCAAAATTCTAATCATTATTAAAAAAAGCCTGCATATTTTTCAGTAAACAGATCTATTTCTGACACTATTTTTTAAATAGCAGAAGTGTACATTTAGGGTTATTGGAATTGTATAATAGATTCTTAACTGGAGCTGAAGGATTTTCATTCCTAGAGAACTTTTTAAAATGCAGCCTTTCCTGAATGAAAGCAGGATGGCAAGACAATTCCTTGAAATCCCTATTGTTATGGCCATGATGAAGTAGAGGTGCCCTCTACTTCATCTATTTTATGACACCTCTATTTTTTTTGATAGATGACCAAACAAAATGAAGATTTTGAGAAAAGAGAAAGGTAGACTGTTAAATTAATAATCCAATTCTTTCTGTATTAGCCGGGGGTAAAAAAGCTTGATTGGCTAAGATTCTATTTTACACTTGGAAATAATTTCTTAAGGTATGACTCTCCTCTCGCTACTATTAACTGTTTATCACAAAAACATTGAAGCCTTGGTCATGATTTCCTTTTTGGTCATTGGTTGACTGGATGAGTCAAAGCTGGACTAATTAGGAATTTGATATAAGGGTGAAAGGAGCCTGACTCAATCCCTTTGAATCCTGAAATATGTAAACTCAGAGACAGAGCTAGCTGCTGAGCATAATCTGCCTTTCATGAGGATCAGAGAAGCAGAGGTGTTGATGTGTGGACAAGAAGAGAGAGGAGTGAAGCAGATGTGTGCAAATTAACAGGCCAGGCATAAAAAGAAAGACTGAGTGGTGCCGAGGTTCCAGACAGCTTTCCACACTCTAGTTCCTGTACCTTTTGAGGCTCTACTGAGTTTCTGTCTGTCCTTTGATTCTGTGAGAGATTTCCTCATGCTTAAGCTGGCTGTCTTTGCTTTTGTTACTAAAAGCCAAGGAGTCTTAAAGTAGACCAGTTTAAATGGAACCTAAATATTTACTTATGTTCCTGAATCACTTATGAGTAATACCAAAGAGGTTTTCTAAAGAAAATAAAATTTATGCCTGACCAGGTGGTGGCGCAATGGATAGAGCGTCGGACTGGGATGCAGAAGACCCAGGTTCGAGATGCCGAGCTCACCAGCTTGAGCGCGGGCCCATCTGGCTTGAGCAAAAGCTCATCAGCTTGGACCTAAGGTCGCTGGCTCCAGCAAGGGTTGCTCAGTCTGCTCAAGGCCCGTGGTCAAGGCACATGTGAGAAAGCAATCAATGAACAACTAAGGTGTCGCAACGGCAACGAAAACTAATGACTGATGTTTCTTGCCTCTCTCCGTTCTTGTCTGTCTGTCCCTATCTATCCCTCTCTCTCTCTGTCCCTGGAAAATAGAAATCAATAAAATCTTTAAAAAAAGAAAATAAAATTTCTGCTTTTGATTAACTTATAAACCTTATCGGGGAGATAGGACCTTCACTTGTAACAAAACTCTTCAAAACAGTGCAGTTTACTACCTTGTGAGCATGATGTGGCATATTTTCACTCAGTTGAAAATGCAGATATCTCTATGGGCTCCAGGAATAAGGGAAGACCTTAGAGGAGTAATTCTTTATGTTAAATATTAAATGATGAGTAGCATTTGGTTAAAAAAATGACATTTGTTCTTGATAAAGAGACAAAGTAGCAAAGAATGACAGTAGAATTTACAGAAATGCAACTAAAGAACAAATTTGTGCTAAGAGATGAAACTAGGTTGGGAGGATGATGGAGAGGCTGGAATTCCAGAATTATTGGAACTTTTGAAACTAGATGAAAGGAGAAATGGTAGATCTTTATGCAGAGGTATAATGTGACCAAATCTTTGCTTAAAAAGTAGAATCTGGTTGTGGTATGCTATATAATTTAGAGGCAAGTGGACTGACTTGGAAGATGTTTTCTCTCTTATGGTGACTAGAGAGAGGTAAAAATTCAGGACACATGCCTGACCACATGCCTGTGTGGTGACACAGTGGATAGGGTGTCCACCTGAGATGCTGAGGACCCAGGTTTGAAACCCTGAGGTCACTGGCTTGAGTACAAACTTATTTGGCATGCACATGGGCTCACCAGCTTGAGTACGGGGGTCACTGGCTTGAGCATGGGATCATAAACATGACCCCAAGTTTGCTGGCTTGAGCCCAAAGGTCACTGGCTTGAAGCCCAAGGTTGCTGCTTGAGCAAGGAGTCACGGGCTCATCTGGAGCCTTCAGGTCAAGGCACGCACGAGAAAGTAGTCAATGAACAATTAACTAACTGCCGCAACATGTTGATTCTTCTAATCTCTCTCTTTTTCTGTCTGTCTGTCTGTCTGTCTCTCTCTCTCACATACACACAAATAATAATAAAACAATTAAAATCTAGGACATGTGGAAGGAGAAACATAGTGACTTAAATCACTGTTTTCAAACGTGACTGGATTGTTTGAGAACTAACTGTCTTAAAATGCAAATTTGTATTCAGTAGTTCTGAGCCAAGTTGCAGAATTTCTAACAATTTCCTAGGTACTACCTATGCTGCTAGTCTGTGGAACCAAAATTTTGAAAAGTATTATCTATTCAGTATGATAAAGGAAAATAAGTCAACGATGAGTCTAGGGTTTCTAGTGTCAAAGATGACAGCAGGGAGACAGGAGGGGAACTGGCCCAATCCAACATCTATTGAGTGACCACTGTTATTTTCTTTTATTCTCTGACCTAACTGCATGAAGTAAATCCACTCATTTACTTAGTCAACTCTTAGGTACAAAGTATCCACTAAGCACCAGGCATTGTTCTAAATGTTTTGGATTCAGTAATGAATAAAACCATAAAATGAAATTTAAAAACTTGGCTTACCACCTAAGGGGCAGGACAAAAAAGAAAGTAAGTAAAATGTATATAGCATTAAAGTTGGTAAAATCGAGTAAATAGCCAAAGTCCCATAGCATAATTTAACTAAGTTTCATTCAAACAAGTCACATTGAACATTTTCTGTATAACAAAAAATGATAACTTTAAAAGGAATTCAAAATATACATTGAAGATAAAACTATTTTTAATCCCTTTGAAAGAATTTTACTGAGTTAATAAAAAATATTTCTGAAAGGCCTTGGATGTCTCACATCTGAATATATTTTTAATGAAAGTGTGCATATGAATGTGTAATGGAATATTTTGCAACTTTCACAGTCACCCACCTCAAAACAAACATCTGCCTTACTAGCCAGGTGATATATGGTCTGAGTGCTCATTTCTCACCTACAAGGGGCCAGCCTGAGCTCTCCTCTTTGTTTCTTACCATAAGTCACAGAGAACAATTTCTTTCCAAATACACTGTAGAAATTCATTTCTATAGTTAGTTGAAGAAAACACTATAAAATTATTTTAAAAAATCAAAGGAACAGATTTATAAATCTTTGTATGTATGTACATGCATGCATTATACTTACCTATACTTGCTTTTTTTTTGCCATCTATGAAACTATAATTGCTATTAAACAATAGTTACTCATCCTCCAAAATTTATATTTAAAAATTGCTAAATGTATCTTTGTTAACTAAGCACTCTAGTTAACATCTATAACATGGTGATTATATATTTTTTAACATTTAAATGCTTAATTTGCAATCTGGAATTGCAGGCATTCCCTGATAAAGACATATTTTCATTTGTTGCATTTGTATTTTGAATAGAAGATAAAAACAAGAAGATACATGTATGATAATATGATCTTAGCTACAAAAACAGAAGTTTTACTCTTTTTTTAAATTGCTCTTGAGATTTAAAACCCGATAACAATCTATATTTCTGTATTGAGTTGTTGGATATTTTTCCTGTCATGAGAGGTTTGAAGTACTATACCTGCCATCTACTGGAAATCTATGGGAGGTACATTTCCTTACTAACAACTCAAAGCCTCTGGAGAGAGTCTAGAAAATGCTATCAGTACTATAAATTTTATCCCAGGTTCTGAGGCCTTCACTACTGTTAAAGAAAATTAAAGAAAAAAGTAATGTCATTAATCACTGGTAAAAGTACAGAAAGAAACCCATATAAATTTGAATAGGCAAAATGGAAATAGTGATTCACCTCTGAAATGTTAAAATTACTTTCAAAATGACATGAGCAAAAAGAAAAGTACAAATATTGTTCCCAGCATTTTTATTAGAGGGAGTGGTTAACCATAGAAATATGTGTATGTAATTCCTAACTAGTCCAAGTAGCTCTGAGGATAAGGGACAGCTGGAATTCTGAGACCTTCTCTAGTGACTTCTGCTTTTTCCAGGCCTTAAGTGGGTTGTGTGCATAGAGATAAAAAGAGTAAACATGAAGTACAGGATAAACTAAGACTATACCTGAAATGGCGAATTACTTCAAAGAATGAAATGCCACAGTTTAATTTCATGCTTTGTGACTATATTTAATTCTTTCAACTATGCTCTAGGTCAAAATAGCTCCTGCCTGATTGGTGGTGGCACAGTGGATAAAGCATGACTTGGAACACTGACGTTGCTCGTTGGAAACCCCAAGGTCGCTGGCTCTGAGCGCAGGCTCGTCAGTGTGAGGTTGTTGGCTTGGACGGAGGATTGTCTGCACCATCCCAATACCCATCAGCATTGGGCCCAGTGGTCACTGGCATCACTGGCATGAAAACCCCAAGGTCACTAGCTTGAGCAAGGGGACAATGCCTCAGCCGCAGACAAGGCACCTATGAAAAGCAATCAATGTAGCAACTACAAGTGGATGCTTCTCACTCTCCCTTCCTCTCTCTCTTTCTCTGTCTCACTCTCTCAAAAATAGTTTTTTAAATATAATGTAATCTAATGACTCTTTTTCCTGATTTATAGGAGATAAAAAAGGCACTAAGAGCTACCCTTAAATTTATTTTTTATGAATGACTATAACTTAGGATTTTAAAAACGTAAAAATATGAAACTTTTCAGCTTCTAATTATTCTGTTCTTTTGGTAGCCAGAAGAAATTCTTAGAAGTAACAAGAATAACATAATCATAGACAGAGTTCGAAAGTTTTATACAAATAAACAGTGGCACTAACAGGTAGATAATTCAAGGTCATACAATTTAGTAGTAAAGTAGTAAAGTTTAAACTATAATTCAGGTGTTTCACTCTAGTCACTATTACTTTAACTATGTTGCACTGCATTGAATATAATCGTAAAATATATATTGGATGTGAAATTGAAATAGAAATGCACTTGAGCTATTGTCACGTGAGAGGAGTGAAGGTAGATGAGGAAGAATAAAGATATTTGCCAGATCTGTCTTTGGCATTGTGCATTAGGTGTATTCATTTTTACTTTGAAATTTAAAGATCACTCCCCTTGTTAAAGTTTCAAACTTAAATTACCTCCCTATACTGTCAAAGAGAACAAATGAAGATACGGGTATCCAGAGTTAAGGAGAGAGTTACAAAGATAAGCAGTACCCTGACATTTCAAAGGCTAAGAGATGAAACAGTGGGACTTTTATGTCTAGCAGTATTACAGATTATTAGGGACCCTGAACATCTTTAACTGAAAATATCTATAAGTATGGGATCATAAGATAATGAACATTGTTTGAAATGTATAGTCAAACTCAGAAGGAAGTTGTAAAATCCTCATTGGTTAAAAGCAAGGAAAAACTTGAAAGGGACTTCTAGGCTAATGCAGACCTTTGGCAGCTTTAGGGCATAGGGTTTATTAGTCAGTCTTGTTATTCAAAGTAACTTAACAAAAAAGTAAGGCACATGGACTACTTAAGTTGGAGAGTTGGAATGGCAAACCTTCCTCCCACAGACACATATGTAATTCCAGGACACATAAAAATATATGCCCTCAATGAAGAAATAGCAAGGGAAAATTCATCTTGGCAAAGTGAAAGAAGAGAAACTTTGTTAAGTTGATGTGGAAATAAAAAATCTATGTAGAAAATAAAGTTTACACCAAAAAATTACATCCACAAAAAGAACAAACAGCAAAATAAGACCCCAGGAGCTTTAGGGAATAAGATTAAAACACACTAAAAGATAATTATGTTTAAATTAATTAAAATATAAAGATGAAGGAATCAAATGTATAAGAAAATAATGCAATACTAACAAAATTTATATAATAGAATACTTTGCAGCAATAAAAAAAATTAGTAGAGCTATATACACTGGTATGTAAAGATCTCCAAAACTTGTTATTATAATGATGATAGTTACAAAGAAATTACAAAGCATAAATCCATCATTGGTTGAAGAATTAAAAAAGTATATTTGCTTTAAGAATGTTTATTTTTTTTGTTTTTGTTTTATTATTATTTTTAATTAATTGTTTATACATAGATTCTAGGGTGACCCTGACTGCATCCCCCCTCCCCCATATTCCCCTCCACATCTCCCTTACCTGCCACCCTGCAGCGCCCTCCCCCCTTCCTTCAGTTTTATCCCATCCTATCCTCCCCTTTCCCTCTGTCCTCTTTTCCTCTGGTCCCTTTGATCCCTCCTCTGTCTTAATTCCTTTCCTCAGTTCTTAATGTTCCTTGGATTCCTCAAATGAGTGAGGTCATATAATATTTTTCTTTTTCTGCCTGGCTTATTTCACTCAACATAATAGTTTCCAGGTCCCTCCATATTGTTGCAAAGGGTAATATTTCCTTCTTTTTCATGGCGCCATAGTATTCCATTGTATATATGTACCACTGCTTTTTAATCCACTTGTCCACTGATGGACACTTGGGCTGTTTCCAGATCTTCACTATAGTGAACAATGCTGCCATAAAAATGGGGTGCATTTCTTTTTTTCAGTCACTGATATGGTGTCCTTGGGATATATTCCTATAAATGGGATAGCTGGGTCAAAGGGCAGTTCCATTTCTAATATTTTGAGGAATCTCCATACTGTTTTCCACAGTGGCTGCACCAGTCTGCATTCCCACCAGCAGTGCAAGAGGGTGCCCCTTTCTCCACATCCTTGCCAGCACCTATAATGTGTTGTTTTGTTAATGAGCACCATTGTGACTGGTGTGAGGTGGTATCTCATTATGGTTTTAATTTGCATTTCTCTAATGATTAGTGATGTTGACAATTTTTTCATATGCCTATTGGCCATCTGTAGGTCCTGTTTGGAGAAGTGTCTATTCATTTCTTGTGCCCACTTTTTGATTGGATTGTTTGTCTTCCTGGTGTTGAGTTTTATAAGTTCATTATAAATTTTGGTTATTAACACTTTATCAGATGTGTTGTCGAATATGTTCTCCCATTGTGTGTTTTGTCTTTTTATTCTGTTTATATTGTCTTTAGCTGTGCAAAACCTTTTTAGTTTGATATAGTCCCATTTGTTTATCCTATCTTTTATTTCATTTGCCTGTGGAGATAAATCTGCAAATATATTGCTTCGTTAGATGTCGGAGAGTTTACTGCCTATGTTTTCTTCTAGAATGCTTATGGTTTCACGGCTTACATTTAAGTCCTTTATCCATTTTGAGTTTATTTTTGGGCATGGTGGTCTAGTTTCATTTTTTTGCAGGTAGCTGTCTAGTTTTCCCAACAACCATTTGTTAAAGAGACTGTCTTTACTCCACTGTATGCTCTTTCTTCCTTTGTCAAATATCAATTGTCCATAAAGATGTGGGTTTATTTCTGGGTTCTCTGTTCTGTTCCATTGATATATATGCCTGTTCTTATGCCAGTACCAAGCTGTTTTGAGTACAATGGCCTTGTAGTATAACTTGATATCAGGAAGTGTGATACCTCCCAATTTATTCTTCTTTTTCAAGATTGCTGAGGCTATTCGTGTTCTTCTTTGGTTTCAGATAAATTTTTGAAATATTTGTTCTATATCTTTGAAGTATGTTGTTGGTATTTTATTGGTATTGCATTGAATTTATAAATTGCTTTGGGTAATATTGACATTTTAATGATATTTATTTTTCCTAATCGTGAACACAGTATATGCTTCCACTTGTTTGTGTCTTCTTTGATTTCTTTTATCAATGTTTTAAATTTTCTGAGTACAAGCCTTTAACCTCCTTGGTTAAATTTACTCCTAGGTACTTTATGTTTTTTGGCTACAATAGTGAAGGGGATTGTTTCCTTAATTTCTCTTTCTGACATTTCACTGTTCGTGTATAGAAATGCCTGTGATTTCTGCGTGTTAATTTTATATCCTGCCACCTTGCTGAGTTCAGTAGTTTTTTGACTGAGTCTTTAGGGTTTTCTATATACAGTATCATATCATCTGCAAATAATGATGTTTTACTTCTTCTTTTCCAATTTGGATGCCTTTTATTTCTTCTTCTTCTCTGATTTCTGTACATAGGACTTCCAGAACTATGTTGAATAAGAGTGGTGAAAGGGGACACCCTTGCCTTGTTCCTGATTTTAGAGGAATTGCTTTTAATTTTTGTCCATTGATCATGATGTTGGTTGTGGGTTTGTCATAAATGGCCTCTATCATGTTGAGGTATGTTCCCTGTATTCCCATTTTGCTAAGAGTTTTGATCATAAATGGGTGTTGGATTTTATCAAATGCTTTATCTGCATCTATTGAAATTATCATGTGGTTTTTCTCCTTACTTTTGTTTATGTGGTGAATCACATTAATTGATTTACGAATGTTGTACCATCCTTGTCTCCCCAGAATAAATCCCACTTTATCATGAAGTCTGATTTTTTTCATGTATTGCTGGATCAGGTTTGCTAATATTTGTTGAGAATTTTAGCATCTAAATTCATCAGGGATATTGGCCTATAATTTTCTTTCTTTGTGTTGTCTTTGTCTGGTTTTGAAATCAGAATTATGCTCGCCTCATAAAAGAAACTTGGTAGTGTTCCTTCCTCTTGAACGTTTTGAAATAGCTTGAGAAGGGTAGGAGTTAGTTCTTCTTTGAATATTTGGTATAATTCCCCAGTGAATACATCGGGCCCAGGGATCTTGTTTTTTGGGAGCTTTTTGAAAACTGTTTCAATCTCTTTTGTTGTAATCAGTCTGTTTAGGTTTTCTGATTCTTCCTGGTTGATTTTAGGAAGATTGTATGTTTCAAGGAATTTGTCCATTTCATCTAGTTTGTTTAATTTTTTGGCATACAGGTCTTTATAGTATTTTCTTACAATATTTTGTATTTCTGTTGTGTCAGTTGTTATTTCTCCACTCTCGTTTCTAATTTTATTTATTTGAGTTTTCTCTTTTCTTTTTTTGGTGAGTCTCGTTAAAGGTTCATCGATCTTGTTTACCCTTTCAAAGAACCAGCTCTTGGTTTCATTGCTCCTCTGTATTGTTTCTTTAGCCTCTACGTTATTTATTTCTGCTCTGATCTTTATTATTTCCTTCCTTCTACTACTTCTGGGCCTTACTTACTGTTCTTTTTCAAGTTCTTTTAGATGAAGGGTTAGGTTGTTTATCTGCGATTTTCCAAGCTTCTTAAAAAATGCCTGTAGTGCTATGAACTTCCCTCTCAGGACTGCTTTTGCTGTGTCCCATAAATTTTGAGTTGTTGTATATTTATTATCATTTGTTTCTAGGAATTTTTAAATTTCTTCTTGATTTCATTGTTAACCCATTCGTTATTTAATAACATGCTATTTAGTTTCCATGTGCTTGAGTATTTTTCAGTTTTTCTGTTGTGATTGATTTCCAGTTTCATGCCATTGTGATCAGAGAAAATGCTTGATATGATTTCAATCTTAAATTTGTTGAGATTGCTTTTGTGTCCTAACATGTGATCTATCCTGGATAATGTACCATGAGCACTTGAAAAGAATGTATATTTTGCTGCTTTAGGGTGAAATGTTCTGAAGATATCTATTAAATCCAGTTGATCTAGTGTGTCCTTTAAGTCTCCTGTTTCTTTGTTAATTTTCTTTCTTGAGTATCTATCTAGTGATGTAAGTGGAGTATTGAAATCTCCTACTATTATAGTATTGCTGTTGATCTTTAAATCCATCAAAGTCTGCTTTATATATTTAGGTGCTCCTATATTAGGTGCGTTGATATTTATGATGGTTATATCTTCATGTTGGATTGCTCCCTTTATCATTATGTAGTGACCTTCTTCATCTCTTACTATAGCCTTAGCTTTAAAGTCCATTTTGTCTGATATAAGTATTGCTACTCCAGCTTTTTTCATTTCCATTTGCTTGAAATATTTTTTTCCATCCTTTTACCTTCAGTCTATGTGCATCTTTTGTTTTAAGGTGTGTCTCTTGTAGACAGCATATGTATGGGTCCTGTTTTCTTATCCATGCAGCTTCCCTATGTCTTTTGATTGGGTCATTCAACCATTTACATTTAAGGTTATTATTGATATGTAGTTATTTATTGCCATTTTATATTTTAAAGGTGTATTTCTCTTTTGCTATATTCTTTTTCCACTTTGATCTGTTTATAACAGGCCCCTTAACATTTCCTGCAGCATTGGTTTTGTTGTAATAAATTCCTTGAGTTTTTTTTTGTCTGGGAACAATTTTATTTCTCCTTCAATTTTAAATGATAGCCTTGCTGGATAAAGTAGTCTTGGTTGTAGGCTCTTGTTCTGCATTACTTTGAATATTTTTTGCCATTCCCTTTTAGACTCAAGTGTTTCTGTTGAGAAGTTGGATGTCATTCTTATGGGGGCTCCTTTGTAGTTGATAGCCTTTTTTTCTCTAGCAGCTTTTAATATTTTCTCTTTATCACTTAGCTTTGGTATTTTAATTATGATGTGTCTTGGTGTTGGTTTCTTTGGGTTTCTCTTTAATGGAGATCTCTGTGTTTCTTGAACTTGTGAGACCCTTCCTTGCATCAATTTCAGCTATGATTTGATTGAATAAAGTTTCTATTCCTTGTTATTTCTCTTCTTCTTCAGGAACCCCTATTATATGGATGTTATTTCTCTTCATTTTGTCAGAGAGCTCTCTTAGAATTTCCTCAGACTTTTTGAGTCTCTTTTCCTTTTTATGCTCTGCTTCTATACCTTTGTTCATCTTGCCTTCCAATTCACTGATTCGATCATCAGCTTCATCCATTCTGATTTTAATTTCTTCCATTGTGGTCTTTATTTCTGATATTGTATTTGTCATCTCTGACTGATTCTTTTTTAATATTTCAATATCCTTTATTATACTTGCTATCTCTTTATTTAGGTGTTCATAATGACCATCCATTGTTGTTCTAAGATTCTTAAGCATCCTAACAATCATCATTCTAAACTGTGCATCTCAAAGTTTGGTTATTTCCAAATCGCTCAGTTCATTTCCTAGAGGATTCTCTTGTGGTTTCATTTGGATTTCACTTTTCTGTCTTCTTATTATGTCTGTGTGTTTGGGCATGTTGTTTGTAGAGCTGCCTGAATCTGGGCTTGGTGTTGTCTGCCTATAGTTTTGAGTTGTTTTATTTGTAGGTCTTCTTGGGTTGGCTTCAGCTGTTGTTTTTAATCCACTGTGGAATTTGGCTTTTCTAATAGAGCCCCTTTGAAGTCTTGATTTGTTTGTTTTCTTCTCAGTTTTCTTAACTCAGTGGTAGTCTTGTTTACTGATCTCAGCAGGGGGCTTATTTGAAACTGTATCCAGGAATGTGGTGGGTGTAACCTGAGACTCTGGAGACCTAATCTGCAAGTTACTCTCTCTGGGGCTGGGGTGCTTTTTCCACTTCAGTAGGGGGACGTGCATCTCAGATCTCCATGCAGACCTGAGTTACTGCCCCTCCTTTTCACTTCTTGTTTTCAGCTTTGTCTTCTTTTTTGCTGATTAGAGCAGGAGAGATATTTTAGAAGGTTGACCCGGAACCACTTTAGTCTTGTATTCTGTGGAAGGATCAATCCCTCCCTTTGCAATGGCCCCCTCCAGCCCTCCCCCAGGTATGGCTGCTTCAGTCCCGCTGCTCAGATCCTCCCATGCATTCCACTCTTTGTCACCAGCTGTCTCTCTCTCTCCCCCTTTTTTTTTGGAAAACAAGCCAGCTCTTTCAACACACCTGTTCCCAGGTCCCCAGGCAAGTGGCTGTGAGTGATATTTTCTACTGTTTTTCTTAAACTGAGAGCCTTTCTGGGCTCTCAGCCTCACCCCTCCCCTTTGTTCCTGTAAGCAGGGGAGGCTCACCACTCCTCGGCACTCCCCACCAGGCTCAGTGTGGCTTCTTCTTTGCTCCTTGGATTTTGAGAGCAGTTCTTGTAGTCCAGAGTTGGTTTTTTCATGCTGCATGTTCCTAAATTAATTTGTAATCCAGTTTGCTGGTGTGAGCTGGGAGTCTGTGTATCTGCCTACTTTGCTGCCATCTTGTCTCATCAAGAATGCTAATTTTTTAAATATCTGGTTTCAGTTAACTGCTTTGTTCCCCTCAAGTTTTGTTGAACATATGGGAAGATGATTTTTAGTGAAAAAAATTGGACAGGCAAATTTGGAAAAAAAATAATGTAGAAATAAAAATATCATTACCCCTGCCCCCCACACATAGGATTAGATATGGCTAAAGATAGAGTTGGTGAATAGAAAAATAAAATTGAATTATTCACAGAATCACAGAGGGACAAAAAAATAGAAAAATATAAGAGTGTTTAAGAGACATAGAGTTTAAATGAGAAAGTCCACATATATTTAAAGATGTTTCAGAGAATAGAGAGAAAATGGTGGAGTCTATCTATTAAGAGAATGGCTGAGAACTTTCCAGAATTAATAAAATAATCTAGTCCTCAGAGTCAAGAAATATAAATACCAATCCTAGCCAGTTAGCTCAATCAGTGAAGAACATTGTCCTGAAAGGACAAGGTTGTAAGTTTGATCCCTGGTTAGGGCACACCCAGAAGCAGCCAATGAGTGCACAACTGAGTGGAAAACAAATAAGTGCTTCCCTTTCTCCTCTCCTCTATCTCCATGCCCATCTCTATCTCTCTAAAAATCAATGAAAATTAAACCCTGGCCAGATAGCTTGGTTGGAGTGTCATACCTAAGTGTGGAGGTTGCTGGTTCAATTCCCTGGTCAGGGCACATACAAGAGCAGTTTGATGTTCCTGTCTCTCTCTCTCTCCCTGCTTCTCTCAAATAAAAAAAAAAAAAAAAAAGGAAAGAAAAAATAAGAAATTCGAAACAGTCTCTACAGCAACAAAGGCAAGTAAATGGTTTTCAAACCAAACCAAGAGAAGAGACAGACCACAACCAGCAATTAGACATGGCTATTTTCTCAGTAGAAATAATAAAAAAAGGAAGAAAGTGAATTACTCATTCCCAGTGAGTGAGCTGAGAACAAACTATATTCTCATGACAAAGAGAATTTTGTCCTCATTTATTATCATGTAAGATTGGAATCAAAATGGGCATTTCACAAATAAAAATAAATTGTATTTACTACCAATAGATCAGCACTGAAGGAGTTTCTAATGAATACACTGGGAACAAAATTTTTGTTGCATCCACAAAAACACTAGTTCTTACCTAATTTGAGTGTGCTGATCTCAAATCAGCACATTAATATTTCTCTGTAAGCTATAGTTATTTTGAATTTAAGATTTTAGGTTTTCATCTTATTGTAACATTTTCAACATTTAGTTTAACATAATGAAGTAGAATGTCTTCTTGGGCATCATCCTTGTGAAAATATAATAATTTATATAATGCAGTAAATACACTAATACACTAAAAGATATGATTGCATCAGAATTTGTCTACAATTTTGAAATAGAACATATTAAAATATTTATTTTAATCATAAATTTGCACAAAACATTAAATTCTACTCAGGCAAAAATTTGCATTTGTAGCTCTTGTGTTTGTAGCTTTGCGTTTGTATACTTGTTGAGAACAATCTCGTTTGATGCTCCAGCAGTAGTATGCCATCATATTTCTGCTCCATCACCCCGATAATGCTCTTCCATCATCTTCAGGTCTTGATGAAAGTATTCTCCCTGTTCATCACTAATGGCTCCAAGATTTTCGGGAAACTTATCAAGGTGACTGTTCAGGAAGTGAATCTTAACACTCATGTTTCATTCAATGTTGTAGAAAGCCAAAAGCATCCTTTGAACAAGAAGTACATAGTTTTCTGCTTTATTGTCGCCAAGGAAGTTCTTTGTAACTGTCACAAAAGACCGCTATGCTGCTTTCTCCTCCTTATTCATCTTCCCGGCAAATTCTTCATCACATATGAGGGTCTGAATTTGAGGCCCATCGAATACACCTGCTTTTATCTTCTCAAAAGTCAAGGCAGAAAAAGCAGAAAGAATATGTTGAAAGCATTCAATTTTTCTATTCAAAACCTGAACAAACTGCTTTATTAATCTAAGTTTGATGTGAAGTGGGAGAAAAATGATCCTGTCTCGATCACCATATTTTGCATCCTTACTTCCAGAGCTTCATGTTTTGGTCACTCCTTCTGTGTGCAGTGTTTCTCCCAAGCTCAGCTGTCTCACAAACACAGAAAGCAAGGGTACTTTGTGAAACCTCTCTGTTGTCCCAGCAGGAAATTGATCATTTTAAGATCCACACAAATGATCCAGTTATGCTCCTCATACTTTAGTAAGTCGAGGACAATTTTTATGTCATTCTAATCTTCTCGCAGATGAGTTGAATAACCAATTGGAACCACTGCATAAACATTACAGTTGTGTAGGAGAACACATTTCAGACTCCGTTTAGAGCTTTCAAGAAATAGCTGCCATTCTGTTGGACTATAAGTGGTAACACCTAGCTGGCTGAGAAGACTACTGATATCATGATAGTAAACAAAGTGTTTGACTTCAGAAAAAAAGTTCACAAAAATTTGTTCATGCTTCCTGAAATGGAATACTTTAGCTGACCGGTGAAGTATGTTCTTTTCTTAAAGCCTGGAGGCTAATAAATCAGCTGCTTTCTTTGATAGGCCCAAATTTTTTACTAAGTCATTCAATTTGGGTTGTCTAAACTGCTGAGGGGTTAATGACTGCTTGGCATCAGAGGAAGACCCTTCAGATTCTACAACCATTTCCTCATGCATCTTATCAAAATATACTTGATCACTATGTTCACTTTCTTCGTTCTTAGAAGAAATAAAACCATTGAAAACTGGAACTGGGAGTGTCTTAGAGTGTGGGATAGGTCATATTGCTGAAGGAATATTAGGATATGCGATCATATGCCATTTTTTCTTGCCAGTGCCCTTTGTATGGATCAGACAGAAATAACAGTCACTGCTGTGGTCCTTAAGTTCATACCAAACCATGGAAATACCAAAAGGCATTTCTTTGCGTTTTCCTTTTGTTCAGTCACGAAGCATTTCCTCACAACTATGACACACAATATGAGGAGCCCAATTTTTGTCTTGATAGCCAAAGGGAACTTGAAAATAGGCAATATATGCACATGTCACAAATGATGAAATATTGCACCTTTGACGTTGAAGTGTGTAACAGCCACATATATAACAGAAAGTGTCAGGACTATCCTTACATTTACGCTTACTCGAAGAAGCCATGATTCAATCTTAAAACAAAATAAGAGGGCATTTTTATCAGATAATAACTTTTTACATTTAAAAAAACTACAATTGTGTAAAAGTGATGTTTTTAAAACATTAATTTCTTTGTGGTTATGTTCAATCCAAGAGTTGCTGCCCTTTAACTTTATTTTAAAAACCAATGCATGCCATTAACTGTAACAAAAAAGATTAAAATTGCATATAAACCAGAGCATACACCAAGAAATGGATTCAGATTTGGAATCAGCGATGCAGATATATATAGGAAAAGTTCTAAAACCTCATGCAACAGAAAATGAAAGTAAATTGTTCCCCCATGATATTCTTCATGAAAAATAATATTAAATAAATAAAATAAAGATTGAGATGAAAGCAGTATAGGTGAACAAATAAATTTGTAAAAATAAGGTAAAATATTTAATAAAGCTCTTAATGAATTAAATAACAGGGTAATCTTGGTTTATTTGAGAAGGAAGAAAAATAAGTTGAGACAAATACCCAAGTAAAATAACGTATAAATTGGTAGTACTTGGTATTAAAGGTTCTAAGGTCTTTTTATTTGGAGAATGTTTGGTGTGATGATTAATTTTATGTGTTAACTTGACTGGGCCACACGGTGCCCAGAAATTTGGTCAACATTCTTCTGGATGTTTTGGGAGGGTGTTTCTGGGTGAGATGAATATTTAAATCAATGAACTGAGGGAAGCAGATTGACTTCCCTAAAGTAGATGGGCCTCATTCAGTCAGGTCAAGGCCTGAATAGATTAAAAAGGCAGACCCTCCCATGAGTAAGAGTTCTTGACAACCTGAGTACTAAAACATTGCCATTTTTTTTCTGCCTTTGGACTCTAACATCAGCTCTTCCTGGGTCTCAAACCCATTTGTCTTTGAACTAGAGCTGCACTATCAGCTCTGCAGGTTATCAGATCTTCAGACTCAATTTGAAATGAAATTGTTGGCTCTCCTAAGTCTCCAGCTTGCTGATTCACCCTGCAGGTCTGAGATTTAGCAACCTTCATTGTTCCATGAGCTGACTCCTCTCACTCAATCTCAAAAATCTCTCTCTCTTTTTTCTCCATCTCCATTTCCACCAACATCTATATCTTATTGGTTCTGTTACTCTGGAAAACCTTGACTAAGTCATATATTTGGTACTGAGAGTGATTCTAGAAGAATAAATTTATAAGGGTGAGTTTTCTAAATTGATTCTCAGGTTTCTGGAATAGGCTCTTTAATCTGAATAGATTTGAAGATGTTAGTAACTCTAGTTGTAAAGAGAACACTGAGTCTATAGAATGATCTGTAAATATACATAAGCTATTTATCACTGTTGGAGACTCCTAATCAATCACTTGTAAGAAGCAAGGATCTGAATGACTTGTATGTAATATTTTGAACATTTTTGTTAAACTAGCAAGTATAAAGAGATTGACATTGTTCTTAGTGTGGCTGGAAAGAAAAATATGAGTTCATAGATTCAAATTCCTAACTTAGGTGCCACACAAGCAACCTGAAAGCTTTTATATGTGCTCTTCAGAGCATACATATTTCCTATGCTACAGGGCACAGACTGTTGAAAATCAAACACAGAATCTCAGCCTGCAACTGGCTAAACCACAATGCAAGTTGAGCTGCTTGCCTTGAAGAGTGTCTACAATTAAAATTAGGGCATTGATTGGGAAGATTTTAGAGAGAGAGGAAGGGAGAAAAAAAGAGAGAGAGAGCAACATCAACTTGTTACTACTTATTTATGCATTCATTGGTTGATTCTTGTATGTGTCCTAACCAGGAATTGAACCTACAATCGGCATATTTGGATGATGTTCTAACAAACTGATCTATCCAGCCAGGGCAGAAATGGGATTCTGAAAGGTTGAGTGGGGATTTATGAGAAGGCCTTGATGAAGCTTTAGACAATGAGACTAAATTCTGATGAATCATCTTGACAAAGGAAACAGTTTATCCACCCCTAATGGAAGAGATCTCCTGCCTCTAGTAGAAGCAGCTCTTCATTCCTATTAACCCTGCATTGCCTAATGAAAATGTAATGGCTTCCCCCATGCAAGTCAATTTTGATTCTCCTCAAAACTTACCTCCCACCTCTCCTCTTTGCTTCTAGACCTATAACTAGAGTCAATTCCCAATAGGGCCTTATGGCTGAGGTACACAGTATGATCAATGAGGAGGTGCAACATACTGAAAAAAATTACTTAAATTTTCTAATTTATACAGAATGTGTAATAAGAATGTGGGATAGTCTGACCAGGTGGTGGCACAGTGGATAGAGTGTCAGACTGGGATGCAGAAGACTCTGTTTAGAGACCCCGAGCTCGCCAGCTTAAGTGCGGACCCATCTGGCTTAAGCAAAAGCTCGCCAGCTTGGACCCAAGGTCACTGGCTCCAGCAAGGGGTGGCTTGGTCTGCTGAAGGCCTGCAGTCAAGGCACATGTGAGAAAGCAATCAATGAGCAACTGTGGTGTCACAATGGCAACAAAAAACTAATGATTGATGCTTCTCATCTCTCTCCATTCCTGTCTGTCTTTCCCTATGTATCCCTCTCTCTGTCCCTGTAAAAAAAAAAAAAAAAAAGAATGTGGGATAATGGTGTCAGGAGAAGTTGGATAGGGCCAAATTCATTAGTATTGGGCTACGTATGTAGAGATTTTGCACATCAATGTTGTATCTTGAAGAGTTAAGAAGGTCTCTAATAATTTGTTTGGTTAGTTGGCTGAAACATGGACCAAAAAAAGATAGCTTGCAGTGAGCAAGTTGGAGATTAGGACCCACCTTGGTTTAGTGTAGAGGAAGGGATTCAAAGGCTTAGAGAAATTGAAATGTTAGAGAACAAATTTGTCCTTAAGACCTACTCACCCACCCTTGAAAAGTCCAGAAGACACAGTTT
Organism: Rhynchonycteris naso; assembly: GCA_037038555.1. Taxonomy (NCBI): domain Eukaryota; kingdom Metazoa; phylum Chordata; class Mammalia; order Chiroptera; family Emballonuridae; genus Rhynchonycteris; species Rhynchonycteris naso. The sequence continues at coordinate 98,232,476 of CM072999.1, forward strand.
CCACCACAGCTATGAGAAATAAATGTGTGAGGAAGCTCCAGTATCCCTGAAGATTTTTATGATTGCTTGTCTCTTTAGGCCAGACCTTACATTGGAATCTATGGTTACTATACTGGGAAACCTAAATGCAATGGGAGTAATTGGATACCAGGTGGCAGGAGCCAAGTAGTGGCACTTAACTGCTAAAAGAAAGGTGAGTGTGGTCACTGTAATGAATAGAAGTGAAAAGCAACAGTCAGACTAGTCTGACTCAAGTTGACCGATGGTATTGGCTAGCTCATCATGGTATTCCTAAAAGTGAAAGAGATAAAAAGCCTACTAAATTTATATTTGATCTGTATAAGTAGAAAAATTCTAGGTTAAGTAAATAAAAGTCTAGTTTAAATCATAGTAAAACAAAGTCACTACCCAGTTTCAAGACTTGAGCTTGTTTGCGGATCCAGACCCTTTAAATTCAGAGAAGGCCCCCTTGAAGAAAAACTTCTTGAAGAAAGAACCTGATACACTACCAGAAATTCATACTATCATTCTTTATGCCAATCTTCCCCAAAGAGATCTATGGTCTTTTTTCAGGGTAACTGTGCATTAAGGTAAAGGAAATAATCAGAACTTTCAGGGACTAATGGACATTGGCTCTGAACTGACATTGATTCCAAGAGATCCAAAATATTACTGTGGTCTAACACGTGGAGGAGGGGCTTATGAAAGTCAGTTGATCAGTGAAGGTTTGGTTCAGGTCTGATTTACAGTGGAGCTAATCCATCCCTAAATGCATTCTAGGGTTATTTCTCCTGTTCTGGAATGCATAATTGCAATAAGCATGCTTAGCAGCTGGCAGAATCCCTACATTATTTTCCTGATATGTGAAATGAAGGCTATTATTGTTGGAAGGGCCAAATGGAAGTCACTCTAGGAAAATAGTAAACCAATAACAGTAGTATATTCCTGGAGGGATTGCAGAGATTAGTACTACTATGAAGAACTTGAAAGATGCCAAAATGGTGATACTCATCATCCTGTTCAGCTCTCTTATTTGATCCATGAAGAAGACTGATGGATCTTGGAGAACAGCAGTGGATCATTTTAAGTTTAACCAGGCAGTTACTCCAATAGTGGCTGCTGTACCAGATGGGATTTCATTGTTTGAACTAATTTATGCATACCCTGGCACCTGGTATGCAGTTGTTGATCTGGCAATGCTTTTTTCTGCATATCTGTCACTAAAACCATCAGAAGTAGTTTACTTTCAGCTTGGGAGAAATATAACTTTACTACCCCACCTTAAGGATATATAACTCTCTAGCCCTATAGTATATTTAATTAGCAAGTATCTTGACTGCCCTTCCTGGCCACAAGATATCACACTGGTCCATTAGATAGATAATATTAAACTGACTGGACCTAGTGAGCAAGAATGAACAATAAACTCAAGACATTGATGAGAAATTTGTGTGTCAGATGGTGAGAAATAAATCTGACAAAAATTCAGGAACCTTCTACTTAGTTAAGATTTCTTTATTTTAATTTTTTTATTTTGAAATTAAATTTAATGGGGTGACATTGATCAACAAGAGTACATAGGTTTCTGGTGAACATCTCTATAGAATTTGAACTATTAAGTGCATTGTGTGCCCATCACCCAAAGTCAAATCAATTTCCATTACCATGTATTTGTCCCTCTTTTCTCACCTCATCCACCCCTTCCAGATGATATAAAAATAAAAAGCTTTTGCACAGCAAAAGAAACTGACAACAAAACAGACAGCCACCCAAGTGGGAGTTGATATTCATCAACAACAGCTTTAATAAGGAGTTAATATCCAAAATATAGAAAGAACTCACAAAACTCAACAATAAACAAGCAAACAATCCAATTAAAAAATGGGAGAGGACCTGAACAGACACTTCTCCCAGGAAGACACACAATGGCCAACAGATACATGAAGAGATGCTCACCTTTGCTAGCTATTAGAGAAATACAAATCAAAACTACAATGAGATATCAATTCATACCTGTTAGATTGGCTATTATCAACAAGACAGGTAATAACAAGTGTTGGAAAGACTGAAGAAAAAGAAAACTTCATTCATTGCTGGTAGGAATGTAAACTGGTACAGGCATTACGGAAGACAGTATGGTGGTACCTCAAAATGTAATAATAGAACTACCATATGACCCAGCAATCCCTCTACTGGGTATCTACCCCCAAAACTCAGAAACATTGGTATACAAAGACACATGCATTCCATATTCATCACAGCATTGCTCACAGTCGCCAAGACATGGAAAAAACCAAAGTGGCCTTTAATAGAGGATTGAATAAAAAAGATGTGGTACATATATACTATGGAATACTACTCAGCAGTAGCATAGCGAGGGGGGGGGCAAGGGGGTCTATCATGTCCCGGGTGCCTCTCTAGAGGCACCCAGTGGTCTCCAAGACAAACAAGAAAAGCGTACTACGCCCTCATGGGGGTTCCAATAAAGTGTCCTGCCCCAGGTGCCAGTTACGTTCGCTACGCCACTGTTAGCCATAAGAAATGATGACATATTGCCATTTACCACAACCTGTATGGACCTCAAGAACTATATAATTTTACACACAGGTGGGATATAAACTGAGACTCATGAACATAGATAACAGTAAAATGATTACCAGGGAGAGGGGGCAGAGTGGAGGGGAGTAAAGAGGGACAAATATATATCTCACATAAGTGGGACATAAAACTGAGACTCGTGGTTCACTGAGATGACTAGAGGTTGGGGATTTTAGGGCATTTGGAGGTATGCCTTCTAAGATGCAGAACAAGTTGTATCTCATCTCTCCCACAACCAAAGAAGAGGCACAATGCCATGTGGGTCTCTGGATTTTGGAGGCAACATATTCCACATTTGGGTCTATTACCCTGGCTTGCTTACTGAGTGACCTGGAAAGGTGCTAATCAATCAGGGGATGAAATGCTTGAGTAATTCTATGGGTGTACTTGCCTCCAGTCTCCACAAAATAACTGGGAAGCTCTGCTACTAGATAGCTCCAGATAAAATAGAGGTAAGAATTTTTTTAAAAAGTCAATGAATTTTTAATAGTATTAAGATTTGTTCATTTATTTGACTTATAAACAGAATTATTGTGGATAAGACACTTTTTAGTCAGATACAAAACACAGAAACTATTAAAAGATATAAAAATAAAGATTCATGTATATTTTGAAAAGATTGAAAGAGAAACAGAAAACTAGGGTTATGTTATATGTAAAACAATGGATTAATAATTTTAACATAAAATAGCTCCTATAAACCATTATAAAGAGATAAACATCCTTATGGAACAAAGTAAGCAGATTATCAAGAAAATATATATAGCCAATAAATATGTGAAAAAGTACTTAGCCTTGTTAATAATATTTTTTAAAAATTTTACTATTGATGCACTTTATACAGGTCCAACTCCTAGGTCACAGAAAAGTATGGAAAAATAAGGAGTGAATCTGAAGGACTAAATGCGAGCCATTCTACACAGCAAGCTTTATGAACCAAAGTCCCCGGGACTTTCCTAATAAGACATCTATAAATCTGCACAGAAGAAAAATGAAGAAAATCTGCAAATCTTTGTTTAGAACTGTTTGCTCATTTTTTGATATGTATGCCTAAACTATTTTAGAAGAGGTAGTAATCATGATTCTTAAATAAAGTAAAAGGAAATCTAATGGAATTTCCCATAGGAAAAAGCCTAGTGGGATTTTACCATGAGAAGAAATTGTGAAACAGATTATTTTTATTACCCTAGAGTGTTTCTTCAATGCTGCAGGAGTATATGGTGTATTATTCTCATCACAGAATGAGCAACACAGCTCCTGAGACCAACACAATTTGATCAATTAAATTTTGTCACCTTCAGGTACAGAAATGAAACCAAAGAGACGCCTAGATATTACCTGGAATTATATTTGACTGAAAATTTCATGCATTGAAACAATTGATCTATTGCAGTGAATATCTTACAAAAAATTTTTTTTGAACAAAATGGCAAGAATCAAACATAGTTTAGCCCAGACTTGGCAAACACTACAACAATGACTACTTACTCATTTGTTCAGTTTACTCAATATGCTTTTACATAGTCTGTGTCAGGAATTGTTTTAGATAAATAGAAAAAATTTTCTCCTGGAGCATATAGTAATGAAGACAAAAGCAAAGTTTTAAATGATATGATAAGAAGTACTGATTGACACAAAGTAAAAGAAGTAACTCTGAGAATGCAAAAGAGAATTTCTGAGGATGGATTTCTTCAAAGCAATGCCTAAGAGACAAGGATTCTTATGCAAGTGATTTATTGAGGGAATGTATTCAAGTGAAACCTAAAATATTATGAGGGAAGTAAGAGGCTTGGCAGAGATGTAAGCTTAATAGAAGTATAGCTTAGTTCTGATTCTTCAAGTAGCTCTGGGTCATGAAATGCATCATAAAGTTGCAGTACCTTGAAGTAAAGGTTCAGTTCTTGTTCTGTGTCACAGTCTCCTACGCATAAGTTTCCAGGCATTTTCAAATGAAAAGGCTTTTCTGTTAGCCAGGGACAATTCTCAAGAAGACCAGTGTAGGCTGTTAGCTGTAGTCACTCACAGCAGCTGGGGGAGGGGTGCAACCAGCCAGTTGAATAAAATCTGTGTTTAGTATAGCCCACCATGTACAGCTGCTCAGACCCATCTGCTTCTTCTACTAAGTTCACATAATCATGACACCAATTCTCCAGAAATCTGGTTGGTCAGAATTGCTGGTGAAACTTAATGAGGAGGGTTATTCTGACAACCTACAATCTCTACTACACTAGCACTCATCTTCCTTTTCTGCCCACACATTCTAGATTCCCATCTGCCTTGTTTAATTCTTTTCTAGATCCAAGTGGCTTGCCTTGTAAGGAGACCCAGACCTTCATCCTTGGCAGATCCAAATCCCTGATTACCTTCAACAAAGTCATTGTTGTTATATTTGTCCATTTACCATTTACTTATTTACTATTAAAATGGAGCATAGAAATACCAAGAGGTGGCTCAGGTGGTAATTTGTGTGCCAAAAATATTCCTCTCTACCCTACCATGCAATGAGTCTTACTTCCTTTTAGTTATCAGTGTTCAACTACCCCTGCCAGCATGGCAGTTCCCCTTATTTCTTGCTAATCTATTGGTACAAGGAGCCAAAAATGATCAATAACAACTGTAGCTTTAATTTCAGTAGAAAGCATAAACAGTGTCTTTCTCTTTGAGACCTCTAATTAGTTAGAGCCTAAATATATGTGGCTGGGATGCACAAATTCTCCATGTGGGTTACAGTCAGTTATGGAAATGGGGTGACTCTTACTTCCACTCTTTGATTACCAGATCCGTATATTCGACCTGTTAGGGACATGGCACCATGTACTCACCAATATTGACACAGGATGTCATCTTCAAGTTTCAGCTGTACTTTCAAGAGACCATTTTAATGCTTTGCAGGCTCGAAGTTTCAGAATGACATAGAATATGGTAGGAGCAGTTCATCTCATTTGCCATACAATGGGTCTTGTTTTACAGCAAGGTTGTACAGGATATTGTGCTGTGCTGTTAAATCCGACCCTTGAACTGTGGTGTTGGCTGAGGCACTGTGACTAGAGAAAGCAAACTCATATTAGAATACCAGTTAATTGCAATCAAATTAAATGGTTTCTCTTTCCAGGGTGGAAGGAGTACAGTTAAGTCTTGTGTCTGGTGTCAGCTCCATCTATACTTTGGCAACAAGAGATGAAGCTCTCAGCTGCAGCCAAGGAAGCATGGTTTTCTTTAAATCAGAGATTGTGTCTGAGTCTGTCATTTTCTTTTGTTAAGACATTAATGGCACTTAGTAACAGCTACCAAATATTACAATTTTTATAGTTATTATTTACCCTGAAACTCTTAAGCATCAGAAACATTACACAAGCTACGTCCACCTGTATCCCAACCAGCATTACCAGAGATGAAATTCTCAGCAGTGTGTTGCTACAGCAAGGTCAGGGACGGTCAATACTCTACCAATCAACAGTAATGAAGTCTTTGTTGCTCTCTGGCTGGGAAATGCTCTAACTACAGTCTCCATTCTCAGAGATGACTTTCTAGGATCATTGCTGGTACCAATTATCTTAGGTTGAGTTTTCTAAAAGAAGAGCCAGAGGCAGAGGTACTATGCAAATGATTAAAAGAGAGAGTTCTCTCAGGAGAAACCTTATGTTAGTGAGGAAAACAGAATAGAATCTGGATGAAGTAAGGCTGAGATATAGCAGAAGTCTAGCCTCAGGGATCCTGTGATGAACTTGAAGCAGGAATGGCACACTAAGTCATCCCACCTTGTGGCAAGAGGTGGCCTTTTGTCTTCCCATATCATCCAGCTCCCAGGACAGAGAACATTCCAGACATTTTGAGTGTGTAGGCTCCTGCTGGTGTGAGGCAATCCTCAGGTAAAGTGTGTGGTTCTGTATAGCTGGTGGCTGCCAACCCTTGAAGCGGCTGTGGGTTGGGGACACTACCCTGCTGAAACGAGTCTGGGTCAGCACCAACGACTTCACCACTGGAGGAAGAGAAGCTCTTTGCTGAGGAATTAGAAAAGATTTCATCACAAAGATGACACTGACTTGTAGGAATAGAAAATAGATAACTAGGCTGAGAATAAGCTATCAAAGGGAGCAAGTGAAGAGTAATTCAGGCAACAAGTTCATTAAGTTCAAGTTTGGTGATTTGTGAACAGAATCAAAAACGCCGAATTTCAGCATTTTTCTGAACTCAGTGTAAGCTCATTTACTAAATGTCCATTTTTATTTAGTATCTTTTCTTTCCTTTTCCTTCTTGGATGTTTTTAAGCCCAATAGCCTGACAATTCTCCCTGGCAGTTGTATTACTGAATATAGCTAGTTAATGAGGTATAGTGGGGTTAGTTTACAATAGTGGTAGTCAACCTGGTCCTTACCGCCCACTAGTGGACGTTCCAGCTTTCATGGTGAGCGGTAGCGGAGTAACCAAAGTATAAATAAAAAGATAGATTTAACTATAGTAAGTTGTTTTATAAAGATTTATTCTGCCAAATTTAGCAAAAATCCAACATAAAGTACTTGGTAAGTAATTATTATTGTATGCTTTAACTTGCTGTAACTCTGCTTAATAAATTTTATAAAGTTTAAGTTACTTCCCTACTTTATAAATCATAATTACTGTGGAACTGGTGGGCAGTTAGGAAATTTTACTACTAACAGAGATACAAAGTGGGCGGTAGGGCCTGACCAGGAGGTGGCTCAGTGGATAGAGCGTCGAACTGGGATGCGGAGGACCCAGGTTCGAGACCCCGAGCTCACCAGCTTGAGCGTGGGCCCATCTGGCTTGAGCAAAAGCTCGTCAGCTTGGACACAAGGTCGCTGGCTCCAGCAAAGGGGTGGCTCGGTCTGCTGAAGGCCCACGGTCAAGGCACATGTGAGAAAGCAATCAATGAACAACTAAGGTGTTGCAACGGCAATGAAAAAACTAATGATTGATGCTTCTCACCTCTCTCCATTCCTGTCTGTCTGTCCCTATCTATCCCTCTCTCTGACTCTCTCTCTGTCCCTGTAAAAAAATAAACAAAGGGGACGGTAGGTATAAAAAGGTTGACTACCACTGGTTTACAACACTTACACTAATTAAGGTGTTTAAATATCTCACTAGAGTAAAAATTGACACCTTATAGAAAGGCTGTATGCTTTGGCAGATGTTAAAAAAGAAACTGTGTAAACAAGGTAGTCTTACTATGGACCCCACAATTTATGAAACAATTTAGTATACAAAGGTTTATGTTTAAATTAAAATAGATAGAAAATGGCCAAAATGAACTAGAAAAAGAAGAATTTGAATGATTTCGGATTCTCCTAATTTATTATTTGTAGGCTATAAGAAGTGAGGAAAACCTGCCATATTGAAATCTCTACCTTTGAGTAAAATTGTTCACTTTCATATAAATGTTCAGATAATCACCATCACTCGCTTGAGTCACAACCTAGTGAAAAAGCATTCAGTGAAGAAAAGACTGAAGGCTAGGTATCTGTGGGTAAGTTTGGGTGAGTGTGCATATTTGTGTGTATGTGCGTGGGTGGGGGGAGATAGGAAGGAGGGGAGATATAGACAGAGTAAGAAAGAGAGAGAAGCTTCATGTATCTGAGCATCATTTTAAAATCAAATATAAATTATTTAAACTTTTACTTGTGCTTACAGTGTATTTCTGGTGTATTGTGTAGGTAATCAAGAACTGACACCACAATAAAGCCAGCATTTGAATTTAGAAGAGGAGAAAAGACTTCCTTTAGAGCCTACCAACCAGATCTCGTGTTGTGCAGTCAGGAGCTTTCGGTTATTAAATGAAATAAAAAAGCACATCAGGCCTAGCAGCATCTTAAAACCCATTAGAGCTGCATTTGAAGAGAGTGTCTTGTTTCTGAAACAATCATAGCTGGAATCCACCACCACTGCTGAGATTTGCATCTCCTCTCTACGCATTATACTTGCTGAATCTCTTCACTTGCTATTGTAGAAAAAATATTCACAGATTTATAGGCTGTAAAGAGAAGGAAGCAAATTATAACATCCATTATTGGCATCTACTCTTGTCTGTAGCCCCAGGAGATGCAAATACAAACGACTTCCAATTTTCTACCACAACTGAGTTGCAAAGTAAACCGTTATATGCAGATGAGGCAACTTCTATTTGGGCAGAGATAAAATAGAAGAAATTTCAGTCTACTACACTTGGCATACCATTTGCATAATTCTGAGAAAACTGTCACAAAGGAATAATAAAAAAATCATAAGGCTCTTAAAGAACCATACACAATACCTGTAGCTTGGCTGCTTATAGGAGAAACAAACATAGCTTTAGGTTGTATGGGCTGGATCAAGATCCAAAAACAAAAAGGTGACTAAATATATGCTGCTGACAAAAATTAGGGGATATTTCAAAATTTGAATATGAAGCAATTAGAAAAAGAAGCATTTGATTTTTTTTATTAAACAAGACGATCAGAAAAACAAACGACAAGCCAAAGAAAGTTGTTTGATTATGCAAATGAGATGCAAAGTCAGCTTTATTTTATTGGTGAAAATGCACTATACAAAAGGCTGAGAGTCCTGGAGCATCTGCATGTTCCCTGATCCCCTAATTTTTGTGAGCAGTGTAGATGCTTCTGTATTCACTGGGAACAGTGATCCTTCTCATGTTTGGCAAAAGGATTACCTTAGGTTTGAAAATGACTTATAATTCACATTACCAGTTTTTAAAAATTCTTCTATCATAAGGCATGGCTTCTCCTGGTGGAATGACTATGGCAATATTTCCCATCATATCATAGGCTCTTTGAGGGCAAGAAATTTTTATATTCATTAATGTCTTGTCTCCTTATATCTAACATAGAATTTTGAATGTAATAAAATCCCAAGACAAAATATCCAATAATGGGAATTGAAGGAGTCCCAGTACACGGTAGTGGGACTTGGGAGATGAGTGTTCCAATCTAATCTTTCTCTTTGTGAAAACTTGGCCAAGTTTCCTATCTCTATAGCACTTGGCTTCCACCTCTGAAAAAAAGAAAAAAAAGGAAGTAATAATACCTATTTTATTTGGTTTAGGGAAGAATTAAGTGAACCACCATGATGAGTGTCCAGTGTACCATCTGGCATAGATTTGTCTCCTGAGACATGGCTCCTTTTTTCCTACCTTTCAAAATTCTCCTTTACGTCCTCACTTGAGGATTAGGAAGATTGGCAGTTTCTGACAAAATTAGACCCCAGGCACATGGCTCATATTATCTGGACATTTTATCTCTGTCTGCTCTTATCTTTAAGACTCTGCCCATATCAAAACTGCTTTCCAACATTTATTAAAACTTTGGCCCTCGGGGGAGCAAGATGGCGACGGAGTAGGCGGACGTACCAACTTCCAACTCCCAGAACCAAAGTGGATTACAACTCAATTTTAAGAACCATCACCTGGATAAACCAACTTTGAACAAAACTAAGTGGACTCTTCAACCAAGGAACACAGAAGAAGCCACATTGAGACTGGTAGGAATAGCGAAAACGCGAAGAGGGCTGCCCAGCTCCCCGGAGCAAACGGCAGCCCGGAGAGACCCGTGTGGCGGGAGGAGATTTTGGCGGAGAGGGAGGGACCTGGGTCCCAGGAACCAAGCCCCAGCCTGCAGTCCCAGAGCCAAGAAGAGGCGTTTGGACAGTTTTGAGCTGTGAAACAAGTGAGGGAGCTCCCAGGCCTACAGTGTGGAGTATTAGGTCCCTTCCTACTCTGCTGAGGGCTGCTTAAGGTTTTGGGGCGGCAGGACGCTGAAAGGCGGTTCTGTCGGCGTGGGCAGAGGCCAAGCCGGTGGGAGATCCGTCTAGCCCAGAGGGTTGGAGGGTAAGCGCGAGAGCGGTCCGGAAGCTGCGGGCCCGCCTTTAATCCCACTTAGGGGGACAAAGCGGGAGGCCAGGAACAGGCAGGCCCTGCGCAAGCCGGCCCTGACCGCGGGGACCGGGCTAGGACCAGGGACGGGCAGGGGCTCGTGGCTGAGCTGACTCTACCAGTCCGCCCTCCCCCCCCGCCCCCCCGCCGCCCGCCGGAGAAACCGCGGTTGGCCAGTATACGTGCGCGAGCGGGCTCCGAGCGCGGAAACGGGGTGGACCCCGAGACAGGCGGAGGCTCGCAGCTGAGCCCACGGCTGCTATCCCCATCTGGCCGGAGAAACCCCGGATAGCGTTAATACGTGCACGAGCGGGCTCCGAACGCGGGGGCGGGGTAGAGTCCGGGACCAGCGGAAGTACGCAGCTCGGCAGAAGCCAGCAAACACGCCCGCCCCAATAAATCTTGGTTTCCGACCCTGCGCAAAGGGCCCTGGCCTCGAGGGCGGGGCTAAAGCTCCTGACGGGCAAAAGCTTACAGCTGAGAGCACGTCAAAAGCCCCGCCTAACCCGCGGAACTGTAGCGAGCAGGCTCCGACTGCTGGTTCTGGGCGGAAGTCCGTAAATAGGCTGGGTCCGCAGCTGAGGAAAGGTGCTCGCCTCTACCCTTGGTGCTAATCTTGTGGCTTCAGTGACAGCCCCTCCCACGGAGGAGAGGCAGAAATCACAGCAAAAGCCACAGTGGGCCGGCGCTGGCAACGCTCATACCCAACCACCCTAGGCGCCGGCAGAGGGGGTGGGGGGCCTGCAGATAGACCACACCTAGAGAACACAAAGGCAACACCTACTGGACTCCAGTGGCCACAACTTGCTTATACACAGAAAAAATGGGCAGGCAGAGGAATGCAAACCAAATGAATCAAGAGAAATCCCCAGAGAAGGACCTGAATGAACCAGATATAACCAAATTACCAGAAGCAGAATTTAGAATAATGATAGTTAGGATGTTCAAAGAAATTAGAGCAACAATGGATAGTCATTATGAACACCTAAATAAAGAGATAACAAGTATAAAAAATGAAATTGAAATAATAAAAAAGAATCAGACAGAAATGACAAATACAGTATCAGAACTGAAGACCACAATGGAAGGAATTAAAAGCAGGATGGATGACGCTGAGGATCGAATAAGCGAGTTAGAGGACACAATAAACAAAGGCACAGAAGCAGAGAAGAAAAAGGAAAAGAGACTTAAAAAATGTGAGGAAACTCTAAGGGAGCTTTGTGACAACATGAAGAGAAACAACATTCGCATCATAGGGGTGCCTGAAGAAGAGGAGAGAGGACAGGAAATGGAAACTTTGTTCAATCAAATTATAGCAGAAAACTTTCCTAAATTAAGGCTGGGAAACACTCCACACATTCAAGAAGCACACAGAACTCCATTAAGGAGAAACCCAAAAAAATCTACACCAAGACACATCATAGTTAAAATACCAAAGCTAATGGATAAAGAAAAAATTTTAAAAGCTGCTAGAGAAAAAAAGACTATCACCTACAAAGGAGCCCCCATAAGGATGACATCGGACTTCTCAACAGAAACACTTGAGGCCAGAAGGGAATGGCAAGAAATAATCAAAGTAATGCAGAACAAGAACCTACAACCAAGACTACTTTATCCAGCAATGCTAACGTTTAAAATTGAAGGAGAAATAAAGAGCTTCCCAGAAAAAGAAAGCCTCAAGGAATTCATAAAAACCAAACCAATTCTGCAAGAGATACTAAGGGGCCTCTTGTGAACAGTTTAAAGGGAGGAATGAATAGAGCAAAAGAAGAATACAGCTTTAAAGAATAAAATGGCAATAAACAACTACATATCAATAATAACCTTAAATGTAAATGGATTAAATGATCCAATCAAAAGACATAGGGTAGCTGCATGGATAAAGAAACAGGACCCATACATATGCTGTCTACAAGAGACACACCTTAAAATAAAAGATGTTCATAGACTGAAGGTAAAAGGATGGAAAAAAATATTTCATGCAAATGGAAATGAAAAAAAAGCAGGGGTAGCAATACTTATATCAGACAAAATGGACTTTAAAACAAAGACTGTAGTAAGAGATAAAAGAGGACACTACATAATGATAAAGGGAACAATTCAACAGGAAGATATAACTATTGTAAATATCTATGCACCAAATATAGGAGCCCCGACATACATAAAGCAGACTTTGATGGATATAAAGGGCGAGATTAACAGCAATACTATCATAGTAGGGGATTTCAATACCCCTCTAACAACACTGGATAGATCCTCAAGAAAGAAAATTAATAAAGAAACAGCAGACTTAAAGGAGACACTAGATCAACTTGATTTAATAGATATCTTCAGGACTTTTCACCCTAAAGCAGTAGAATATACATTCTTCTCAAGCGCTCATGGTACGTTTTCTAGGATAGACCACATGTTAGGACACAAAAATGGTCTCAATAAATTTAAGAAGATTGAAATCATATCAAGCATTTTCTCTGATCACAATGCCATGAAACTAGAAATTAACCACAAAAGAAAAACTGAAAAATACTCAAACACTTGGAAACTAAATAGCTTGTTATTAAATAATGAATGGATTAACAATGAGATCAAAGAAGAAATAAAAAAGTTTCTAGAAACAAATGATAATGAGCATACATCAACTCAAAATTTATGGGACACAGCAAAAGCAGTTCTGAGAGGGAAGTTTATTGCACTACAGGCATATCATAAGAAGCTAGAAAAAGCTCAAATAAGCAACTTGACCCTGCATCTAAAAGAACTAGAAAAACAACAACAAATAAAACCCAAGACAAGTAGAAGAAAGGAAATAATAAAGGTCAGAGCAGAAATAAATGACATAGAGGCTAAGGAAACAATACAGAGGATCAATGAAACAAGAAGCTGGTTCTTTGAAAAGGTAAACAAGATTGATGAACCTTTAACTAGACTCACCAAGAAAAAAAGAGAGAGGACTCAAATAAATAAAATTAGAAAGGACAGTGGAGAAATAACAACTGACACAGCAGAAATACAAAGCATTGTAAGAAAATACTATGAAGAACTATATGCCAAAAAATTAGACAATCTTGGTGAAATGGACAAATTTCTTGAATCATATAACCTTCCAAAAATCAATCTGGAAGAATCAGAACACCTAAACAGACCAATTACAGCAAATGAGATCGAAACAGTTATCAAAAAACTCCCAAAAAAGAAAAGTCCTGGGCCTGATGGCTTCACAAGTGAATTCTATCAAAAATTCAAAGAAGAACTAACTCCTATTCTCCTGAAGCTATTTCAAAAAATTCAAGAGGAAGGAAGAATTCCAAACTCCTTTTATGAGGCAAGCATAATTCTGATCCCAAAACCGGGCAAAGACAACACAAAGAAAGAAAATTATAGGCCTATATCCCTGATGAATTTAGACGCTAAAATTCTCAACAAAATATTAGCCAACCGGATCCAGCAATATATGAAAAAAATCATACACCACGATCAAGTGGGATTTATTCTGGAGAGGCAAGGCTGGTTCAATATTCGCAAATCAATCAATGTGATTCACCACATAAACAAAAGGAAGGACAAAAATCACATGATAATTTCAATAGATGCAGAAAAGGCATTTGATAAAATCCAGCACCCATTCATGCTCAAAACTCTCAGTAAAGTGGGAATACAGGGATCATTCCTTAACATGATAAAGGCCATCTATGATAAACCGACAGCAAACATCATACTAAATGGACAAAGATTAAAAGCAATCCCCTTAAGATCAGGAACCAGGCAGGGTTGCCCACTTTCACCACTCTTATTCAACATAGTTCTGGAAGTCCTAGCTACAGCAATCAGACAAGAAGAAGAAATAAAAGGCATACAAATTGGAAAAGAAGAAGTAAAACTGTCATTATTTGCAGATGATATGATATTGTATATTGAAAACCCTAAAGTCTCAGTCAAAAAACTACTGGACCTGATAAATGAATTCAGCAAGGTGGCAGGATATAAAATTAATACTCAGAAATCAGAGGCATTTCTATACACCAACAATGAAATATCAGCAAAAGAAATTAAGGAAACAATCCCCTTCACTATTGCAGCCAAAAAAATAAAGTACCTAGGAGTAAATTTAACCAAGGAGGTTAAGGACTTGTACTCAGAAAATTATAGAACATTGATAAAAGAAATCAAGGAAGATACAAACAAGTGGAAGCACATACCGTGCTCATGGCTAGGAAGAATAAACATCATTAAAATGTCTATATTACCCAAAGCAATTTATAAATTCAATGCAATACCAATTAAAATACCAATGACATACTTCAAAGATATAGAACACATATTCCAAAAATTTATATGGAACCAAAAAAGAACACGAATAGCCTCAGCAATCTTAAAAAGAAAAAATAAAGCAGGAGGTATCACTCTTCCGGATATCAAGGTTTACTACAAGGCCATTATACTCAAGACAGCCTGGTACTGGCATAAGAACAGGCACATAGATCAATGGAACAGAACAGAGAACCCAGAAATAAACCCACAGCTTTATGGACAACTGATATTTGACAAAGGAGGAAAGAACATACAATGGAGTAAAGACAGCCTCTTTAACAAATGGTGTTGGGAAAATTGGACATCTACCTGCAAAAAAATGAAACTAGACCATCAACTTACACCATTCACAAAAACAAACTCAAAATGGATAAAAGACTTAAATGTAAGCCGTGAAACCATAAACATCTTAGAAGAAAACATAGGCAGCAAGCTCTCCGACATCTGTAGCAGCGGTATATTTGCCGATTTATCTTCATGGGCAACTGAAATAAAAGGCAAGATAAACAAATGGGACTATATCAAACTAAAAAGTTTTTGCACAGCTAAAGACAATAGGAACAGAATAAAAAGACAAACCACACAATGGGAGAACATATTTGACAGCACATCTGATAAGGGGTTAATAACTAAAATTTATAAAGAACTTATAAAAAGCAACACCAGGAAGACAAACAACCCAATCAAAAAATGGGCAAAAGAAATGAATAGAAATTTCTCCAAAGAGGACATACAGATGGCCAATAGGCATATGAAAAAATGCTCAACATCACTAATCATTAGAGAAATGCAAATTAAAACCACAATGAGATATCACCTCACACCAATCAGAATGGCACTTATCAGCAAAACAACACAGAATAAGTGCTGGCGAGGATGTGGAGAAAAGGGAACCCTTCTGCACTGCTGGTGGGAATGCAGACTGGTGCAGCCACTGTGGAAAACAGTTTGGAGATTCCTCAGAAAATTAAAAATCGAACTGCCTTTTGACCCAGCTATCCCACTTTTAGGAATATACCCTAAGAACACCATAGCACTGTTCGAAAAGAAGAAATGCGCCCCCTTGTTCGTGGCAGCATTGTTCACAATAGCGAAGATCTGGAACCAGCCCAAGTGTCCGTCAGAAGACGAGTGGATTAAAAAGCTATGGTACATATATACTATGGAATACTACTCAGCCATAAGAAACGATGACATGGGATCATTTATAACAAAATGGATGTACCTTGATAACATTATACGGAGTGAAATAAGTAAATCAGAGAAAAAGAAAAACTGAGAACAGCACGATTACATACATAGGTGGGACATGAAAGTGAGGGTATGAGACATGGACAAGAGAGTGGTTGTTACAGGATGGGGGGAGGGAGGGAAGAGTGGGATAGGGAAGAGGGGAGGGACACAGGGAAAACCAGATAGAAGGTGACAGAGGACAATTTGACTTTTGGTGATGGGTATGCAACACAATTGAATGATAAGATAACCTGGAGATGTTTTCATTGTACATATGTACCCTGATTTATTGATGTCACCCCATTAGAATTAATAATAATAAAATATATATATATAAAAAAAAAAAAAAAAAAAAGAATGTATCTATAAATATAAAAAGATAATGTTTTTCAAACAACCCAATCAAAAAATGGGCAAAAGAAATAAATAGAAATTTCTCCAAAGAGGACATACAGATGGCCAATAGGCATATGAAAAAATGCTCAACATCACTAATTATTAGAGAAATGCAAATTAAAACCACAATGAGATATCACCTCACACCAGTCAGAATGGCACTCATCAGCAAAACAACACAGAATAAGTGCTGGCGAGGATGTGGAGAAAAGGGAACCCTTCTGCACTGCTGGTGGGAATGCAGACTGGTGCAGCCACTGTGGAAAACAATTTGGAGATTCCTCAGAAAATTAAAAATCAAACTGCCTTTTGACCCAGCTATCCCACTTATAGGAATATACCCTAAGAACACCATAGCACTGTTCGAAAAGAAGAAATGCGCCCCCATGTTCGTGGCAGCATTGTTCACAATAGCGAAGATCTGGAACCAGCCCAAGTGTCCGTAAGAAGACGAGTGGATTAAAAAACTATGGTACATATATACTATGGAATACTACTCAGCCATAAGAAACGATGACATCGGATCATTTATAACAAAATGGATGTACCTTGATAACATTTTACGGAGTGAAATAAGTAAATCAGAAAAAAAGAAAAACTGAGAACAGCATGATTACACACATAGGTGGGACATAAAAGTGAGAATATGAGACATGGACAAGAGAGTGGTGGTTATGGGATGGTGGGAGGGAGGGAAGAGTGGGATAGGGAGGAGGGGAGGGACACAGGGAAAACCAGATAGAAGGTGACAGAGGACAATTTGACTTTTGGTGATGGGTATGCAACACAATTGAATGATAAGATAACCTGGAGATGTTTTCATTGTACATATGTACCCTGATTTATTGGTGTCACCCCATTAGAATTAATAATAATAAAATATATATTAAAAAAAAAAAAAAAAACTTTGGCCCTCAACTAAATTTCCTTCTTACCCAAGCCCTGACATCATGCGGGGTGAATTAATGTCAGGTGAAGAACACACCCAGCTGTTTCTAATCACCTCTTGCTTACCTGGCCTTAAGTTATGAGGATGGCCAAACATGTGACACGCAAAGCTCACATGATACTAATGACACAGCCCAGGAGAGGCAGACACCTCATGTAATGCAGGGCCAGATGGGGTGCTCTTGGAAACAGAGTGAACAACTAGGAGCAGTTGAGGCAGGTTTTATATTATCAAGATGAGGTGTCCCTCATCTCCATGGGAGGATGTGATTGGCCTGCTCTAATACTTCTTTGTGATATCAGGGAACTACGACCCACTCACTGCTCAGGGGTAAGGAGGAACTGCACCTGGTCCCTGCGATAGGAGGGCTAGGGAATCTTACCTCTGAGAACAGAGCAAGCTGGAGAGGAGCTTGGTATCAGGCCCTTTGAGAACATTTCTGTTTTATCAGATATTAAGGCAGCACATTATTAAGCCTTAAGTTTTGGCCTTATAAATCACAACAACTCACCTATCATTTCTCAATTCCTTTAACTCCAAGGAATTCACCTCTTTTCTACTTTGGTATGGCTTACACTTCCAGTCTAATGCTCAAAATCAGTTTCCAACTGCCACCTTCTTACCATTCTTCTAGTTCTATTTTATTGTTCTGCCCTATCCTCCTTGGGAAAAGCAACTCTGAATCTACTGTGTTTACTCTGCTGAGAATCACAGGAGGAAACCCATGCAGCTGATGAGATTTGTATTGTTATGTTTTCATGCTTTAACTGTAAGTAGATTATTAATATTGCCTAGAGGCTCACAACTTTGTTCTCTCAATTAGCAGATAAATTGGTACAAATTTCCCTGCTATTCTCAAGGCCCTGTTCAATCTTTCTCTAGTCATTCCTACCAAAGCACCTGAGATAAAAACCCTATCTTCACTGCCATCCTACCTTAAGCCTCTAGAGAAAGGGACATTTCTCTTGCTTTCTATGACTAAATATATACTTGTGCCCTGAATCCCTTCCTGTCTGTCTCATTTCCTTGACAACTTTATTCCATCAATTTTCTCTTCTCTTTTTCCTCAATTTCCTCCTCTCAGTTGTTCTTTTTTATTAGCATATAAACATTCAGTTACCCCCGCCCTTTGGCCTTTTAACTATTGTTATATCTTTTCCCCTCACAACTAAGCTGCTTTAAAGAGTATTTTAGAATTTAAATTTCTTCCAGTCCCATTCACTCCTAGTGCATACAGCAATAATTTTACCAATACACCTCAGTAAATTGCCTTTCATCGAACCTAGTGTAGGGCTTTCAGTTCTTATCCTCCTTGAGCACCCTAGAACATGGGCATTGTCAATTCTATGTAACTCCATGCTTCTGGGACACCTCTCTTCTAACTGTCTGACTAGTTGTGTTCAGTCATCTCTTCCTTTGCTTCCCATCCCTTGCCGGTCTTTAACGCTGAAGTTCTTCTAAGTTCAATTCTCAGTCATGTTCCTTAGGTCATCTTATCCAGACCCATGACAGCTGGCTCGCATCACAACATCTTATTTGGAACCTTTTCCTGAGCTCCAGCACCCTCATTCCATTGACTACTAATTATCAGTTTCATATGTACCCCAGACTTAGCATACACTGAACTCATCACTGTTCCCACACATTCACGTTCTGCTTCATGCCCCACATACTTCTACACTTCAGTCCACATCCCCTATTTTGGTTTTCATTCCCCTACATCTAATCCAAAATCCAAGGCAACATCCAGATCTCCTCTTATCTGCTTTGTCCCTTGCATTTTGGCATCTCTGTATTCTTCTATCCCAGCCTGGACTCTTATAATAGTTTCCTTCAGTAAGTGGTCTTTAGTTCTCAAACAAGTTTGGGATTTATACGATAGTCAATAGTTTTCAAACCTGATCAACTCAGATAGACTGACAAAGATTGACTAAAAGTATATATTGTTACCTCTATACCTATTTGCCTCTTCCTTCCCCATACACTATTAAATCAGAAGAACAGAAATAATATTCAATAAAAAAAATTTCCAGGTGAATATCAAGTAAACCATCAGCTGACAAACACTGGGCTATGGTAAGGTATCCCAGTATCCCAGTAGCAATGTTGCATAGTAGTGTGCTTCAGCAAGATAGCTCTAGTGCAGTATGCAGGATGTACTGGAGGCTGATTAAGTGCTATCAGTATGATTCCTTACATAGAAAAATTTAAAAGGTTCCAAATATAGCCACAACTGTGTACAGATAATGCTTCCTATCAATAGTTATTCTATCTGTATTTCTATTGCTATCATCTATCAATCTCTTCTAGCTATAAAACAGATGATTGACAGCTGTACTAACTGCCTACAGTGACCAAGAAACTCAGAAATATTAATTAAAACTTTCATAAAATCGCATAGTCACTCAGTAACATAAACAAAGATCAGATTTTTATGATTTTTCTGTCTCGTCTTGTATAGTTCTCCCTGAGCCAGTTCACTGTTTAGAGATGAATTGCCATCGTATCATTTTTAAATAAATCTTTCTGATGGCTTACGGAATTAACCAACACCTCATTTCCTCATTATATAAGTGTTCAGGCAATCACATCTACTCTGGAGCCCATGCTTTCCAAATCCTCTGAAGAAGGTTTAATCTGAGAAGTGAATACATTTTATCTAAGCAGAGCCTGTCAGAACATTTTTAATAAAGACCTGGCCCAATTTCAGAGCTTTCTTTTCATTAGGGCAGGTCTGAAAGCAAAGGCCTTGAAAGTGGTTAGAAAAACATAGTGTAATCACTATGGTACCATTATCCCATCCCTGGGTAATCATTAGGCATCAGCTTGCCAAAGCGAAGGGCGGTAAATTACTCATTTATTGTTACCTGAGCCGTGCAGAAGATTGAAATCTGGACTACTAATGATTTTTTTTTTCACCTTGTTTGATAGAGTCTGCAGGAAAGTTCACATGAAGCACAGATGCTAGCTGATTGGTGAAGGTGCATTCAGACAAATATGAAAAGGAAGCAAAGCATTACCTTCCTTCAAAAGTAGAGCTGAAAAACTCTGCATCATTTCATGAAAGCAGTTCTGAGAGAGAAATACTAAAAGTCATCAAGATCCGTAGTGGGATAAGAAACTAGTTACTCGGCTTTGAGTAGATTTTTGTCTGCTCTGAAAGAGATTAGACACTTAGAGTACATGGTTTTAACACAAATCAAGATTAAGGTAAATATTTACCAACAGGTTATAGGAAAAAGTTTTACTTAGTAACATCATCTAATGAAATGGATTATTTCTTTGTTAGTTGCTTTAGCAAGTTTTGAATTCAATAAAGGCTCCAACTATAGGTGTAGAGGAAGAGAACCAAACCATTCCTAATCTTGTTAAAGCAATTACATAATCTAGAACAGGCAGGTATGATTGGGAACATGAAAATTAAGTCATTACACTATTTGTGTCCATACCTAAAATAGTCATCTGAAGTGAACCTCCAAGTTCCTCATACTGGGATAACTGATATAGGCAAGGTGGACAGTTCAAAACAGTTTTGTAAATATGAAACATTACATTCAAAAGTAAAGATTGAGCTCTGTCCAGACAGCTCGATTGGTTTGAGCATCGTGCCAAAGTGCAGAGGTTGCCGATTCAATCCCAGGTCTGTACACATACATACAGGAAAAGATAGATGTTCCCATCTCTCTCTCTCTCTCTCTCTCTCTCTCTCTCTCTCTCTCTCTCTCTCCTGCCCCCTCTCTCTAAAATTAATAAAATAAATATTAAGAAAAAAGAGTAAACATTGAACACCTCTTGCTTCTATAGAAGAAAGTACAGTGTTTGGAACAGGGACATGAGAATCAAGAAGCTTTGAATTCTACTGGTGGCTCAGCTGGTTACTGCTTTTTAGTCTGAGGCAAGTTTCCTAAAAAATTTGTGACTAAATCTCAGCATCTACAAAATGAGGTTAGGCATCTTTTCTGTTTGATACCCATCTTGCATTATTAGGACTTTTGTTCATGTTATTAATGTTTATGATGCCTTTAGAGATTTTCAGATAAGAAGAATTATATAAACCTAAAGTGTTATGACTGTTATATTTTATATTATTCCAAAAGGGCATTGTGGAGGCTGATGAGTTAACATTTGCAATCTTTTTTAGAAAGAGTCAGTATTTAAAATTATTTTTAAATTTAATTGTGTTTACACAGATTCTAGGGTCACCCTGAATGTAGTGTGCTTCAGCAAGTAGTGTGCTTTTGATCCACCCCTCCGCCTTATTCCCCTCATCATCTCCCTTGCTCCCTTCCCTACAGCACCCTCTCCCTTTCCCTTCAGGTTTATCCCATTCTATCATTCCCTTTCCCTCTGTCCTCTTTTCCTCTGGTCCCTTTGATTCCTCCTCTGTCTCAATTCCGTTCCTCAGTTCTCATTGTTCCTTGGATTTCTCAAATGAGTGAGGTCATATGATATTTTTCTTTCTCTGACTGGCTTATTTCACTCAAAATAATAGTTTCTAGGTCCCTCCATATTGTTGCAAAAGCTAATATTTCCTTCTTTTTCATAGCCCCATAGTATTCCATTGTGTATATGTACCACTGCTTTTTAATCCACTTGTCCACTGATGGACACTTGGGTTATTTCCAGATCTTTGCTATTGTGAAAAATGCTGCCATAAACATGGGGCTGTATTTCTTTTTTTCAGTCAGTGATATGGTGTCCTTGGGATATATTCCTATAAGTGGGATGGTGGGGTCAAAGGGCAATTCCATTTCTAATTCTTTGAGGAATTTCCATACTGTTTTCCACAGGGGCTGCACAACTCTGCATTCCCTCCAGCAGTGCAGGAAGGTTTCCCTTTCTCCACATCCTTGCCAGCGCCTATGGTGTATTGTTTTGTTAATGAGCGCCATTCTGACTGGTGTGAGGTGGTATCTCATTGTGGTTTTAATTTGCATTTCTCTAATGATTAGTGATGTTGAACATTATTTCACCTGTCTATTGGCCATCTGTATGTCCTCTCTGGAAAAGTGTCTATTCATTTCTTTTGCCCATTTTAAAAAATTATTTTTATTTATTCATTCATTTTAGAGAAGAAAGAGAGAGAAAGGGGGAGGAGCAGGAAGCATCAATTCCCATATGTGCTTTGACCAGGGATACCCAGGGTTTTGAAACAGCGACCTCAACGTTCCAGGTTGATGCCTTAACCACTGCACCACCACTGGTCAGGCTCTTTTGCCCATTTTTTGATTGGATTGTTTGTCTTCCTGATGTGGAGTTTTACAAGTTCTTTATAAATTTTGGTTGTTAACCCCTTATCAGATGTGTTGTCGAATATGTTCTCCCATTGTGTAGTTTGTCTTTTTATTCTGTTGATATTGTCTTTAGCTGTGCAAAAGCTTTTTAGTTTGATATAGTTCCATTTGTTTATCTTGTCTTTTATTTAATTTGCCTGTGGAGATAAATAAGGAAATATATTGCTGCGATAGATGTCGGTAAGCTTACTGCCTATGTTTTCTTCTAGGATGCTTATGATTTCACGACTTACATTTAAGTCCTTTATCCATTTTGAGTTTATTTTTGTGCATGGTGTAAGTTGGTGGTCTAGTTTCATTTTTTTTGCACGTAGCTGTCTAGTTTTCCCAACACCATTTGTTAAAGAGACTGTCTTTACTCCACTGTATGCTCTTTCTTCCTTTGTCAAATGTCAATTGTCCATAAAGATATGGGTTTATTTCTGGGTTCTCTGTTCTGTTCTGAGAGTCAGTATTATTTAATGCACAGATTATCCCTTAAAGAGTATGTAGAAAACTTCTAGGTAATAGCTTCCTTGGTCAACCTAATTTTAGGGTCAGACCATACTCTTAGTCACTCTAAAACATTTGTCAAAAGATTAATAGATTTTTAAAAACATACATTTATTTTTTCATCTAAACTCAGGATACCAGTCTACCTATACCATTCAGAAAGATGAAATAATATATCATAAAATTTTAGTTGTTCAAAAATTTGAAAGATCTAGTAATTTGTAAATTTTAATTTTTTCATTGTTTTACTGTTGATTTCTTAAACTGTTCTTAATACACTGTAATTCAGTTTTCTAACAGATAGAGTTTTAACATGATGGCATCTTTGGGGTTTTGGATTTTTGTCAGAGGTTTGTTTGATGTTTAATGCCCTATAGATGATGGACATAGTTTTATGGTGCCTGGCTTTGAATGGCTATTAAAGTGTATATTATAGGTATAAGGCACTTTCAATTTACAGTATTTTACCTACTTATACCATTTCCAGGGCTTTCTATTGTAACATTATCATTAAGGTTGCTGCCTTTCGCTGCCAAATTGTAAATCCTATTACAATTACTCTTGATATAAAATCTTCTCACTAAAGGTGCAGGGAGCCATGCAGGTGGTAACAGAAAAAAGAGCAATGTACTCTGAACTGAAGTGTTAGGAGAGATGTAACCTAGAGAAGGCAAATAGATCCCCAAAGCAGGATATTACTGCATTACTGTGCTCTCAGAGGATAGGCTTTCTTTTGAACTTTAGTTTATAGATACCTAAGAGGGTTCTGATCTTATTTTGCTTTACTCTCTAGGGCAGTGAAGGGTAGAGGCTGTAATCTGGAGGAATTCTCACAAAAAAGGTTCAGAACAAAGCCCAGTGATGAGTAGAACAATGATAGTCTGCTTTAAGACAAAGAGAGGAAAATCTAGTCAGTGAAATAATGCCTTATTTTATATACAATAATAGTGCTTCTTACACTTGGAAATGATGACAGGTGAATTGGGATATTTCTCCCCTCTGGTGGTGAAGCTTTCAGCAGTCCTTCCTTCAGAGCAGCGACAGGTAACACAGGTAACAAAAGAACAGAGGTGGTCACGTTATGAAACCAACTTGTCTTCAAAAAAATTTACCCTGAACTTATGCTTGTGCCTTGTTTTGATTCTCATCATCCTCATAAGGTTGTTGAGAGGATCAAATTAGCAAATATTTACAAAACACTTGGAAAGGTGTGGCCCGCAGAAAGAGTTGTCTTCTGTGAGCTGCAATGGTATCCTACAACACCACAGTGCCTTGCACGAAGGAACCATTTCTGTCCCTTCTCTGCCTGATGAATATGGAAGTGTGAGGAAATCTGGCAAAAGAGTAATGGAGCATATAAAAACATAATCAATTCACTGTGATAAAAGGATATTTTATATAGTAATAATAGCTGGTAGTTACTGGACATGAACTCAACTAAGCACTTACTGCACATCATTTCACTGAATCCTCAGAACTCCCTGAGGTAGGCACTGCTATTATTCTTGGTTTAGCATTAAGGAAAACAGGGCACTGAGATGTAAAAATGACACAATTTCAGTTGTGAAATTGTGAGGAGCTATATGAGGAGCTGAGAGCAGTTTACCCGACTGCTATCTTTCTATTTATCTCCCTCCTTCTCTCATCTTTTTATGAGCATTAAAATTGTTAACTCTGGACTAAGCCATGGATGTGTACAGTTACAAATAAAAGTATAGATAGATAGATTATATTTGTCCATACATTATATAATTTCTCAGAAAGAATTGAAAGGTTACAATAATTATTTTAAAAGAATTTGTCTATAGATGTATAGCTCTAGATCCTATATTAATATAACTATCTTTTTTATGCTTGCAGGTGTTTGTTTTGTGACAGAGACAGAGAAAGACAGAGAGAGGGACAGATAGGGACAGATAGGCAGGAAGGGAGAGAGATAAGAAGCATCAATTCTTTGTTGCAGTGCCTTAGTTGTTCATTGATTGCTTTCTCATATGTGACTTGCCTTGGGGGCCACAGCAGAGTGAGTGACCCCTTGCTCAAGCCAGTGAATTTGGGCTTCAAGCCAGCGACTTTGGGCTTCAAGCCAGCAACCTTTGGGCTCAAGCCAACAACCTTGGGGTCACGTGTATGACCCCATGCTCAAACCCGTGACCCCGTGCTCAAGCTGGATGATCCCACACTCAAGCTGGCAACCTTAGGGTTTTGAATCTGGGTCCTCTGCGTCCCGGTCTGATGCTCTATCCACTGCGCCACTGCCTGGTCAGGCTGCATATGTATTAATTTGTATAAGGGTTTCTTTTGGCATTTCATGTGTGTTCTCCTAGCCATCAGTGGCAGAGCAAGATGAGGGTGGCACAGATGTGTGTCCTGCCCCAGGTATAGGGTATAAGGAGGTATACTGTCCATGGAGAATTTAAAAACAATAATAAAACCAGCTATAAATCTGCTTGCTTTCTTAGAACCATGCAGCTCTAAACCTCATTGGTGACTAAGTCCAGCTCCTCACCAGGGCCAGCTTTTGGTCCTCTCCCATCTCCATCCCCTTCGGGAGGTCTTTCCCTGTATATGTGCCTTAGAGTAGAAAGTTAAGGTGCGATACAAAGGAAAAGATGTATTTTTAATAATAAAAATCCCAATTAACTATCTACCACTTAGATATTTGTTTAGCAGGTAGATATTTTTAATGACTACTTTTAGGACACTTTTATAGCACTGAGAAAAAACAGAACTTTTATGGGAATAAACATATACACCCAGAAACAAAGAAAAACAACTTCCCCAAAATCATCTTTGCTCAATCCATCCCTTAATATCTAGAAAGGCCTGGGGTCACATATGCGCTTCATTTTGTTCCTGTTTTTTGGCAGGGAGGTGGGTAGTTCTTTGATGATGAGAGGAGAATATAAGAAGCAGTTAAGAATAAAGGCTTTCCTATTGAACTGTTCCATTCTTTTTTTCTCCCCAAGGTGATGGATGGTGTATGGAAAGGAGTAAGAATTCAGAACAGTATGACTAAATCACACTTGTTAAAGTTAGAAAAGCCTGAATAGGTCAATTTTACTGACTCCATAGAAGGGAAAAAAAGCACAGAAATCTTTCCATGAAGGGTAATAACTCTCCTTCTGAGCTTAGAATTACAGTTTACTCACCTGCCCACAACCATTATTGTCATCAAACTTTATAGATAAGGTCATCCCATGGCAAAACTATAAAATATGAGGAGTTTTTCTTTAGCTTACCATTCTTTTGGAAGACTTGTAACTTTGTTGGGCTCCTATCTCATACTATGCTGCCACACCCTACCCACCACCTACTACCATGACCACATTTATGACACCTCTTCACTAGACAGAAGATTTTCAGGGCTTTGGCACTAACTCATGCTTCCTATCTTTTCTACTCACTTTCTCCCATCAGTCTGTTCTCCTCTGATGTCCCATTCCCTTGGAACTCTGCTCTGAGAAAACAGCTGGTGGTAAACCAATCAGATAGGCCAGTTCCTGCAGATGGGTTGGCTGCTTATTTTTATATGAGTAAATTGAGTGGCTCCTCTGTGCTATAAGTCTAAGAACTAAGAATTTAGATCCTTTAATATAGATACCCTTGAAATAAGGTCAAGATTAAAAGATAACTAGAAACAAACACAGTTATCCAGTTGATTACTAAGTGTAGTGTTAAAGAAAATAGAGTTGCATTCATTGTCAGGTAAAAATAAAGAGAGGCCCATCCATGAGTTTGAGATGAGGTGAGTCCACAGTATAAAATTGGCTCTACTGACTTAACCAGCAAATAAGTGTTTAAAGCCAAAAGATTGAAGGGGTATGAATAATCTAGAAAGATAGCTCCCCCTCAAGGTTCTAATAAAAAAGAGTAGAGTCTCTTTTCTGCTTATTCCTTTATAACTTCATAGTAAACAGTGGAAGGGGTCACAATAAACAGAGAGGCAAATATACCTTCCTCTGACCATGTCACCTAAAAGACTAATTACATCCCTCAGCTCCTAATGCATATTAGGAATCCAGGATGGTCTAGTTAATTATATCACATTTTCCCCAACTAAACATATTTAAACACCAAATCTTTTGCTGATACTTCTAAAGTGATACAACCTTTTAACTTGTTCAAAATATATTTCTTAAATACAAGTTAATACAACAGAGAAGATATTTTTGGTGGGGGTCTTCAATTCACAGCATTTAAAGTTCTGTTTATTCTACTTGGTGTGTTTGACTTAACTCTCATCATAAAAGGTATCATAAAATGGCAAAGTATCAGACAAGTGACACATTGTCACTTCATAGTCTCATCAATTCTATATTCCTTTCTGTGTCTTCCTGTTTTTTTTGACATGGTGGTTATTTATGTTTTCTTTTACTTTCAACCTTCTTTATGTCTTTGCCTCTCTTTTCCTTTCTTGTCTATTTTTCATTTTTGTAACAATAATTTTCTTGGTTTAAATACTCCACTCTGTACATGCTAGCTTATGAGTATTTTGGACATAAGAGTGAAAAATGGTTAAATTCAGATCATAGCCTGACTGATAGACTAAAAAAGTTCAGTGAGAAACCATTAAAGGCTTTTGAACTGGGGAAAGAACTAATGAAAAAGATTTCTGTGTGCTGACGTAAGAAGGGACTTGAAGATGTTGAGACAGGCATCTATTTTTAAGTGGAAATTAACAGATGACCATGGCAAAAATCCTCACTTACCTTGATTTCTAAGGTACTATATCGTACTCACCATATTGTCTCAAATTTCAGAGTTGTGAGAACTGGTATCAGTAGCAAAATGGAATTATAGTCACACCATTGCCAAGGACTTAGAGATGGAAGCTTAACCATCTTCGCAGTTTTCCATTACCCCTACCAAATATCAAGTGAAAAAAAAATGTGATTCCAGTTGCCTCTGTGCATATTGAGTAACAAATAAAGTGATTTATTTTAAAGTTATCTATGAAATATTTTTCAAAACATATATATAATACTATATATATAATGCATATAAAACAATATACACATATTCAATACATATATATACATGTAAAATTGATAGCATTTTTTTTCTGAGTATTGTTTTCTCTCAGTTTATACATACTTTTAAAGCTGTAGGCATAGCACATCGTTCCTCCATTGTCTTTAGTCAATGAAGGCTCAGTTGTGTTGCTTGAAATTGAGCGTGTTTGGCATCATTTGTTCTTGTTTCGTATATAATCTTATGTCTTTTAAAGAAAATAACTGAAAAAATATGCATCTATAGTTACCCACATATTTATCATTTCTGAAGCTATGTATTTTTTCCCATGAATTCATGTTATTATCTGGTGTCATTTCCTTTTGTACTTCTTGTAAGGAAGATTGGCTAGCAATGAATACTTCCAGTCTTCATTTATCAGAAAAGAGCTTTAGTTTGCCTTCATTTTTGAATGATAATTTTGCTGTATGTAGAAATGTTTTTGTTTTTCCATCATCACAGTCAATTTTAGAACATTTTTGGATGTAGAAATCTTGATTGATAGTAATTTTTTCATTTATTGCAGTACTTTGATTAAGCCATTTGATGTTTTCTGGTCTCTCTGGTTTTGGATGAGATGTCAGTTATTAATTATATTATTTCCCCTGTATATAATGAATCACTTTTCTCAAAATATTTTTGCTTATTTGGCTTTTCTATTGATCTATCTTCATGTTTTCTGATTATTTCTTCTGTCATATAAAATCTAGCCCTAGCTGGGTAGCTCAGTTGGTTAAAGCATTGTCCCGCTCTGCCAAGGTTGTGGGTTTGATTCCTGGTCAGAGCACATACAAGAACCAACTAAGGAATGTGTAAGTTAATGGAGCAACAAATCAGTCTCTTTCTCTAAAATTAGTCAATCAATAAAATTCTAAAATAAAATCTACTACTGAATTTCTATTAGTGAATGTTTTGTTTTAGTTATCTTACTTTTCATCTTTATAATTTCCACTTGTTACTGTTTTTTTACTGAGATTCCTGACTTATCATTGTTATTATATTTTCTTTTCTTCCTTCTCCTTAGTGTCTTTTATAAAAGTATTTTTTTATTTTTTAATTATAGTTAACATACAATATTATGTTACTTTCAGATGTACAACATAGTGATTAGACACTTATATAGTTTGTAAAGTGATCACCTTCATAAATCTAGTACCCATCTAACACCATACATAGTCATTACAATATTATTGACTATATTCCCTATGCTGTATTTTATATCCCCATGATTATTCTGTAACTACCAATCTGTACTTCTTAATGTCTTCCCCCTTTTCACCCAACATCCCCAAACCCTCCCATCTGGAAACTATCAAAATATTTTCTGTATCTATGAATTTGTTCTGTTTTGTTTATTTATTTTGTTTTCCTAGACTCCATATATGAGTGAAATCATATGATATTTGTTTCTCTGACTTATTTTACTTAGCCAAATATATTCTAAGTCCATTGATGTTGTTGCAGGTCACAATATTTTATTCTCTTTTATGTCTGGGTCATAATCCATTGTATATATGTATATATGTATATAGCTTTATTCATTTATCTATTAATGGACACTGAGGTTGCTTCCACATTTTAGCTATTGTAAATAATGTTGCAATGAACATATGGATGCACATTTTTTTTTCAAATTAGTATTTTGGTTTTCTTCTAATAAATATTTAGAAGTAGAATTACTGGGTTCTTTTCTGTCTCTTGTTATAGCTTTTGTTTTAAAGTCTATCTTATCTGGTTACCCCAACTATTTTATTTCATCTTCATTTTCATGAAATTTTTTTTCCATCACTTTACTTTCAGTCTGTGTATGTCTTTCAATTTTAAGTGAGTCTCTTGTAGGCAACATGGCTTCTTCTTTATATTCTGAGTTATAGGACTTCTGTTCAGCTAGACATCAGGCAATATTCAATGACTGTTGTTCTGTAGGTTAGTTGTAATTTTGATATGGTCATGGGAGGAAGTGTGCAGTGTTTTCTTACTCTGCCATCTTGACCAGAAGTCTCATCATATTTTCTTTTAATCATTTATATTCATGTTACATGTACATGATTTTCTTCAATCTTTGAACAAATTTATAACTGTTTTAAAATCTAAAATATAGGCCAGTTTCTATTTACTGTCCCCTGCTTCCATGTATGTGTCAGGCTTACCTGGGTTTTTTTGTTTTTGTTTTTGCATTTCATACTTTTTTGTTAAACACTGGATGTTTTAGAAAGTATATTGTAGCAACTCTGGATTCTTATATTTCTGATTTTCTCCATTGAGTTTTTATATCTCTCTCTCTCTCTTCCTCTCACTTTCTTCTTCCTTTCTTCCCTTCTATTCATTCTTTCTCTCTCCTTCTTTATAACTTATTCTATAGAAGCTGTCTCCTTGGAAATGTGCACCCACTAATGTTTGCTAAAATGTTTTAAATTCTATTTTTACTTGTTATCTTGGCTTCTTTGGTATCACCATGCATAGTTGTGACCAGTCAATATGATCAGAGATTGTGCTCAAACAGTTTGAGTCCATGAAGCTTAACATAAACTAAATGATATACATGTGATTTGAAAAGGACATCAAAATTAAGACAGTTTTTATATCTATCCCAGATTTAATTTTTTCTCAGCTTTCTGGTTCTCTCTGTGCATGTGTACTATCCCTAGTCATTCAGAATTATGTGGAGAATATATATAAGCCCGCTATGGCTCTCTCACTTCCAGGATCTTCATCTTACATTTCTGGCTGGTCTGTAAACCTATCATACATCACAATCAGGACTATAAATTCAGACTAGCAAATCTGCAGGCCTGCCTCATTCATTTCTCACCAAGTGTGCTAATTTTGCTGGAATCAACTTCTAGGCATTAACTTTCACTCTCAGCTCCAGATCAATTCCACTCTCTCTGGCCGCAAAGCTGCAGGTTTACACAGACAATTCCACCCTGGTCCAAATACTGTGCCAATCAAGCTTGGATGAAAAAGAAATGAAAGAGGCCCCAAGCAAATAGGCCACTGCCTCCACTGTTTTAACCTGAAATTCTATCAGCTTTTCATAAAAAATTGAAAAATAATCGATTGTATCTTTGTTGTTTCCATTTGGTTGATTCCTAGAACCTTGAAGTGCTTGGGGGATTTGCTTTGACAATTTGGTAGTTTTATAGTTGGCTTTTTTTTCTAGACCTTTTATTTCTTTTTATTTATTCATTTTAGAGAGGAGACACAGAGTGAGAGAGAGAGAGAGAGAGAAAGAGAGAAAGGGGGGAGGAGCTAGAAGCATCAACTCCCATATGTGCCTTGACCAGACCAGTGCAGGGTTTTGAACTGGCAACCTCAGTGTTCCCAGGTCGACACTTTATCCACTGCGCCACCACAGGTCAGGCTATAGTTGGATTTTGAGAACAGGATTTACTGACTTCCTCCTTTGCTCTATTGTCCAAATTTCTACCTTCAAATCATGTATTCCTTATTCCACAGTGGCCCTTATCTCCACCATTTGGTTTCTGTTCCAGAGAACAGTTTTAACATATAATGCTTGACTAAAGTAGTACGAGAGATAGAGTTGAACCTGTCCCAAATAAAGAAAGAAAGGGAATGATGCTGGATTTGAAAATGTAAAATTTGCAGTTGCTTAAATACCCTACTAGTGGTCTAGGGCTACTAAATGTTCCATAAAGAAAGATGAAGATTAGAAAGTGGTCAGCACATTACTAATTGGGAGTCTCAGTACCTTGTTATTATGAAAGGCATGATAATGTTATGGAAACCTAGCAGCACAGCAATCTAGTAGCACTGGCCAATGAGTGTGTAAAATGGTGGCTTAAAAAAATAATGAACCTAAGATAGTAACGATATTTATAAATTTTAAGAGAATAGAAATATTAGTTAATCTTTCTGTTGTTCAAAGTTGAAAATGTATCTTCATCCCATTGGAGTCTTAATTAAGTTCCATGTCTCCTTCCAAAACCACATTTGCATAAAAGTCAACATTCCAGCTTATTTTCTACAAGGATGTGTTGGTATCTGATTTCAAGGAGGAGCAGTGGAGTTTGGTTTAAAGAGTATAGACAATCTCACAAGAATTTAAGGATAGGAAATAACAACACCAGAATTCATGGGATGAGATCTCAAAGGTCAGGACAAGGCCATCCACGTGGCTTTATGCTTAATGCATAATTATTACCTTCTCAATGAGGTTCATGCTAGTGGGTCTCTGCGTCTTGAAGCTTATTTTATTTGTTCTTCTACTTTCCTCTATGAACAAGATTTATTGTTTACCCATGGTTTCTCTGCTCCCACAAAATACCACATGGCTTTGGCTTGGCATGAATGAAGTTTTATCTCTCTTTACAAATATTATGGCTTTTCTTCTACAACTGTTTTAGTCATTTAGTGCTCACTACACAAATCTTAGAAATATCTGACTCATCCATTTTGGCTTAATCCTACTTGGCCAGTCAGTGGTTTGGGTTTATAGAAATAGTTCTGATTTTCTATGGCCATCCTTTCAGTAGGAGCCATGGGTGAAGATTTGTTTAGAAAAGAGGCATATGTTGGTAATAAAGGCGATGACTGACATCTATAATATAAGTGGTTTATTCTTAAATGAGTTTCTCTATTCCTCGAGTGCTAAAAACATTTTTTGGATTTTCTCTGAAGCAGATACATTTAAAATTTGCTTGGGGTAAGCTCTTGAAATTATTTTGATAATAAATACTATAGACTTATTTTTTTTAACTTGTCACAACCCCCTTTTTCTTCTCTACTTTGTTTAGGATCTCAATTTTTTGTTATAAACTACTTAACAAATATGTACTTGCAATATATAATTATAATTAATGTGTATAAATACATATGAAGAATTGAATCAAGGAAAGGTGAACATATTTCATGTGAAGAAAAGAACCTAGCAAAATTATAAAGGTTAAAATGATCATAGTTGAAGTAGTTTTTTACGGCTGCTATTACAACAATAGAAATTAATTCTCTCACAGTTCTGGACATCTAAAAGCAAGATATCATTAGAGCCATGTTCTCTCTGAAGGTTCTAGGAATAAATCATTTCTTGCCTCTTCCAATTTCTGGTCATTTGTAGTTCTTGGTCTTCTTTAATTTACAGCTATTTCACTCCAATTTCTGCCTCTGTCTTCATATGGTTGTCTCCCCTCTTTGTGTCTGTTTAAATCTCTTTCTCCTTATAAAGATAAAAGTCAGTAGATTAAAAGCCCTAACCCAATATGACCTCTTACATACATCTGCAAAGACCTTATTTCCAAATAAGGTTACATTCACAGGTACCCAGTGTTAGAACTTCAACAAATCTTCCTAAGGGTCAGTCTAGTTAGAAAATTAGCATGAATGGAAAGGAGAAATGAGCATAATCATAAAAACACAATTTATGAGATCTGGGTCATAAATATTCATGCTGCAGAAGCAAATACCATATCAATTCCAAAGGTATCTTTTCCAAATAGCCTACATAAATTCAAAGTAGTCAAAGGATCTCTTTTAGAACTCATCAACAGTATTTAATTTTATTTGCTTATTCTTTGAAGGTTTTCTTTCTTCTTACTTCTTTTTTGGGAATTTCCACAGATTTTTTTATATCTTCCACATTTTTTTCTTTTCCATAACAATTTCTATATAATTTTTATTTTTATGAGCACTGTACCTATTATTTGTCTTTTAATACAGGTAGACTTAGAATTGAGCTAATTTTTAAGGCCTTTGAATATAACTATTTATTTGAAAAAACAACTTATAAAAGATAATTGAGAAAGTCACTAAATGTAGTCAAATTAGTATCAAGGAAAGTCATTGAGAATTTTAAACTTGACCTCAAATTTTTGTGAGTGCATATTTTTACATTATCAGAAATCCACAAGAAACATCTTCCACATTTTCTGATTCCTGACTATTACCAGAAATATATTACCCATACTCTATTATAAAGCCTATCTGTAACTTTATATCCTTGATCTTATCACCTCTTGACTATTCAAGGTGTTACTTTAACAAATCCTCCTATTCAACTTTTCTATTTTTCACTCTCAAATGGATTGTTCCCATCAATTTACATTCATAATATGTACATACATACATACGTAAGATTGTATAACATGCATAAAGATGCTGTTATTTTGCATATTTCAAAATTCCTTTATTTTCATTTGATCTATCAAATGCTGCAAAAATTAGTTTTGTTCCCCTTTGTAACAAACTACCTTCAAAGATTTATCTTTCTACAAGTCCTCTTCTACACGCTCCAATCTAGCTTTCACCCCACCAGTCCACTAAAATGTTCTTGTCATAATTATCAATAGCTTCCCCATTGCTAAATCCAATGGTCAATTCTCAATCCTCATCATTCTTATCTTATCAACAACATTTATCACAGCTGGCTACTCTTGTGTTAGCTACACTTACCTTCCAGGATGCTAGACTCTTCTCAATTTCATCTCATTTCACTGGTTGTTTCTTATAGTTTTCTTTGCTGGTGATTCTTCTCAAACTTTATAATATTTGACGATCTTAGAGCATACTTGGACCTCTTGAAAGCAATTTTTAATGTTATGCTAGTCATAATTATGCTTTAATTGGTGGAATCACTAGAGAAAAAAAGAAAAGTTCTTTGTTCTTTCAGAAATTCTCAATCAATATATATACATACATGCATTTCTTTGGTATCTCATTCAATCTCATGGCTTTAGATACCACCTATATGCTAAAGACTCCCAAATTATATCACTAGTCCAGATCTCTCACCTGTACTTCAGACTCATAAATTTAACTGCCAATTCACTATGCTTGGGTATGTAATAGACATTTCAAACTCACCATGTCCAAATTTGAAGTTATATTGCCACCAAACCTGCTCTATTTTTAACTATGTCTACCTATGATGATGGTAAGTAACTTCATTCCTTGACACTTGCACCAAAAATCTTAGTTTTTCTTGATGTCTTCCACTTTATATTCTATTCATAAAAAGTGTTTTTTTGTGAAAAATATCAAGAAGGTTCAGAATATAATCAGAATCCAACAATTCTCTCCACCTGCACTGATATATCTTCATAAATAGACTATCATCTCTCATCTAAGATATTACTTCAATGTTCTTCTAACTGGCCTGTTTCTATACTTGTCCTCCTACAGTTTATTTACAACATAGAAGCCAGAATAAAGTTGTTAAAACTCAAGTCATATAACATCTCTCTTCTTCTCAAAAACTTCCAATTTCTTCCTATGTCATGCAGGGTAAAAGTCAATGTGTTTATAGTGGCTTATAAGCCCTACATGACCTGTAGGAATCTCATTCCATTTTCTCTATCATTCCCTTCAAACCAACCATACTGTATCCTTAATATCCATTAAACATGTTAGGTTTTCCCTTGTCTTAAGGCCCTTGCAATTAAAATATGTCTTCTCCAGATATATCATTTCTAATTCCTCACTTCTTCAAGTCTGAGTAATTATTACCTTCTCACTGAGGCTTGTCCTAACCACCACCAGCATCCTCTTTAAGTATACATTATTTTGTTCATATCAAATTATTTACACTGTGTAAAATACTTATTATGTTTATTATTTAATATATCCCTCCTCTTGAATATATGGTTCATGAGGACAGGAATTTTTGTCTGTTTACTGATGTATTACAAGTATCAAGAACAATGCCTGACACATAGTAGTTACTTAGTGAATACTTGTTGAGTAAATAAACGCTTTGTTTAGCTTTGAAGACTAGACCAAGAGCTTCTGAAGGAAAAGAGAACTTTTTTTTTCCTCTAGTGATCTCGCAAGTTAAAGCATAATTATGACTGGGATAACACTAAAAGTTGTCTTCAAAAATGTACCTTATCACTGATAGTACTGAAGTAGAGATGTATAGCATGCTAGGGGACATGATAATTTCATGGTCTTAGATAGGTTACTTTTAAGTGGTTGTAAACTGCAATGATTAATGGTCCTTCACCTTATTGTACTATGCAATATTCAGGGGCTGACACTATCTCTTTCTTGGAATACTGATGGATGCCACTTTTAGCCCTGTGAATCTAAGAAAGGTCATAAGAGTAGTTCTGACAATAGAATAGGGGGAAAATTCAATAGAATAGGATTCCACTTCCCAGGCTGAGTCTTTAAATTACCCTTGTGATTCTGTTCTTTTCACTTGTTTCATGTTCAGGCGAGGATACTGTGGAGGATTCAGAAGCCATAGAAGAGATCAAATCACTAGATGGAAGGAGACTGAGTTTCTGAATCAAAGGTGTCAGACCACTCACCAAACTCTATTGGACAATGGCATGAATGAGGGCTAAAATCTCCATAGTTTTCACTTGCTGATAGGTGGGCTTAAATTTTATGATAGCTAGTCTACCATGACAAACAGAGCCAGTTTCTGATATCATCTCAGAAAGATAGGATGAAACTTGATTATGCAAAGCTATTAAGTGGCATATATTAGTATCAAGGAAACTCAGAACCTTTGGCAAAGCAGGGTTGCAATCTCTAAAAATTGCTCTTTTACTAAAATACTCCAGTATATTAGCATTTCTTCTTGGAAAAAATAGGTTGATGATTTCTGGACCAGAGATGTGAATCTCTAGCTTAGTTAGGATTCCTCTTTCAATTCAATGGCAGTGTCAATAGGAAAGCAAGTTGGCTGTTTCCGCTTGGCACCACCTGGCTGCCGTCACATCTCAGCACTAAACATGCTGACTGTGTCGAGTTGAGTACTGTCATTCTGATGAAGTGGGAAGTGTGTTGCCCTGGTAGGAAGCCTTTTAAATTGAATGACAAGGTTTTTCTTATTTGTTACATCCCCAGGCCATTGTCAAATCATATAATGCCAGCCCAGGAAAGTAATTACAGAACTGTTGTGAGGCTGTTAGCAGCTGCTTTTCATTTTTCTCCATTGTGACTGGGATGTGGAGAAAAATTGGGATGACTAAGAACCACAACATAAACGCCACCCAATCTGCTGGCCAGTCACATGTGGCACTTATTTTCAGCCAAGGGGAAAAAGAACAGGTTACTGAAATGTTATTAGATGTAGGTGCCAAATATACTGAAGAATGGACAGACAACTATGAGAGTCCCGGCCCGCCCTGAGAACAAATGGATTTCACTTATTAAGTCATTATCAAAATTATTAGGCGACAAAATCTAATTTCTAAAAACAAAATCCTGTGTGGATCCCATTGCACAATCCTTTTCCTCCTACCTGCTTCTTTTCTTTCTAGTGCTTTCTTTATTATTTGTGTAAGGACCACAATGAACCTTCAGATAATACACCGCTCAAAGCCTCCAATAATAAATTAAGGTTCTCATAAAAAACTAACTATAAGGATAAACAAAGGAAAAAAAGACAATATTAAATGTATTTTCATCTCGCTGCCTTATCCTATTTGGTCCTTTCTAATAAGAACCTTATTTATAAGCTGGCCAATGCTTATTTTTAAGGTTAGTTTATTTCCTAAACTATTCTGAGTGAAGAGTAATGCTACATTTGATAGGCTCATAGACCCCTGATTTAAAGCAAAATATGTATTGTTTTAAACTTATAACTGCTTAAAGTTTAATGCAAATGTATTAAGATTCTTGAGACAACTGAATGTATGTTTCCAATCAGATGACAAACTAATCAGGATGAACCTTAAGTGATTATTCATTATTCACTTTCTTTGGATGAAATTGCTTAACTAGCATGTAGTTATGATAGCAAGTTATTGTGTTCACATATAACACTTTTTATTCTGAAAGTCATTGCTTTCCTCTCCTTCTTGGTTACTGAGATTCAATAAGTACATTTGTCTGTCTTCTAGAAGTTGCAGAAGGCAATTGCTTCCCTATACTCAATTCCTTCCACTAAGACTGTATAACCACCTTTCATGAAATAATTTATTTCTATCTAAATGATGGCAGTGGCCAGAGGCTTAGGATCCAACAACATACTAAATGAAAATAATTAAAATTTGTGGTAAAGATAAGAGTAAGGTTTGAAACCTGTCAGTACATATCACTAAGCAGAAATAAATTATGGCTTGTCAAAAATGATAGATTTCAACAAGGTGCTTTCTTTTAACTTTGAGTAAGACCTTTTTCCACCCAGCAATTAACTTTATTCCCATTAATATTCAGTAGTATTGACAAGGCTGACAGAGTAAAGCTGGGTTTTATAAAACTAAAGATGGATTTATAGAGACTCATTACTTTGTCTAATGATTTTTTGTTATATGTTCAATCTTAATAGATAAAGAACAAAGCTGTTGACTGCAGCAGTGATTTGTTGTGCCAGGTAAAGAACTCAAATTTTCTATGTATATTTTCTTTTTGTGATTCATAAATTTATTTTTGCAAATAAACAGTAATTTTGCCTAAAGGGTTGCAGGGGTGACACAATAATACATTTATACCATTTCATAATATGCTTAGTACTAGCATAGTTTTCTTCAGCTATTTCTTCACAATTTGTAAATAATAATTATGCTACACAGTTAAATTAAATAAAATAAGTAACTGCACTTAAACAACCCTTTGATTATAGATTGAGAAAGCCTAAGAGCAAGTATTGATTGCAGTGTGGTAGAAAAAGAGCAAAAGATTAACTAAACACACAAGGGAACATAGAAACCAAATATTTCGTCTTTTTTTTTATAAAGTGTTTGAAATAAAATAGAGCAGGTTTCACAAAGCTTCAATATGTGTCAAAGATGATGTTGCTTAGAGACAGAACATCTGTTCTGTTTTTGTATTTGTCATATTTTCTCAAAAAATGAAAATGAAGCATTGTGCTTTTCCAAGCTTATGAACACAGATTTTTTTTTCTTTTTCATATATGAGGGCACTTTGGCTGAGTTCAGCTTTGCTTTCTCTTCCAGAATTGTGATTTTTAAAAAAATCTCACTAATGGTGGGAAAGATGTGGCATTTGTTTTAAAAAAATCAACTTGCATTTTTTTCCTGAAAGTTTCTAAGTTATTCTTTTTCTCTGCCATCACAGGAGACTTCTCAGGGGTGAAAATCTGTCATTTTTCTTACAAAGTTATATATTTTTAACACTATATTGACCAGCAAATTTTTTGCCAGAGGCAATATTATTAGTAAGTACTAGATGTAATACTGACATGAAATTTTGCCATTTGTATTTATTTTTTGTGCTTTGGAAATTAATTTTTGTGGTAAAAATGACACAATTTTAGTCCTCATCAAATTCATCATTTCTGAAAAAGTCTAATTTTTCATAAGTGAAAATTCATGTAGTAAAAACAAAATTATTTCACACTATTCTTTCTTTGGCCCTTAAACACACACAATAAATAGCTCTATTTTTTATCAGTATCAAAAGTCTGCAGATGGGAACACATCTGAATACCTGAGTAATTAGGTTGTAATAATAAAACTTTGAATTTGATATCCTTATTCCTTAAGTTTGCCCTTTTGGTTCCCTCTTCAATGTTCCACATCTCCTTAGATCATTATTTCCCTGCTCCTGTCCTAGCAGTCTACTTCTCTGATCTCAGTTTTGTCCAGTTCCCTTATTCCCTCTCAAACTCAGCTTTGAATGATCTATGCTAATGCTATAATTCAGTTATTTTTTTCTCTTGAATATTTTATTTTCTAAATGATATATAAATTTGCTCCTGCTCTTCATCATTGAAGCCTTCTTAGAGAGGACAGTGGTTATTTGAAGAGCTGCATTCATTTATTAATCACATATTTATTGAGAACTTACTGTGTGCAAAACATTGTGGCAGAATACCAAGATGTTTTATATACTATCATTGACATCAATAACAGCTAGCGTTCATATAGCACCAACTCTGTGTCAGATATAGATATCTGTTCTTTAGAAATATTAACTCATTTGATCCTCCCAACATTACCTATGTTGTTAAATGTAGGTTTTATTGTTATTCACATATGGTGAGGCCAAGAGAGCAGGAGATGACTGCCATTGAAAATATAGTTTGTTACTCATAATTGCCAAGAGGAGAAGACATGCCACACTATGCAGTACCACACAAGGAAGCACCAGGATCATTCAGGAGACAAAGGGAATAGAAGGAAACCATGGTCAAGAGCCTTTATTGTGGTTTCTATTGGAAGGGAAAAGCAAGACACTGTAAATAAGCTTAAGATTGGCTAATATGAATGATTTCAGGAAGCTCTAGTGTAGAGGCACTGTTCCAAATTGCCTGGCACCTGGTCCTGGAGGATCAAGGCAGGAAAATATTGGCCTGGAACATAAAAGCCTAATAAAGGATGTAGGGTAGGGTGTAGGCCTTGGATTGAATAGTTTGCATATGAACGATGTGCTCATTTATTATCTCTTAGAACTGGCTAACCCTGAGGTAAGTCCCCAGGGTCAGTCCCAGTTGTCAAAGCATCAGAAAAAAGGGACATGCTTTATACACCCTAGAGATATTATTATCAAAGCCACATAGTTCATGAGTGGTTGAGTCCAGATTCAAACCATGAATATCTTCAGGGAATTGCAAACCACCTGTATGCAAAGCCTATGTACTGGAGATTGAAGAAAATGATATTGGGAAAATTACTGGAGATCAGCATTAAGATATTCATGAGAGAAATTATAAGAATTTTGGAATTAATTCAGGGAAAAACTAAAAGGTGTAAAAATATATTTATAGATAACATGTATTATATAGAATTATATGTAGTACACAAATAACATATAGAAACCCTTCAGACACATATGTGGTCTTTGAGCTGGAGAGTTATGTAATCACACCTGTGTTTCAGAGGAGGGAGAATTGGAAGGAGAGAACAGAAGGTGAAAACATTAATTAGAACATTATTGAAATAACAAGTAAAACTTAAGGATAAATCAGAGAATATTGGGGGATTGATTCCAAAACCATTGGAGAGAGAGTTGAAAGCACCTGTTATGATATTTCAACAGTTGAAACTGTGTCCTATGAGGAATAGCTAAGGACCTGGGAATTTACTAGCCTCTTAGTTGCTGCATGAGGCTAGGTCTCAGAGGCTGTCTGGGCTGCAGACGTAGACAGAGCTCAGAAATGCTTATATTTCAGTTCAGTTCAGAAGCTGATAACAAGGACTGAAAGGAGCCTCAACTCTGCTATGGCTCTGCACAGCACTGCTAGTGGAATAAGAAAAAGGGGGGTAATTTATAATAAAAGAATAGGTATTTCAATATGTAGATTTTCAGCAAAGCTAATCCAGAATACTGATGATAGGGACAGATGCTAATGTTAATAAATGCACTGGGATTTAAGTGAGTTTAGATCAGAAACCCTTCAATACAAGAAATTCAGGAAGATGAAAGAGTGGAGATATGAAAGGTCATTACAATAAAAGTAAGTCCTAACAGAGCAGACTTATTTGTCTATAAATAAAAAGAGGGAAATAATTTTAACTAAAATAAAGATAATATGCCAAAGTCTATAATTTCCAAATTATAGACTTTGGAAACAGAGAAAATGATAAAGTATGATATTAGAACAAACAAGTTGGGCCTTATTTATAAGTGCAATGTCAAAATAATTTCCAAGGTTATGATGGGATAGTGACAAAGTATCTCTGAAAATGTATCTCCTGCCTGGAATTCCTCCATATGTTGAGGCTCACAATCAGTGTATGGTACTTAGAAAGACCAGGAGACCAAATTCTTTGATAATCTATTGGGGATATAGGGTATATGGTAAATAAAAAAAAAGGCAAAAATTCAAGAAACCACAGAAAAACTGACACAGACAGAAACTATGTACATTGAAAGAAACAGGCAAGCCCAAAATAAATTTCAATATGTAACCTTTATAATCTAGATTTCCTGTTATTCACAAAACTTTAAAATATGAAATATAAAAATAATTTTATTAGTAAAATACAACAGATATTTTACAGCTTGTGTGTATCTTCACTAACTTACCAATATTTTATCTTGAGTGTGTTAAAAAAGAGACTCAAGAGAGTGGTGGTTACGGGGTGGGGGGAGGGAGAGAAGATTGGGATAAGGAGGAGGAGAGGGACACAGGGAAAACCAGATAGAAGGTGACAGAGGACAATTTGACTTTGGGTGACGGATATGCAACACAATTGAATGATAAGATAACCTGGAGATGTTTTCATTGTACATATGTACCCTGATTTATTGGTGTCACCCCATTAAAATTAATAATAATAAAATATAAAAAAAAGAGACTCAGATTTTCTTTATGTATTTACATGTGGCAAATATGCATGTTATATTGGTGACTCAGCTATAATAAGAGGCATTATTTTGTTGATGTAATTTTCTGAAATGGTGAACAATTTTAAGAAAACAGAGTGTAATATTCTTTTGATTTAACAGTATTGCATTCCTAGACAAATTTATAACTATGAAGAAATTTCACTGTGATATATAAAATTATTTTCTATACTCTCAAATACTTGTTAGCTGTTTGTCCCTCCACAAATGTTAATAGAATATTTGAAAGTCATGTACCATAATTTCTCATTGTGCAAAACTGATAAATATATATATACAGTGAGACAGCTAGCTAGCATCTCGAATTACTATAAAAAATAATCACATACTTTAAAAATTCTCCCTGGAAAGAACTACTTACTGGTTTTAATAATAAAGCTCAAAGTAAGTAATGAATACTCAAGCATACAGGGAGGGGGTCCTTGGGTTACAATAGTCTTGACATACAACATTTTAAATTTGTGGTGCTCACTCCCATAAAACTCAAAAAAATTGAGATGTGAGTGTTTTGGCTTACATTATTAGCGCTGTACTGATGGACTATGTGGGCAAACTAGTTCGGTTGTATGAGGTGGAAGAATATGCAGTAATGCAGCATAGGAGTGGTGTCCCCCAGTATGCTTATCT
The DNA here is from genome assembly GCA_037038555.1 of Rhynchonycteris naso. Lineage (NCBI taxonomy): Eukaryota > Metazoa > Chordata > Mammalia > Chiroptera > Emballonuridae > Rhynchonycteris > Rhynchonycteris naso. The sequence goes on from CM072999.1 coordinate 98,275,485, forward strand.
ACACCATTTTGGACTGTTAAAAGCACAGATGTTCTGTTTGTGTTGCTTTGTTTGGTGACTTTTTGGCCCTTATCATGGCTCCTAAACAAAAGTGATAGTCTTCAAATGGTAGTGCTTCAAAAAAGAGGAAAGCCATCACGATGAAAGTGAAATGAGAAAGAGATCAGAAAAAGGAGAATCAGTGATGAACATCAGCCACGTCCTAGGCCTTAGCTGCTCTGCTATAGAAACAATTATCCAGGATAAAGACTGTATCCTGGTGCATGTAAAAAGGTCATGTGAAAAGGAGCAGTCTGCTGAGGACCTCATTCAGCTGGAGAAGCAGCTGATTGAAGAGGAAGAGATAGAAACTCCAGAACCTAAGAGATTTACTACCAAGGGTTTGGCAGGAGATTTTTCTATGGTAGAGGACCAGTTGGAAAAATTTTAGGCTGAGGACCCAGTGATAACAGATTTAGTAAGATCTACAGAGCTATTATATGTAGATGCCTTGCAATGCTATAGGCAGATTTTAGGAGAGAAGAAGTCATCAACCTTCCAGATTAGCTTGAAATAATTCTTTAAGAAAGCAGAGAGGCCTGTGACAGATCCTGTACCCTTTACATAAGCTGCTTCTGGAGCTTATGTAAAGGGTACAGGATCATCTGTAGTACAGGTAGAATCATCTCCAGTATCTCCTGCATGTTCCTTAGGCAATCCTGATTCTCTTGACCCAGTATCTCCAGCACCTTCTGCAGGTTCTCTCACCTCTCCAGCTTTCTCCTCCCAATAGGTCACTCTCTCCCACCTTGCAATGCCCCTTCTGGTGTACAAGCCAACCTAAGGAATAAAGGTAAAAAAATTTTTTACACTCATTTTTTGTCATTTTTTCTGTTAATATAGTACAGTGTATGATACAGTATATTTATGTCCTTTTCCTTTTTCTGTGGCTTAGCTATGTTTTTATGTTCTAGATTATGATTTTACAACTGTATTAGGATAGTTAAGTGACTTAGGCTAGGGTATATTTCAACTTACAACACAATTTGGGTTACATCATTGCCATAAGAATGGAACTGTGTCATAACCCGAGGAACCCGTGTGCTAAAACCTTTTAGCAGGAAAATGGTAGGCAGAACTCAAGAACTGGGTGATTCTGTTGGACTAGATCAGGGTTAACAAATAAAATTTTTACAAATAGAAAGTAGGTATGAGAAATATATAAGAGAAAGACAGTAGTCATGTGGTCTGCATGTCCCATTTTCCCAGCACCACTTATTGAAAGAGTATTCTTTTCTATTGAATTGTGTGTCACCCTATCAATACCAATTAATTATAAATATGAGGGCTTATTTCTGGACTGTCAATTTTATTCCATTGATCTATATATCTGTCCTTATGCCAGTACCACATAATCTTGATTACTGTAGCTTTGTACTAAGTTTGAAATCAGTACATGTGAATCCTTCAACTTTGTTCTCCTTTATCAAGATTATTTTGCTTACTTTAGATTCCTTGAATTTCCATATGAACTTTAATATCACCTTGTCAATTTTGGAAAACATGCCAGCTGGATTTTGATAGGAACTGTATTGAGTTTGTATATCAATTTCAGGAGTACTACCATTTTAACAATATTATTGGGTTAGCAAGAAAGTATTTTTGGTTGTCACACATAGAGAGCATTGTAATTGTTTTGAAGGACTTCTGTCAGTGTTACGGTTTTTTCCTTTTGATATTTGATATCAGTCACATTTAGGTTACTTTAGAAGTAAGTTGAGCTTAATTTTGTTTGTAGCTGTTAGTTTAGGGTCAATTTTAACATGGAGTGCAGAAACAAACATTTTCGGCATATTTTACATTTTTATTTCCGTAAGGGAAAGAAAGCTGCTGAGGCTCACAAAAATATGTGAAGTTTATGATGTTGATTGCATAACAGAACTCATGTGTCAGAATTGGTTTAAAATATTCTGTTCTGGAGATTTCTCACTCGAAGATGATCAACGTTCTGGTCGATCTACTGAAGTTGATGATGACCAAATCAAAGCCATAATCAAAGATAATATCATATAACTCTTCGAGAGATTGCAGCGAGGTTAAATGTATTGCACATAACAATTGAAAAACACTTAAAATATCTTGGACTCGCTAAGAAGCTTGATATTTGGGTTCCACATGAATTAAGAGAGATTCACTTAACACAAAGAATCAATATTTGCTATATGCGTGTCAAATGCAATGAAACCCCTCATTTTTTGAAAAGAATCATCACTGGTGATGAAAAATGGGTCATCTACAGTAACATCATGTGAAAACGATCAGGTGACCAGATTTTAAAATTGGTAAAGCGGGACACCATTGACAGGAGGGTTCTTGATTAAAAATTTGGTCTATATGGAGCAAAAAAAAATTTTCATAGAATGCAAAAATAGTATTGTAATATATATTTTTTAAATCGGGACTTTTTTTAAAATGCCGCAGGATGCAGGACAAATTGTTAAAAATCTGGACTGTCCCGCCAAAAGTGGGACATCTGGTCACCTTATCAAGCGTGATGAACCAGCACAAACAAAAACTAAAGCTGAATTGCATCAAAAAAAGGTCATGCTGTCAATTTGGTGGGACTACAAAGGTGTTGTGTATTTTGAGCTGCTTCCAAGAAACTAGATGATCAATTTATATGTTTACTGTCAACAACTAATGAAACTGGATGAAGCAATCAAAGAAAAATGGCCAGAATTGGCAAACCGCCAAGGAATTGTGTTTCACCATGAGAATTCAAAGCCTCACACATCTTTAGTAACTCGTCGGAAATTATTAGAGCTTGATTGGGAAGTGATGTTGCATCCCCCATACAACCCTGACCTGGCACCATCTGATTACCATTTATTTTGAAGTTTGCAAAATTCTTTGAATGGTAAAACTTTCACAAAGGATGATGACCTTAAATTGCACTTGTTTCAGTTTTTTGCTGATAAGGACCAAAATTTCTATGAACGCAGAATCATGAAGCTGCAAGAAAGATGGCAAAGGGTCATTGAACAAAATGGAAAATGTATAATTGATTGAAGTTCATTCTTTTTATAAAATAAAGAGTTTTACTTCACACTATAAACCAAAATTACTTTCTTGCCAACTTAATTGTCATTTAGTCCATGAATATGGGAAGTCTTTTCATTTATTTTGGTCTTTAAATTTCTTTCAGCAACATTTTATAGTTTTCAGAGTGTCACTTTTGTACTTCTTTTGTTAAGTTTATTTTAAATTATTTTATTCTTTTCAATCTGGATGCCTTTTATGTCATTTTTTTTTACCTAATTGCCCTTGCTAGATAAGTTTTTAAAGTTTATCAATCTTATATCCCATTTATCTCTTATTCATTATTTATTAACTTGGTTTGATCAAACCAATCACTTCACTCTCTCTTATGGCATTTCATGTCTTTTGTTATCTTTTGGATCTCTCATAATTTAATTCCTCAAAAAATTAATCCCTGATTCATATTACCCTACTACTCCGGAGATATTTTTCTTTAATTCCTAACACTTTGACATATCCATGGTCATAGTCTAGATTGCTATTTATCCTGTTACTCTTTCTTATCTGAGAAACTTTAATTCTAAAATTAAATTTTAAACTCCATTAAATAGAGTCAATATCTTTAACATTGAGGTCTTCAAAAAATCCTCACAGAGACCTATGTACAAGGAAATGGCTAAAAAAACAGATGTATTTCATTGCCTTTCTTCTTTCGCAGAGAAGAAATTCAGTGAAATGAAGAGTGCAATCTTGGTCTTGAATTCTGGCTTTGCCACTTAAATTCTACACAATGTTAAGCAACTTACATCTGAGTCTCAGTTTTCCCATCTATAAATTTAGAATAAAAATGTTTAACTCAGTGAATTATAATTATGGTTAGAAAGAGGCCAGTAAAAACATATAATCCATGGCAGGCATTTTGGTTACAGCATGTATTTTATTACTAATAAAAGCAATGTGGCAGGCTATTATAAACTAAGTGTATAGTTTTTGTTTTAGAAATAAAGGGAAAAGGGGAATGAAAATATTCTGTGGCTACAAAATTTATTTCAGATTCTAATTATTTTATTACAATGTCAAAGCTAAGGCTTCCTCATCAGCACCATTTCTTCATTTGTTTCAGGGGGAACATAGAATAACAAACAAAGTGTGAAACATACTCCCCTCCCAATTTCAATGTCTATTTTAGAAAATTTCTGGCATTTTACACAGATGCCACAAAACAGACAAACAGACAGATAAATAACATCAAGGTGCAAAGTGATGAAAGTCAACACTTCATGTCAAATACAGCCAAGTGAAGAGGAATGTATTCTGTCATTGCTTCAGCTTGAAATTCAGTGGAAAGCTTTGAAGCTACTTTTGTTGTTACTAGTTTCAGTTAACCAGAGGAAAATATTGCAAAATGTTATATGCTGTTTGATTCTTCCTTCTCTAAAGACTATTGAAATAATTCTCTTGTAAAAGTTTGTTCTTGAAAATTTTAACAGTAAGATTTAACAGGGAAATGGTATAATTAGGTAAAAAGCAATATTTTAACTTCTCAAGCTTCATTAAAGCAGAGATTCCTTTACTATAACCACTTCGATGGGGAAATACTGATTTTTAAGAAAATATATGCTAAATAGAGAAAATCTACAGATGCATCAGAATGAATTAAAAAATTGCACATTTTGGGGGTTCCCCCTTGACAGTTATATTCTTGACTTTGTTTTCTGTGGGTGATGAAATAATTTCCAGTCTTCACAGAGGTTAAAAACAATAACACAAGTCTAAAAGGTTATTTCATATCTTCTGAGGAAGTTATCTGTATTGGCAGAGTCTAGCCCAGGGGTCCCCAAACTATGGCCCTTGCACCGCATGCGACCCCCTGAGGCCATTTATCCGCCTCCCCCTACTTCCGGAAGGGGCACCTCTTTCATTGGTGGTCAGTGAGAGGAGCACAGGATGCGTCAGCACCCATAGTTCCCATTGAAATACTGGTCAGTCTGTTGATTTAAATTTACTTATTCTTTATTTTAAATACTGTATTTGTTCCCGTTTTGTTTTTTTACTTTAAAATAAGATATGTGTAGTGTGCATAGGGATTTGTTCATAGTTTTTTTTTTATAGTCCAGCCCTCCAACAGTCTAAGAAACAGTGAACTGGCCCCCTGTGTAAAAAGTTTGGGGACCCCTGGTCTAGCCAGAAAACAGAAACTGCCTGAGTAGTTGAAAATACTTAAATGCAGCAAATTTATTCCATGGGTGAGGAAGAAGCGGAGACACCAAATGGGAGACACGGGGCGGGGGGCAGCCCAAGATTAACTAACACCCCCACCCATGACTGAAGGGTACAAAAGGCGAAGTCAGAGTTTCCAGCACCTGTGGAAGCCAGAAGAGCTGTGTTCACAAAACGGCTGGCAAGGAAGGAAGAAGAGAGATACCCGGACTTATTCCTCCCCACAACCTCCTGCACAGTTCAGTCTGAAGTCAGCTAAATGGGGGGACCGTAGCTATGGACATAGGTGCCTCTTGACAGAGCAGAGTCGGGTGGCGGGGTTTGGCAATGAAGGGATGCGAGGACAAACAGGTCCAGGACACACACATCATGTAATTGCCTACTATGGGGGGATGGTGGAGGGAGTGGGGCAGGGTGGTAGAGAAAGGAAACAGAATGAGTCAGGCCATTTACATTTCAGTAGAGGATATGAAACAGACCCTTAAGTTTACTTACTCTTTTACAGAAAAATAATCCACAGGTTTGGACTGAGGTGAACTATTCTGCCCTTTGATTTTGAATTACACATGAGACTTATCAGTACCCCTAAGAGTCTTATTTGTAGGTGGACATCTGGAGGCAGGTGCCACAATCTTACCATCACACTACAATTTATAGCATCCAGTATATCATAGTGTTCTTAATGTTTTCAATATACACATCTACATGCACAAACGCACATTTTAACTGACAGAAGCATGATAGAACATAAGAAGGGATGGCTACTAAAATCATCCATATAAATTGTGAGACGTAAGTTGTGATCCCAATGTTCTGTGAGAGTATAAAATTCAAATCTATTCAAGACTTTTAATATAATGGAAATTATAAATGAAAAACTGTATGATGAGGTCAGATTTTCCTCCTTAAGCTCTTTTGTCAAGCATCCACACCTTTGCTATGGATGCTTTTGCTGAAGCCAAACAACACAGGCTGGGCAGGGCACAGGAGAGGGTGCGACTGCAGCAGGCCGTGCGCAGGAGTGGAGGAGTGACCATTAGGGCCCCTGGGAAATGCCAGCTGGTTCCCACTCACTAGAGTTAGACAGACTCCAGTCTGCTGTGCAAAATGATAAAGGGTAGAGGTAGGTATCCCTGCTCTTCAAAAGTTTGCATTGTGCCACTTTGATTTAATGATAGGCCTACATTAGAACCTGTTTTTACTAACCAAAAAAAAATCCAAATAGGATTTTTGCTTTTATGAAAAAAAAGGCAAAAATTGAAAAGAACATTCACCTTTGTTTTATAGCAAGCCCTTATCGAGGTAGCGAGCACCCTGAGCAGCAAGAGTGGCCCCGCCAAGCTCCTTCCCTGGGAACTCAACTCAGCATGTCAGAATCAAGCTCTCGTAGATTTGAACTGTATCTGTGAGTGTCTATGCTTTATCTCAATTTATTTTGTGCACTATTAGCAAGATGTGTCCTAAGGTATCAGGAAAGCCTAAGAGAGCTTGTGAGGGTATTGTGCTGGAGGTGATTAAGTGTATTTGGTATGATTTGCTTACTGGGGCGGGGGAGGGTCTGGAAATGCTCAAAAATTTATTTTCATATAAATGAATGGTATTTGCTTCTTTACTTTACGTGATTTCAGCTTACAAGAGGTTTCATAAGAACGAATGCTCTACTTCTGAACAGTGGGGGCAACCTGTACTTTATTGCTCTTCATCTGATCTTGACAAGAGAAATTGGTGATTTAAAAGAAAAAGGAGACAAACTGATTGGCCGACCTCTAGCTTAACTGTCCTAAATAGGAAACTGCAGATAGCCTGGAAACAACATAAATTAAAATTATAATCACAGCTGATTTTTTCCTACCTAGCTGGCTAGTAAAAAATAAATTTTTACAGTTGCAGGACTCATGTACAAAGGCAAAATATATTAAACACACAGAGAAATAGCCCTAGCCGGAAGTGGAGACAACCATGTGGAGGACAAGGAACCTGGAGAAACAGCTACAGCAGGGGCTGGCCTTCTCCAGAGCTCCTGTGTGTTTGTAAAACATTGTGCTGTTAAAAGGTCAAGAAAAAGGCTTGCCGAGAACCCATTTTTTTAGGAATAATAAATAAAAAATTTCTCTGCACATTAAGTGATCGTAGGAACACTTTAGAGTATTGTTTTCATTGGCTAAAATCTGGCACATGATAGTTTATTTGTATAAATATATTTTTTCTCCAAATATAAACTCAGAAATCAGGAAACACTTTGTAAGAAAAATAACAATAAAATATTTCTTTATCAACTTTGAAAAGAGCCAAATTAATAATATCATGGTATATTTGGCATCAAATATGTTTTTGATTGACTGTCTTTAGAAAGGGCTTAAAGGTTAGAAAATAAAAAGTCAAATTCAACTATAAGTCATGTCAATATGTGTAATTAGTAGTCAGGGAGCACGTGAGAGGAGAAAGTGGGAAAGGAGGGCTCATAAGAGAAAGGTAAGATGAGCTTATTTTATATATGCAATTAACCCTTTGAGTGGTGAGTGTTTTTCATGTTGCTGACCCTCAGGAGTAAGTTTTTTTTTTTTCAAAAAGTGAAATTAGATCCAGTTCCAGTTTTATTAACTTAAAATCATGTTTGTTTGATAACCAATTTTTGGAAACAAGAAGAACATACATTTGCCTTTTTTAAATGTTGCCTTACATATTTTTAAAATAAAATTTTTTGTACAATAGTACTCTGGATGGTCAGTAGGCATAAGAACGTACATGAACGTTTGTACTACTCAAAGGGTTAAATATGCCCAATACTTACATACTTAGAAATACAAGATTAGCTCTCTCTTTCCAGTGGCATCTCAGAGAAGCAGCTCCTTCAACATGAAGATGAGTATCCTCTTCCGACTCACTAGCTGCCAGAAACTCACTGATATCGACGGTGATCAGAAACTTCACACCATTGGTGAAGAGGTCTGTGACCACAGAAGTGATTGCCAGTGCTCTGAGGAAAGAGTGGAAGGGTTATTTATGTGGCAGGGGTTAGGGTGAGAATGACAAACAACTTTCTCTGTGTCTCCGTGTGTCTTCCCCCAAGGCCAAGTTCATCTGATACTGAATAGGGTGCTTTCCAGAGGCAGACCAAATATCAGACAGGTACAAATTTGTTCAGGGTTGCAGTGTGGATGTTAATTTGAGTGTTCTTAGCTGGGTTATTATATAAAAAAAATGATTGGGTGGGGAAAATGATATTCTTGGAATGACTGATACGGTTATGCTTCATTACTTAGGCCCAAAGAACTAGGACCGTGATGGCGAACCTACGACACGTGTGTCAGCACTGACATGCATAGCCATTTTTGATGATACGTGGCTGCATACCAGAGAAGTATGGGGCCATATGCCGAGAAGGACATTTCATCCTCGGTTCCTGCACGACCAGGTGCAGGAGCCGAGGATAAAATATTTGCTGTAGTGTAGACACTCTGTGCTGGAGATCTGTAGGCCAAAACAACAGAACTCTGGCACAGAGCATCTAGTTCTGGGGCTTCTGGTTAGGCCGTTTTTCTTGAAGTGACACACCACCTGAGTTATGCTCAATTTTTTGGCGAATTTTGACACACCAAGCTCAAAAGATTGCCCATCACCGAACTAGGAGAACCTGAAAAATTGTTGACCTCTCTAAAAAGACAATGTCCACCAATATACTGGTAAGAAAGTCTCCATACAATAAGAAAGCCGGAACCAGAGCAGCCAAGTGTCCTGTTATTTCATGTGTTCTATAGCACAAAACATCGGTCTATTGCTTTGAAGAAACACTTAGTAACAACAATGAGGAAGACGCTACAGAATATGCTAATCTTTGCACCAAGAGAATGAAGGAACAAAGAGAAAGTCCAGGAACACTTCCAAAGACAGGGCCGGTTTTCTCTGAGGGCTTCTATCCTCAGTGTGAGTCTAGTCAAGAATAAGATTTTCTAAGAGTAACATATAAGATTGGATTAAATAGAAACAAAAATTCTAATGAGATTAAAGCTTGGATGAAAGTTGGGTAGATATGTAAAATTTTTGCAAACACAGATACTTACAAATAAAACTAGAAGAGAAGACACAAGGGGGTGGTGGTGGGAGTTTGCAGCATATGGAAGACTGGTTTCAAGTAATTTCTACTAATTAATAAAAAAGAGGCAAAGACTGTGAACAAGAACTTTAAAGAGGAGAAAATAAAAATGACCAATAAATATATGGAAAAACAATCAGTCCAAAGCCAAAAAAAAAAAAAAATCTTCAAAGCATAACATACATCATTTTATACCCTTTAGATTAACAAAAAAGAAAAAGTTAATTTGACAGCCTCAAACTATTGTGTAAACAAATTCAAGTGGCTACATATCCCATACACCAGGCTTGCTTGACTAGCATTTCCTGGGGAATTCTCAAGGGGACAGAAACAGTCACAGGTGCTCTAGAGCTCAATTTCCACATCTGGGAAAGAGACTGACCTTTGGGCTGTGATGTGTTTATGTTGCAGGTCTAGGGAAAGGCCAACCCCTTTTTTGGGTGAATTAAAAACCAGGATTCAATAGCAACATACTATACTGATCACAAAATATAGGAGATATTTCAAAATGAGTATGAAGTGATAAAATATCCTCTATTTTTTGTGAGCAGTATATATAGAACTGCTAGTTTGATATTCACAGTGGGCAATAATGCCAGTCCCTTTCTTGGGAATCAGGCAGGTGATTACACATCCAGCTGCATATTGGCAAGTTAGCAAAGAATTTACCCCATAGCCTTCATAGTTGAGGAAGCATTGTCCCCTCAACTTGAATGATAGGGTTAGAAACTGGGGTCTAAGACTTGAGTCTCACAAGCATTGGTGGTCTTACACATAGTCATAGCCAGTTTCCATGGAAACCTTCAGGATTCCAGCTATCTCTCTGGAAAGCCAGCCTACAAATAAGTCTTGAACAGGTTAACCCTTAACGTTCACAAGGTTCAACAGGAGTAGGGGGAAATGATAGTCTCATAAAATACCAAGAGAGATTTTACATTTTACAGCTGTTTTGAGGGACAAGGACATACTCCCTGTTTTTCCAATGATGTTCAAAGAAATTGCAAGACCCCAAAGACAAGTGGCTACAAGTTTTCAGTCTCTCCAACTATCTATATGCCCAGAGCATGTACAAAAGAGCTGAAAAGTTACCCTGACCTTGATGGAGCATGTGGCTTTGGACAATGGGCATTTCTGAACTAACCAGTGAAGACAGAAAACCAAGACCACAGGGTCTCCAGAATGCTTTGAATCTTATTTATAATATTGGGACCCTGATGCAACCTTGGGGAGGAAGAACTCAGAAAATGACAGTTGAGTTTTCCACTAGACTGACGGGAGGGGTAACTGTTGAAAATTTAATTTAAAGAAAATAAAGAATTGCTATGTTTCTTGCAAAAAATATAATTTACAAAGTTAAACTGACAGCAAATTTTGTTTTACTTTACCTTTTTTTTAACTTTTTTTTAAAATTTCTTTTTATTTTATTCATTTTAGAGAGGAGACACAGAGTGAGAGAGAGAGAGAGAGAGGGAGAGAGAGAAAGAGAGAAAGAGGGGAGGAGCTGGAAGCATCAACTCCCATATGTGCCTTGACCAGACCAGTGCAGGGTTTTGAACTGGCCACCTCAGTGTTCCCAGGTCGACGCTTTATCCACTGCGCCATCACAGGTCAGGCATTTTACTTTACCTTTTAACATATTATATTCTGGGGGAATGAATATAGTTTTAAAAGTTCTGAGATTTGCTAATGTTTCATAGTGGCTGTGAGCATTCAAAGTACAACCAACCAGGTTTCAAATTACTCTATGGTAAGTGCCTGAGACATGATTTTTAATCTCTTTAATCTACAAATATAAAATATTAATCATTAAGATTAATGAGACAATGTTGATAAAGCTCTTAACACAGTGATCTCAATCAGTGGTACTTTAAGAATAATATTCACATTACAGAAAACTGAGAGAATAGAGGTAGGAGGGGAAGATCACTCATAATTTGATCACCTTAACATGTGGTATTATTTTGGATACTTCCTTTTTCAGGTAGATTTTTAACTTTGGGGTTGTTTATTATTTTGTTGTAGTTATTATGTCAGCTTTAAAAGGGCAGAGAGTATAAAATATGAACCTCAGCACCGCACATAGTCAATAATAAAAAAATGATTGAGTAGGATTTATATAATTGAGTAGCATAATGAGTCAGTAAGTTGGAATTAATTTTTTTTCAATATTCTTGGCTGGTAATAAAATGCAAGATAGGCAGGAATGTTTTTTTTTGAGAGAGAGGCAGGGAGAGCAAGAGACAAGAACATAGAGCTGCTCCTGTATGTGCCCCGACCAGGGGTCAAACCAACAATGGTTTTTTCAGATGATGCTCTTAACTGACTTAGTTGACCGGCCAGGGCAACAGAAGTTCTTTTATAAATATTTGCATATAGTTTTTAAAAAAATATTAAAGATATTCATTTTTAATTTGCCTATATTATTTCAAAAGTTGAATAGGCAGCCTCAAATATGTGAAGAATATTCAATCTATTTTTAAGTGCTCCCTCTTTAAACACTCATTATTGTTCCTAATATATGTAAATAAAAGTAAGTTTTTTAAAGTGATATTTTATACTAAGACTTCAATAACCTCATATCTTTAAAATCTCGATTCCTCTCTTATTTTTTGTCTCTTTAAAAATAGAATGGCATTATTTGGGTGGAATTGCTCACTTAAGATTCTTAAAACCTGTGTTTTTTCCTCCTAGGATTGCCTCATATTCTATCAAATCCCACTGAAGTTACTACTGCTTATTGCTTACTATTATGCCCATTTTGTACTTTCCTAGGTAGCATTCATTTCTTTCCTGTCATTAGTAAGAGAATGACTCAGAAGCAGCTCATGTAGCCTATCCTCCAGCTCAGTACTCATTTCTTCAATGTGAACAAGAAAAACACGATTGATTTAAAACCACATGAATTTGAATCTAGGGGAATTAGGACAATCTCTAGAAGACATGCTGGGCCTCAGATGGGGATACAGACTTGCTGGGGACTGTCTCTTGCCATCCTTTGCCTTGTACTCTCATATATAACCTGACTGAATCTTTCAGCAGCAATTAGTCAGGCCTTCCCACTCCTCTGGTTTAATAATAACTTTGCTCCCCAGTGAGATTTGTTATTCCCCATTTTCTTAAAGTAAGCCTCAATAATTCCACAGACAAAACTGACACATAGTCAGTCATCCTTGGTCTATGAATTAGTCCCTTTCCTTGATTTGTTAACATATTTGGCCATTTTACCTGTAATTAGCAGCTTTAGTAACAAATTGTTATGGGGGGAAGGAATACAAATAAAATTTTGGTTTTGAATTTCATCATTAAATTCTGATTGAATAAAAATTCAAAGTTTTATGTACTTAGAGGAAGCCATAATAGCATTTCATTGTGCAGAATATGCAAGTAATTTATAAAATAAGCATATATAAACTGGATCATTTCAAAAATATTGAATAAGCAAAAACTATATAAAGAGAAAAAAATTAAAGCAGTAAGTATAAGCTGTTTTTTAAGTAAGGTATGATAAACAATAAATACTCTTATCACCTGAAAAATGATAATAGTGAAAACTAAGAATAAACAACTCATCTTTTGAATCCTTTATTGAAGATAAGGAATTCATCTAACTTCTGCTGCTTTTTACCCACCCCACATTGCCCTTTATCATCTTTATTAATATAATCTGAATGTTTAGTTTTAGCAGTACTAAAATATTACTTTGAACATTTGGTACTTTCTCTTAAAATTATTTTGACAGTCATGTTGTACATGATAATTATAATTAAATTTTTGGATCACTGTTTAATTGAAATGAAATGTTTAGCTGAAAACAATATTCATCACCAGTGCTATTACCTTAAGACTACTTCATCCTTTAATTCCTTTTTTTTTCCTTGGGCCATAAAATTTTATTGAAAGGTCAGAGGAAGAGCCAGGGATAAGGGTCCTGCCCATTGGTGGGATTCAGCTGGTTCACACTGGTTCAGCAGAACAGATACCTAATTTTTTGTTGAGTTCAGCAAACTGGTTGTTAAAATGGCACTTGTATTCAGGGTTCTCTCTAAGGTGGCGCCTGGGCAGCTGCTCAATGTTCAAATCACAAATTTACATTCCTTACTCTTTTTAATGTTCATCTGCGCAACAGCATATTCTAAGCGTTTGTACTAATGTTCATTCCGTTCATAGGTGAAAAAAATTGCAAGTGAGGCTGCCAATCAAAAACCAATATGGAAATACCTTAAATAGCAGTTTTATTGTTTTTGTCAGGTATTATTTAATATTTTTTCATTAATATTTTAAAGCTCATAACATAATCTAGTTTTGTGTACCTCTTTTATTGTTCTTATGTAAGTATTAAATACTTGAAATAATAAACTACCTTTTGGTATATCTTTTTTTATACTTAAAACGTTCATTAGGGCAGAGAACTGGTTGTTAAATTATTAGAATCCCACCACTGGTCCCACCCCTCCCACGTCCCTACCCAACAGCATCCTTCCCTCTGCTAGAAGAATGAAGTCCAAGAGGCTGCTGGACTTGGGGATCCTTGGTGGCGCACAGGTTGTTGTAGGAATCCTGGCCCTGGAGCAGGCTGCAGTAGGTAGCGAGCTCCCGCTCCAGCCCCATCTTGTCCCTGAGCTGCTCGTACTCCGGGTTCTGTTGCTGATGTCAGCATGAACGTCACTCAGCTGGGCTTCAATATTGCTAATCAGCGCCTAGACAATGCCAGCTGGATTCCAAACCAAGCCTTCATTTCCGCCAGCGTGCCTTCCAGGGTGGCTTTCATGTTGAGCCCGGGCTACAGCTCTATCTCCAGACTCTGGAGGGTGCAGCACAGGTCTGTGACCTCCGTCTTGCTAAATTGCAGTTGCTCCGTGTGCCCAGCAGCCTCCCGGTTCAGCTCCTAGGTCTGGCTGGTGAACCAAGTTTCAGCATCCTTCTTGTTCTCAGCCATGACCTCATATTGCTTCTCATGTCACGCAGGATCTTGGCTAGGTCAATTCCAGGAGTAGGCCAGGTCTTCCTTCAGGCCTTCAATCTGCATCTCCAGAGTGGCTCTGGCCAGGGCCAGCTCGTCCAGCACCCTATGCAGGGTTGCTGTCAGCCTCCACGCTCCTGTGGAAATCATCGCAGCCCGACGGGCACTGTCGAGGTGCAGGACAATCCTGGAGTTCTCAATGATGGCAACGTGAATCTTGTCCTGCAGCTCCTCAGTGGTCTGGTATTAATAGTGGTAATGGCAGGCTGGCCTGGGCCGCTGCTTCTGGTACCAGTCACAGATTCACCTCCAGGTCACCACTGGCCGCCTCCTGGGTGCGCACCTTCCCCAGGTAGGAGGCCTTGTGGTTGTTGAGCTTCTGCATGGTCACCCTCTCGTTGCCCAATAGAAGCCTGTTGGACTAGGCCAGGGCGCCCACATAACTGCCACAGTAGCCCCCAGAGGAGGACGAGGATGTAAAGAGGATAGAAGACACCCACACGCCACACTGCCCAAGCCCCATGGATGCTGGGCGCAGGGAAGGTGTTTGGCACTCAAAGTGCACAGGTCCACCTTCCAGCACCCCCTCAAGGACCCAGAGGCCGCTGATTGGGTGATAGCTGTAGGAAGTCATATCCAAGGAGGACACAGGGACACTGGTTGAAGGAGCTGTGGTCAGAAGAAGGATTCCGTTTTTCATGTCATAATTTTGATTCTTTTTTCAGTTTTCATGCATTTTTTTAAAGTAGTTCCTTTCTTTTGGTATGATTATCTGAATTAATATGCTTTCTTTCATATATCTCTTGTATATTTCTTGATTTTGTGCAGAGCAGTATGGTACACTGTCAGTGGTTATAGCACACAGGGGTCTTACTGGAATGGAAAGCCTTGGCAGGTGCCAGTGAAACCAGGTTATGTGAACTCAGGAAAAGGTAAAGGTAAATTCTCATACTCAGTTAGCTTGGCAGGTATTTTAAAAACTATTTTGTCTTGAATTTCTAGTCTTTGAGACATGCTTAACAGTTGAATGAATAAAGAAGTAACAGGTCTTGGCAGGTTGGCTCAGCAGTAGAGCCTCTGCCCAGCATGTGGATGTCCTGGGTTTGATTCCCAGTCAGGGCACACATGAGAAACAACCATCTTCTTCTCCACCCCTTCTCTCTCTCTCTTCCCCCTCTGCAGCCATGGTTCATTGATTTGAGCACTGGGCCAGGCACTGAGCATGACTCCCTCCAGCCTCTGCTTTACCCCAGGTGCTAAAAATAGCAAATAGCTTGGTTGCCAGCAGCCCTATATGGGTAGAGCATGGGGCCCAGACCCAGGTTGCTGGATGGATCCTGGTGGGGGCGCATGTGGGAGTCTGTCTTTCTATCTCCCTCTTCTCACTAAAAAAAAAAAAAAAAAAAAAAAAGCAGGAGTCTGTCTCTCTATCTCCTTCTTCTTACGCACACACAAAAATGCCTGACCTGTGGTGGCGCAGTGTTGACCTGAAATGCTGAGGTCACTGGTTCAAAACCCTGAGCTTGCCTGGTCAAGGCACATATGGGAGTTGATGCTTCCTGCTCCTCTGCCCTTCTCTCTCACTCTCCTCTTGAAAATTAATAAAATCTAAAAAAAAAGAAGTGCATAACAACAAATGTTAGGTAACAGTCCCTAAATGACTACACAAAAAATGGAAATGTAGACCTTGAAACATTTCTACTAAGTCTTTCCATAATCTTTGATTTAAAACAAAATTCAGTTTATCAAAAATTTATGGGAAATAAGAATACACAAAAAACTGCTTCAGATGACCATCAACCACACATGTGGAGAAAGCATTTGCATAGATTTTCTTTTTTCTTTTTTTTGACAGACAGAGAGAAAGTCAGAGAGACGGACAGATAGGGACAGACAGACAGCAGACAGGAAGGGAGAGAGATGAGAAGCATCAGTTCTTTGTTGCAGCTCCCTAGTTGATCAGTAATTGTTTTCTCATTTGTGCCTTGACTGGGAGGCTATAGCTGAGCCAGTGACCCCTTGCTCAAGCCAGTGACCCTGGGCTCAAGCCAGTGACCTTGGGCTTCAAGCCAGCAAGCTTTGGGCTCAAGCCAGCGACCCCTCACTCAAGCTAGTGAGCCCGCACTCAAGCCAGCAACCTCAGGGTCTCAAACCTTGGTCCTCCACGCCCCAGTCTGATGCTCTATCCACTGCGCCACCACCTGGTCAGGCTTGCATAGATTTTCTAAGTTATGTAAGTTGATTTGACTCTTAGGAACATTTTATTGTCGACAACCAAACTAACAACAAAACTCCCTTATGATTAGATTTTCCTGCTACACTGGCTCTCCTGCTAAATAAACATTGATAGTGTTCTTTCTAATCATAAGGGAATTTTCTAATTAAAATTTTCAGGAATCCTTACCTAGTAATCCCAGCAAGGTTGCCAGTATGAACTGTTCAGTCAAGTATTTTAAGCCCTTGAGTAGATTCCAAATGACCCAATAATTTAATCAGTATACTGATCCTAAACAAATTAATTAATTTCTATTTTCTTCTTTGCAAATACGATTATGGACAAAAGACAAAAATACAAAGTTTTTAAATAGAGATGGAGAAACGGAATTGCTAAGAAGTTCATTTTTACCCAATGACTTGAGTATATTGCCAGTAAGACATAAACATAATTATGACAACTACTGGATTTATAAAATTAAAATCTTTGTATTTTTATGAAGAACTCAAAGATCAGTAATAGTGCAGATAACATTAGACTGAAAGTCAGATCACATGAAATGCTATAATTGTAAATTTTGTTAAAATTGGAGGTACTAATTGTTGGACAACGATGCTATCATTTTGCTATTGTGCAACTCAAATAATTACTATGTCTAAACATTTTATCACTTTATCCATTCTCTTAGAACTCTTGTGGCAGAATTATTATGCTCTTTCATAAGAAGAGGTGGGAGAAGATAAAAAAAAAAAGGTGAAGAAAATGTCAGACTCTATCTAAAAAGAGGGACTGAGAAGGTAATATTTTCTTAGCATAAGGTGCCAATGCTCAAGTAAAGTTGGTATTTTGGAGCCAACAAAGAAAACAGCCAGCAAATGTAGTCTGAATACCTTCTTTCTTTCCTAGAGGTGTAAAAGGATGCCATGTGGGCTCTTCCAGCTTTGGAGGAACTCCAGAGAAATATCGCACCAAGGTTTCCGGGCTGATAGAGGGCCAAATGTATCCTGGATAATATTCTTGTGGTGTGGGAAGAAAGTGTTAAAGAGCTAACGAAAAGTCATTTACAGATTTTTCTGAGCCCGATAAAAACAACAACAAAACCCACAAGCCCACAAAAGGGAAAAAATGAAACCTGACAGAGTTTTCAGATGAGTTTTTGTGTTTTAGTATATCTAGCCTGTACCCACATTCTTACATTTCCTAATTGAGATAAGGCTGTGCTATGCTAGCCTCTCCAACCTGGTGGGAAGTAACACATCAGAATTAGAATAAAGGGCAGCTGGAAATGTATCTGAGACAAAAAGTGAAGGAGTGAAGTTGTTTGGCAAAGATGGGTCTTCTGATACTTAGAATGATGTACTGGAATTCTTGAGAAGATATTGTCTTGAGAAGATTTAAAATATGTGTAAGATACAGATCCTTAGAAACTGGTCCCCTGAGGAAACAGAGGGTGCATATCAAAGATTATTGGCACTGACCACCAGTACACTTTTCTACTGCATCCCTGAGACAGCTGTTTAAACTGAGAAAAACTGAGGAGAGAGAAATGAGAAAATCCTTTGGAAAGCAAAACAGCCTCCAAACAGTTCCAATCTTTCAGTGTTATGATCTAAAATCTGAGGTACATTATCAGAAAATTAAAGTTCAAAGAGTCCCCAGCTTTGTGTTGAATAAACAGAAACATATGCCCAGCCTCAGAAATATTTCAAATGTGTTGTGAAACTTTGCTCAGTTAGGAGAGAAATGTTAGAGTTCAACTGTGAAAAACTCAATTGCATATTTGAAAAAAGTAGGTGCTAGGAAAGACCACAAACTTTCTAAGCATGTCAGCACCATACACCACAGTAGGAAACAGAAGTGAAAGGCTTAAAAAGGTTTGCTGAGCCATACATCAAATGAACCCTAGTAGTATATACATGTCATTGTGGAAATGTATTCCTCTGAGGGAAAAATAAGTGTCAAAAAAAAAAGGAAATTAAGACACTGAAATATTTCATAGTTAGCCTTTGTGGGGAATTTATAAAATAAAGGAAAATTTTGGGGAGAAGTCAGTACATGCCAGGAGTGAGAGATCTCTACTGAGGAAGGTTAATTGAAAGGAAGAAAAAAAAATTATAAACTCTAGGACAAGAAATTTTGCTTGTTGATGCATGAGTTGTGATGGTAAAAGAGATTATATATAGCTAATCAAAAATCTTTCCGTAATCCTGTGAAAGAGGAGATTTTTAATATAATTACTTATTTCTCTTCCAAGTGGCTTATATTTCTTTCTTTTGAATCCACTCCACTGAGAACAATTTTCATGATTAGTGAGTCAAGACTCAATAGATGTTGCTGATGAGCTAAACAACAACGGAACAACGATAAGTAAAACAAAAGGAGTCAAGCAGTTCCAGGAACTCTAAGGGAGGTTGGGTGCTGGGGAGCAAGACTGGCTCTGGTTCAAATGCAAGGACTGTCACCAGTCCTTCATGTTTCAGTGTTCTCTTCTGTTCCAGCCACACAAATTCATCTCTCTGCTGAGGCCACTCAACACATACTGTGATGTCACAACCCCAACATACTAAAATCTGGGCTTTTATTTTGAAATCGTACAACTTAAAAATTTTCTTGAATAGGGTCCACATAGAAATTGATAAGATTTGCCTGACCAGGTGGAGGCACAGTGGATAGAGCTTCGGACTGGGATGCAGAAGACCCAGCTTCGAGACCCCGAGGTCGCCAGCTTGAGTGCGGGTCCATCTGGCTTGAGCAAAAGCTCGCCAGCTTGGACCCAAGGTCGCTGGCTCCAGCAAGGGGTTGCTCGGTCTGCTGAAGGCCCGTGGTCAAGGCACATGTGAGAAAGCAATCAATGAACAACTATGGTGTCGCAACAGCAACAAAAAACTAATGATTCATGCTTCTCACCTCTCTTCGTTCCTGTCTGTCTGTCCCTGTCTATCCCTCTCTCTAACTCTCTCTCTCTCTGTCCCTGTAAAAAAAAAAAAAAAAAAAGAAAGAAATTGATAAGATTTGTCATAATCTGAATACTACTGATTAGAATTACTCATTTTGCTCCATCTCTTTTTTTGAAGCCTTGCAGCGCTTTCTGCTAATCTGGAAAATTAGCTCATGTTACAATGCCACTGGATCAACTGGTTAACCTTCCAAATTAACACTTGCATTTGATAGTGAAGGAATCTAGAGAGAAGAGAAAGTAGTGTGACAGAGTAGCAGGATTGATGGAAACAAGTTAGAGTCACTCTTTTAAAATCCGTGTTGTTCAATCAACAAAAATCTCCATTGCAGTGACCTCCTGGAAACTCTGGCTTCCTGTTAACTATTTTGGAGAATACATTTTAAAATTACAGTAAAAATGCAAACATGCAAATACACAAAGTGATGCACTGTTCACTTTCCAGAACTAACAAATGCTTATATTTTGTTGCTTTATTTCAAATTTTTAAAATATAGAGCATTCCAGATAACTTTGAAACAGTATATGTCACTCTTCTCTACCTCATACCTCTTTCTCTCTCACTCTCCAGAGGCTAACATTATTTGATATTTTTCATTGAACTTATTGGGGTGACTGGAGTTAACAAAATTATACCAGTTTCAGGTGCACAATTCTACAACACATCATCTGTACACTGTATTGTGTGTTCACTCCCCCATGTCAAGTCTCCATTCATCACCATTTATCCTCCTATACCCTCCTCCACCTCCACCTGCCCCCACACTGGCAATCACCACACTTTTGTCCATGTTCATGAATTTTTGTGTTTTTTTTTCTTTTTGTCTTTCTTTGCTCAGTTTTTCCACTCCCCTCACACACACCCCTCAACATCTGTCAGCCTACTTTCTATGAGTCTGTCTCTGTTTTGCTTGTTAGTTCATTGTGTTCAGTAGATTCCACATATGACTGAAATCATACAGTACGTACTTATCTTTCTCTGATTGGCTTCTTTCACTTCACATAATGTTTTCCAGGTCCATTCATGCAAAAGATTTTCTTCTTTCCTATGGCCAAGTGCTTTGATTTGTATACCTCTGTCTGTGTGTGTTTCTAGGTCATTTTATATATACATCTATATATAAATAATATATAATATTACTTGGCATATTCCTTTAATTATTCATAAATGCACTTATGCTGTACATATTCTTCAGCTTGGTTTTTATCACTCAATATTGTTTTAGGTTCCATATATATATATATATATATGTAACTATTTGTTCACTTAAACTTTTATGTATTATTTTATTATATAACTGACTATACCATAATTTATTTCCCCACTCCCCTACTGGACATTTCCAATTTTCACTTTAATACACAATATTGTATATCTATGCACATGCTCCAGAGTTCTCAATGGCTACCTACACTTACAAGTGGAATTGCTAGGTTGTAGGTCACGAGTATTTTCATCTTTGCTACATAGTAGCAATTGGTTCTCTGAAAGTTTATATGAATTTACATTCCTACCAGCAATGTTTGATAGTTTCTTTCTCTACACGCTCGCTAACACTTTATATTGTTAGATCATTCACCAGTCTTACAAGTATAAAATAAATCTCCCTACTTTACTTTAAATTTCCTTAATAATTACCAAGCTGGAAGGTCGTTTCATAATTATTGGCCATTTGGGTTCTCTATTGTGTATATTGTCTTCTCATGTATTTGAGAAGTTTGCCTTTTGTCAAACTTATTTGTGGGAGTTTTTAAATATATTTGGAATACTACTACAGTGTCTGATATATGTTTGTGAATATTGTCTCTCTCTATGGAATCTGTCTTATAATTTTGTTGTAACTTGTCAGACAAACTTTTTAATACTGATATATCAATATGTTCTTAATAAATTATATTTTGTCTAGAATATACTATACTGTAGTTATATACAAACACATGTATGGAAAACATACAAAGAAAGATAAGTACATTTATACACAAACAAATATCACCCACATATTCATCACTTTCTCTAACAGTCTGCCGAAGTTTAATTCATTGAGTAATAGTATATTATTTAAAATCTATTCTATTCATCTGGGTCTATTCTGTTGCTTAGCAATTGCTTTTCCACTTCAACTTGAGTAACAAACATATGAGGGACACAGTATAGGATTTAGCGTCAGAGAGACGTAAGAGCAAGTCACAGCTCTGCCATTTACTAAGTATATGACCTTAACATCTTTCGTTTCCTTACCTGAACCATGAGTTCTATCATAGTAACTATCACACAGATTCCTCTATGTCTTGATTTTCTCATGTAAAAAAAAAAGGAAAGTAAAAATAATGGTACTCTTCTAAGCCCTTTACAATGAACTCATTTGACCCTTACAGCAACATAACAAAGGAGGCATTATTATTATCTCATTTTACAGATGAGAAAACAAATGGGCCAAGAGGGTAACTAACTGGATCAAAGACACATAATTAACACACAGCAAAGCCAGGAGTTAAATCTTCAGAACCCATGCTCTATAACACTTTAATATATTGCCTTCAAATAATTTCTTAGTCTACTGCTTTGTCTATAGACATATGTCTATGTTTATTTGTTTCTAATTTTTCATAAATGTTATTCTATTTTTTTTTACTTTTTTCCAAACTTGAATATGTTCCCACAGATGACCTCATATTAATATGCTCTAATACCTTCTGTAGAACACTAGAGCTATGGTATCTAGGCATTATCTATTTAGATTGTCATTTAATGAAAATCTCATTACCCACACACTTTGCCTTCACTTTTGCCTTTTCCTTACCCTCCTCTGCTTCCTCCTTTTCCTTCAAAACATCTTTGAGAAACTTCACATGCCTTAACTTTAAAAGTTAAGAACCTCAAACAGGTGCACTTTTAAATATTTTCCTCTGACTTATATATAAAGTACTTAGTATAATACATGGAATATTGCATGTATTCAGTGAATGCCAGATTTTATTATTCAGACTTTTGTGTGTCAGTGTGCACCAGAATAATTTTTCTTCACAGACTGAGCTGGATTTCTGTAGCAGCATGAGTGGGAGATGGGTATAAGGAGCAATGAGATATTAAAAGAAGAGAGTTCATTTTTTCTTTTCCTTCAAACAGAAAATTTCACCTTCCTTCCCAAGGTAACTCTTCTACTCATGTCAATGGTCTAATCCACTTTTGCTTCTTCCACTATCTTAACCCTTCTTAAATCTTCCATTCTTTTTTATTTTCTATATCTCTATGTAACTGACTCTAAGATATCCTTACTTGTAAAGAAAAATTGCTACCATTAAATTAGGATAGATCACTTTTATCACTCATCTATAGAAATAGATTTTTACTATATATCATTCTTGAGCCTACATGGAAAGGAAACTAAAATCAAATAAAGTATTCCTAAAACTTTGCATTCACAGTCCAGTTCCTTGCATATTCAGGGTTGTCGGCGCTATTTTCCTTTGCATTCACAATATAATTCCTCACATACCCAGGATTGTTGATGTTATTTTTTTATGTTGATGTTGATATATAATACAATATTATACTGCATGCTATCTACAGTGTGATAGATACACCATTTACCAAGAGTGCTTTTCTGTTGTTTTCAACACATTCCCCCAAGTGCTTCATCCATCCTCTAAGCTCTGACATGCATGTGCTGACTAAAAGTCAGGACTGCTACCTAGCTAACATCATCTATAAAATGCTTCCTGATTTCAGAGATATGAAAATGTAAACCAAGAAAAATATGCCATAGAAGCAATAAAATGTATATCCTTCTCTTTGACTTATAAACATCATGAAGTCACTTCATGAGAGATAGAAAAATAGTGAAAAAAAGCAGACAGGACTGAAACCTTTTCTTTCTCTCTAAACCAACAATGTGCTTATTAATTTAGTAACATTTATTTAGATTGATTTCTCAAAGATTCTAATGCACTATGTTTACTTTGTGTTTTGTGTTCACTATGATTTTTCTGTACTTCATAGACATTTTCAAATTTAACAAGTGTTTGTCTGACCTGTGGTGGCACATTGGATAAAGTATTGACCTAGAATGCTAAGGTCGCTGGTTTGAAACCCTGGGATTGCTGGGTTAAGGCACACATGGGAGTTGATGCTTCCTGCTCCTACCCCTTCTTTTCTCTTTCTCTCCTCTCTAAAATGAATTTTAAAAAATCTTTAAAAAAACAAGTGAGCTGTCCTTTCAAAGGATAATAATTTTATGGTCTTATCAAGGCTATAATATTTACAATATACTTTATAATAATATATTTAATATACTTTATATATTTCAGTATACTTTACTTCAGACAACAAATTCACAGCTTCAAAATGCTGAGTCTGTTTATCCAATAGATTTTTTAAATTCTAGTAAGATTATTTGGAATAAAAATGACTCATGATTTTCACATATTATTAAAGAAAATACCTGCAAAGTTTGTTCTTCAAAATTGGCAATAATTTACTTAATCTTGGTAAAGAAATTCTGGAAAACCTTCTGAGTTCAAAAAATAGCTAATTTAAAACTTTGAGAGGCTTGACCAGGCAGTGGCACAGTGGATAGAGCGTCAAACTGGGATATGGAGGACCCAGGTTTGAGACCTCGATGTTGCCAGCTTGAGCATGGGCTCATTTGGTTTGAGCAAAGCTCACCAGCTTGAACCCAAGGTCACTGGCTTGAGCAAGGGGTTACTTAGTCTGCTGAAGACCAATGGTCAAGGCACATATGAGAAAGCAATCAATGAACAATTGTCGTGGTCCAGCCATGACGATGAATCTATTACGGGGTTTTTGAACAGGGGAAAAGGTAAGGAATTGAAATAAATGATAGATAGGGACTTAAAGATTACACACACACACACACACACACACACACACACACACACACACACACACACACTACAGATGGTTCAGGAGGATGCCACAGCAAACAGTCTCTCCTGTTCCTTAGCCGTAATGTCCCTGCTCCCAGAAACACATCCACTTTTATTCATAGAAAAAATGTGGTCCATCAGCAATTCAATTAAGTTTTCAAGGCAACACAAAGACAACCCCCACCATACCATTCTAATCTACTTTACACTAATAAGAAACTAGCTTCCAGCCTCCTCTGAAGAACATGGGTGAGACAAATGAGAATGAAGTGTAGCTCTCTGTTAACTAGGCAAATGAGGTGGAGTTTGGGCCCAGCATCTCTGACCAGATTGCAAAAATACCCTGTTTATTTATTTGGTCCCCAACATATCCCCCTTTTTATTTTTATTTTTTTAAAACTTTAATTTGTGTGCTGTGATTCATAGTCATCTGAATTCCCATGTTCTGATTTGGAGGCAGACTGGAAAACTATAAAATAAACAACAAAATTGAAATAGCCAATACTAACAGATACTATAACAAGTGTCCTAATACAATTAAGTGATTAGATTATCAAGCAAAGTCTTAACTAATACAACAGGATCTCTAATAAAATTTTTAGTCTTAAATGCCCTAATTACGTTAATGTAATTTCACCAAGTCCATGTTGACAACATCACTGCTTCATATTATTAGTAAATGTAACCCAACTCCACTTCAGTCTGAGAACTGTCCCAAGAAGCAGGAGTCACATACATTCAGGAAAAGTCCACAAGGCACTGGAGTTGTGGTCACATTTCCACACTTTGCAGCTAGAGTCCAAGTCCCAATGACCACTGCTTCCAGTTGATAATGATTGAGATAGACTGGTAAAGCCCTCTGAAGCAGGTACGAAGATCGAGCTTCCATTTTCTTTAAACTGGAGAGATGAACCAGGGTACCTTTCCCTGGAGATCTGCAGCCATAGCGTGGTGAAAAGAACCTTGGGATAAACTATGCTGGGTGGCAGAGGTAAAGTCATCTAAATTAGGAATAGGTTCAAGCCTAAAACAGGCATGGGGTATTAAGGCAGGAGGAATAAATGAAACACTATATATTAAACAAAGCAGCAGAAAATAAAGACTATCAACACCCACAGAGATCTTTGAGGGATGAATAAAAATCCAAATATTCAGGCAAGGCATAGTAAGTGGCCCTCGTGTCCACAAGAATTGAGATCAGTTTACCTGCTACTTGGAAGAAATACCCTAGGCCCATCCATGGTGACATGAGATGGGGCCAATGGCCCTGGGCACCTTTAGTGTTCAGTGGCTAGTTCCAGCAGTGTGGGAAAGGTTAGGTCACAGGTGGTTGGAGCAGGGCTGGAAGAGACTGAACCCTACCTCAGAGAAGTGAGGGGCAGCTTACCTTCTCGTGTCCCTTTTATTCCACAGCAAAGGTATGTCCCTGGTAGGGGCAGAGAAGCCTGGCAGGCTTTAGCTCAATGACCTTCCTTTCCACTCTTGAAGCAGGGCCCTGATGGAGTCCTATGAGGCCCCTTCAGGGCACTGGAGCCTTTAAGGGTGTATGCTAAGAGCTGGTATTTTTCCTGATCTCTTTTGGGCTTTGTCTGCTTTTTCTTTTCCTCTTGGTCATTACAGACCTTAAAAGTCATGCTCAGAAGATCTCACTGAGGGGTTTGAGGGTCCATATCTGTCTGTATAAACTTTTTCTGTATATCTGGAACTATTTAGAAAAAGACAAAACAGCATTACTAGCTGGATCAAATAAAAAAGGGTAGATGTTTGCAAAAGGAAGAGGTTTGGCATTTCCTGTACGTCAGCATTCAAAAGAAATTCTTCAAAGTAAATAGATTTGCAGGAGTTCTGGGACATGACTAAAATATAGCAAATGCATTTTCAAGTAATATTCCCATGCTTTTCAAAACATTTCTACCCCATTAATTAATAGGCAATTTAAAGAGTAAAAAAATTTACACCTTTGTTAAGCAAATTCACCCTGCTTCAAGCTTTGCAGCTGTAGCAACTTTAGCTTGGAGCAGTTTGGCCAAATTAGGAAGTCTTGAGGATCTACATTTTATTTTGTTTAAATTTTAATGAATGTGCTTTACTTGTTCTAATTAAATTTTTAAATATGTAGGGATGATATTTTATTTTTACAATATTAGAGCCGGCATTTCCAATGTTTGCATGCAAGAACATAATTCACGCCTTAAAAACAGACACGTTTAGACATTAAACAGAGACTTCACATACAATTACACAAATCAAAAGTGAAACCTGGGATTTTAGAGATTAGAATGTGACCTGCTTGATCTTATGTAGGGCTATTTTAATAGGAATGTGGTAAGGATAAATACTAAACAGAAATCTCTTTTGAAAAATCTCAAGTGGGCTGTGTGAGATTTTTGTTTAGGCATATCCAAACAGGCTCCCCCTTTGCCCTCTTGTCAGGCATGGGACAAGAAAAAAATAAAATAATAGTTTAGAGAAAGTTAGAAAATAATGGGAAAAAGCTGTAATTTTCCCAAACTCTTATGTCTTTTTATTTACTAAAGCTCAAATTCTAATAGCTGCTGCAACTGGCAGCCTAGACTAATCATGCTTAGTCATGGGCCACAGAAAGCCTTCATCTCAATCCCAGCTGAGCTGCAGACCTAGTTTACCAGGGTGGGGAAGGCTTCCCCATTCACCTCCCTGCTTTACCTTCCCCTTGGCTGCAGCCTCTGCCAGTCTGGACCCAACCCAGCGACCACATTGGAAACAAGATTCACAGGCAGAAGTATTTCCCTGACCTTCTTTCTTTTGTTTGTCCTGCCTTTTATCAAAAATTCTTGGAATTCTTACCTTAAGGGCTGTGGCAAAAGCAAGACCTTGCATGTATGAAGTCCCAACATCAGCGCATATTCTGATATAAACTTCTTTTTTTATCACTATACTTTCAACTGCCAGAATCAGCCGTGAAACAAATTCTTGATATTGCTCATCAGGACTTTGCCTAATATTGCTGAATTCTTTCACTTTTCCCCCTGCATCTTGAGCCTGATCCAAAGCTTGTTGGAGTGGGGATCTCCAAGGACCTGAGACAAAGACCTTGGGAACAGAGAGCTGCGGAGGCGCAAAGTTTAAAATGGCCAAAGCTGTGATATTCTCATCTCCGGAGTTATTCTCAGACTCCAAGTTTTTCTCATATTTACATTCCTCTGTTTCTACCTCATTCTTCTCAAATGAAACCATTTGTACAAAAAGAAAAAGGTCCCTCATTTTTGATCCTACAACTCCCATATTTATTTTTCTCCCGAATTATTTCTTATTATACTTTCTCATCAAACTCTACTTAAAAGCTTTATTCTCTCTAAAAGCTTTATACTTACTTTGTGTGACTCCCCTCAAACTCTACTTAAAAGCTTCACTCTCTAGAAGCTTTATACTTACTTCATGTATATACTTCTGGGGAGTTCCATTATTTCTCCTCTTTCCGTTTTTTGAGGGCCACATGTATGGGTGCCAATTGTTGCGGTCCAGCCATGATGAATCTATTACAGGGTCTTTGAATGGAAAAAGATATAAAATTGAAATAAATGATAGGGACTTAAAGATACACACACACACACACACACACACACACACACACACACACACACACACACACGGGTTCAGGACACGACGGCAAACAGTCTCTACTGTTCCTTAGCCGTAATGTCCCTGCTCCCAGAAACACATTCACTTTTATTCATAGAAAAATGTGATCCATCAGCAATTCAATTAAGTTTCCAAGGCAACTCAAACACAACCCCCACCATACCATCCAAATCTACTTTACACTAATAAGAAACTAGCTTCCAGCCTCCTCCAGAGAACATGGGTGAGACAAGTAAAAATCAGGTGTAGCTCTCTGTTAACTAGGTAAATGAGGTGGGGTTTGGGTCCAGCACCTCTGACCAGATTGCAAAAATACCCTGTTTATTCGGTCCCCAACAAACAACTAAGGTGTCGCAGCAAAAAACTGATGATTGATGTTTCTCATCTCTCTTTGTTCCTGTCTGTCTGTCCCTGTGTATCCTTGTAAAAAAAAAAAAAAAAAAAAAAAAAAAAATTAAAACTTTGAGAAACTGAATTTAATGTTTAGATATAATTATCTAATACATAGTTTTAAAAGATGATAATATTTTTATCATCACAATTTATATAGAAATTACTTATTTTTCCTTATTTCACACAAAGTGTTGTGTTGTCCTACTTTTTGAATTACTGAACTGTCCTGAATTATTTTTCCCAAAACAATGGAGCATTTTAAACACAGATCAAAGAATCAAATAAATAAAATATATGGTGACAGAAGAGATTTGACTTTAGGTAATAAATACACAATGCAATATACAGATGATGTATTATACAATTGTATACTTGAAACCTATATAATTTTATTAACCAATGTTACCCTAATACATTTAATTTTAAAACAGAATCAAATAAATAAAAATTAAAACAATGAAGTTTATCTTTCTCCCCATTCACATTTTGTACAGAAGGAATATTGTTGATGAAGTTATGAAGAATTGAGTATATTCATTACTGCTGTGACAATATAAATTTGGACATCCATTCTGGAGAATATTTTGATAGTATGTTTAAAAATGAAGTTGTGTGTGTAGCCCTGGCTGGATAGCTTGGTTGGTTTGAGTATTGGCCCGATATGCGGAGATTGCAGGTTCAATCTCTAGTCAGGGTACACACAGGAACAGATTGGTGTTTCTGCCTCTCTCTTTCTCTCTAAAATCAATACATAATTTTAAAAATAAATAAAAAAATTAAATTTTAATTAGGTTTTGGAAATATCTTGACCTAGTAAATCAAATCACAGAAATTTATCCTAAGGAAACAATTAGAAAAGTACTCAAAGATGTAGATGGATGTTTGTCACTGAGTCATTCAAAGTAGTAAAAAATCAAAACACTAAATATTCAATTATTGTTGGTTAAACAAATTATGGCAAATCCACATAAAAATTCTTTAACTACTAAAAATCATGAATTAGTTTCATACTTATTGAAATGATGTGGTAGACACAGTAATGCTTACTAAACGCTTCACTTGCTCTTTTTATTTATTGTCACACCTTTGCAGTAAAATAGAGCCATAAACTTCATGCTGGCCAATAAAATGGAAATCAGTTGTGCAACTTCCAAACTGAAGTAATTAATGAAAGAGATTGAGAGAATTTCCAATCTCTTCCTTCTTTTACCTGAAAATTGAGGAGGCAGGGCATTCCAAGTTTTGCAGCTACAAGATAATATTTTCATTAACCTGGGTCCTTAGATAAACTTATAGTACAGAGCAGTCTACTATCCCATTTGAGACATGTAACATGAACTAGAAATTAGTGTTTGTGTATTAAACTACTGAGATTTGGGAATTTTTGTTAGAGCTACCATATAACCTAACAATCCACCTTCTGGGTGTACTAACAAAATTTGAAAACTCATATTCATAAAGATAAAATGCATACCCATATGTTCACTGCAGCATTATTCACAATAGCCCTGATATGGAAACAACCTAAGTGTTCTTCAAGTAATGATTAGATAAAGAAGATGTGGTACATATATACTATGGAATACTACTCAACCATAAAAAGATGAAATGTCATTTGCAGCAACATGGATGAATCTTGAGAGTATCATGCTAAGTAAAATAAGTCAACGGAAAAGAACAGGAACCAAATGATTTCACTCATATGTGAGCTACAAAGTAAAAAGCAAGAAAACAAACAAACTCATAGACACAGGCAAAAGAATGTTGCCTACCAGAGGGGAAGTAGTCAGGGAAGGATAAAAAGGGTCAAGGGGGATCAAATACTTGGTGATAGAAGGAGATGAGACCTTGGGTGCTGAGCAAACAATGCAATATACAGCTGTCATATTATAAGTTGTATACCTGAAACTTATACTAACTAAAGTTACCTCAATAAATTTAATTTAAAAAGATTAATGATATATTAAATGAAGCAAATATCAAGGATATAATACAGTAAAAGGTAATACATTTTGTTTTTGTATATTGAATGACAGTATTTTATAAATTTTCTTATTGTAATTTTCTCTTCTGATCTTTAGAAATGAGCATGTTTTTAATACATAAAATTAAAATTTCTTTCATTTTATAAAATATGTTAGAGCTAAACAAACCATACACATTGATCAATAAAAAAACAAACAAACAGAACACACAAAAACATCACTAAATTCTTCCAGGCCTTTTAAAAACTACTACTTTTTAGAAGTAAGAGACATAGAAATGTAGACAAACAAGGTTGCTTGGAGCTAAGTGCTGAACCTAGAGATGCAGAGAGGAATGCCGAATTATCCAAACAGCAGCAGAGATAACTGCTCATACAAAGAATAGCATTTATATAAAGCTTTAGTGGCCCTATAAAATTCTGAACCTTCATGTTCTCAGGCAGCCCATTCACTGACCCCCTTTTACCTGACTCCCCTCTGCCTCTTCCTTTCCTACCTGCCTCTGCGCCTTCTATAGCCTTCTCCCTCCCTTGCTTATTTTATTCCAGGAGCCCAGGATATTTTCCATTGCTCAGAAATTTTTCCATTACTAATAAAGCAATCAGATGGCAAAGAGACTATGTATGGCCCTTCAGATGAAAGTAAAGTGGGAAGAGTTTCTTCCCTGTCCCTCATGGTAAAAATCATAAAGAAAGCCTGAGTGTTCCTGACTTAGTGAATGTTAGAGCCCCAGAAGCAGAAGATAGTCTGCTCTGATACTGGTTAGCCCAGTGGGATAAATGTCAGGGCTAGGAGCTTTTCTTTACTGGTGCATAAGCATTGACTAATTGCTTTGCTTGTATCCTATTCAATAGGGCAAATCCATAAGCAGGGGCTCCCTAATTCTCTGACATGACATTGATGTAAAGCTTCAAAGATACTTTTCTGAAAAGCAGAGAGAACTGAATGAGGGTTTGATTCTGTGCCATGGTGATAATGAGGAGCAGCTAAGGAGGTCTGTTACTGGCAGAACTGGTGTGTGCTTTAAGACACACAGTGGTGCCAAGAAACAATACAAAGTGTGAGAACAAGCAGACTGAGTCACGATCCATTGCAGATTCTAAATTGTACACTTCTGTCTCTATATATAGCATGTCAGAAGTGTCATTTCTTCTGTCATGAGAACTTTTTAGATTGTCACCACCATAAGTACAGCAACAACAGTAACATTTCTTCATATTAACTACATCTGAATTCCACAGCAAGACATAGTTTCCCCTGACATGTCTGACTTGAGTACTATTAGGCTGGGAGAACCTCTGGGGGAAATTGGGTAATACTTCTTGAATTCTATGTAAAGAAAAGTTGTTCTGGTTGACATAGAATGTTGTACTTTTTTGGACGTGGCTGTCAGAAATCTCCAAGTATGGTGTGAATATGTATAATATTCTTTTAGCAAGGATATTTTTTTAACCAGTATAATGTGGGCTTAAAACAGAATGGAAGCGCCCTCTTTAATAATCCTCCCGTGTCCTACCGTGCAGCTGAGGTGCTGGAGGCGAGGGGCTGTCATATTTTCAAATGGAGGGGAATAAAAAAATTTTAAAGGGTCTTATGTGTTTCCCTTCTGTTATTTCACCCTTGTAAAAAATATATCTTTGGTTCAGTTTTTGGGGAAAGCTCTTATTTATGCAGACGCTATAAAATAGTTTTCCTTTGTTACTTAAGACAAAATGATTCTGGGGAATGCCTTGGAGACGCACTAATGAATGATCTCTTTTATTTCTTTTCCTATGTGATTTTTTAAAAAAATGTCTGGTAAAAATAAGTCTAGTTTGTCTCAAGAAGATAGAAAATTTCTGACTATAGAAATCTTACTCTGACCTGATACAAAGAAAATTCAGTTTAAACAGGCATCAAATGCACACACACACTCACTGTATGCAACTAGAGTGAAAAAAAGTCCAGGGTCCTTAACTTCAAGGAGCTACAATATGGTATTTTTAAAGCTCTTAGGGATGACTTCTTTTTTACATTAAAAAATTTACCCACAGTAAAATTCAGTCTTTTTGGTATATAGGCTATAAGATTCAACGAATGTATACAGTCATACAGTCATGTAACTACTACCATAATAAAGATATAGAATACCCCAAAACATTCCCTCAGGTTTCTTTAGAGTCAGTCCCTGACATGACCCCCAAAGCCTGGCAACAACTTATTTGTCTTCTGTCTCCATAGTTTTGTGCCTTTTCCAGAATGTCTTATAAATTGAATTATATAGTATGTATTCTTTGGAGTCTGTCTTCTTTCACTTAGCAAAACGTGTTTAATATTATCCATGTGCCAATTAAAGGACATCTGGGTTGTTCCCAGTTTTTGGTGATTATGAATAAAGTTGCTATCAATATTCATGTAATCATAAGCTTTAACTTTGTCTTTTGTAAATACCTGACTGGCACTGTTAGGTCACATGATGAGTGTATTTTTAACCTTAAAAGAAACTGATAAATTGTCTTCCATAGTGGCTATACCATATTGTACTCCCACCAACAATGTACAAGAATTCCTTTTGCTCAGAATGCTTACTCACACTTAGTATTATCAGTTCTTTTTAAATTTTATTCAGTCTAATTTAATAGTCTATAGTGACATTTATTTTTTTTCTTCTTTTCCAAATGAGAGGAGGGGAGACAGAGAGACAGATTCCCACATGCATCAAGATGGGATCTACCCAGTAACCCCATCTTGAGCTTATGCTGTGCCCATCTGGGGCCATGCTCACAACTGAGCTAATTTTAAAGCCTGAGGCAGAGTCTCCAAGGAGCCATCCTCAGTGCCTGGGCAATGCACTCAAATCAATTGAGCCATGGATGAGGGAGGAAAAGGGAGAGAGAAAGGGAGAGAGCAAGAGGAAGGAGAAGGGTGGAGAAGCAAATGGTCACTTCTCCTGTGTACCCTGACTGGGAATCAAACCTGAGATATCCACACGCCAGGTTGACACTCTACCACTGGGCTGACCAGCCAGGGTTATAGTGACATTTCACTGTGCATTTAATTAGCATTTCCCTAATGATTAATGAAGTTAAACATCATTTCTGGTGCTTGTTTGTGACCCATGTATCTTCTTTGGTGATGTATTTGTACAAATCTTTAGCCCATTTTGAAAAATCAGAATTCTTTCTCTTACTGAGTCTTGAGAGCTCTTTATATGTTCCGAATAAAAGGTTTTCACTAGATATATATTTTGCAAATATTTTAATGCAGTTTATAGATTTTCTTTTTCTCTCTTTTAGCAATGTCTTTGCAAACCTGGTTTTCAATTTAATGAAATACAATTTATCAATTTTTTTTGGTACTTTTTGTGTCATATCTAAGAAATTTGTACTTGGCCCAAAGTCAAAGATTTTCTCTTTCTTTTCTTCTAGAAATTTAATAGTTTTATATTCTACACTTAAGTGTAATCTGTCTTGATTTAATTTTTATATATAGTATGAGAGGTATGGGTCAAAGTCCACTTTTTACTTTGTTCAATTGCTTTAACATCACTCAATGAAAATACTGTACTTTGTCCATTAAATTGCCTTTGCACCTCTGCCAGAATCAATTGATTAAATATGTATGAGTCTATTTCTGACTCTCAATTTTGTTCTGTTGATCTATTAGTTTGTCTTTTCACCAATACCGCATTGCCTTGATTACTACATACAGCTTTATGGTGATTCTTAAAATCAGATTTTCTGAGTCTTCTAACTTGTTCTTTTTTCAAAATTGTTTTTGCTTTTCTAATTCCATTTTCTTTCCCCATGAAATTTAGAATCTTTGTGATTTTTCAAAAAAAAATACATCTGGGATTTATATGGAGATTGTACAAATCTATATATATATTTGGACATAAACTTCTGCAAATCACAACCAAAATTCCTAATCTTAGAATTAATTCACATGAGCTAACATTCCTGTTTGTGAACTTGGCATTTGGCAGTTAAATAACACCTGTTTGATAAACATTGAAAAAAAATATTGAACTTATTAAATACATTTTTGGACCATTCCATAAAGGTAGCAGGTCATAGCCTAAATAATCGCTTAGTTTTCAGGCATGCAAATCCACAGACTAGGATTTAGAAGACAATTTAAGTATGTTCAAAACAGCTCCTCTCCGTAGCATACTATGTTCATTTGTGTCAAAATAGCAACCTTCAAACTGGAAATGATTCTCTCTGCCCATAAAGAGTGAGTGGTGTCACACACAGAACAGTTTCCTACAGTGTACCTGTATGTTTGTCTATTTGAAGAATGACAACACAGCTTAGAGACACAGGCTCCAAATTAAATTATGAAAAGGAGGGCTGTAAAAAGGTATTCACATCATGTTGGAATAATTCCTAGTCCAAAGAAAGCTTATGAAAGAGATCCTGAAATTCATGTTCATGGGGCCCTAAGATCACTATATTGACATCACAGAAAAGAATAGCACTTCTTTCAGTGGTTCATCTACAGCCTGTTTGTCTCTTCCTTTCAATTGAACTGTTTGATGAAATGCCAGTTTTCCTGCAGATCTCCATTGTAGAAGTTGTAAACATCTTTTAATTGAACTAAACCAAGTACCCATCCTTTGCTGACATGGAGGTGGTTTGTGTCTTGAGAAATTTTCAGACAAAAACTGTGGATATATGTACAGCAGTACATTTTATACATTGAAGGGGGAAAAAACAAACAGAGAGTTTTCCATTGTTGTCATGTTTCTAGCATCAAATAATACATATTTATAATACTGCTATAATTAATATTATGCTCACTTGGTTGAAATTATTTTGTTTTTCCCCCTTGGAAATAGAACTGCTCAAGACATATAAATAATAACACATTATTTAAGTACTGTGGATTATTTAACATTATGATTAATGAGATATTTTCTACTCCCAAATGACAATCTTCAGAGCTTAGCAGATATAAGCTTGTCAATCTCAAATCATGAATAATGTTTACATTAAAAATTAAATCTGATATATTGGTAAAATGGTTAACTTCATCTTTAAAATTTTATTTTTAGAAAATCGCTGTTGGAATAGTAGTCATGATAAAAAGTTTTCATTAAAAACTGATCTGTCTTCAGACAGGAAGATGGCAATGGAGTAGGAGGACGTACCAACTTCGAACTCCCAGAACCAAAGTGAATTATAACTCAATTTTAAGAACCATCATCTGGATAAACTAACTTTGAACTAAACTAAGTGGACTCTTCAACCAAGGAACACTGAAGAAGCCACATTGAGACTGGTAGGAATAGCGAAAATGTCAAGAGGGCTGCCCAGCTCCCCAGAGCAAACGGCAGTCCGGAGAGACCCGAGTGGTGGGAGGAGAGTTTGGCAGAGAGGGAGGGACCTGGGTCCCAGGAACCAAGCCCCAGCCTGCAGTCCCAGAGCCTAGAAGAGGCGTTTGGACAGTATAGAGCTGTGAAACAAGTGAGCATACTGTTTGTGAGAAAAGGACAGTTTTCTAAGACCCAAGATTCTTTTTAAAGGGACAGTGCAGAAAACCTCTCTCACAACCACACCCCCCAGGGCTCCGGGGAACGGGAACAGAGGAGAGGACCAGAGCAGCGGGAAGAGAGTGTGAACTAATGGCACAGGGACAAAGACTCTGAGGGACAGCCACCCTAACCCCTGGGCTAAGTCACTTCCCTAATAGAAAATGAATATTGCCCCTGGAACTAGCAATACCAACAAAGGGAGACAGGACACCAGCCAAACAAGCTCTCCTGCGGCAATTAGAGAAGAGCTGCTTAGAGGGAGGGAGCTCCCAGGCCTACAGTATGGAGACTTAGGGCACTTCCTACTCTGCTGAGGGTTGCTGAAGGGATGGTGGTGGCAGGACGCTGAGATGTGGTTCTGTCGATGTGAGCGGAGGCCCAACTGGTGTGAGCATGGTCTAGCCAGCAGAGGCGGAGGGGACGCGCGAAAGCAGTCCGGCAGCTGCGGCCCGCCTGTAACCCCACCTGCGGGGAAAAAGCAAAAGGCCAGGAACTGTCAGAGATCTGCTCTGCAACCCTGCGCAAGAAAGCCCTGACCACGGGGACAGGGCTAAACCAGGGATGGGCAGGGGCTCGCGGCTGAGCTCACGCTACAAGCCCTGCCCAGGCGGAGAAACTGCGGTTTGCCATCCTGCTTGTACAAGATGACTGTGAACGTGGGGGCAGGGTAGAGCCCAGGAGGAGCAGAAGCTCACAGCTGAACACAAGCCAGCAGCCCCGCCTGGCCCAATAAACAGCGGTTTGCCATCCTGCATGTGCCAGTTGGCTCTGAACACGGGGGCGGGGTAGAGCCCGAGATGAGCAGAAGTCTGCAGCTGAGCGCAAGCAAGGAAAGATGCCCGGCCTGATAAACCATGGTTTGGGACCCTGCGCAGGAGAGCCCTGACCTCGAGGGCGAGGCTAAAGCTCTGGACGGGCAAAGGATCACAGCTGAGAGCACATGAAAAGCCTCGCCCAACCTGTGAAACTGTGGCGAGCAGGTTCTGACTGCAGGAGCTGGGCAGAAGCCCGGAAAGGCTGGGTCCTCAGCTCAGCAAAGGTGCTCACCTCGAACCTATGTGCTAAGGCCTGTGGCTTGAGTGACAGCCCCTCCCGTGGAGGAGAGGTGGAAATCAAAGCAACAGCCGCAGTGGGCCTGCGCTGACAACGCTCATACCCAACAACCCTAGAAAGCGGAAGAGGGGGGGGGCGGGCATGCAGAAAGACCACACCTAAAGAACACAAAGGCAACACCTACTGGACTCCAGGGGCCAAAAATTGCTTATACACAGACAAAATTGGCAGGCAGAGGAATGCAAACCAAACGAATCAAGAGAAATCCCCAGAGAAGAACCTGAATGAACCAGATATAACCAAATTACCAGAAGCAGAATTTAGAATAATGATAGTTAGGCTGTTCAAAGAAATTAGAGCAACAATGGATAGTCATTATGAACACCTAAATAAAGAGATAACAAGTATAAAAAACAAAATTGAAATAATAAAAAGAATCAGACAGAAATCACAAATACAGTATCAGAACTGAAGACCACAATGGAAGGAATTAAAAGCAGGATGAATCACGCTGAGGATCGAATAGGCGAGTTAGAGGACACAATAAACAAAGGCACAGAAGTAGAGAAGAAAAAGGAAAAGAGACTCAAAAAATATGAGGAAACTCTAAGGGAGCTCAGTGACAACATGAAGAGAAACAACATTCGCATCATAGGGGTTCCTGAAGAAGAGGAGAGAGGACAGGAAATGGAAACTTAGTTCAATCAAATCATAGTAGAAAATTACCCTAAATTAAGGCTGTGAAACATTCCACACGTTCAAGAAGCACAGAGAACTCCATTAAAGAGAAACCCAAAAAAATCTACACCAAGACACATCATAGTTAAAATATCAAAGCTAATGGATAAAGAAAAAGTTTTAAAAGCTGCAAGAGGAATAAAAGGCTATCACCTACAAAGGAGCCCCCATTAGGATGACATCGAACTTCTCAGCAAAAACACTTGAGGCCAGAAGGGAATGACAAGATATAATCAAAATAATGCAGAACAAGAACCTACAACCAAGACTACTCTATCCAGCAAGGCTAAGGTTTAAAATTGAAGCAGAAATAAAGAGCTTCCCAGACAAAGAAAGCCTCAAGAAATTCATTAAAACCAAACCAATTCTGAAAGAGATACTAAGGAGCTTGTTGTGAACAGTTTAAAGGGAGGAAAGAATATAGCAAATATATATATATACAGCTTTAAAGAATAAAATGGCAATGAACAACTAAATATCAATAATAACCTTAAATGTAAATGGATTAAATGATCCAATTAAAAGACATAGGGTAGCTGCATGGATAAAGAAACAGGACCCATACATATGCTGTCTACAAGAGACACACCTTAAAACAAAAGATGCACATAGACTGAAGGTAAAAGAATGGAAAAAAATATTTCATGCAAACGAAAATGAAAAAAAGCCAGGGTAGCAGTACTTATATCTGACTAAATGAACTTTAAAACAAAGGCTGTAGTAAGACATAAAGAAGGACACTACATAATGATAATGGGAACAATTCAATAGGAAGATATAACTATTATAAATATCTATGCACCAAATATAGGAGCCCAGACATACCTAAAGCAGACTTTGATGGATATAAAGGGTGAGATTAACAGCAATACTATCATAGTAGGGAATTTCAATACCCCACTAACAACACTGAATAGATCCTCAAGAAAAAAAATTAATAAAGAAACAGCAGACTTAAAGGATACACTAGATCGACTTGACTTAATAGATATCTTCAGGACTTTTCACCCTAAAGCAGTAGAATATACATCCTTCTCAAGGGCTCATGGTACATTTTCTATGATAGATCACATGTTAGGACACTAAAATGGTCTCAATAAATATAAGAAGTTGGAAATCATATCAAGCATTTTCTCTGATCACAATGCCATGAAACTAGAAATTAACCACAAAAGAAAAAATGAAAAATACTCAAACACTTGGAAACTAAATAGCATGATATAAAATAATGAGTGGATTAACAATGAAATCAAAGAAGAAATAAAACAGTTTCTAGAAACAAATGATAATGAGCACACATCAACTCAAAATTTATGGGACACAGCAAAAGCAGTTCGGAGAGGGAAGTTCATTGCACTACAAACATATCATAAGAAGCTAGTAAAAGCTCAAACAAGCAACCTGACCCTGCATCTAAAAGAACTAGAAAAACAACAGCAAATAATGCCCAGGAACAGTAGAAGGAAGGAAATAATAAAGATCAGATCAGACATAAATGACATAGAGGCTAAGGAAACAATACAGAGGATCAATGAAACCAGAAGCTGGTTCTTTAAAAAGGTAAACAGGATTGATGAACTTTTAACTAGACTCACCAAGAAAAAAGAGAGAGGACTCAAATAAATAAAATTAGAAAGGAGAGTGGAAAATTACAACTGACACAACAGAAATACAAAGCATTGTAAGAAAATACTATAAAGAACTCTATGCCAAAAAATTAGATTACCTAGGTGAAATGGAAAAAATTTCTTGAATCATATAATCTACCAAAAATCAATCTGGAAGAACCAGAACACCTAAACAGACCAAGTACAACAAATGAGATCAAAACAGTTATCAAGAAACTCCCCCAAAATAAAATTCCTGGGCCTGATGGCTTCACAAGAAAATTCTATAAAAAATTCAAAGAAGAACTAGCTCCTATCCTCCTCAAGCTATTTCAAAAAATTCAAGAGGAAGGAAGACTTCCAAATTTCTTTTATGAGGTGAGCATAATTCTGATCCCCAAACTGGGCAAAGACAACACAAAGAAAGAAAATTATAGGCTTATATTCCTGATAAATTTAGATGCTAAAATTCTCAACAAAATATTAGTCTACCGGATACTGCAATATATGAAAAAAATCATACACCATGATCAAGTGAGATTTATTCTGGAGAGGCAAGGCTGGTTCAATATTCGCAAATCAATCAATGTGATTCATCACATAAACAAAAGGAAGGACAAAAATCACAGGATAATTTCAATAGATGCAGAAAAGGCATTTGATAAAATCCAGCTCCCATTCATGCTCAAAATTCTCAGTAAAGTGGGAACACAGAGAACATTCCTTAACATGATAAAGTCCATCTATGACAAACTCACAGCAAACATCATACTAAATGGACAAAAATTAAAAGCAATCCTCTTAAGATCAGAAACCAGGCATGGGTGCCTCCTTTCCCCACTCTTATTCAACACAGTTCTGGAAGTCCTAGCTACAGCAATCACACAAGAAGAAGAAATAAAAGGCATCTAAATTGAAAAAGAAGAAGTAAAACTGTCATTATTTGCAGATATTGTATATAGAAAACCCTAAAGTCTCAGTCAAAAAACTACTGGACCTGATAAATGAATTCAGCAAGGTGGCAGGATATAAAATTAATATTAAAAAATCAGAGGCATTTTTATATACAAACAATAAACTGTCAGCAAAAAAAATTAAAGAAACAATTCCCTTCACTATTGCAGCCCCAAAAATAAAGTACCTAGGAGTAAATTTAACCAAGGAGATTAAGGACTTGTACTCGGAAAATTATAAAATTTTGATAAAAGAAATCAAGGAAGACACAAACAAGTGGAAGCATATACCGTGCTCATGGTTAGGAAGAATAAACATCATTAAAATGTCTATATTACCCAAAGCAATTTAGAAATTCAATGCTATAACAATTAAAATACCAATGACATACTTCAAAGATATAGAACACATATTCCAAAAATTTATATGGAATCAAAAAAGAACACGAATAGCCTCAGCAATCTTAAAAAGAGA
This sequence comes from Rhynchonycteris naso, assembly GCA_037038555.1. Lineage (NCBI taxonomy): Eukaryota > Metazoa > Chordata > Mammalia > Chiroptera > Emballonuridae > Rhynchonycteris > Rhynchonycteris naso. Next base: position 98,316,174 of record CM072999.1, read on the forward strand.
AAATAAAGCAGGAGGTATCACTTTTCTGGATATCAAGGTTTACTACAAGGCCATTATACTCAAGACAGCCTGGTACTGGCATAAGAACAGGCACATAGATCAGTGAAACAGAACAGAGAATCCAGAAATAAACCCACACCTTTATGGACAACTGATATTTGACAAACGAGGAAAGAACATACAATGGAGTAAAGACAGCCTCTTTAACAAGTGGTGTCGAGAAAATTGAACATCTACCTGCAACAAAATGAAACTAGACCATCAACTTACACCATTCACAAAAACAACTCAAAATGGATAAAAGACTTAAACGTAAGCCATGAAACCATATGCATCTTAAAAGAAAACATAGGAAGGAAGCTCTCCTGCCTGTAGCAGCAATATATTTGCTGATTTATCTCCACGGACAAATGAAATAAAAGGCAAGATAAACAAATGGGACTATATCAAACTAAAAAGTTTTTGCACAGCGAAAGACAATAAGAACAGAATAAAAAGACAAACCACATAATGGGACAACATATTCAACAGTACGTCTGATAAGGGGTTAATAACTAAAATTTATAAAAAACTTATAAAACTCAACACCAGGAAGACAAACAATTCAATCAAAAAATGGGCAAAATAAATGAATAGATATTTCTCCAAAGAGGACATACAGATGGCTAATAGGCATATGAAAAAATGCTCAACATCACTAATCATTAGAGAAATGCAAAGTAAAACCACAATGAGATATCACCTCACACCAGTCAGAACGGCGCTCATCAGCTAAACAACACAGAATAAGTGCTGGCGAGGATGTGGAGAAAAGGGAACCCTTCTGCACTGCTGGTGGGAATGCAGACTGGTGCAGCCACTGTGGGAAACAGTTTGGAGATTTCTCAAAAAATTAAAAGTCGAACTGCCTTTTGACCCATCTATCCTACTTATAGGAATATACTCTAAGAATACCATAGCACTGTTCGAAAAGAAGAAATGCGTCCCCATGTTCGTGGCAGCATTGTTCACAATAGCGAAGATCTGGGAACAGCCCAAGTGTCCATCAGAAGACAAGTAGATTAAAAAGCCTTGGTACATATATAGTATGGAATACTACTCAGCCATAAGAAATGATGACATCGGATCATTTACAACAGAATGGATGTACCTTGATAACATTATACGGAGTGAAATAAGTAAATCAGGAAAAAAACCCAACTGAGAACAGTATGATTTCATACATAGGTGGGACATAAAAGTGAGACTATGAGACATAGACATGAGAGTGGTGGTTACGGGGTGGGGGGAGGGAGAGGAGGGTGGGATAGGGAGGAGGGGAGGGGCCCAGGGAAAACCAGATAGAAGGTGACAGAGGACAATTTGACTTTGGGTGATGGGTATACAACACAATTGAATAATAAGATAATCTGTAGATGTTTTCATTGTACATATGTACCCTGATTTATTGGTGTCACCCCATTAAAATTAATAATGATAATAATAAAACATACAGAAATTATCCCAGAAAAAAAGTAATGATTCTTATAATAAAATAATATCACTTTCACCCCCCCCCCAAAAAAAAACCACATAGAGTAGTGAAGGGAAAATCAGTTAAGATATTTACTGGGGAGTGCATTAAATGTATATACAAATTTTGGGAGAACTCACCTTTTAAAATATTAATTTGTCCTTTAGTAAAATCAAATGGTTGTTTTTAACTTGGAACAAAAAATAAAATAAAAACTGATCTGTCTTTATGGCATTGAGCCAGACCAGACAACATATGCTCATAGAAACTCAAAGATTTTTTAGACTATAGATTCAGATTCTGCTAATGTTGTTTTCACCTTGGCTTATTGTCAAACCAGCAAATAGGCATGGCAGAAGTTATAAAGGGGATGGAGATACAAGTGATGCGATTATAAAGGATACTGGGACACAACGCAACGCACCTCTCTGTAGTGTCTCTTTTGTCTCTTGTTATGACATTCCTAAAGGAATTCATCCAGTCATCAGAGCTGAAATCTCAGGCTCTTTCCCGTCAGATCTCTAGGGTAGAGGATGGTAGGGGCATCAGCTACACTTGATTAGCATATGAGGAAATTTTTTGTTGTATCCAGTTACTTACTTCTTACATCACTAGCCTTTCTCTTCAGGGCCCTAGGATGAGTCATGATCTGGCATAGGTTTTCTTCCTCTAAATGTGCTTCATTTAGAATCATATCCACTTGGTCCTGATTAGACAGTGTATCTGTTTCTTTTTTTCAAGCATATTTCCACTGGCTGAAATTTTGCTAAGCTTTGTTATTGCTTTAAGAAAAAGATATGTCCACAACAGAGTATATTTGAGTTTCTCTTTAATGGAGTTCTCTGTGCTTCTTGAATGTGTGAAATGTTTTCCAGCCTTAATTTAGGAAAGTTTTCTGCTATGATTTGATTGAACAAAGTTTCTATTTCTTGTTCTCTCTCCTCTTCTACAGGAACCACTATGATGCGAATGTTATCTTTCTTCATGTTGTCACAGAGCTCCCTTAGAGTTTCCTCACATTTTTTGAGTCTCTTTTCTTTTTCTTCTCTGCTTCTGTGCCTTTGTTTATTGTGTCCTCTAACTCACTGATTCCATCCTCAGCATCATCCATCCTGCTTTTAATTTCTTCCATTGTGGTCTTCAGTTCTGATACTGAATTTGTCATTTCTTTCTGATTCTTTTTTATTATTTCAATTTTCTTTTTTTATACTTGTTATCTCTTTATTTAAGTGTTCGTATTGACTATCCATTGTTGCTCTAATTTCTTTGAACATCCTATCATTATTTTAAATTCTACATCTGGTAATTTGGTTATATCTGGTACATTCAGGTCCTTCTCTGGGGATTTCTCTTGATTCATTTGGTTTGCATTTCTCTGCCTTCCTATTTGTCTGTGTAAAAGAAGGTTGTGGCCCCTGGAGTCCAATGGGTATTGCCTTTGTGTCCTCTAGGTGTGGACTGTCTGCAGGCTTGCCACCCCCTCTGCCGCTGCCTAGGGCGGTTGGGTATGGGCGTTGCCAGAGCCGGCTCACTGTGGCTGTTGCTGTGATTTCCGCCTCTGCTCCACAGGAGGGGCTCAGTTCTGGTGCCCAGCTCTACAAGCCTCAGCCTACCTGGGCCTTCGCCTTGTCCCCACAGGTTGGGTTGCACATTGCACTGAAGCCACAAGCCTCAGCACCAACGGTAGAGGTGAGCACATTTGCTCAGTTGCAGACCCAGCTTGTTCCCGAGCTTCTGCCCAGCCCTTGCGGTCAGAGCCTTCTCACCACAGTTTCTTGGGTTGGAACGGGCTGCTGACCTACAATCAGGTGTGAGCCTCCGCCTGTCCGGAGCTTTAGCCCTGCCCCCAAGGCCATGGCCTGCCTGCGCAGGATAGCAAACCATTGTTTATCAGGCTGGGAGGGCTGCTGGCATGCACTCAGCTGTGAGCCTCTGCTCGTCCGGGGGCTCTAGCCCTGCCCCCACGTTCAGCCAACTCACACATGCAGGATGGCAAACGACAGTTTCTCAGGCCGGGCAGGACTGCTGGCGGGTGCTCAGCTGTGAGCCTCTGCCTGTCCCTGGTCCTAGCCCTGCCCCAGCGGTCAGGGCCCGCTTGCCCAGGGTTGCAGAGCAGATGTCTGCCTGTTCATGGCCTCCCGCTTTTTCCCCGCAGGTAGGGCTGCAGGCAAGCCCGCAGCTGCTGGACCGCTTTTGCACACCCCTCCAACTCTGCTGGGCTAGACTGAGCTCACCCAGACTGGGTCCCAGCCGAGAGAACTGCGTTTCAGCGTCCTGCCGCCAGCGTCCCTCCAGCAAGCCCTCAGCAGTGTGGGTGGGTGCACTGCAGCTCAGACCCTAACACTCCATACTGTAGTCCTGGAAGCTCCCTCCGTCTAAGCAGCTCTGCTCTAAGTGCCAGGAGAGCTTGATTGACTGGTGTCCTGTCTCCCTTTGTTGGTATTGCTAGTTCCAGGAGAAATATTTGTTTTCGATTAGGGAAGAGACTCAGCCCAGGGGTTAGGGTGGCTGTCCCTCAGAATGTTTCTCCCTGTGCCTTCCAGTCCACAGTCTCTTCCCACTGCTCTAGTCCTCTCCTCTGTCCCCGTTTCCTGGAGCCCCAGGTGAGTGGTTGTAAGAGAGGTTTTCTGCTCTGTCCCTTTAAGAAGAATCTTGGGTTTGAGAAAACTATCTCTTTCTCACAAACAGTATGCTCACTTGTTTCACAGCTCAATACTGTCCAAACGCCTCCTCTAGGCTCTGGGACTGCAGGCTGGGGCTTTGATTCTGGGACTCAGGTCCCTCTCTCTCCACCAAACTCTCCTCCCGCCACGCGGGTCTCTCTGGGCTACCTTTATCTCCAGAGAGCTGGGCAGCTCTCTATGTGTTTTCACTTTTCCTACCAGTCTCAGTGTGGCTTCTTCAGTGTTCCTTGGTTGAAGAGTACACTTAGTTTAGTTCAAAGTTGTTTATCCAGATGATGGTTCTTAAAATTAAGTTATAATCCACTTTGGTTCTGAGAGTTGGAAGTTGGTATGTCAGCCTACTCCATCGCCACCTTCCCGTCCCAACAGAGTATATTTGAACATTCAGATTCCTCAGGCTTTGTAGCTCATTTTATTATTATTGATTTTTAAATTAATTTTAGTGGGGTGACATTAATAAATCAGGGTACATATGTTCAAAGAAAACATCTCCAGGTTATCTTATCATTCAATTATGTTACATACCCATCACCCAAAGTTAAATTGTCCTCTGTCACCTTTTATCTGGTTTTCTTTGTGCCCCTTCCCTTCCCCCTCTCCTGCCCTCTCCTACCTCCCCTCACCCCGTAACCACCACACTCTTGTCTATGTCTCATAGTCTCACTTTTATGTCCCACCTATATATGAAATCATGCTGTTCTCAGTTTTTTTTTTCTGATTTACTTATTTTACTCAGTATAATGTTATCAAGGTCCATCCATTTTGTTGTAAATGTTTCGATGTCATCATTTCTTATGGCTGAGTAGTATTCCATAGTATATATGTACCAAAGCTTTTTAATCCACTCGTTTCTGACGAACACTTGGGCTGTTCCCAGATCTTCGCTATTGTGAACAATGCTGCAAAAAACATGGGGGCGAATTTCTTTTTTTCGAACAGTGCTATGGCGTTCTTAGGGGATATTCCTAAATGTGGGATAGCTGGGTCTAAAGGCAGTTCAATTTTGAATTTTTTGAGGAATCTCCATACTGTTTTGCACAGTGGCTGCACCAGTCAGCATTCCCACCAGCAGTGCAGGAGAGATCCCTTTTCTCCACATCCTCCCCAAAACTTGTTCTGTGTTGTTTTGCTGATGAGTGCCATTCTGACTGGTGTGAGGTGATATCTCATTGTGGTTTTAATTTGCATTTCTCTAATGATTAGTGATGTTGAGCATTTTTTCATATGCCTATTGGCCATCTGTATGTCCTCTTTGGAGAAATATCTATTCATTTCTTTTGCCCATTTTTTTTTATTGGCTCCTTCTTTTTAAATTTATTCATTTTAGAGAGAACACAGAGAGAGAGAGAGAGAGAGAGAAAGAGAGAGAGAGAGAGAGAGAGAGAAAGGGGGAAGGAGCTAGAAGCATCAACTCCCATATGTGCCTTGACCAGACCAGTGCAGGGTTTTGAACTGGCGACCTCAGTGTCCCCAGGTCAATGCTTTATCCACTGCGCCACCACAGGTCAGGCTCTTTTGCCCATTTTTTGATTGGATTGTTTGTCTTCCTGGTGTTGAGTTTTATAACTTCTTTATAAATTTTGGTTATTAACCCCTTATCAGACGTGTTGTCGAATATGTTGTCCCATTGTGTGGTTTGTCTTTTTATTCTGTTCTTATTGTCTTTAGCTGTGCAAAAACTTTTTAGTTTGATATAGTCCCATTTGTTTATCTTGCCTTTTATTTTATTTGCCCGTGGAGATAAATCGGCAAATATATTGCTGATACAGGCAGGAAAGCTTCCTTCCTATGTTTTCTTTTAAGATGCTTATGGTTTCATGGCTTACACTTAAGTCTTTTATCCATTTTGAGTTTGTTTTTGTGAATGGTGTAAGTTGATGGTCTAGTTTCATTCTTTTTGCAAGTAGATGTCCAATTTTTCCAACACCATTTGTTAAAGAGGCTGTCTTTACTCCATTGTATGTTCTTTCCTCGTTTGTCAAATATCAGTTGTCCATAAAGGTGTGGGTTTATTTCTGGGTTCTCTGTTCTGTTCCATTGATCAATATGCTGGTTCATATGCTAGTACCAAGCTATCCTGAGTACAGTGGCTTGTACTATACCTTGATATCCGGAGGAGTGATACCTCCTGCTTTATTTTTTCCTTTTTAAGATTGCTGAGGCTATTCATGTTCTTTTTTGGTTTTATATAAATTTTTGAAATATGAGTTCTATATCTTTGAAGTATGTCATCGGTATTTTAATTGGTATTGCATTGAATTTCTAAATTGCTTTGGGTAATATAGACATTTTAATGATGTTTTTTTTCTTCCTACCCATGAGCATGGTATATGCTTCTACTTATTTGTATCTTCCTTGATTTCTTTTATCAATATTTTATAATTTTCCAAGTACAAGTCCTTAAATCCTTGGTTAAATTTACTCCTAGGTACTTTATTTTTCTGGTTGCAATAGTGATGGGGATTGTTTCCTTAATTCCTTTGGCTTACAGTTCATTGTTGGTATATAAAAATTCCTCTGATTTCTGAGTATTAATTTTATATCCTTCCACCTTGCTGAATTCATTTATCATGTCCAGTAGCTTTTTGACTGAGACTTTAGGGTTTTCAATATACAATATCATATCATCTGCAAATGACAGTTTTACTTCTTTTCTAATTTGGATGCCTTTTATTTCTTCTTCTTGTCTGATTGCTGTAGCTAGGACTTCCAGAACTATGTTGAATAAGAGTGGTGAAAGGGGCACCACTGCGTGGTTCCTGATCTTAATGGGATTGCTTTTAATTTTTTTCCATTTAGTATGATATTTGCTGTGGGTTTGTCATAGATGACCTTTATCATATTAAGGAATGTTCTCTGTTTTCCCACTTTACTAAGAGTTTTGAGCATGAATGGGTGCTGGATTTTATCAAATGCTTTTCCTGAATCTATTGAAATTATCATGTTATTTTTGTCCTTCCTTTTGTTTATGTGATTGATTTGCACATTGATTGATTTGCAAATATTGAACTAGTCTTGCCTCTCCAGAATAAATCCCACTTGATCATGCTGTATGATTTTTTTCATATATTGCCTGATCCATTTTGGCTAATATTTTGTTGAGAATTTGAGCATCTAAATTCATCAGGATATTGCCCTATCATTTTCTTTTTTTGTGTTGTCTTTGCCCGGTTTTGGGATCAGAATTATGCTCACCTCATAAAAGAAGTTTGGAAGTCTTCCTTCCTCTTGAATTTTTTGAAATAGCTTGAGAAGAATAGGAGTTAGTTCTTCTTTGAATTTTTGGTAGAATTCACTTGTGAAGCCATCAGGCCTAGAAATTTTCTTTCTTGGGAGTTTTTTGATAACTGTTTCGATCTCATTTGTTGTAATTGGTCTGTTTAGGTGTTCTTATTTTTCAGATAGACTTTTGGAAGATTATATGGTTCAAGAAATTTGTCCATTTCACCTATGTTGTCTAATTTTTTGGCATAGAGTTCTTCATAGTATTTTCTTAAAATTCTTTGTATTTCTGTTGTGTCAGTTGTTATTTCTCCACTCTCATTTTTAATTTTATTTATTTGGGTCCTCTCTTTATTTTTCTTGGTGAGTCTAGTTAAAGGTTTATTAATCTTGTTTACCTTTTCAAAGAACCATCTCCTGGTTTTTTTGATCCTCTGTATTGTTTCCTTAGCCTCTATGTCATTTATTTCTGCTTTGATCTTTATTATTTCCTTCCTTCTACTGGTCTTGGGCTTTATTTGCTGTTGTTTTTCTAGTTCTTTTAGATGCAGGGTCAGGTTGCTTATTTGAGCTTTGTCTAGCTTCTGATGGTATGCCTGTAGTGCAATGAACTCCCCTCTCAGTACTGCTTTAGCTGTGTCCCATAAATTTTGCAACTATATATGCTCATTTTCCTTCATTTCTAGAAACTTTTTTAGTTCTTCTTTGATTTAATTGTTAATCCATTCATTATTTAATAGCATGCTATTTAGTTTCCAAATGTTTGAGTATATTTCAGTTTTTCTTTTGTGGTTAATTTTTAGTTTCATATCACTGTGATCAGAGAAAATGCTTGATGTGATTTCAATCTTCTTAAATGTGTTGAGACAATTATTGTGTCCTAATGTGTGGTCTGTCATAGAAAATGTAACATGAGTGCTTGAGGAGAATTTATATTCTACTTCTTTAGGGTGAAAAGTTCTAAAGATATCTATTAAATTGAGTTGACCTAGTGTATCCTTTAAGTCTGCTGTTTCTTTATTAATTTTCTTTCTTGAGGATCTATTCAGTGATGTTATTGGGGTATTGAAATCCCCTAGTATTATAGTATTGCTGTTAATCTCGCCCTTTATATCCATCAAAATCTGCTTTATGAATTTTGGGGCTCCTATATTTGGTGCATAGGTATTTATAATGGTTATATCTTTCTGTTGAATTGTCCCCTTTATCATTATGTAGTGTCCTTCTTTGGTTTAAAGTCCATTTTGTCAGATATAAGTACTGCTACCCCGGCTTTATTTTCATTTCCATTTGCATGAAATATTTTTTTCCATCCTTTTACCTTCAGTCTATGTGCATCTTTTGTTTTAAGTAGTGTCTTTTTTAGACAGCATGTGTATAGGTCCTGTTTCTTTATCCACACATCTACCCTATGTCTTTTGATTGGATCATTTAATCTATTTACATTTAAGGTTATTATTGATATGTAGTTGTTTATTGCCATTTTATTCTTTAAAGCTCTACTTTTGCTATATTCTTTCCTCCCTTTGAACTGTTCACAACAAACCCCTTAGTATCTCTTGCAGAATTGGTTTGGTTTTTGAATTCCTTGAGGCTTTTTTTTGTCTGGGAAGCTCTTTATTTCTCCTTCAATTTTAAACGTTAGCCTTGCTGGTTAGAGTAGTCTTGGTTGTAGTTTTTTGTTCTGCATTACTTTGAATATATCTTGCCATTTTCTTCTGCTGTCAAGTGTTTCTGTTTAGAAGTCGGATGTCATACTTATGAGGGCTTCTTTGTAGGTGATAGCCTTTTTTCTCTAGCAGCTTTTAAAATTTACTTTATTATCTTAGCTTTGGTATTTTAACTATGATGTGTCTTGGTGTAGATTTCTTTGTGTTTCTCCTTAATGGAGTTCTCTGTGCTTCTTGAACATGTGAAATGTTTTCCAGCCTTAATTTAGGAAAGTTTTCTGCTATGATTTGATTGAACAAAGTTTTTATTTCTTGTTCTCTCTCCTCTTCTTCAGGAATCCCTATGGTGCGGATGTTATTTCTCTTCATGTTGTCACAGAGCTCCCTTAGAGTTTCCTCACATTTTTTGAGTCTCTTTTCTTTCTTCTGCTCTGCTTCTGTGCCTTTGTTTATTGTGTCCTCTACCTTGTTAATTCGATCCTCAGTGTCATCCATCCTGCTTTTAATTTCTTCCATTGTGGTCTTTAGTTCTGATACTAAATTTGTCATTTCTGTCTGATTCTTTTTTATTATTTCAATTTCATTTTTTATACTTGTTATGTATTTATTTAGGTGTTTGTAATTTTTATCCATTGTTGCTCTAATCTCTTTGAACATACTATCATTATTTTATATTCTGAATCTGGTAATTTGATTATATCTGGTTCATTCAGGTCCTTTACTGGGGATTTCTCTTGATTCATTTGGGTTGCATTTCTCTGCCTGCCCATTTTGTCTGTGTATAAGAAGGGTGTGTACACTGGAGTTAAATGGGTGTTGCTTTTGTGTTCTCTAGGTGTGGTCTGTCTGCAGGCCCACTACCCCCTTGCCGTTGCCTAGGGTGGTTGGGTATGGGATTTGCCAGACCCGGCCCACTGTGGCTGTTGCTGTGATTTCCGCCTCTCTTCTGCAGGAGGGGCTGTGTTTTGGTGATTGGCTCTACAAACCTCAGCTTGCCTAGGCCTTCGCCTCGCCCCCACAGGTTGGGTTGCGCACTGCACTCAAGCCACAAGCCTCAGCACCAAGGGTAGAGGTGAGACCCTTTGCTCAGCTGTGGACTCAGCCTGTTCCTTGGCTTTCGGTCAGCCCCCGTGGTCAGGGCCTGCTCACCACAGTTTCTTTGGTTGAATGGGGCTGCTGACCTGCACTCAGGTGTGAGCCTCTGCCTTTCCAGAGCATTAGCCCCGCCCCCGCTGCCAGGTCCCGCCTGCGCAGGATCGCAAACTTCGGTTTCTCCTGCGGGCAGGGCTTCTGCGGAGCTTCTAGTGTGCGCTCAGCTTCAAGTCTCCAGTCGTCCTGGGCTGCAACCCCTCCCCTGTGGTCAGAGCCATCTCACACATTCAGGGTGGCAATCCGCGGTTTCTTCTGCCGGGCGGGGCTGCTGGCGTGCATTCAGCCGCAAGCCTCCGCCTGTCCCTGGTCCTAGCCCCGCCCCGCCATCAGGGCTGGCTTGGGCAGGGTTGCAGATCAGATCTCTGCCTGTTCCTGGCCTCCTGCTTTTCCCCGAAGGTGGGACTGCAGGCGGACCGCAGCTGCTGGACTGCTTTTGCCTGTCCCCTGTACCCCTGCTGGGCTAGACCGAGCTCACACCGTTGGGCCTCCTCCTCTCCTGCTGACGGAATCACGTTTCAGCGTCCCACCAGCACCGTTCATTCAGCCAGCTATCAGCAGAGTGGGTAGGGGCAGTTCAGCTCAGACCCTAACACTCCATACTATAGTCCTGGAAGCTCCCTCCATCTAAGCAGCTTTGCTCTAAGTGCTGCAGGAGAGCTTATTTGGCTGGTGTCCTGTCTCCCTTTCCTGGTATTGCTAGTTCCAGGGGAAATATTCAGTTTTGATTAGGGAAGTAACCCAGCCCAGGGGTTAGGGTGACTGTCCCTCAGAGTGTTTCTCCCTGTGCCTTCCAGTCCACACTCTCTTCCCACTACTCTAGTCCTTTCCTCTGTCCCCGTTCCCTGGAGCCCGGGTGAGTGGTTGTAAGAGAGGTTTTCTGCTCTGTCCCTTTAAGAAGAATCTTGGGTCTGAGAAAACTGTTTCTTTGTCACAAACAGTATGTTCACTTGTTTCACAGCTCAATACTGTCCAAACGCCTCTTCTAGGCTCTGGGACTGCAGGCTGGGGCTTTGTTCCTGGGACTCACGGCCCTCCCTCTCCGCCAAACTGTCCTCCTGCCATGCGAGTCTCTCCCAGTTGCCATTTGCTTCGGGGAGCTGGGTAGCCCTCTCCGTGTTTTCGCTTTTCCTACCAGTCTCAATGTGGCTTCTTCAGTGTTCCTTGGTTGAAGACTCCACTTAGTTTAGCTCAAAGTTGGTTTATCCAGATGATGGTTCTTGAAATTAAGTTATAATCTACTTTGTTTCTGGGAGTTGGATGTTGTTACATCCGCCTACTCTATTGCCATCTTACCGTCCTTTATTATTGATTTTTAAAGAGAGAGAAAGAGGGAGAGAGAGAAGAGAAACATTGATTTGTTGTTCTATTTATTTATATATTCATTGGTTGACTCTTTATGTGCCACAATTGAGATCTGAACCTACAACTTTGACATGTCGAGGCTACACTCTTATCAACTGAGCTTTCTGGCCATGGCTCTTTCTGGCTAACTTTTAAGTAATCAGACAGGCTAATGAAATCCCCGAGTAGTTAGTTAGGATGCAGACACAAGAAGAGTATTTCGGTAATCATTGAGAAAATAATCTGTAGGTTCTTTTTTTAAATCCTTCTTGCAGCTCCCAAATCATCAAACATACATTATTTAAAAACTTTCAATAGAAAAACAGACTAAAACATTGGTTTTAAGTGAAATATCTCCAACTACTTTCCCAGGCTCTAAAGATTCCTATATCCCTGGACTCTCAGTTCTTCAGTCAGTTTAGTTGTAAAAAGCAGTAGAATGAATTTTCTGACAAGATAGTTTATTTAATCACATGGAACAGACTAAAATCCAGTTGTTTCTCTCTGAAGCAGCATTCCTGATTGTGTCAGGAGCTCCCTTGCTCTCTCAGTTAAGGAGCAGGATCCCCTCTTACTATGAAGAAGTTTTCCTCCAAATACATGCCAGATGCAGCCAAAGGTCCTGATGATTCCATTCTTTTTACAATAACATAACAATTTAATATTAACCCTGAGCATCTATAAGGGCAGATAAAGACTGAGGGCAAATGAAGTATGCTCTTGCTGTCAGGAAGGACTTTAGAGAATTCACAAAGAGAAGGGAATGCTCAGCACGGGGACACCATGGTTCCCACGCACTGTCACTGGAGAGTTCAAAACCGTAAGAAAGATGGGGCCAAGAGTAATAATAAGGACAAGATTTGAGAGATCACTTTCAATGGGTTTTTAATGGCAACTGCATTTGGAGACAGTACTTTATGGTATCTAAAAATAGTGTTTTTTAAGAGGAAAAAGAAAACCATGAGTGTAGATATTTAACTCACCTCCACATATACTTGTCATGAAAATGATTACAGAGTATAAAACTAATATGCAAGTGCCAGAGCTGGAAATGACAGAAAACTGCCACTCACATGTCAGATACTTGGAAATTTCTATTGTGTTGAGTGTGATATGGGAGGCCAATTTATGACTTTTCATACTGTGAATTACCTAGAAAGCAGATACAGGAGACCCTGAAAGAACCCCACTAACATCCTATAACTGACAAATGAGGGCAGAACATGGGGCAAACAGCCACAGCAAACAGAAAATATGTGTAGATGAGCTTCCATCTAGAGCAGATGGCTCCAAAAACCAAGAGTTGGCAGAGTAGGGTTTCCTCTGAAAGACATGGAAAAGCTACTGTAAGTCAAAAGGATACCATCTGGAAAAAGCAGAGGAAATGCCTTCCTTAAAATAGATTTACTGCAAGGAGAAAAGCTCATTTTATAAAATATCTACTTTTGGCTCCTCAAAAATACATGTCAAATATCAAAAGGAAGAAGTTGAGAAAAGTCAAATTTCATGAAGGTGAAAAATAAAAATGTTCAACTAAAACCTGAGGAGCAGCAATTAGCAGCGACTGGATATTGCAAAGAATTCACTTTAGTGAACTAGAAGAAAACTTTCAGAATATCTCCAGTGGTGAATAATAAAATGAAAATAATTTTAGAAAAGATGAGTCTTATGAAAGAAAAATTCTAATCATCCATTCTGTACATAATAGATACTACAATGATAGAAACTAAAAATAAGGAAGTGAGAGAAACAAACAGTGAAGAAACAAATAGCAAAAGAAATTTTAAAAATTAATGAAGATCAAATCCACAGAGCAGCAGTTTCCTGAAAATTACTAACTCAAGAATTTTAAAAAACCATTTTAACTAATTTAATACTACTTATATTCATCTAAAACATTACTATCCCCATACCACATATAACTTAATAACTATCTAAGGCAAATTATTACTTGAAATATTTCCCTCTAGAGACTTAAATTCCACTAGCATCAACTAGCTATGACCATCTCAAATGGGGCTTTTACGTACTACCCTTCCAACTAGCTCTAAAGAAGATTAACACTTAGTCTAAGTGCCAAGTAAAATGTACTTGAGACCCAAGAATTTTAGGACAACAAAACTAAATTGAAACCAAACCTAATAAAGAAAATTAAAATTATTCAACTAACTTTGTTAGCTTGTACAAACCTGAACTCCTAACTAACTTCCTGCTTAGATTAAGAAATTCTATCTGTGCGTGCAAATAATAAGTTTAGTTATCTCAGATAAGGCAACTATAATGAAAAATAAGAAAAATTTTAGTAATTCATTTAACTCAAAATGGAAGTTGGTGGTCCCAGGGTGTATTGTGCCATAGAGAAACATGAATTGTGAATTTTGGTGTCATGGTTATTAAGTGATGTAACATTAGTATGGAATTTACTGAGCTGAGGGAGAATTACAGAAAATATACAGTTTCTCTGAAATTTGGAAATAAATATATAAGTCTTAGAATTGTCATTTAATTTGTGGCTATGTGGCAAAAATATACCTTTTGTTTGTTTCACTTGACTCTGTGAAGGTGTGTTTCGTTTAATGACACCACAAATTCAAAAGCAAGAGCTACCGCAAGTGAAACAAATTTGGAATCAGAATTGATATGTGACTAAAAAATATCCCACAAGCTTTTAAATAAACTCAATCTACTAAGTAGCAGTATTTTCACTGATTTGCTAAAAATAATAACAAGCAATATTATTTTTAATATAGAAATTAAATTTAATTGGTTGACATTGGTCAATAGAATACATAAGTTTTAGGTACACATCACTATAGCATTTGAAGCAATATGCCTTTAGTGGTAAGCTTTTCATATAAATTAAAATTACTTTTACATGACTTTTAAAGTAGATATTTTAATATATTATAAACTATAACTTATATTTTTATAAATTAAAATTTTCTTATAAGTTCATATAATAAGTGATTGAATGGCCCATTAATGAAAACTGTGAATGCTCTAGCCTAGAACAAATTCTCTGTATAGTGAGAAACATGACCATTTCCCATTCATAAATATAAATGAACACAAAGAGATGGACCCTATATACTTGTATAGCATAGATGCCCTCAATCACATGATTTTTATAGAGATATGAAATAAGAAATATGTACAGTAAGTTAAGACTAATCAATGATTTATGGAAAGAATACAAATATAAACGATTGCAATAAATACCTTTTGCATCAGAATACATCACATGTAAAGTATTTGTTTTTCTCTTTAATTACTTAATGTCTGGGGACCTGGCTATCTATGGTTTAGAAAAAATAGAGCCCTGTGTTCTACTGTTTTCTACCTGTATTCTCCAAGTGACAAAGCCTGAAAAAAATTGCACATGAAGGGTCAAACACATGAGATTAGAAAAAGAAAAAAATGTGTAAAATTTGAGACAGTTCTTGTACTGGGATTGACAGATTAATAACACTGGCAAAATCTAAAACACATACACCTGTGAGAAAAATAAGCTTTTTTCTTGCGTTTGAAAGCATGAAGTAGGGAGATACAGTTGAAAAGAACTTCATCTTTGTGACTTTTCAGATTTGTAGGACTTAAGGTCATCACTGTTTTTCATGCTTTGTTTACCCACTGTCATATCCCTAAATCTTTCACGAAAACCACAGATGGAAAGAAATATAAACAAACATAAAAACAGACAAAAAGGTTTCACTTAAATGAGGAAAATGTAATATTCAAGAAAGTGTAAGTGTGTCTGGGTGAGAGGTGGCTGGGGGGAGGTGATGTGAATGTGCTGGCCACAGGATTACATGCCCCATGATACAGAATTATAATGTCCTTCTCAGAGGTAAAAAAAAAAAAAGTGTAACTATCAGCTCAATTAAACATTAGCATGTGAATTAAAATGACCTACATAAGTCTTGTTTCTACTTTGCTTTATAGCATTGTTAACAAGAGACAAATTTGTCAGGAAAAACATGAGTCTTTTCTAACAGTTGTCAGGCTCTACATTTCATCATATTTTAATTGCCAGTTTTGAATCCCTCCATTCTAATTGTCTGCCTATCTTCTTGAGCACACTTTTTGGAGATTTGTATCTTATCTCTTGGTTTGAGTGTACCACGATCAGCTATTTATCTCCATGGTCGATTCTAACAACATGTTTTTTAAAAAGCACATACTCTCCCATTTTCCTGAACCATGTTTTCTACAGAGTCTGGCTTCAAGGAAAGCAGGACGTAAGGAGATAACCTTTTGACTTATTGGCCCAGGGATGCCCTGCAAGCCAGATCTCAGGGAGGGTCTAACCTCTGTTCATGGTACTAAGGGCCCCTTTCCAGAGCCTTCAGGCCCTTGGTTCTCCTGACTTTGCCCCTCACCTCAGACATATTATCATGGTTAGATTTTTCTGGACATTTTAAATTTTGGATTTTGTACAATAAGGTAGCAAAATAAATAATTTGTAAGTTGCTTGACTTGGTTATTTCTGTGGTTAGACTGTTTGGAAATTTAAGAATGACATTTGAACACTATGTATTTTGAAATTGAAACCAGAAAAGGACTTCAAAGCACCAGTCTAAGTTTTTCTTGCTTTCTGACAATGGGGCTTATAAAGAGGTGCTGTGAGGTGTAGATGAAATGGTGAGTTTACCTGAACCTGCTGCTACCACCGCATGTTATCATCATTATGATGGAGAATCTTGTCAAGTGAATACTGGTGTTTATAACTGAAAAGACTGGAAGCATCTGTCAAATAGTGTATTCAGGCCCCAAATAATGGTTTACAAACCAGATGATGACTGTGCACATGTTATGAATTACTGCTGTATGTCACTTTCCTAAGTTTTGTATACAAACTGTTGAAAGTTTTCATTCTATTGCTACAACTCATCAATACAACAGATGAGATGTCTGATAGAAACACTGCTGTCATTTATAATGAATTCATAAGCAATTGTTCAATTCCCTTTTATGCCATAGGCCCAGCTGAGAGCTCAGGAATTTGTATTTAATCAAACACAGTACATATCTATCTTTCACAGAACATTGTAATAATGACCCTTATAATTTATTGAAAAAACCTAACCTTTTAAGTCTCTAAAATCAGATTTAAGAAGTCTCAGTTTAACTCCTCAGAAGAGATCTTTTTTCTTCTTTTTATTGAATTCTTCTGGGTGACACTGGTTCACAAAATTATAAGGTTTTATTTGCACGATTCTATGACACAGCTCTGTGCACTGTACGGTGGGTTTACCACCTCCAAGTCAAGTCTGCATCCATCACAATTTGTCCCCTGTACACCCTCCTGGAAATCATCACACTGTTGTCTGTGTCCATGAGGTCTCTTTCTCTCTCTTTTTTTTTCTCAATCTCTCCAAACTCCCTCCCTCAACAGCTGTTAGCCTGCTCTCTATGAGTCTGTCTATATTTTGCTTGTTAGTTCATTTTGTTCATTCGAGTCCACATATGAGTGAAAACACATGATACTTGTCTTTCTCTATTGGCTTATTTTATTTAGTATTCTGCTATCCAGGTCCATCCACGCTGTTGCAAAGGATAAAATGGCTTCTTTTCTATGGCTGTGTAGTATTCTACATGAGTGGATACAAAAGCTGTGGTACATTTACATGAGAGATCATTTTTATATAAACTTTTTACTCTTTCCATATATTTTGACTTCCCCTTTGAGTGTAATCACAAGATAACTTTAATTCATTTCCAACACTGCAAATATAATAAAACCTACAGTTGATAGCAGGAGTAAAAGCAGAAAGGCTGGTTATAGAAAGAAAGCATTAATTGTGTTTGAATTAAATTTTGAGACTGAAAGAGAAAGAAATTAGAGAAGAAATGCAAGTATTCATAATTTCCCGAGAAGACAGCTTTAATTTTCATGCTGGTACCAGTAAGGGCTGAGAACTGTTAGGTGGTCAGAAACAACTGGTACAATCACATATGATGCCAGGAATGCCCATTACCATTCTAACACAAAGCCTTACATTTTTCTCCTAATTGTCTGCAAGTGCAGTCCATTCTTTTTAAGGTTTTCATTTTTCTTTCCTGAAGAATTCTGTTTTTGCCTGACCAGGCGGTGGCAAAGTAAATAGAGCATTGGCCTGGAATGCTGAGGACCCAGGTTCCAAACCCCGAGACTGTGAGCTTGAGCACAGGCTCATCAGCTTGAGCACCAGGTTGCTGGCTTGAGTGTGGGATCATAAACATGACTCCATGGTGGGTGGCTTGAGCCCAGAGGTTGCTGGTTTGAAGCCCAAGGAAGCTGACTTGAGCCCAAGGTCACTGGCTTGAGCAGGGGGTCACTGGCTCATCTGCTGTCCCCCTTCTCCCAGATCAAGGCATGTATGAGAAAGCAATCAATGAACAACTAAGATGCTGCAACTATGGGTTGATGCTTTTCATCTCTCTCCCTTACTGTCTATCTGTTCCTATCTCTCTGCCTCTCACTTACAACAACAACAAAAAAGAATTCTTTTCTCATTAGAGTCTAACTGGAAACTTTGTTTTTCAGTGTCAGTCCACTCATGTATTGTAAAACATGCTTGGTTTACACAGCTGAAGGGTATCTAGAGATTGCAGTTAGTAACAAATTCAGCTTCTGCAGAATCATTAAAATGGGAGTCTCTCTCTCTCTCTCTCTCTCTCTCTCTCTCTCTCTCTTTGGGTTGCTTTTCTTTTTGGGGGAAAATGACTGCCTTAACTGGTATTAGAAAATAATATTTGAAATGAATCTGCTTCATTAGGGATATGAAGTGATTTAATGTCCAACAGAATTATAAAGAATATTGTTTAAAAATATGTTTCAACACCAAGAATTTGAGAGTACATTCAATTACATCTTTAAAAACACCTCTTTGTTTTTGTTCATTTATTTCTCTATGGAAAATGAAGAGAAAGGTGAATTTTAGAATGAATAAGTATATATATGTTTAATGGTAAAAATCTTACTGAAGTATATTTTGTACATGGTAAAATACACAGCTCTCAAAAAATAGGCAGATAAGTTTTGACAAATGTATACATCTGTGTAACAACCATCCAAGTTACCTAAATCAAGACAATTCATGCCCTTTTATTGTTAAAACCTGAGCTAAATCAACTAGGAAAATGTGATGTGTGGGAGTTTAATCATTTAGCTTATTTGGAAATAAAATCTATTGATATCTTCACATATGCAAGGCGACGAGATATGACCTGTAGCCTTAAAATATTTCCTTTACTGTAAAGAATGAACTGTTGAACATAATTTAATATAGCACTCATATTAAGCTTAGAAAAGCACAATAAAAATAAACATAAAGTAGAGGGATAAATTCATAAAGCAAGAAGTAATAAATAAATCAGAAAGTAGGAAATAAGAAAAATTTAAAAAGTCAAGAGTTATTTTTTTGAAAAGAAAAATAACATGGCAAACTTTGAGTAAATTGGTAAGAAAACAAACAAGTGCATAACTTTAAGAATGACTATGTAACCACAGGATAAAAAGAGACATAAAATGATAAAAAACAGGACATGTAAGTTTATGTTAATAAATTAAAAATCTAAAAACACTATTTTAAAATGCACTGTAGATTCAAAATGGAAAATGCCACAAGTAAATATGCAAAAATAGGAGTATTTCTAGAACTTGGGCTGATGAATGTCTTTGTGGACAGGACTCCAAATTCAGAAGCAATAAAAGAAAATATCTACAATAAGATACATTTTAAAAAAGTAAAACAGGGCTGACCAGGCGGTGGCACAGTGGATAGAGCGTCAACTGGTATGTGGAGGACCCAGGTTCGAGACCCTGAGCTCGCCAGCTTGAGCTCAGGCCCATCTGGCTTGAGCAAAAGCTCGTCAGCTTGGACCCAAGGTCGTTGGCTCCAGCAAGGCGTTGCTCGGTCTGCTGAAGGTCCAAGGTCAAGGCACATGTGAGAAAGCAATAAATGAACAACTAAGGTGTCGCAACAAAAACCTGATGATTAATGTTTCTTATCTCTCCCTGTTCCTATCTGTCTATCCCTATCTATCACTCTCTCTGTCCCTGTAAAAATAAATAAATAAATAAAAAAGTAAACCAGATTGATAATTACCAGAGCGGTGGGGTTGGGGGAAGTGGGTATAAAAGGTGAAGCGATTAAGAAGTACAAATTGTTACTTAAGAATAGTCACAGAGATAAGAATATAGTCAATAACATTGTAATAACTATGTATGGGGTAACTGGGGAGTCATTTTGTAAAGTATAGACTGTCTAAGTACTATGCTGTACATCTGAAACTAATACAGAATAATACTGAATGAAATATGAACTGTAATTGAAAAGTAAAGCTTCTACATGGAAAAGATACAAAAGATACAAAAGTCAAGAACACGCAACAAAGTGTTGATTTCTTTTTGTAATGCACATAAAGATAAAAATGTTAGTCTCTATTACTTGAAGAGTTCTTACTAATTAATAACAAAGAAAATTGACAAGTCAGTATAACAATGGGCAGATTATATAAACAGACAACTCACAGAAGAATAAATAAATGACCAATAAACTGATGCAAAGATGCTCCAGATAGTTAAATATCAAAGAATAGGGAAAACCCAAAGAATTTCAAGGAATTGATATTTTACCAAGCAAGTTGATAAAGAATTAATACAAAAACAAGACCAGCTATTTTGGAGGATGTGGGAAAACAAGCATTCATATCTAATATACCTGATATAAGTTGGTCTGACTCTTCTAATGAAAAATTTTATAATAATTCAAATATTTAGATATACATACTCTTGCTTGACCAGGCAGTGGAGCAGTGGATAAAGTGCCGGCCTTGTGATGCTGATGACCCAGGTTCAAAACCCTGAGGTCACTGGCTTGAGCGCGGTTTACCAGCCTGAGTGTGGGATTATAGACATGACCACATAGTTGCTGGCTTGAGCAAGGAGTCATTGGCACAGCTGGAGCACCGCCCCCACATCAAGGCACATATGAGAAAGCAATCAATGAACAACTAAGGTGCTGCAACTATGAGTTGATGCTTCTCATCTCTCCCTTCCTGTCTCTCTCTCATGCTAAAATACATATATACATACATACATACTCAGTTGACACAAAAATTTAAATTCTAGAAATTTATTATAAAGCAATGATCAACAAGTTAAAAATATATAGAAAGATATTCATTGAAGCAGTTTACAATAAAAATTGGAAACCATCTAAATATTCCTCAATAGGATCTGGCTCTATATCCATATAATTTATATACATACAATTTATAAATGATGAGTTTGAATTATATACACAAAAAAGAAAAAAGGACCCAATCTGGCTCACTGTCTATTTTTGTAAATAAAGTTTAATTAGGTCAAAGCCACACCCATTCACTTACTCATTGGCTATGGCTGCTTTTTAAGCTGAACGATTTAACTGAGTAGCTGTGACAGAGACAGTAGTATGGGCACAGATCTGAAAGTATCTAACATCTGGCCCTTTAGAGAAAATTTACCAGTCCTTGTTCTACTGATTGAGCAACATGTACCCTATTTCCCCATGTATAAGTATAAGACGCATTCTTTTCTGAAAAATTTTGGGTCTAAAAACTGGGTGTGTCTTATACAGTGGTTGTAGATTATTTTCTTGCATTTCCCGCTTTTTCGCACAGATGAGTTGTATGAATTTTATGATGAATAAAACTTGAGTTCAATAACTTTATGTAATACTTTTTTTTTTTCAAATTTCAGGCCCCCAAATTAAGGTGTGTCTTATACATGGGAAAATATGGTATAATAAATAAAATAAAAACTATCATTATACAAATACATATATATTCTAGTAAAATCATCATAAGAGAAACTATCTGAATCTTTTTGGTGGTTAAATACATTGAAATAACTTTGGATCACTGACCTGAACACAAATTTTTAATATACAAATCACCAAAAAGATGTAAAGATGAACTCCAGTGCAAAAATATAGATAATGTAGATGAGTGATCTTTAATCAGTGTGCCACAGGAATTTTTAATACATGCAATACCTGACTGTTTAGTCAGTGACACTGACCTCTTTTCCAGTAACTTGTCAAATGAAAAAAATGACAGCAGCTAGCGCTGGCCAGATAGTCCCCTTGCTGAGAGCATCATCCCAACGTGCCAAACATGACAGCAGCACACAGTAGCCGTCCAGTGTGAATGAGTCAAAATTCTACCTATTTTTTTTTTGTCAGATTGGCAAACGTATATATATATATATATATATATATATATATACATATATATATATATATATATATATATATATATATATATATATATTATCTATGCCATAAGATGAAAGAGATTGAAATAGCTGATAGATAATAGAGCTGAATCTAAACTAAGTTATTAAGTGAGCAACATTCT
Organism: Rhynchonycteris naso; assembly: GCA_037038555.1. Taxonomy (NCBI): domain Eukaryota; kingdom Metazoa; phylum Chordata; class Mammalia; order Chiroptera; family Emballonuridae; genus Rhynchonycteris; species Rhynchonycteris naso. The sequence continues at coordinate 98,338,142 of CM072999.1, forward strand.
ATTTTACTTCATTTCCTCTATAAATGGGTTATTTTGGTGATTTCTTTCTCTGAAAAGCTAAATGGAAGAAAAACACATTTTTTGGATTAATATATTAAGTAGATGTTATTATATATGTATGGTAAAATGTACAATGGAATATCTAATCTAAGAGTGGATATATTTGTCTAGCTAATTTTCTATTCAAGTTGTTCTATTAAAATAGTAATTTTTATAACATAGTAAAAAATTGAAGTGGAATTCATAGACATGTAGATGTGTGTGACTGAATTATCACCTAATTGAATGCAGTAACTTCTTTTTATTATTGCTGTTAGAGTTGGAGGTACTGCAATTTATTGTGATACATTTTTATTATAATCATTTCCATTATAGCCAAAAGAGTTCTGGGGAGGTTGAATTCAGAAATGGAAGAAAAAATTAATGCAACTTTGTATATTAAATCATTCAAGAGCACTTTATTTACTCACATGTAGTCTTATCTTTTATATTTCCCCAGTTTTTAGAAGGAATATTTGACGTTTCTCTCCACAAATTTCTTTCCCAGTGGGCTATTATTAATGTCAACAAAAGCAGCAGGAGATCCTCTAAAGATTTGGGAAACGCAGTTGAACAAGCACAGATGACCCCTGTTTGCTTAGAGCAAAATGAAGTGTTTACCTCCATATTCAACAGTTTTAGACAATTTCCAGGAGGAAAATTATGCTTTAAATTAGTAGCCTTGAAATTGTGTTCCTTAGAGCACTAGAGTTCTGTGGTAATGCTTCAGGAGCTGTTCAAAAAATTGTTTCCTAAAAATATTAACTACTTTTAAATTGTTAATTAAAAATAAACATATACCCATGAATTCTATATTAAACTCTGGTACACTGTAGGTTATCAAATCAATTTGCTTGAGCTCCTGCCTCATTTTTGTGCAGACTTTAAAATAACTCCAACTTTGAATATACTTGAGCATTGGAAAGGTGTCATTACTTGGGAAATTGGGTTTCTGCAGTGCTTTATTTTTAATTTAGACCAGTGGTTCTTAACCTGGGTTCTATCGAACCCTAGGGGTTCGATGAGTCAGTCTCAGGGGTTCGGAGAAGCCTCTGTGCAGAGGCCAGAATAAAGTAATACCGTAATTCGTTGTGAGTTCATGCACTTTGTTGGTTTTGTTCTTTGAGCAAGGTGATGTTCATGCACAGCTCATTTTGTGCACCAGTAAAAAAACATATACCTATGTCTTGAATTTGGAAAAAAAATCATATTTTATTTATCACTAAAAAAGGGTTCAGTGAATGCGCATATGAAACTGGTGGGTTCGGTACCTCAAAAAAGGTTAAGAACCACTGATTTAGACTGATGTGTATTGATTCCTGTAAAATTTGCAGGTGAGAACAGATCAGTCACAAAGACTCGATGTACACCAGCTAGTTTTCTACACGCTCTACTCCATTAAGAAAAAAAAATCCTGCATTCTTCTGGACATCATCTTCCATGGTGACTTTTGAGAGTTACTAAAGCAGCACTGAGAGCTGTTCAGGGCCTTCAGTTCTCTATAGGTCTCCATCAGAGCTCTGGGGTGGTGTCACCCATCCAGAACATATGATCAAGATGCTTTGGCTCTGAAAGGCATCAGTTCACCATGTGCTCTTGCCACAGAGCAACAGTCAGTTGTGTGATAATAAGCAAATTCAAAGCATAGTATAATGTATGGTAGGTAGCTTGGGGTTAATTGTGAATTCTGAAGGCTTCCAGTCATGGATTTCTATTTAGAACTAGAAATGTCAGTAGTTATTTTTTATAATTGAAATTTGAATTCAAATTATTTTCTAATCAGTTTGAAGTTTCTGGATTATTTTAATTGAATAGCAAACTGAGAGGACAAGATAAGCAGCTAAATATTACCATTTGCAAATAATTATTGTATGAAGTAGGACTTTCTCAGTATGGCTCAATCTTTCTAAAACCCTTTGTATTCTATTTTCCTCCCACTGATTCCTTTGACAGTTTTCCTGCTCCCTATTTTACTGAATTCCAAATATACTTTCAACATGATGAAAGAAATCTGGCTTTGGGAATGATACTGACTTCCTATACCCTCACCTTGAGACTTAAGGCTGTTTATCCTTTCAAACCTGAGTTTCCTTACCAGAAAATCAAGACAGTTGTGAGGATTAAATTAGGTAATTACATAAGTAGCCTAGCAAAAGAAGTGTTAGCTCTCTTTTCCTTTCCACTGATTCCTACGCTTGTGTGAGATTTAAAGTGTAATAAGAATCAAACCATGGTAATATCAGTGTCTTGTAGAAAATAGAGGCATGATTACAGAAGTTTCCAATGAAGAAGACAATGAATGGCATTTAAAACATACCTCTGTCCTCCAGAAGTTTATATGGTAAGGGATAACTGCATAAGATTTCTTTAGATTATTTCATTAACAATCTTTTCATTTTCTCTTAATTATACTGTACACTCATAATCATTTAGGGGAGCATGCAAGAGCAATAACATTAAAAATGAAAAAAAAAAAAGATCCCAACCCATGAGTTTCCTTTGTTTCTGAACAGCTGAACAGGAATAGATTGGAAGCAGACTGAATATAGGACAAGAAGTTGTTAGGTTCTTGATGTTGCTAGAAATTTACCTGGATCTACTCTAAAGAGAGGTGAAGCCCAAGGTACTTGTCCCTCCTTGTGTTCTCAGTATCCTCCTTGTTTTTATTCAGACTGAATTCCAAGTTCCAAAAGGTCGTATGTAAAATGTGGTTAGTTCTAGTCTTGTGTCTATGTATCCACAATGCAGTGAAAGCTGAAGAAAACAAAGGGTAATTGGTCATGAAGAATGTAAACTGGTGAATTAAATCTGTTTGTTTTTTATAACGATTTACATCAGAGCTATCATATTATCAGTGTTTCACTTTTACAGTTTTTTAAAAATATATTTTATTATAATTAATTCGAATGGGGTGACACCAATAAATCAGGGTACATATGTACAATGAAAACATCTCCAGGTTATCTTATCATTCAATTGAGTTGCATACCCGTCACCCAAAGTCAAATTGTCCTCTGTCACCTTCTATCTGGTTTTCCCTGTGTCCCTCCCCTCCTCGCTATCCGAGCCTTCCCTCCCTCCCCCCATCCCATAACCACCACTCTCTTGTCCATGTCTCATATTCTCACTTTAAAGTCCCACCTATGTATGAAGCCATGCTGTTCTCAGTTTTTCTTTTTTTCTGATTTACTTATTTCACTCCATATAATGTTATCAAGGTACATCCATTTTGTTATAAATGATCCGATGTCATCATTTCTTATGGCTGAGTAGTATTCCATAGTATATATGTACCAAAGCTTTTTAATCCACTAGTCTTCTGATGGATACTTGGGCTGTTTCCAGATCTTCGCTATTGTGAACAATGCTGCAAAAAACATGGAGGCGCATTTCTTCTTTTCGAACAGTGATATGGTGTTCTTAGGGTATATTCCTATAAGTAGGATAGCTGGGTCAAAAGGCAGTTTGATTTTTAATTTTCTGAGAAATCTCCAAACTGTTTTCCACAGTGGCTGCACCAGTCTGCAATCCCACCAGCAGTGTAGAAGGGTTCCCTTTTCTCGACATCCTCACCAGCACTTATTCTGTGTTGTTTTGCTGATGAGTGCCATTCTGACTGGTGTGAGGTGATATCTCATTGTGATTTTAATTTGCATTTCTCTAATGATTAGTGATGTTGAACATTTTTTCATATGCCTATTGGCCATCTGTATGTCATCTTTGGAGAAATTTCTATTCATTTCTTTTGCCCATTTTTTGATTGGATTGTTTGTCTTCCTGGTGTTGAGTTTTATAAGTTCTTTATAAATTTTAGTTATTAACCCCTCATGAGATGTGCTGTCGAATATGTTGTCCCATTGTATGGTTTGTCTTTTTATTCTGTTCTTATGGTCTTTAGCTGTACAAAAACTTTCTAGTTTGATATAGACCCATTTGTTTATCTTGCCTTTTATTTCATTTGCCCGTGGAGATAAATCAACAAATATACTGCTGCTACAGATGTCGGAGAGCTTGCTGCCTTTGTTTTCTTCTAAGATGCTTGTGGTTTCATGGCTTACATTTAAGTCTTTTATCCATTTTGAGTTTGTTTTTGTGAATGGTGTAAGTTGATGGTCTAGTTTCATTTTTTTGCAGGTAGATGTCCAATTTTCCCAACACCATTTCTTGAAGAGGCTGTCTTTATTTCATTGTATGTTCTTTCCTCCTTTGTCAAATATCAATTGTCCATAAAGCTGTGGGTTTATTTCTGAGTCCTCTGTCCTGTTCCATTGATCTATGTGTCTGTTCTTATGCCAGTACCAGGCTATCTTGAGTATAATGGCTTTATAGTAAACCTTGATATCTGTAAGAGTGATACCTCCTGCTTTATTTTTTCTTTTTAAGATTGCTGAGGGTATTAGTGTTCTTTTTTGGTTCCATATAAATTTTTGAAATATGTGTTCAATATATTTGAAGCGTGTCTTTGGTATTTTAATTGGTATTGCATTGAATTTCTAAATTGCTTTGGGTAATATAGACATTTTAATGATGTTTATTCTTCCTAGCCATGAGCACGGTATATGCTTCCACTTGTTAGTATCTTCCTTGAATTCTTTTATCAAAGTTTTATAATTTTCCGAGTACAAGTCCTTAATCTCCTTGGTTAAATTTACTCCTAGGTACTTTATTTTTTTGGCTGCAATAGTGAAGGAGATTGTTTTCTTAATTTTTTTTGCTGACAGTTCATTGTTGGTATATAGAAATGCCTCTGATTTCTGAGTATTAATTTTATATCCTTCCACCTTGCTGAATTCATTTATCAGGTCCAGTAGCTTTTTGACTGAGACTTTAGGGTTTTCAATATACAATATCATATCATCTGCAAATAGAGACAGTTTTACTTCTTCTTTTCCAATTTGGATGCCTTTTATTTCTTCTTCTTGTCTGATTGCTGTAGCTAGGATTTCCAGAACTATGTTGAATAAGAGTGGTGAAAGGGGGCATCCCTGCCTGGTTCCTGATCTTAAGGGGAGTGCTTTTAATTTTTCTTCATTTAGTATGATGTTTGCTGTGGGTTTGTCATAGATAGACTTTATCACGTTAAGGAATGATCCCTGTATTCCCACTTTACTGACAGTTTTGAGCTTCAATGGGTGCTGGATTTTATCAAATGGCTTTTCTGCATCTATTGAAATTATCATGTGATTTTTGACCTTCCTTTTGTTTATGTGATGAATCACATTGATTGATTTGCGAATATTGAACCAGCCTTGCCTCTCCAGAATAAATCCCACTTGATCATAGTGTATGATTTTTTTATATATATTGCTGGATCCGGTTGGCTAATATTTTGTTGAGAATTTTAGCGTCTAAATTCATCAGGGATATAGGCCTATACTTTTCTTTCTTTGTGTTGTCTTTGCCCGGTTTGGGGATCAGAATTATGCTCGCCTCATAAAAGGAGTTTGGAAGTCTTCTTTCCTCTTGAATTTTTTGAAATAGCTTGAGGAGGATAGGAGTTAGTTCTTCTTTGAATTTTTGATAGAATTCACTTGTGAAGCCATCAGAGCCAGGACTTTTCTTTTTGGGGGGTTTTTTGATAACTGTTTTGATCTCATTTGTTGTACTTGGTCTGTTTAGGTGTTCTGATTCTTCCAGATTGATTTTTGGAAGGTTATATGATTCAAGAAATTTGTGCATTTCACCAAGATTGTCTAATTTTTTGGCATATAGTTTTTCATAGTATTTTCTTACAATGCTTTGTATATCTATTGTGTCAGTTGTTATTTCTCCACTGTCCTTTCTAATTTTATTTATTTGAGTCCTCTCTCTTTTTTTCTTGGTGAGTCTAGTTAAAGGTTCATCAATCTTGTTTACCTTTTCAAAGAACCAGCTTCTGGTTTCATTGATCCTCTGTATTGTTTCCTTAGCCTCTATGTCATTTATTTCTGCTCTGATCTTTATTATTTCCTTCCTTCTTCTTGTCTTGGGTTTTATTTGTTGTTGTTTTTCAAGTTTTTTTAGATGCAGGGTCAGGTTGCTTATTTGAGCTTTTTCTAGCTTCTTATGATATGCCTGTAGTGCAATGAACTTCCCTCTCCGAACTGCTTTTGCTGTGTCCCATAAATTTTGAGTTGATGTGTGCTCATTATCATTTGTTTCTAGAAACTTTTTTATTTCTTCTTTGATCCCATTGTTAATCCATTCATTATTTAATATCATGCTATTTAGTTTCCAAGTGTTTGAGTATTTTTCAGTTTTTCTATTGTGGTTAATTTCTAGTTTCATGGCATTGTGATCAGAGAAAATGCTTGATATGATTTCAATCTTCTTAAATTTATTGAGACCATTTTTGTGTCCTAACATGCGGTCTATCCTAGAAAACGTACCATGAGCGCTTGAGAAGAATGTATATTCTACTGCTTTAGGGTGAAAATTTCTGAAGATATCTATTAAATCAAGTAGATCTAGTGTTTCGTTTAAGTCTGCTGTTTCTTTATTAATTTTCTTTCTTGAGGATCTATCCAGTGTTGTTAGTTGAGTATTGAAATCTACTACTATGATAGTATTGCTGTTAATCTCACCCTTTATATCCATCAAAGTCTGCTTTATGTATGTCAGGGATCCTATATTTGGTGCATAAATATTTATAATAGTTATATCTTCCTGTGGAATTGTTCCCTTTATCATTATGTAGTGTCCTTCTTTATCTCTTACTACAGCCTTTGTTTTAAAGTCCATATTGTCAGATATAAGTACTGCTACCCCGGCTTTATTTTCTTTCCATTCGCATCAAATATTTTTTCTATCCTTTTACCTTCATTCTATGTGCATCTTTTGTTTTAAGGTGTGTCTCTAGTAGACAGCATATGTATGGGTCCTGTTTCTTTATCCATGCAGCTACACTATGTCTTTTGATTGGATCATTTAATCCATTTACATTTAAGTTTATTATTGATATGTAGTTGTTTATTGCCATTTTATTCTTTAAATATCTATTTCTCTTTTGCTATATTTTTTCCCCTTTTATCTGTTTACAACTGGCCCTTTAACATTTCTTGTAGCATTGGTTTAGTTGTAGTGAATTCCTTGAGGTATTTTTGTCTGGGAAGCTTTTTATTTCTCCTTCAATTTTAAACGATAGCCTTGCTGGATAGAGTAGTCTTGGTTGTAGGTTCTTGTTCTGCATTACTTTGATTATATCTTGCCATTCCCTTCTGGCCTCAAGTGTTTCTGTTGAGAATCCCGATGTAATCCTTATGGGGGTTCCTTTGTAGGTGATAGCCTTTTTATTTGTAGCAGCTTTTAAAATTTTTTCTTTATCCATTAGCTTTGGTATTTTAACTATGATGTGTCTTGGTATAGATATTTTTGGGTTTCTCTTTAATGGAGTTCTGTGTGCTTCTTGAATGTGTGGAGTGTTTCCCAGCCTTAATTTAGTGAAGTTTTCTGCTATGATTTGATTGAACAAAGTTTCCATTTCCTTTCCTCTCTCCTCTTCTTCAGGCACCCCTATGGTGCGAATGCTGTTTCTCTTCAGGTTGTCACAGAGCTCCTTTAGAGTTTCCTCACATTTTTTTAGTCTCTTTTCCTTTTTCTTCTCTGCCTCTGTGCCTTTGTTTATTGTGTCCCTTAACTTGCTGATTCTATCCTCAGCGTGATTCATCCTGCTTTTAATTCCTTCCATTGTGATCTTCAGTTCTGATACGGTATTTGTCATTTCTGTCTGATTCTTTTTTATTATTTCAATTTCATTTTTTATACTTGTTATCTCTTTATTTAGGTGTTCATAATGACTATCAATTGTTGCCCTAATTTCTTTGAACATCCTAACTATCATTATTCTAAATTCTGCTTCTGGTAATTTTGTTATATCTGGTTCATTCAAGTCCTTCTCTGGGGATTTCTCTTGATTCATTTGGTTTGCATTTCTATGCCTGCCCATTTTGTCTGTGTATAAGCAAGTTTTGGCAACTGGAGTCCAGTAGGTATTTCTTTTGTGTTCTCTAGGTGTGGCCTATCTGCAGGCCCGCCACCCCCCTCTGCCGCTGCCTAGGGCGATTGGGTATGGGCATTGCAGCGTCAGCCCACTGTGGCTTTTGCTGTAATTTCTGCCTCTCCTCCATGGGAGGGCCTGTCACTCAAGCCACAAGCCTCAGCACCAAGGGTAGAGGTGAGCACCTTTGCTCATATGTGGACCCAGCCTATTTCCGGACTTCCGCCCAGAACCTGCAGTCAGAGCCTGCTCGCCACAGTTTCTCGGTTTGGGCGGGGCTTTTGACATGCTCTCAGCTGTGAGCCTTTTCCCGTCCAGAGCTTTAGCCACACCCTCAATGCCATGGCCCTTCTGCTCAGGGTCGCAAACCAAGGTTTATTGGGCTCGGTGTGTTTGCTGGCTTCTTCTCAGCTACGGACTTCCGCTCGTTCCAGACTCTACCCCGCCCCCACATTTGGAGCCCGCTCATGCACGTAGACTGGCATACCGCAGTTTCTCCTGCTGGGCGGGGATAGTAGCGTGGGCTCAGCTGCGATCTTCCACTTTTCTCGGGGTCAACCCCGTCCTCGGGCTCGGAGCCCGCTCGCGCACGTAGAATGGCAAACTGCGGTTTCTCCGGCAGGTCAGGCTGGTAGTGTGAGCTCAGCTTTTAGCCCGCCCTTCCCTGGTCCTAGCCCCATCCCCGCGGTCAGAGCCAGCTTGCGCAGGGTCGCAGAGCAGATTTCTGCCCATTTCTGGCCTCCCACTTTTCCCCCGCAGGTGAGATTACAGGCTGTCCGCAGCTTCCGGACCATTTTTGCGCATCCCTTCCGCCCCTGCTGGGCTAGACCGAGCTCACACCGGCTTGGCCTCCGCCCACGCCAACAGTACCACGTTTCAGCGTCCTGCCGCCACCATACCCTTCAGCAACCCTCAGCAGAGGAGGAAGGGACCTAATACTCCACACTGTAGGCCTGGGAGCTCCCTCACTTGTTTCACAGCTCAAAACTGTCCAAAAGCCTCTTCTAGTCTCTGGGACATCAGGCTGCGGCTTGGTTCCTGGTACCCAGGTCCTCCCTCTTCGCTAAACTCTCCTCCCACCACGCAGTTCTCTCCGGGCTGCCGTTTGCTCTGGTGACCTGGGCAGCCCTCTTCGTGTTTTCGCTATTCCTACCAGTCTCAATGTGTCTTCTTCTGTGTTCCTTGGTTGAAGAGTCCACTTAGTTTAGTTCAAAGTTGGTTTATCCAGATGATGGTTCTTAAAATTGAGTTATAATCCACTTTGGTCTGGGAGTTGGAAGTTGGTACGTCTGCCTACTCCGTCGCCATCTTGCTCCTCCACTTTTACAGTTTTTGAGAACAAATGATCAACTCAAGAAAGCAGAAAAATATATATGCCTTGATATATTTTATAGTACATATATATGTGTGTACGTGTGTGTATAACATTCCTAACACACACACACACCCCCGCTACACACTGGAGTCTTTTATCATTGTGGTTCTATTGTCTCAGATGGATGTAGATAGAGAAATAAGAGATTGAGAGAGGAAAGAAAAGAGAGTTAAAGCATGGAGTCTTGTCTGCGGCAATTCCTTAACATTTCTTTGATAACAGTTGTTTCCGTGTTCAGGCCACACCAGCTGTTCCGCAAATATTGAGTTTTTAAAACTAATATGGTTTGTATCAACACAATTCTCCATAAAATGTTTAACGCGTTGTAATTTTTTTTCAATATTGCTCTTGTTCTGACTATACCCTGCCCATCCCAAATTTCAATAGAATTTTCAGGCAGTAGTGATTTTTGTGGAATGGAAAGAGGTTTATATATAACAAAACTATAAGGTGGCTGATGAACAAGATTCCCTAACACGTATTTCCAGCACCAGGACAGTGTTTAGCCTTTAAATGCCACTGTGAATATTGAGCCAGAAGCATTATTAATAAATGTCATCTCTTCGAATGAGTTTAATATTAACATTGATACAAACTTTCTCCCTGCTCTTAATTTTGCATCTCAATAAAGATGTAAATGTTGGCAAGTGCCGCTATTGACAATTGATAAAATTATGCAAACATAGTGTTTTTGCAGCTTTTGAGTAAATACTACATGCTAATGAATTCCAAAGTGTTTACTGTGTTCCTGCAGGAGCTGAATTTGTGTAGATGGACCGCGCCTAGATGTGCTTTACCAAGCCTGTTACACTTACATCTCAGCAGAGCTGTTGTTTGCCTCCGAATAAGCAATTTGGTTGTTTTACCATAAACTCTGAGGCCCTCCAAAGATCATTTATATAATGACATCTTTTGAGAGCAATCCTCTCCAGAATTTTTTGAAGGTAATAATTATTTTATGTTTGTGCTGTAACCACAATGATGTTTTTAAAAGCTTCCTGCTTCTAAATTAGTCACATGTTTGTTATTCAGTTGTAACAAAATGGTTCAGGGCTATAAAGCCAGTAGTAGCCAGGGCCACCATCGCAGTCGTCTGACCCGTGCAGGTTCACATTAGATTCAGACAGTCAGAAATGAAACAACAGAGCCAAGAACTGGTGAGCCATCAGCTTTAATTCTAGCTTGCACCCGGTGGGCAAGCAAAAACACACACTGGGCTCCAAAACCCACTCATTCAGTGCTCACAAAGCTACTGACTTATCTGAGTTTCCTAGAATCAAAAGGTTTCTAGCTCACCAGACTTATTCACCTCTGTTTCCCATCTCCTTCTCCAGCACAAACTCTGCACAAACTGGCTTCTCACTCAGCACTCCACCATCTTGGCTGCTTCTCCTGGCCTCCACGTGGCCTTAATCTGCTCTCCTTTCTAATACTAACCTCAGGAACCAAGAGAGCAAGCTACTGGTCTGTCCCACTTTATAATGTAGAAATCCAAACCGTTAATCCAATCTACAAACAAGAAAGTCTCTGATATAAAGTCACCCATCTGAGGCATGCTGGGATTCCTCAGGAGAGTGCACCACCCTACATCATCCAATCAGTCAAGGGTGTGGGGAAAAGCTTACTCTTTAACTAAGCCTTAGGTTATAACGACCTGGCCTGCTTACATTACAGCCTTTCCCCCACACCCATTCCAAGCATAAGGGCAAATGATATCACCTGGGTGATGGGCTTCCATGTGGGCAGCGCCATCTTTAACAAAGTGAGCATATTATATTTTATCTGCCCAACAAGGGCATAAAGGGATACAGTTTTTGAAGCAGATTTAAAAAATATATCTAACAACATTCACCTAGCTAATGATTCCTTTATAATCCTGTCCTTTGATTTTCAGGAGATAATTTGGGAAATTAATATATCAGTGTTGGGCAGGCATTTCTCTGCATTTTCCTTTTGTCCAGTGACGAAGCATTTCCTCACAATTATGACACACAATATGAGAAGCCCAATTATTGTCTTGATCACCAAGGGGAACTTGAAAATAGGCAATATATGCACGTGTCACAAATGATGAAATATTGCACCTTTGACGTTGAAGTGTGTAACAGCCACATATATAAATGTGACTTATTTGTCATACTCATTTTCAATAAGAGTACAAGAGTCTAATTAGAGGAATCATTTCTAAATTTTTATTAATTTTTAATTTATTGTGTTTACATGGATTCAAGTGTCCCACTGAATATAACTCCCTCATCCCCAACCCCTGTCTCTTTTTTTATACCCTCTTTGATCCCCTCCCCCTAACACTCTCCCCCTTTTCCTTTAGGATTTGTTGTCCTGTTATCTATATCTCTGTATTATGAATATATAGTTTCACTAATCCCTTTATCTTTTCTGATCCCATCCCCTCAACCTCCTTTCCTCTGACTGCTATCCCCCTCTGGTTACTGTGACCCCATCTCTGCCTCTATTTCATTCCTCAGTTCACTTTGTCATTAGATTCCACATATATGTGAGAGTGTATAAAATTTTTCTTTCTCTGCCTAGCTTATTTTATTTACCATAATAATCTCCAGGTTCATCCGTGCTATAACAAAAGGTAAGATTTTCTTCTTTTTCATAGCTGTGTAGTATTCCACTGTGTATGTGTATTATGGCTTTTTAATCCACTCATCCACTGACAGACACTTGGGCTGTTTTCAGATCTTGGCTATAGTAAACAATGCTGCAATAAACATGGGGGTGCATTTCTTCTTTTGAATCAGTGATTTGGTATTCATAGAATATATTCCTAAAAGTAGGATAGCTGGGTCAAAAGGCAGTTTCATTTTTAATTCTTTGAGGAAACCCAATACAGTTCTCCACAGTGGCTGCACAAGTCTGCATTCCCACCAGCAGTGAAGGAGGGTTCCCTTTTCTCCGCACCCTCATCAGCACTTACTGAATGTTTTTTGTTAATAAACACCATTCTTACAATGTGAGGCGCTATCTCATTGTGGTTTTAATTTGCATTTCTCTGATGATTAATGATGTTGAACATTTTTTCATATGCCTGTTGGCCATTTATATGTCTTCTTTGGAAAGTGTCTAATCAGTTTTTTTGCCCATGTTTTAATTGGATTGCTTACCTTCCTGGTGCTGAGTTTTAGAAGTTCTTTATAAATTTTGTTTATTAACCCCTTATCAGACATATTGGCAAATAAGTTCTCCCTTTATGTGGGTTGTGTTTTTATTTTATTCATAATGTCTTTTACTGTACAAAAGTTTTTTAGTTTGATATAGTCCCATTAGTACATTCGGTTCTTTATTTCACTTGCCTGTGGAAAAAATCAGCAAAAATAATGCTACGAGAAATATCTGAGAGTTTACTGCCTATGTTTTCCTTCAAAATTTTTATGGTTTTGTGACTTACATTTAAGTCTTTAATCAATTTTGGATTTATTTTTGTGAATGGTGTAAGTTGGTGGTCTAGTTTCATTTTTTTGTATGTACCTGTCCAATTTTCCCAACACCATTTATTAAGGAGACTGTCATTACTCCATTGTATGCTCTTCCCTTTTTTTGTCAAATATCAATTGACCATAAAGGCATGGGTTTATTTCTGGGTTCTCTGTTCTGTTCCCTTCATCCGTATGCCTGTTCTTACGGCAGAACCAATCTGTTTTGAGTACAATGACCTTGTAGTATAACTTGATATCAGGAAGTGTGATACTTCCCACTTTATTCTTCCTTTTCAAGATTGCTGAGGCTATTAGTGTTCTTTTTTGGTTCCATATACATTTTTGGAATATTTGTTCTATATCTTTGAAGTATGCCATTGGTATTTTAATAAGAATTGTATTGAATTTATAGATTTCATTAGGTAATATAGACATTTTAATGATATTTATTCTTCCTATCAATAAACATGGTATATGCTTCCCCTTGTTTGTATCTTCCTTGATTTATTTTATCAATGTTTTATAATTTTCCTAATACAAGTCCTTTACCTCCTTGGATAAATTTACTCTAGGTACTTTATTTTATTTTTTTATTTTTGGAATAGTGAAAGGGATTGTTTCCTTAATTTCTCTTTCAGACAACTTATTGTTGGTGTATAAATATGCCATTGATTTCTGAATATTAATTTTATATCCTGCCTCCTTGCCAAATTCATTTATCAGGTCTAGTAGTTTTTTTGTCTGAGACTTTAGGGTTTTCAATGCACAGTATCATGTGTTCAGCATATAATGATAGTTATATTTCTTCTTTTCCAATTTGGGAGCCTTTTATTTTTTTCTCCTTGTCTGATTCCTGTGGCTAGGTCTTACAGAACTATATTGAATAAGAGTGGTGAAAGGGGATCCCCCTGCCTTGTTCCTAATCTTAAGGGGATTGATTTAATTTTTGTCCATTGAGTATGACATTGGCCATGAGTTTTGCATAGATAGCATTTATCATGTTGAGGTATGTTCCCTGTATTTCCACTTTGCTGAGAGTTTTGATCATAAATGTGTGCTGGGATTTATCAAATGCTTTTAATGCATCTATTGATATTATCGTGTAATTTTTATTCTTTCTTTTGTTTATGTGATAAATAACATTGATTGATTTGAGAATATTGTACCAACCTTGCCTCTCCTGAATAAATCCCACTTGATCATGATTTATGATTTTTTTTCATGTATTGCTGGATCCAGTTTGCTATATGTTGTTGGGAATTTTAGCATCTAAGTTCATCAGGGATATTGATATATAGTTTTCTTTCTTTGTAGTGTCTTTACCTGGTTTTGGAACGAGGATTATGCTTGCCTCATAAAAGGTGGTTGGAAGTCTCCCCTCCTCTTGAATTTTTTGATATAGCTCGAGAAGGACAGGTGTTAGTTCTTCTTTGAATGTTTGGTAAAATTCTACTGTGAAGCCATCTGATCCAGGACTTTTGTTTGCTGGGAGATTTTTGATAACTGTTTCAATTTTATTTGTAGTAATCAGTCTGTTTAGGTTTTCTGATTCTTCTAGATTGAGTTTTGGAAGATTCTATGTTTCAAGGAATTTATCCATTTTACCTAGATTGTCCAATTTTTTGGCATACAGATCTTCATAGTATTTTCTTACAATTCTTTGTATTTCTGTAGTGTCAGTTGTTACTTTTCCACTTTCATTTCTAATTTTATGTATTTGAGTTATCTCTCTTTTTTTTCTTGATGAATTTGGTTAAAGGTTCATCAATCTTGTTTACCGTTTCAGAAAACTAGCTCTTGGTTTCATTGATCTTCTGTATTACCATTTTAGCCTCTATATCATTTATATCTTCTCTAATCTTTATTATTTCCTTCCTTCTACTTTATTTGTTGTTCTTTTTCTTGTTCTTTTAGATGCAGAGTTAAGTGGTTTATTTGAGTTTTTTCTTGTTTCTTAAGGTACGCCTGTAATGCCATGAACTTCCCTCTCAGAACTGCTTTTGCTGTGTCCCATAAATTTTGAGTTGTTGTATGTACATTTTCATTTGATTCAAGAAAATATTTTATTTCTTCCTTGATTTTGTTGTTAACCCATTTGTTATTTAATAACATACTATTTAGTCTCCAAGTGTTTGAATATTTTTCAGTTTTTCTATTGTAGTTGATTTCTAGTTTCATGCCATTGTAATCAGAGAAGATGCTTGATATAATTTCAATCTTCTTAAATTTATTTGGACTTGTTTTGTGTCCTAACATGTGGTCTATCCTAAAGAATGTACCATGAGCACTTGAAAAGAATGTATATTCTGCTGCTTTGGGGTGAAAAGTTCTGAAGATATCTATTAAATCCAGTTGATCTAGTGTGTCATTTAATACTGCTGTTTCTTTGTTGTTTGTCTGGAGGATCTATCCATTGATGTTAGTGGGGTATGAAAATCCCCTACTATTATAATATTGCTGTTGATCTCACCCTTTATGTCCATCAAAATCTGCTTTATATATTTAGGTGCTCCTATATTGGGCACATAGATATTTACAATGGTTATATCCTCCTGTTGAATTGCTCCCTTTATTGTTATGTAGTGACTTTCTTTATTCCTTACTATAGCCTTTCTTTGATGTCTACTTTGTCGGATATAAGTATTGCTACCCCAGCTTTTTTAACGTTTCCATTTGCGTGAAATACTTTTTTCCATACCTTTACTTTTAGTCTATGTGTATCTTTTGTTCTGAGGTAGGTCTCTTGTAGACAGCATATGTATGGGTCCTGTTTTCTTAACCACACAGCTACCTTGTTTTTTGATTGGAACATTTAATCAATTTATTTTTAAGGTTATTATTGATATGTTGTTGTTTATTGTCATTTATTCTTTAAATCTACAATCCTCTTTCTCTTGATTTTTTTTTTTTTTTTGCTCTTTTTACAGCAGACCCCTTAACATTTCTTGCAGTTCTGGTTTGGTTGCAATGAATTCCTTAAATTTTTTGTTGTTATTGTTCTGGGAAACATTTTATTTTTTCTTCAATATGAAACAATAGCCTTGCTGGATAAAGAAGTCTTGGTTGTAGGTTCTTGCTTTGCATTACTGAATATCTCTTGCCAATCCCTTCAGGCCTCAAGTATTTCTGTTGAGAAGTCAGATGTCATCTTTATGGGGGATCCTCTGTAGGTAATTAACTGCTTTTCTCTTGCAGCTTTTAGTATTCTTTATTTGTCTCTTAACTTTGACAATTTAATTATGATGTGTCTTGCTGTAGGCTTCTTTGGGTTCCTCTTTAATGGAACTCTGTGCTTCTTGAACTTGTGTGACTTTTTTCTTCATCAATTTTTTTAAAAAATTCACTATGATTTCTTCAAACGGGTTTTCTATTCGTTGTTCATTCTCTTCTCTTTCAGAAACCCCTTTGATGATGATGTTTCTCTTTATGTTGTCACAGAGTTCTCTTAGTTTCCTCAGACATTTTGAGCCCCTTTTCTTTTTGCTGCTCTGCTTCCGTGCTTTCATTTATCTTGTCCACTAAATCGCTGACTCAATCCCCTCTTGCATCCAGCCTGCTATTAATACCTTCTAGTGCAGTCTTCATTTCTGATATTGTATTTGTCATTTCTGACTTGTTCTTTTTTATGATTTCAATGTCCTTTTTGATGCTTGCTATCTCTTTACTTAGGTGCTCATTATGTCCATCTGTAATGAGCTCTAAGATCCTTGATTATCCTAAAAATCATTGTTTTAAACTCTGCATCTGGTATTTCGGTTACTTTCATCTCATTCAGTTCTTTTTCTGGTGATTTCTCTTGTTGATTCTTTTGGGTCACATTTCTCTGTCTGCCTACTTTGTACCTGTATTAGGTAGCACTGTCTGACTTTAAAATTTTTGTGTGATCTTTATGAAGAGGATGGGCTCAGTGGTACTGTCCTCTAGGCAACTTCTTTTTCTTGTTCTACAAATGCTTCTTGAGGGTACTATTTTCCCTCTTGTTGTATGTGAGTATTAGATGCAGTTGATCTTTTTATGGGTACGTTTATCCCTTCAGGCTGGCTGGCTCTAAGGGTCTACCTTGATTATGTGTATTAAACATTATGCAATGTCTGTCCTGTTGGGCATATTTATTCTCCACAGTTTCTGGTGGCCGCTAGACTCCACTTTGGGTGTGCTGCTTGTGTAGGTAGTTGAGTCTAGGGTTGATGTTGTACTGCACCAGTAAATGAAAGTAACCACCCACTACCAGTAGTGTTGGCTCTAGTTCTTCCTGAAGTGGTGTTAGCTGTTGTTTTTAATCTGCTGTGGGCTACCAGTCTGCAGCTACTGTACTTTTAGTAGTTTGTCTCTGCATTTTCTATGTGTGGGTACTGTGGGAGGGGTCAACCTTTGTATAAAGATCAGCTTCCTCCTGCTTAAGGATGACCACAGCTCTGTAAAAGCCCCAAGCTCTGTAAGATTTGTCTCCACTTTTCAGCTGCTCCTCCCTCCTCCTTTTTCAGCTGCCCAGTCTTCCCACATAGTCTTTTTTAGTAACACTGTAGTGTGGGTTCAGATTGGCCTCACCCAACCAACTTGTCTACAGGTTGCATGCTTTGTGGGTTAGGGCAGCTGACGTTGTGAATACAATGTTTGTGGGACCCCCTACTTCTGGAGTCTCTTGTTCAGGAGCTCAGTAGAGGGAATGTGGCCCCTACTCCTGAGCTTGATCCCTCAGCCACTGCTGAATACTCACATTTTATTTCTTCCCAACAAGTTGAGCTTCAGGTTTAGACTGAGTATGACCAACAGTCCCCTCTACAGTTATTTCAGCTATTGAGACTCAAGTTTCAGGGAAGAAGACTGAGAAAGTCCTGTCCTGAAGTTGGCTAAGCCCGTTGTCCAGATTCAACAATAGACTCACTTTAAATGTCCATGCTCCAAGCCTCTCTCCCTGCCTCCTGTCTCCTAGCAGGACAGAACATCCAGCAGCCATGCCAGCTGACTGAGAAGCTCCACCCTATCCAATGCACATGAGCAGGTGCTGATCTGAGAGAGTGGAACTTGCCTCAGTTGGGCCTGTTGTGAGAAGCTTTTTCTTAGGATACCACTCTAGTAAGGGTTGTTAGGTCATGAACTGATGCATTCCATGGCTGACTCCTGAATGTGCCAGACTTGGGCCTCCCAGGCAGGAATTCAGTGCAAAACAGTAGAAGACACTGCCTGTGACTGGCCCTCAGCAACCTTCTTGGAGCTACAAGCAATTCAGAGTTTGTGGCTGCCTCTGCTGGGCCCAGTCATACATGGAAATACTAAGCTGCACTCCTAGGCTAGCTTTTACCCACTCTGGCCCTAGGGAAAAGTTTGCTCAAACGGTCAACTTTCTCTGAGTCTTGCCTCTTGTAGCCTGTTTGCTGGCTGCTTGTTGGGCTCGGCCACTGAAAAATCCTCTGGTAGAGTCTAGAGCCATCATGGCGAACCTATGACATGCATGTCAGCACTGATACACGTAACCATTTTCGATGACACGCAGCTGCAAGAAGCTGCATACCAGAGAAGTATGGGGCTGCATGCCGAGAAAGACATTTCATCCTTAGCTCTTGCATGGCCAGGTACAGTAGCCAAGGATAAAACATTTGCTGTAGTTTAGATACTCTGTGCCAGAGGTCTGTAGGACAAAACATTTTTATTATTTAAACTATAAATATCGCAAAATGATGTTTTTTTTCTCAAAGTGACAAACCACCCGAGTTATGCTCGGTTTTTGGCAAATTTTGACACACCAAGCTCAAAGATTGCCTACCACTGGTCTAGGGCTTGCGGCAACTCAGTGATTAGGAAGGGTTTTGGGTGTGGCTCTGCCCCCTGGCTCCAGTTGTTAGTCTGTCTAGATTTTTTTCACAGACGTCAATAGGGTGTTGACCCAGGAGTCTGGTGGGTATGACCTCTGAAACCCAGAGGTGTGGTCTGCCTAACCACAGTTTCAACTGAGTCTCTTGTGAGGTGGAAGCACCAGTCATAGATTCGGAAGAATGTGGGGGAAATCTCCGGTCTCAACAGCAGAAAACTGAGTCACTGATGTGCCCCCTGCTTTCTGGCCTCTTAGAATGACCCATCTCCATCTGTGGAGTAGGAGAGACTCCCTAGGGTGGAGCAGCTGCTTGTCCCCAGGTTGATGCCACTTAGAGGGGATTGGTCTGCCCAAGAAAAATGATGACTGCCGTACTACAGTATGACTCAGCACAGGGGTTCTTGTGGCCATTCCCCACAGTGTCTCTCCCTGGGCTTCAAACTTGATGCTCTCCTCACAGCTCTCTCCTGCCAGATCCCTGGGTAAGTGGCTGTGAATGAGGTTTTCTTCTCGGCTCCTTTAAACCAGAGTCTGCGTCCGAGAGGTATGTCTCTTTCTCGCGGACAGACCACTGGCTCTTTTCACAGCTAAATGCTGTCTGGGCACCTCTTCTAGGCTCTGGGGCTCTAGGCTGGGGCTCCAGGCCTGGGGCTGAGGACCCACACCTCTCAGGGCAACCGCCCCGCAGTGAGAGTCCCTGGGGCCACTGCTCACTCCTGAGAGCACGACAGCACTTTTCATGTCTTTGCCCTTCCTACCAGTCTCAATGTGGATTCTTTGGTGACCCTTGGTTATAGATTTTTTTTAGTTTAGTCCAAAGTTGGTTTTTCAAGATGATTGTTCTTAAATTAAATTGTAATCCAATTTGGTCCTGGGAGGTGGCAGTTGGAATGTCCACCTACTCTGTCACCATCTTTTTTCTCCCTACTTAGAGGAATCTTAATGGAGAACTAATAACAGGCCAACAGCCAGTTAAAATAAATATTCACAAGTCATAGTCAAAGAATTGAAATACAGTTAAGAAAAGGTCCATTACCAATTCAAAATTGTGATTAACACTTGGTAGGTGCTCAATAAATAATTAGACCTTGCACTGAAGTTATATAAGGAATTTGATGATCCTTTCTATTCCATCTGAGGATATAACTATCATTAATAAAATTATTTTTGCAGGAAAAAATAAATTCTCAACTTCTAATTTGGGATTGTAATCGCAGGTTAACATGAGTGTTCCATAATGTCACTGAAGAAAGTAATGGCCACTTAGTAAAAAAACCTCTAATTATGATTTCTGAAAGCCCCATCCTCCAAATCAGAGCAGCTACCAGCCACCTGAAGAGAATATCCTCCCTACACTCCAAAGCCACACCTTAGAGGAAAGATAATTTGGAAATATTTTTCCTGTCTTAAAGGGAGGACCTCTGCTCCTTGGTATAGCTTGGCCATGCTATTCCCAGACGACAAGATCTTCCAGAACTTGTTTGTAATGACTATACAGACTTTAAAATACATTTCCTTAGACAACATGTCTAAGAACAAACTCCTATAAAAGACACTTAGTGCCTTTACCTTGAAGCTTAACAGGTATGTATTTATTTCAAGTAGACTATTTTCAAAGGGAAAAATTTATAGGTACTTATTCAGAAAAGGCATCTTATCAATGTTTTCCCTTCTATTCTCTTTATTTTTATTTTATTTTATTTTTTAGTGAGAGGTGGGGAGGCAGAAACTGACTCCTGCATGTGTCCTGACCGGGATCCACCCGGCAAGCCCACTAGGGTGTGATGCTCTGCCCATCTGGGGCCCTTGCTCCTTTACAACCTGAGCCATTTTATCACCTGAGGCAGAGGCCACGGAGACATTTTCAGCACCCAAGGCCAACTTGAGCCATAGCTGCAGGAGAAGAAGAGAAGAGACAGATAGATAAGTGAGAAGGGAAGATGGGCACTTCTCCTGTGTGCCCTGGCCAGAAATTGAACCTGGGACTTCCACACACCAGGCCGATGCTTTACCACTGAGCCAACTGACCAGGGCCTCCCTTCTCTTTTCAATCAATGCTCTTATTTATTCTGAGCATGATTTAAAATTTAGAAGTAAAAAAGTGTCACAAATCTAAATTAATCAGAAGACCCAAAGGTTTTTCTCAGCCTATATTTTTCATCTCATTTCCTATGCATGTTCTACTTTTTCCTCATTTGTAGTCACCAAACACTTTCTTCAGTGAATAAATACATTCCTATGTCTGAGACTTCTTCCAGACTATACCTATACTTGAAAATGTACTTGGCTCTCCTGCATTTTCTCCTTTTCCTTTAATCTTTCCCCAGCTTCAAGACAGGTAATATCAGTCCCACATAACAAAAACTAATCATTCCTAAATACCAACTTTTAGACCACAGCTATTGCAAAGTTTGTACCATCTGTGGGACAGTGATAAACATATGGTGTACACACATTCACGCGCGTGAGGACGTGCACACACGCACACACCCTTATATCCCTCCTGTGTTAAGGTGCCAGCTGAACTACCTTTTCTTCGGAAGACTTACCTTTTAATCTGAAATTATGTTCTTACACTTTTTAAATATAAAAATATCCTGATTCTTATATACTAATAGAAATGCTAGATTGAGTTTCTTTAAAATTTTTATTATTTGCCAAAGTAAAATTTGGCTATTCTCAAAATTTGTAGTATTTTTTTAATTTTCAAAATTTGGGGGAGAAATTTCCATAGGTTTTGAAATTCAAAAGTCTGGGAACCAATGATCTAAACAACTGACTTGACTCTTTGTTAACCTCTTGCAATGTACTCCCTTTGTTACACGTACTTAATTCATTATTTATTTCATTAAACTTACTACATACCATCCCATTAACTCCATTCCCTTCAACAATTATACCATAGAATTAAAAAAATCAAAAAATTAAATCCATTGTTTTAATATATACAATGCTTAAACTGTATCAGGCAAAGATAGGTGCCTAAGAAATACTGTCCAGTGCCAGGGTTAGAAGATCTTGTTTCCATTTCAAAAATACTGTGGAAAATCATCTGGCTTAATGACATCATCTCTTTTAATCAGTATATTTCTAAAATGCTATAAGGAAACAAACATGAGCAACATTGTGTGCCGATGTAAAAAAGAAGTTGCTAGCCAGCTAGAATAATTCAGAAGATGATATGTAAAAAGGTGAATATGATTTTCAGTAATAAATATTCATCTGTTCTCAGGAATTATGGCTAAGCTACTTCATCTTTTTTTTTTTTTTTTTTTTTTTTTTTTTTATATATTTTATTATTATTAATTCTAATGGGGTGACATCCATAAATCAGGGTACATATGTACAATGAAAACATCTCCAGGTTATCTTATCATTCAATTGTGTTGCATACCCATCACCAAAAGTCAAATTGTCCTCTGTCACCTTCAATCTGGTTTTCCCTGCGTCCCTCCCCTCCTCCCTATCCCATTCTTCCCTCCCTCCCCCCATCCCATAACCACCACTCTCTTGTCCATGTCTCATACCCTCACTTTCATGTCCCACCTATGTATGTAATCGTGCTGTTCTCAGTTTTTCTTTTTTTCTGATTTACTTATTTCACTCCGTATAATGTTATCAAGGTACATCCATTTTGTTATAAATGATCCGATGTCATCGTTTCTTATGGCTGAGTAGTATTCCATAGTATATATGTACCATCGCTTTTTAATCCACTCGTCTTCTGACGGACACTTGGGGTGGTTCCAGATCTTCGCTATTGTGAACAATGCTGCCACGAACATGGGGGCGCATTTCTTCTTTTCGAACAGTGCTATGGTGTTCTTAGGGTATATTCCTAAAAGTGGGATAGCTGGGTCAAAAGGCAGTTCGATTTTTAATTTTCTGAGGAATCTCCAAACTGTTTTCCACAGTGGCTGCACCAGTCTGCATTCCCACCAGCAGTGCAGAAGGGTTCCCTTTTCTCCACATCCTCGCCAGCACTTATTCTGTGTTGTTTTGCTGATAAGTGCCATTCTGACTGGTGTGAGGTGATATCTCATTGTGGTTTTAATTTGCATTTCTCTAATGATTAGTGATGTTGAGCATTTTTTCATATGCCTATTGGCCATCTGTATGTCCTCTTTGGAGAAATTTCTATTCATTTCTTTTGCCCATTTTTTGATTGGGTTGTTTGTCTTCCTGGTGTTGCTTTTTATAAGTTCTTTATAAATTTTAGTTATTAACCCCTTATCAGATGTGCTGTCAAATATGTTCTCCCATTGTGTGGTTTGTCTTTTTATTCTGTTCCTATTGTCTTTAGCTGTGCAAAAACTTTTTAGTTTGATATAGTCCCATTTGTTTATCTTGCCTTTTATTTCAGTTGCCCAGCTACTTCATCTTTTTAATTAAACACATAGATAAGGCACCTCTGAAGAGCTAAGCAACTACTAACTCAATTTAATCTGAATTTGGTTTGGATGCTAAAATCCTGAATTTCACTTTTAGTTCCATTACTAAGCAATTGTGTGACCTTGGATAAATTACTTCATCACCTTGAATCTTAACTTTTTTGTTCTTAAAAGACAAATCATGAATTATATTATTTCTAAAATCCTTTGCAATTCTAATGTTAAGTGAGTCCGAGGTTCACTGACCCTAGAAAATGGTAAACATAGTTGTTCTGCATTTATACTTGGAAATAATCTCTTCAAAGAAAATTTTACCATTTGCTATAACATGGATGAACCTGGAAAGCATTATGCTAAGTGAAATAAGCCAGACACAGAAATAAAAATACTGTAAGATCTTACTTATATGTGGAATCTAAAAACATTGAACTCAAAATCAGACAGTAGAATAATGGTTACCGGAAATTAGGGAGTGGACAAAATAAGGAAATGTTGGTCACAGAGTACAAATGCTCAGTCATGAGGGATAAATAAATTCTGGAGAGCTAAAGTATATAGCTCATTGACAATAATTAACAATGGTGTATTATATACTTAAAATTTCCTGAGGGAATAGATCTCAAATTTTCTCAAAACACACACACGCGTCACTATATAGAAGTGACAAGATATTTAGCTTAATTGTGGTGATTTTCTCAATGTTATATATAGAAATCAACATTAAGTTGTATGCTATAAATACAATTCCTATAAATAAAAGATACATCAATAAGTTTATTTTTTACAAAAAAAAGTGAAGAACTTATATTCTGCAAGTTTATTTGAATAAGCTGAGCTGAGATCTGAAATGATAAAATCACTAATTTCAAATCCTGGTATTACTGCCTCCTGGAATGGCTCTAATTATCTTACTGGTTTTACCATAATTTTTTAAAAGTCACCAAAGTAAATTCAGTTTGAAATCTATTTCAGAAAAACATGGCAGAGGATAATTTAAGAAGGAGGATTTTTGCAAAATAAAATAAAAGAAAGGGTGCAGCTTGGAATCACTGTGATCAGACAATTCCCATAAAAGCAGAACAGTAATACAGTTGTGAATATAGTCCCTAGTGACTTACTGCTTGACTCATCCAGAATCGTGCCCTTTCCACTCCAATTAAAATGTTATCTCCCATCACAATATGACATCCAAAACGAGGATGCCAGTAACTCTAGGCCTTGGGGAACTGCAATGAATATCATTCAAATAAATTCTGACTGACATTTTGGTAAATGACCTCTCGAAGTCAGGAAGGGAACATTTTAAAGGGAACATTTTTGGCACTTGAACAGTGCCAAAATAGCAAGGAGTGAAACCACATTTATCTTTCTGGAGGTGAAGTGCCAGGAGACTCTGAACCCAGAAAAATGGCAGCCACATAATCTCAACTGGAGTATGAGTGATGGGTGTTTGTCAACAATACTGATTTAACAACTCCCACTAGGCACATGGTGTAGCAGGTAAGATATATATGGAAACAAATATTTGTGTATTCATTCGTAGCTTAGAAAGATAGCTAAATAGTTTTAATAAAATTAATTCTCAATAAAATTAAGACCAAACTTTGGAATTAATAAGAACCTATTCAAACATGGGCTCTGCCACTTAGCTGTTGGGCTTTAAGGAAGCTAATTTCTCTAAGCCTCGGTCTTCTGAACTGTAAAATGCATGTGATGAAAACACGTATATGGCCAACCGCAGGACTAAATGAGATAATGTTGTATAGTGTTCAGCTGGGTATACATCAATTAATAAAAGTCAGCTGTTGTTGCTATACATATATAAAACAGCTAAAGCTTAAATCCATTACAACTTCCATTATAAGTAGCACCGATGATAAAATATAATAAACTAGAATTCAATTTATGTTCTATTTGTATATAATAATGCTTTCAGAGTGAGGAAATTAGTATTTACTGAGCATTTACTATGCCAGTCACTATGTTGGGTCCTTTACCTATTTGACACTTATTAGTTCATTTAATCCCCTTGTCACAAAGAAACTAATGTTGAGAGAGTTTATACCTTTTTGCCCAAGGTAATACAGCTTGTCCCTGGTCTTCAAAGCCAGTAAATCTAATCCTGTACCTTAATTAGAGGTAGTAAAACTATTAATTAAGGCTGTCCCTCTCTCAAACCCACGCTCTTCCTCACCCATCCCATTGACATAGCTCTCATTCATATCAATCTCCACCCCTAATCACCTTAACTATTACAATAATGACCTCACTGGGCTCTTCTCTTGCTCTTCCTTGCCCCAATCCATTTTTACTTCCAACTGCCAGAATGAATTCCCTGAAATTTAGTCTCATGCGTGGTGTCCTGTTTCTAATCACTGATTCCCTCTTACTGAGTGAATTAAGTCCAAATACATCAGACCTTCCTTTAACATTCTCAATAACCAGGAGTTAACCCTTCTTCTCACCCTGTTTCTCAGTTTAGTGCTGCATTTTGGATGCTCCAGTTCTCTTGGGTTCCCCATGGTTTCCTGAATAATGTCCACCTACCCTGGACAAGCTTCACTGCCTTGTCAGCTGCCTCAACATTTCCCTGTGGACCCCTCTGCTTCACACCTCCCCTTGCCCAGCCTAGCAAAACCTTACCCGTGTTCTGAGGCGCAATCCAAATATCACTTTGTTCATCAAATCTTTTCTGATCTTTTACACTCTTTATGAGCATTCCCTCCTCTCCATATCCACAGCTTATCATTTTTGCCTTTATTATGGAATTTTTCATTTTCTGCCTTATAGTATCTTAAGCTGTCATTTCCTTAAAATTAGACACTGAGTCGCATCCCAGTGATTTGAATATAATAATAATTACAACCAACACTTATTTATCACTTATTATATTTCAGGCATGTTCTAAAATCTTTTACATATATTAACTCACTCCACACAACAAAACTGTTAGGTTGGTGTAGTAGGCAGCCTCTAAGATGACCTGGAATGGTCCTTTCCCTCTAGTATTTACACTTGTCTGTAATGAGCTCTTTTTGAGTGTGGGCTGGATATAGGAATTTGATTCTAATGAATACATTATGGTAAAGTGATGGTATGTCACTTTTGAGGTTAGATTACAAAAAGACTTTCGTTTCCATCTTGTGCTCTTTTTGTTTATTTTCTGGAGGAAACCAGGCACCATATTCTAAGCTACATCACAATGAGGCTCACATGGCAAAGAGCAGAGAGAAGCTTCTGGCCAACAGCCAGAGAGGACCTGAGACCTTCAGTCCAATAGCCTATGAAGACTTGAATCCTGCAAAGAACTACATTAACTTGGAAGCAGATACTCACCCTGCTGAGCCTTTAGGTGAGACCATAGCCCTTGCTGATGTTCTGAGTGAGGCTTTATAAAGGTCCTTGACACAGAGGGACCTAGCCAAGCCATGCCCGCGTTCCTGACTCAGTTTTATGGTAATTTGTTATGCTGCAATAGACTAAATACAGTGTTATATCCTACTTTTCCAATGAAAATGCTGAGGTTGCCTGACCAGGTGGTGGCACAGTGGATAGAGCATCGGACTGGGATGCAGAAGACCCAGGTTCGAGACCCCGAGGTCGCCAGCTTGAGCACGGGCTCATCTGTTTGAGCAAAGCTCACCAGCTTGGACCCAAGGTCGCTGGCTTCAGCAAGGAGTTGCTCGGTCTGCTGAAGGCCCACAGTCAAGGCACATGTGAGAAAGTAATCAATGAACAACTAAGGTGTCGCAACGGCAACAAAAAACTAATGATTGATGCTTCTCATCTCTCTTTGTTCCTGTCTATTGGTCCCTATCAATTCCTCTCTCTGACTCTCTCTCTGTCCCTATAAAAAAAGAAAAAGAAAATGCTGAGGTTGAGGTACCTAGTAAGTGACAGGGATAGGATTCAAACCAGGGGAGTATAACTCCAGAGTCCACCCTCCTAATCACAAAACTAGATTACCCCATAAATAAATAAAAGTTATTTTTTAAATTGGATCATTGACTATAGCCTAGCCAAGACTTTGTTTATTTTTATTTTGACAGAAACAGAGAGAGTCAGAGAGGGACAGATAGATAGGGGCTACAGAAGAGCAAGTGACCCCTTGCTCAAGCCAGCAACCTTGAGCTCAAGCCAGCAACCTTGGGCTTCAAGCCAGTGACATTTGGGCTCAAGCCAGCAACCGTGGGGTCATGTTTATGAACCTATGCTCAAGCCAGCAACCCCATACTCAAGCTGGTGAGCCTGCACTCAAGCCAAATGAGCCTTTCCTCAAGCCGGCGACCTCAGGGTTTCAAACCTGGGTCCTCCACATCCCACTATGCCACTTTCAGTCAGGCAGCCAAGTGACTTTAACCCAAACAATTAAGACTTGAGTGTAAAAGGGTTTATAACATTATAATTCAAAATTTTACCCATAGATCTCTGTTGATACCAGACAGGTTTATTTTAAATATATTTATTTCACCATGTGTTTATGTCTCCCTTTCTGTGTAAACGTGGGTCTCCTGTGTAGCTTTACTGATACGCATGTAAACTTACATTTGGAAGCTTTGTTTATCTCAGTTTATATTTTAAGCTTAAAATATAGTTGGTTCTAAATGTGGTGAGGTTGAAAGATGCTTTTGAATCTCACTAACCTGGAACTAAGGCCCAATTCTAACAGTTTCTACTAGTGTGACATTAGGCATCTGAGATTAGGGATATCACTCCTCTGAGCTACAGCTGCCACCAATGTATAGTGGAGACAGAAATGATAACTACCCTCAGAAAGGTCCAGGTTTAGTTTCTGATGTAATTAAATCACTTAGGGCAATATTTGGTCATTTTCTCCCTGAGGCCTTGTTCAGATTCTATGTGTTTAACAAGGTCTTCCTTGGCCACAGAAGTAAAAATATCTGATTCATCTTCAAAATTCTAGCATTTATCTGTCCTCTGTGACAGAGTGATTACAGTATCTGTCAGAAGGCAAAAAAAAAATACCTTAATATCTTTACCATATGCAATTACATTACTCATTCACAAGGTTTTACTTGAACACCCTGTGTAAGGCCCACACTTAAGCAACGAGGGACCCCCTAATACAGTGTTCAGAATAGGATGACCAGTATATATCTTTTGAACTAATAATTGAATACTCTACATTATACCTTTTCACTATCACCGGGGGGAAAAATTAATTCTTTTATGATGCGTTTTGAAAGTAATTGTTCTGGTATGGTTCACAAAATTGTATTAAAAAGTAGGAAGATGACTGAGCTGACTTATGAGATATGATTCCATATCTCACTGTGGTGCAGGGTCTGTATTGTGCAGGATGAGTGTCACCCCCATCTTCATTCATCTCTGCATCATAGCAGAAAGTTTGGAACTACACTTTCCATAAGGCCTAGGCCTTCTCATAGGCCCTTTGTGCCCTATAAGAGGCATTCTCACAGATTGAAGTTCATTTTCCAGTGGCAATTTCTGGTAGAAAGCTGAGATTATGTGAGGTGCAGCCAGCCTTTGCCTTCTAAGGATTTCTAATAAGAATCACGCATGATGGTGCTACACATAGCTGAGATCCTCAGCTGCGTATTCCCTGTAAACCCTGTCTCACTGGATTTCCTAGAGTTCTTCCCACTAGGTCTCCTGACTCCAACTTCTCACAGCTTCCAAATAATGCATCAGCCTCCAATTTCATGTAAAAAATCCCTGAATTTTAGGCAAAACACTTTGGTGGCTTCTATTTTTCTGATCAAACTCAGACTCATAGACTACACTATGATTTGGAGATTTCATGGTAATAACATTGTTATTAATTAAACACAAAATCATTTTCCAATAAAAAGTGCCTCTCAATTACTTTCCCCCATAACTTACAGAATTACAGTATCGAAAGCTTCAAGTGCCCTTCTAGTATCAATTAATCATGTTACTATACCTACTCCTAATGAATTTCTTATTTATAATTTCTAATAGTCCCTAGAATTCTCAACTTTGGAGGGAATAAAAGAGATGGAAGAGTTGAAATTCATAACATTCAACATAATAATACAGATAATAAAAAAACCACATTATCTATTCCTGATATCCTAGCTGATGGCTCATACACCAGACCTAGACTGCCTGGGTTCACATCCCAGCTCTTTCATTTACTCGACCCTTGTGTCTCTGCTTCCTCTTCTGTAAATGGGAAATAAATTAGTTAATATATGAAAAGTGCTTTTAATAGTGTCTGGCACTATAATAAACATGATACTACTTCTGTGTTGTGTTGTTATTTTTATTATCATGCTAACCTAGTCAAAACAGATGGCGAGATGACCATTGTCCTGAATCCCCAAATTCCCACCTAACTGGTGGCACCTACTGCCAACAATTCCTGATAGTAAAATCTCATGATACAGGGGAACTCCAGGAAGAGAACACTTTGTAACAGTCTCTTACCCTGGGAAACTTGACAGCACCCATCAGAGTGTTTCTTTTTATCCTCTCATATAATCCTAGACTAGAGCAGAAAAGCCACCACCTAGTCCCTTTCCATACATCCCACACTGTTTCTTTCTCTCTCTCTCTCTCTCTCTTTCTCTCTCTCTCTTTCTCTGCTGTTGTAACTATGATACAAGCTTAACACATAGCTAAGACTTAAAAAAATAATATACAGGTATGCTTAACATTTATGAACCTTGTATTATATGTTAGACAATATACTAAATATTCTACATATATCAAAACCTTATGACACTCTAGAGATAGACATTATCATTACCATCACCCCCAACTAAAGAAAGAAACTAAGTCCAGGAACACTGAGGACATATAGCAGGTAATAGATAATGGTATTTACACTCAAGAAGCCAAGAACCCTTACTCTGAACCACCATGTACATGCTCAGGGGCTTATATGGCCTGGTGCCATGCTTTTTATTAGGTAATGATCAGTGAGGAGATAAGTATTTTCTAAAATCCGTGAAATTATTAAAAGCCTTGATTACTGCATTTGTAGCCCAGTGTCTCTATTATGCATATTCTTTTACTTAACAGAAAGAAAAAGTTAGGTATTTAAAAATAGTGAGGAGCCATTGGAGGATGCCATAAATTTATTCTGTCAGGCAGGCCAAGCTGTGTGACAGTCAGAGATATGGCTTGATGCAAAGATGTGAAGTGTGACTTTTTTGACTGTCACACTGGATGAAATGGATAGATTTTGGAACAAATCCCAGGAAACTGAGACACTCATGTGGTCAAGTGTCGGTCTCTGCTCAAATTTGACTTGCTGTCTCTGAAGTTGTTGGATTTTGCCAGCCCTCCAGATACTGCATTGTGTCTTTGCAAATGCAGTTGGATTGACACCATCTGCAAGACCCTGCATTGGTCCTAGCACTATGAACCATTGTTTCCTGAGAAATTAATGGACATTCTCGCATTCTACCTGTGTTAATTGAGCTATGTTCACACATGCTAATGTGTTGGTTTCCCAGGACTGAGTTCTCACTTACATGCTCTGTGTTGGATATACATATAAATGGGAGAAATTTTGGGATCTGATGCCAAACTCCAGAGAGCCTCCTACTCAGGAAATGAGAACAGCTAGCATTTGAAGAAACTATATTGCCAGAAATAAATGTGCAGGATTCATGTTTTCCGGAGGAAACTGCTGTGAGATCACCTAGACAGACACTCCAGTATACAGAGGATCTGATCCTGAATAAGTCACTTAGCTTATCTATATTTAGTTTCTTACCTTGCTTTAAGTAGGGACATTAATATTTTTCCATGCTCTAGAGCTATTTTACTCTAACATCACCAAGGAGCAAAATGCAGGGAGGTAAGTGTGAGTCTGGGCTCCCATCCAGAAGTGTTTAGTTAATGAGTTGCCTGAAGCACTTGGTTATAAGGAAATTCAACTTGTCTGCTTCAGTAGATGTTCTCTTATCAGAAGAATTGGAAAAATAGTCGAATTAACCCAAAAGGAAGTAAAGTGGGAGATAGTTAAAATAGCCCTAAGCATTTCCTTTTAAATTAAAATATATGAGTGTGCATTATTTTACCGATATCCTGATGAGGAACCAAATAATTTTCATTTCTGTGTGGGTTTTTACACCGAGGGTGGGTCTGTTTGTTGAATGGTGTTTCCATTTGTCTTTCTTGCATAAACCACATCCATAATAAATTTTCTATGAGTTCTAGTCAGAGGTAATCCAATTCATAGAAACTTACACGGCAATCTATGTAAAGGATCCTTATAGATTTTCATGTATTTATTTGTCTCACCCAAATCTAATTCTATAGTTTTTTAGTAACACATTTAAGTGCTCTTCTAAAGAATTCAATTTAACTGTCACAGAAATACAACTTCCTTTTTTGGACTCATATTCCTTAGACGTAAAATGTAATTAAGACTCTAAGTAATGTTATGTGATTGGAAGAAGTAGAAATGGAACACATGAGTTTGGGAACAAGCACAACTAATTTCTGATAAGCATGCAACACGTCTGTGGGAGCAGAGAAGTGTGAGAGATCCCTAGTGAATAACCTACCAGCCACTGGCACTCTAGGTACCATCATCACTCATCAGCATATTTTACTAACAGGACAGAAAGAACTGATTAATTCAACAATTTGATTGTGTATTTCTATATACCTACTCCAACAACATGCATACATGACACACTGTTCTCAATTGTGTAGAATTAGATTATCCATCACTTTCCCTGACCATAATTGCATAAGGGGGAAAATGCTCCCTTGGAATTAACCTCAAAGATTCAAAACACAGCTGAAAATACACATTTTTAAAAGTTACAGATCATCCAAGCTATTTATATAACAAAGTGAGATAGCAAGTTTTAGTAACTGAAGAATTGTTAGCCGTCCAAAATGTATGCTATATAAAATGTCCAAGATTATTATATTGTTCTAGAAGAGAGAAGAAAAGGATTGGGATACCATTAGACTTGTATTTTCATATTTCTCTCAGGCCTATTGAACAAAGAATAATTTTCTGTTTCTACTTATCAATCTCATAGGTTGACAACAACTACATTATAACTTTCAAAAGGTATGAACTGTACTGGTTTTCCTTTCCTGTACAGTGTCTGTGTGAGACACACTGCATGTTTCAGAAAAACAAAAAGCTCGCCTACACACGCAACACTTTTCAGGCGGCCTCTCTTCCCATTGGAATTCAAGGACATAGCTTTTTCAACAATAATTAACTCAAAATTAGATGAATCCAAGGTGTGGAGGTGGAGAAATAAGTAGACTTTTATCTAGGACCTGCCATGTAGAAGAAGTCATGTTTTGGATGTTAGCTAATGTCTGTCACAAATTCCTGACAATCCTAGTGGCAGCCATTTAAAAAGCTGCCCATCTTACTGATCATGTATGGCCATACTTAAAATATTTTTAAAAAACTGTGAAAATGAAAACTTGAGGCTTTTATTTTGAATATTTCTCTACATATTACAAGAGAATTTACAGTTCCACAATCTCTAAGGATTGTGGGAATTTTTTATTTGTTTGGGGATGACATGACAACCAAAAGCTTCCCTATTTCATTCTTCATGTTTTTATAATAGAGAAATACTTTATATAGGTATTTTGTATAAGGACTTAATAGAATGCAAGTTGATTAAAAATTCAGCAAATGAGGTAAAAAATTATACTTTAACATAAAATTTCTAACATGACATGCCATGTATCTATTTAATACTTCTTGCTATGCACAACATAAAATCAGTTTGTCATAACCTTAAAGCATTCCTTTCTGATTCTAAAAACTCCAGAATAAATTGCCATTCTTTGAATTTCTCAAGCATAAAAAATGAAAACTGATTTTTTTTTTCTCGGAAAAGATAAATTACACTAGCTTGACAGAGGGTAATTAGCATATTCAACGCAAGTTAAGGGAATGGTTGACAAGCACAAAAACTAAGAAAACATGGGCACATTTTGCATGTATCTTAATACGTAAATGATTAAAAACATTACTATATATGCTCATTGCCACCAACTTTAACACAACCTTATTGGAAGACAATATTAAGTTGTAGAAAACAGTATATCTTTAATTATTTGTCTATTCTATAAACAAGTTTAATTGGAATCTAAAAACAGTAAGGGACAAAAGTTCAGTTCATTAGGGACCAACTCACTGTAAAGGGTAGATAAAAACCTTTGTCTGATCAGATGCACCTCCCCAGCACCATCAGAAAGCACCAGGCAGCACACTAATCAGTAATAAGAGGTGTTCTCATTATTAAGCTTATAAAGTATAAACCAGGTCACCAGAAGCTTTGAAGGTACTGATCATCAATTATTTTGCTAATTGTTTGTTCTGTTTGCATGTCTCAGGGTAAAAGGGAAAAGTCACTGAAGCGAAAAAGAAACACCAATAATTGCTACCTCAGTGACAGTTGGTTTTTAGTATCTCATTATTTATGATTTGTTTTGTTGTGCATATGTGACTTTAAGTCTACTGTATTCATATATACCAAAGAAGCCCTCAGCATAACACTTGCAAAAGAATTACACAAATTAATCAGCAAACCCAGGCATAGAATCTGGCCTGCAAAGTCCTACAAGGCTGTTAGTAACTCGTGTGTGTGTGTGTGTGTGTGTGTATGTGTGTGTGTTTGCGCATGCACGTGTGCATGTATGAATTGAAGACCCTTCATGACACACTGAGTTTCTGCTGTTGGAGAATTGCTATGCAAAAATTGTCAAACTTTCTCTGACCATCAATTGCCTTTTTTTGTGTGTGTGTGGCAAAGACAAAGTCAGAGAGAGGGACAGATAGGGACAGACAGACAGGAACGGAGAGAGGTGAGAAACATAAATTCTTTGTTGTAGCACCTTAGTTGTTCATTGATTGATTTCTCATATGTGCCTTGACTGGGGGGCTACAGCACACCAAGTAACCCTTTGGTTGAGCCAGTGACCTTGTGCTCAAGCTGGTGAGCCTTGCTCGAATGAGATGAGCCCGCGCTCAAGCAGGCGACCTTGGGGTCTTGAACCTGGATCCTCCACATCCCAGTCTGACGGTCTATCCACTGCACCACCGCCTGGTCAGGCTCAATTGCCATTTTATTTTCAAAAATCACAAGACTTTCTGACTATCCTGAAATGTGGATCAAACCTCCTTAAAGAACAACAACAACTTGAGCATAATTATTAAGTTAAAGTTAACATGAAGCAACGAAACTGGAATGTCATGGAATTTGCATTGAAATTATTCAGTCCTAACCATGAAGATAAGAGTTACGTTCAAGTGAAGGCATTGTTTGCAAGAGCTTGGGGGTAGGGGTCATCAGTTCAAAAAGCAGCTACTTCTGGCCATCTTTAAGCTATAAGGTCGCACTTTTTCTTTTCTTTTTTCCATTAATTTCCCATTAACAGATTAAACATTACCTAAAGCTAAAGGCTACATTACTGATTATTAAACTGGAAACAGTGAAAATTCTCTAATAAAGCATGTTTTTAAATGTGTGTACAGAGATGCAAGTTTAGACTTTTTAAAGGTTGGGGAAACTGATGAGAATTAGTGTCTATGTGTTTTTAGTGACAAAGAAATTGCTATTTAGTTTACATCAGACTTCCAAAAAGTCAGGAAAAGGAAATATTTTTTTGTGGAAGAGTCTTTATATTTCCTATCCACTCTAACTCCCCTCCTCAACTTAATGTTGCAAAGAGTACAAAACTGATAGGGTCTTGATTTTGCAGAGCTAATTTCTTTATATCAAATTGAAGCACTTATATCCTTAGTAAAGACCTCTAGTGGTCTCTGTCCAGAAGAAATACAAATAAGTACATTGAACAAATGTGAGTCAATTCTAGTAACTAGACAAAACCCATGCCTTCCATCTTGGAATTAACTTTCTCTGAGCAAACTGTGCTAACAGGAATAAACTGATATGAGAATATTTCTTGTTCCAAAGAAAGTAAAGCCCAATTTTACTTCTAAACAGAAAGAAAGGAGGTTATTAAAAGATACATAGTTTTTTTTTTTCTTTTCAAAATTTACATGAGGAAAAGAGTTGTTTAAGTACTTTGTAGGAGAAAAGATTTCAGGTAACTGCACCTGTACTGTGGAAAATTACTCTTCAATTATGTATAGTAATTAGAATTGTTGTTTAACTATTATGAAAGCCTGCAGTGTGCTAGAAGGTTCAGATAACTTGTTAAAGATTCTGTCATTGGAGTAGGTGAGGCAAGACAATTTGAGATGAAAGCAGAATAAAGTAGAAATTGACACACCATGAGAAACTATTCAAACTTATTTTTTGATCACTTACAATGTACCTAACATGATAAGATTACTGAGATGTATATGGCACTAATATCTCCTTATTAAAAATCACTAATGCTTTGGTCCTAAATTCTAATATATAGTTACTAATGGTTAATGATCACCTTAAATTTAGGCTTTTTGATTCTTCCCAGCATGATTTTAAAATTAGTTTTATATGAGACCAAAGTAAAAGACATAGGCATGTCCTGGCCATATGATAGGTAAAAGGAATATTAACCTAGTAGTTTTTAGATGCTGCTTAGTGGCATCTAAAACTCTTTACTCCTGACACTTAAGGTTTCAAATGATTCAACTGCCAATGAATCATAATGACTCTGGCAGAAATAGCTTCATTCCACTTCAGTTGTCTCTTGCTTGCCTCCTCAGTGGGATGGATCAACACAATTTTGAATCATTTAATTTTTGATCAATATAGCAATTCCCCTTAGTGGTATAATTGACATTAAATTATAATTATGATTAAAAAATAAGTTTAGTAAAATGTGATTAAAGTAATTGAGTTACAATGTATATATTCCACAAAATCTGTAAGAGGGGTGCCCAAACCAGAGTGTTTTGTCAGTCTTATTTCTTCTGCATTTCCATCATCATCATCATTGTCCTTAAAATTAATAAGATGACTGACCAGGTGGTGGCGCAGTGGATAGAGCGTTGGACTGGGATGCAGAAGACCCAGGTTCGAGACCCCGGGCTCGCCAGCTTGAGTACGGGCCCATCTGGCTTGAGCAAAAGCTTGTCAGCTTGGACCCAAGGTCACTGGCTCCAGCAGGGGGTTGCTCGGTCTGCTGAAGGCCCGTCCATGGTCAATGCACATGTGAAAAAGCAATCAATGAACAACTAAGGTGTTGCAACGGCAATGAAAAACTAATGATTGATGCTTCCCACCTCTCTTCATTCCTGTCTGTTTGTACCTATCTATCCTTCTCTCCGACTCTCTCTCTCTTTCCCTGTAAAAAAAAAAAATTAATAAGATGGATTTATCAAGCACCTTTTAGATAACTGCTGTAACAGATATAGAACTGAGAACAATTAAGTTTGGTTCAGTATTTGGTAGTTTAAAATATAAGAAAATCAAATCACAACTATTAATACCAATTGATAAAATCTAGGCTCCATGAATGCTAACATTTCTCTTTCACTTATACCACTGTCAGATGAATTGTAAACTAAATATTTGTTTCTGGGAAAATCCTTGTACATTTTCTCTCCACTTCATAGTATCAGTGACTGAGTAACACCAGGGACATTTGCAAGTAGTGGAAGCTCTTAATTGTTGATACTAATGTGAAACCCACATTGTATGCTTTATCTTATTTAAAGACTCATAATTGAAGTGTCTGTGTTTTCTGCCTTCACTTTATAGCTTTTCAGTGAGATAGGAAGCACAATTTAAAAACATCACCTCCCTAGGGCTGATTCTGCCTTAGATCTCCCGCTGAAGTCAATAGGTGCTTTGTGTACACTCAGACTGGACTCATAATGAGCAGAGTTGATGAGAACCCAGCTTCCCAAGGATGACTAGTGCTGAGTCTTCAAGGTCATTCATCATTTTCTTCTGAGAAGGGAGATCCTTTATTCGCTCTCTCTTCTCAAATAGGTACACAATTAAAGGAAGCATTATTCCTCCCAGTGTCAATCACTTTATTAACAAAGGACACGTTGAGCCTTTTCTTCCCCCACGTTGAGCCTTTTCTTCCCCCATTGCCAGATGGTCTGTGTGCCCAAGCAAGTGAAGGCAGCCTCAGTGAATATCGGACTTCTTGCCTCAGAACTGCTGGCTCTATTCTCTGCTGGCAAAACTGAAAGCAAATCCTCCTCATAAGTTTGCACTGAATTATTTCATTTTCTCTGTAAACTCTGAGTCAATAAAAACAAAACTGGTACATTTTAGGTTGTCTGTCTAATAACTATGTTCAAATGAACATTTTTAAATGTTAAAAATCTAAGATTATGAGCCCAT
This sequence comes from Rhynchonycteris naso, assembly GCA_037038555.1. NCBI lineage: Eukaryota > Metazoa > Chordata > Mammalia > Chiroptera > Emballonuridae > Rhynchonycteris > Rhynchonycteris naso. Next base: position 98,375,435 of record CM072999.1, read on the forward strand.
AATTAGAACTGTCAGTAATACCCTGGACTCAATGGGAGTTATGCTGAAATAAAGAAAAAGCTTTCACCACAAATAGTATATTTCTTATCAGTTTTCATCAAACATGCTCAAATAGCACAGTGCTTATAGCAATTTGTAAGATGTATTCAATAGTAGAATTCTTTAATGACAATGTCATTAAACCTAACACCAATGAAATTCTCATTTGTGTATTGAACATCATTAAACTGAAAGTTGTCCTTGATCACACTTATGGACAAAACCTCCCTCCCCCACCTACGAACCCAAGAGCATAGCCTTTTTTTTTCTTTATTCATTGTTATTTATTTTTTTCAGTGACAGAGTAAGGGGGAGAGAGAGAGACAGGAACATCAGTCTGTTTCTGCATGTGCCCTGAGCAGGGGATTGAACCGGCAACCTCTGCACTTTGGGACGATACGCTAACCAACCAAGCTATCTGGCCAGTGCATAGCATTCTTTTCTAGATAGCAACGTACAAAGGAGAAAGTAACTTATGAGAAAAATAATACTGAAGAAAATTAACAAAAGATATTGTCTGTGCTAGTAAAGGTATGATAGGCTATGCTGCAGTAATCAACAACCTCAGAAGGCAGTGATAATATACTAAAAGTTTACATTTGGACTTTACATGTGGGTTGCACTACCCTCCTAAACAGCTGTCTCTAAGGGTTGAGTCCGGGATGTGAGCAGCTTCCATCTTTTAGCTATGCCATATGGAACTCTTGCCTTCCGAGAGCACTACAGGAAGGATAGATAAAGGTGGGAGAGGCACAGCAGCTCTTAAATGACCAGCAGTAGCACACATACTTTCCATTCAGTAGCCATTGGCTACAACTAGCCACATGAAAGGGAGGATGGAAAATGTAGGGTGCATATGGCTTTTGGATGACCACTATCTCTACCCCATTTACTAACTAACAAAGAGAAAGGGATGAGCTAAAATTGGAATGAACAAATACTGATGCTAACCTGTCTTTTGATGCACTGTGCTGAGCTGGGGTTTGCCATGATGGAAAACAATTACACAAAAACAATGAACCAAAAAACCCAGACACAGTCCCTCTCCTTCTGGAGCATCTTGGCTTCTCAAAGTCTCATTCTTTTTATCTGAAGTTCAAGGATAATAATATCTTCTGGCAGCATTACTCTGAGGAAAAAGAAAAATGTGCTAAGAATTAAAATAAGATATGCTAGAACTGCCTTTTTTCTTTTCTGTAACAGAGACAGAAAGATGGACAGATAGGGACAGACAGACAGAAAGGAAGAGAGAAGAGAAGCATCAATTTTTCGTTGTGACTCCTTAGCTGTTTATTGATTGCTTTCTCATATGTGCCTTGACTTGGGGGGGGTGTGTGTGTGGCTACATCAGAGTGAGTAACACCTTGCTCATGCCAGTGACCTTGGGATCAAGCCAGCAACCATGGGGTCATGTCTATGATCCCATACTCAAGCTGGTGAGCCCGTGCTCAAACCAGATGAGCCCAAACTCAAGCCTACCTTGGGCTTTTGAACCTGGGTCTTCTGCATCTCAGTCTAACACTCTATCCACTGTGCCACTGTCTGGTCAGGCTGGAACTGCCTTTTGACTGAGCAATAGCACTTTTGAAAATATATCCTAAGAATCTCAAAACACTAATTCAAAAGAATATATGCACCCCCGTGTTCACTGTAGTGTTATTTACAATAGCCAAGATCTGGAAAAAGCCCAAATGCTCATCAGTAGATGAGTGGACAAAAAAGCTGTGGTACATTAACACAATGACATACTACAGAGCCATAAAAAGGAAGGAAATCTTACCTTTTGAAACAGCATGGAGAGACCTAGACATCATTAAGCTAAGTAAAATAAGTTAGTCAGAGAAAGACAAGTACCTTGTGATTTCACTCATATGTAGAATCTAATGAACAAAATGAACTAAAGCAAAATAGAGACAGACTTATATAGAGAGAGCAGGCTGACAGCTGTCATAAGGTGGAGGGGGTTAAGAGAGAGAGGTGAAAGAATAGAGCAAAAAAGGACAGAAACAAACCTCATGGACATAAACACAGTGTGGTGATTGCTAAGAGGGGGTAGGTGGTAGAGGGATTGAGGGGGAGGATAAATGGAGATGGACAAAACTTGACCTTGGGGTGGAGGTGAACACAGTGCAGTGTAAAGAGATGTCTTGTGGAGTTAGAAACCTGAAACTTGTATGATTATGTTAACTAGTGTCACCCTAATAAATACAATTTAAAAAATAAATTTAAAAAAATAAAAGTAGATTTAAAAAGACATGCTAAACACATAAAAGAATGTCTCACACATTTTAGGTGATAATAAATAAATGTTATGACACTCTCCCAAAGAACTATATAAATATCACTTACAGCTAGTGCTACCTTTCAGGGAGAATAAACAGGGCTGTGATTAAGAGACTAGGCTTTGGAGTCCAATCATCTCAATTTCATGTGAACTGAGCCACCTTATCTCTTTGTCTTTCTGTGTACCCCTTCTGCATATATTACATAGCAGAAGCAACTTAGTTTATTTCTGCCCTAAGTTTTGTCACTGATATAAATCAGATATTTAAGAAAATTTAATAGCAACAAGAAGTATCATTCAGAGAATCATCAACAAGTCGACTCTGCAGCCAGTCCCACTGTGTCTGTGCACCCCGGTACCGTAAATTATCATGGTTCCTCCAATCCTGCCAGCCCCAGTCTGATCTAGTCCAACTTAGTGCTGGCATGGACCAGAGAATGTTTCTTCTTTAAATCTAAGACCCAAAAGAATAGGTCATCTCTACTCCTGTTATCTTTGGCTGCCAAAAAGTGGTTCCTGGTGGCATCATTATACCTTTAATAGGCCCAACTATTCCCACAGCCCCAACACATGACAGTGGATTTACAGAGACAAGAAGGAGTTATTTATAGATACTACCCAATTCTAGTAGAAGAAAAGGGAAGATTCTATGTCAAAAGTCTTGGCCTTGGCACAAGTGAATTTAATATGCAGATTATATATATAAAAAGATATGATCAACTATATGAGGCAGACAATTTAGCAGTGCTTTGATTTTAACTTATGCTGAAGGAAGCAAAGAATAATGACATCTATAGGTGAACTAATCATATTTGTATACTTCTATTGCTTGTATTTCTTCCTACATCTTTCTCTTTATAGGAAAGGCAAAATGAAACTGTTATATCTGTATGCTGTTTTGTTTGGAAAGATAATTAAGAGGATATCTTGTAGTTAATCTTATATAGTAGCTTTGAAGTTTTCTATTTTTTGCCATTATTTAAATCTTCGTGTATTAATACTAATTGGACTATAAATCTACTGAGAGATGGAAATGTTTCTCATACTTCTCATCTTAGTAATTGGATGCTAAAAAGAATGGACTTTATCAACAGACGAATCTGAGTATGAGGCCTGACTGCTCACAACACATGTAGTCCCAGGTAAATTATTTAACTCTCTGAACTTTTGTTTCCTCATCTGTTCAAAGGACAATAATAATAACACATATATTTGGTCAAATAATATTTCCCAAAGATTAATTTTCTTCTACAAACCTCAGAATGTGATCTTATTTGGAAATAAGGCTATTGCAGATATAATTAATTCAGATGAGGTTATAGTAAATTAATACAAAATGACTAGAGTCTATAAGAAAAAGAGAACACCACATGAAAACACAGACAAGGAAGAAAGATGACCATGTGATGACAAGGCAGAAATTGAAATTATGAATTTGCAAGCCAAGGACCTCATGGATTGCTGGCAACCATCATAAACTAAGAGAGGTATGGGATAGAGTCTCCCTCCGAGCCCCCAAGAAGGAACCAACCCAACTGACATCTTGACTTTGTACTTCTGGCCTGAACTATGAAAATAAAATCCTGTTGTTTTAAGCCACTCAGTCTGTAGTAATTTTATACAGCAGCCCTAGGAAAATAATATAATTTACTTCATAGAATACTTATAAGTTTTAGTTGAAATATACTGCTCACAAATATTAGGGGAAATTTCAAAATGAATATGAAGCTATAAAATAACCCCTAATTTTTGTAAGCAGTATAATTTACAAAAAGTACTTACCATGGTATCTACCATATAACAATTACACTATAAATGTTAGCTCTCAAATGATTAAAGTATGAGAGAATATATACAGAATATACAAACACCTTTTCCTTCTCTTCATTTAGATAGTTGAATTGAGATAGAATAAGGCTGTAGGAATTCTTCCTTCTTAATCTTCACAAGTAGAATGAAGCATGTATTATAAAATCAGTTAAAATTATTGGGCAGGAGTTGCTAAGTGTTCCACAGGGGTCAGTTTAAAGAAAGAGGGCACAATGAACTGACTGAGATAAAGGGATTCAAATTAAAAAGAAAAAGTCATTGGACCACAGGGTTGTAAAGCAGGAAAACACAGGACACATAAAATCTTGAGGCAAGAGGTATATTACCTTGGATCAGCTGTTGGGGAAACAGTTAAATGACAGAAGCAAAGAGGATGGCAGGCCACAGCAAGCAGACCCGAAGCAAGAGTATGCTTGTCAATGAACAGGGCTTTATTGCATAGATTTTATTCATCCTGGGGCTTTTAAAATATAATACTTATTCATTTTTTTCTCTGAAATGATCTTTTCAGGAAGAGGAATTTTTGAAAATAGAAAGGAGCCTGCATAAAATAAAGCACCCATAATACTCTGAGACAGAAGCTATTTACACTCCAGGAAATAAGTTTCCTAAACAAGAAGCCATGTCTGCCTTGCTCACTGAGTTTCCCTGGGTGAGGCAGAAGGCTTGGCAGATACGAGTCATGCAACAAATATTCCCTAGATGACAAAATGAGCTGGGTAACATATATTTTCTTTCACAGTTTTTCCAAATTTAAAATTGGGATTATGCTGTATCTGTAGATTCCAAAAGTCAGCTTCATAGTTTCATTCTTTCCTTACTTTCAGATTTAATCTGTGCAGTCACTGCATCACTGGGAAAGTTATTTCAACACTAGTTTGATGGACACTTAAATACTGGTCCATCAAATTGTATTGTGTATTGAATAATATGTATATTAAATTAATTTCTCTAGAACCAAATTTGTCTAATTGTAAACTATCTTGTAAGTTTCTGATATATATTTTAACCTTGTTCTTGGTTCTACCTATACATTTCTCCATGTAAAAATTCTTTAAAGCACTTAAATGGTGGCATATCACATGTTCATTCCTTCCATTTTAGGTTGAAATTTACATTAAAAAATAAATAGTTTCCTTGATCAAAAACAAGAAAAGGAGAACAGAAAAAAAATTCTTATTTCCTGAGAATAGTTCAGATATTCTAACAATAATACAAACCTACAATAGGAATCACTGATGGAAAGTTGTAGATTACTGGCAGGTAAACCAAAGTCCCAGTTTGCTGTTCTAACTTAGACTTACAGAATGAATTTAGTTATTTAGAAGAGAAAAATCTTTGAAAATATATGGGGCAATGATTTTCATGAAATGTTGCATGTATTTTTCATGAACATAAAATAGACTAGGAAGAGAGACTAAAGGAGAAAGTAAAAAAAAAATGAATTAAAACATTAGTTCCAACATAATCAGTTTATTTTGTATTCTAGATTTTACCTCCCTTAGGCAATGATATGTACTTTAATCCAAGGCTCAAATAAGAACTGTGAAAGTTCTCAAAGATATTTCTAACATGAGCAAAATTAGAGAATGTCTCAGAAAATTACACCCTTTCAAGATGAAGTATCTGCAGAGGACTGGGTTATGTACATAAGATAAATGAAACCAAAGGCTTGAAGGCTTGAATTTCTTCCACTACTTTTTTTTTATTTTATATATATATATTTTATTATTATTAATTCTAATGGGGTGACATCCATAAATCAGGGTACATATGTACAATGAAAACATCTCCAGGTTATCTTATCATTCAATTGTGTTGCATACCCATCACCAAAAGTCAAATTGTCCTCTGTCACCTTCAATCTGGTTTTCCCTGCGTCCCTCCCCTCCTCCCTATCCCATTCTTCCCACCCTCCCCCCATCCCATAACCACCACTCTCTTGTCCATGCCTCATACCCTCACTTTCATGTCCCACCTATGTATGTAATCGTGCTGTTCTCAGTTTTTCTTTTTTTCTGATTTACTTATTTCACTCCGTATAATGTTATCAAGGTACATCCATTTTGTTATAAATGATCCGATGTCATCGTTTCTTATGGCTGAGTAGTATTCCATAGTATATATGTACCATCGCTTTTTAATCCACTCGTCTTCTGACGGACACTTGGGCTGGTTCCAGATCTTCGCTATTGTGAACAATGCTGCCACGAACATGGGGGCGCATTTCTTCTTTTCGAACAGTGCTATGGTGTTCTTAGGGTATATTCCTAAAAGTGGGATAGCTGGGTCAAAAGGCAGTTCGATTTTTAATTTTCTGAGGAATCTCCAAACTGTTTTCCACAGTGGCTGCACCAGTCTGCATTCCCACCAGCAGTGCAGAAGGGTTCCCTTTTCTCCACATCCTCGCCAGCACTTATTCTGTGTTGTTTTGCTGATAAGTGCCATTCTGACTGGTGTGAGGTGATATCTCATTGTGGTTTTAATTTGCATTTCTCTAATGATTAGTGATGTTGAGCATTTTTTCATATGCCTATTGGCCATCTGTATGTCCTCTTTGGAGAAATTTCTATTCATTTCTTTTGCCCATTTTTTGATTGGGTTGTTTGTCTTCCTGGTGTTGCTTTTTATAAGTTCTTTATAAATTTTAGTTATTAACCCCTTATCAGATGTGCTGTCAAATATGTTCTCCCATTGTGTGGTTTGTCTTTTTATTCTGTTCCTATTATCTTTAGCTGTGCAAAAACTTTTTAGTTTGATATAGTCCCATTTGTTTATCTTGCCTTTTATTTCAGTTGCCCATGAAGATAAATCGGCAAATATACCGCTGCTACAGATGTCGGAGAGCTTGCTGCCTATGTTTTCTTCTAAGATGTTTATGGTTTCACGGCTTACATTTAAGTCTTTTATCCATTTTGAGTTTGTTTTTGTGAATGGTGTAAGTTGATGGTCTAGTTTCATTTTTTTGCAGGTAGATGTCCAATTTTCCCAACACCATTTGTTAAAGAGGCTGTCTTTACTCCATTGTATGTTCTTTCCTCCTTTGTCAAATATCAGTTGTCCATAAAGCTGTGGGTTTATTTCTGGGTTCTCTGTTCTGTTCCATTGATCTATGTGCCTGTTCTTATGCCAGTACCAGGCTGTCTTGAGTATAATGGCCTTGTAGTAAACCTTGATATCAGGAAGAGTGATACCTCCTGCTTTATTTTTTCTTTTTAAGATTGCTGAGGCTATTCGTGTTCTTTTTTGGTTCCATATAAATTTTTGGAATATGTGTTCTATATCTTTGAAGTATGTCATTGGTATTTTAATTGGTATTGCATTGAATTTATAAATTGCTTTGGGTAATATAGACATTTTAATGATGTTTATTCTTCCTAGCCATGAGCACGGTATGTGCTTCCACTTGTTTGTATCTTCCTTGATTTCTTTTATCAATGTTCTATAATTTTCTGAGTACAAGTCCTTAACCTCCTTGGTTAAATTTACTCCTAGGTACTTTATTTTTTTGGCTGCAATAGTGAAGGGGATTGTTTCCTTAATTTCTTTTGCTGATATTTCATTGTTGGTGTATAGAAATGCCTCTGATTTCTGAGTATTAATTTTATATCCTGCCACCTTGCTGAATTCATTTATCAGGTCCAGTAGTTTTTTGACTGAGACTTTAGGGTTTTCAATATACAATATCATATCATCTGCAAATAATGACAGTTTTACTTCTTCTTTTCCAATTTGTATGCCTTTTTATCTTCTTCTTGTCTGATTGCTGTAGCTAGGACTTCCAGAACTATGTTGAATAAGAGTGGTGAAAGTGGGCACCCCTGCCTGGTTCCTGATCTTAAGGGGATTGCTTTTAATCTTTGTCCATTTAGTATGATGTTTGCTGTCGGTTTATCATAGATGGCCTTTATCATGTTAAGGAATGATCCCTGTATTCCCACTTTACTGAGAGTTTTGAGCATGAATGGGTGCTGGATTTTATCAAATGCCTTTTCTGCATCTATTGAAATTATCATGTGATTTTTGTCCTTCCTTTTGTTTATGTGGTGAATCACATTGATTGATTTGCGAATATTGAACCAGCCTTGCCTCTCCAGAATAAATCCCACTTGATCATAGTGTATGATTTTTTTATATATATTGCTGGATCCGGTTGGCTAATATTTTGTTGAGAATTTTAGCGTCTAAATTCATCAGGGATATAGGCCTATACTTTTCTTTCTTTGTGTTGTCTTTGCCCGGTTTGGGGATCAGAATTATGCTCGCCTCATAAAAGGAGTTTGGAATTCTTCCTTCCTCTTGAATTTTTTGAAATAGCTTCAGGAGAATAGGAGTTAGTTCTTCTTTGAATTTTTGATAGAATTCACTTGTGAAGCCATCAGGCCCAGGACTTTTCTTTTTTGGGAGTTTTTTGATAACTGTTTCGATCTCATTTGCTGTAATTGGTCTGTTTAGGTGTTCTGATTCTTCCAGATTGATTTTTGGAAGGTTATATGATTCAAGAAATTTGTCCATTTCACCAAGATTGTCTAATTTTTTGGCATATAGTTCTTCATAGTATTTTCTTACAATGCTTTGTATTTCTGTTGTGTCAGTTGTTATTTCTCCGCTGTCCTTTCTAATTTTATTTATTTGAGTCCTCTCTCTTTTTTTCTTGGTGAGTCTAGTTAAAGGTTCATCAATCTTGTTTACCATTTCAAAGAACCAGCTTCTTGTTTCATTGATCCTCTGTATTGTTTCCTTAGCCTCTATGTCATTTATTTCTGCTCTGACCTTTATTATTTCCTTTCTTCTACTTGTCTTGGGTTTTATTTGTTGTTGTTTTTCTAGTTCTTTTAGATGCTGGGTCAAGTTGCTTATTTGAGCTTTTTCTAGCTTCTTATGATATGCCTGTAGTGCAATAAACTTCCCTCTCAGAACTGCTTTTGCTGTGTCCCATAAATTTTGAGTTGATGTATGCTCATTATCATTTGTTTCTAGAAACTTTTTTATTTCTTCTTTGATCTCATTGTTAATCCATTCATTATTTAATAACAAGCTATTTAGTTTCCAAGTGTTTGAGTATTTTTCAGTTTTTCTTTTGTGGTTAATTTCTAGTTTCATGGCATTGTGATCAGAGAAAATGCTTGATATGATTTCAATCTTCTTAAATTTATTGAGACCATTTTTGTGTCCTAACATGTGGTCTATCCTAGAAAACGTACCATGAGCGCTTGAGAAGAATGTATATTCTACTGCTTTAGGGTGAAAAGTTCTGAAGATATCTATTAAATCAAGTTGATCTAGTGTCTCCTTTAAGTCTGCTGTTTCTTTATCAATTTTCTTTCTTGAGGATCTATCCAGTGTTGTTAGAGGGGTATTGAAATCCCCTACTATGATAGTATTGCTGTTAATCTCGCCCTTTATATCCATAAAAGTCTGCTTTATGTATGTCGGGGCTCGTATATTTGGTGCATAGATATTTACAATAGTTATATCTTCCTGTTGAATTGTTCCCTTTATCATTATGTAGTGTCCTCTTTTATCTCTTACTACAGCCTTTGTTTTAAAGTCCATTTTGTCTGATATAAGTATTGCTACCCCTGCTTTTTTTTCATTTCCATTTGCATGAAATATTTTTTTCCATCCTTCTACCTTCAGTCTATGAACATCTTTTATTTTAAGGTGTGTTTCTTGTAGACAGCATATGTATGGGTCCTGTTTCTTTATCCATGCAGCTACCCTATGTCTTTTGAATGGATCATTTAATCCATTTACATTTAAGGTTATTATTGTTATGTAGTTGTTTATTGCCATTTTATTCTTTAAAGCTGTATTCTTCTTTTGCTCTATTCTTTCCTCCCTTTAAACTGTTCACAAGAGGCCCCTTAGTATCTCTTGCAGAATTGGTTTGGTTTTTATGAATTCCTTGAGGCTTTCTTTTTCTGGGAAGCTCTTTATTTCTCCTTCAATTTTAAACGTTAGCCTTGCTGGATAGAGTAGTCTTGGTTGTAGGTTCTTGTTCTGCATTACTTTGATTATTTCTTGCCATTCCCTTCTGGCCTCAAGTGTTTCTGTTGAGAAGTCCGATGTCATCCTTATGGGGGCTCCTTTGTAGGTGATAGTCTTTTTTTCTCTAGCAGCCTTTAAAATTTTTTCTTTATCCATTAGCTTTGGTATTTTAACTATGATGTGTCTTGGTGTAGATTTTTTTGGGTTTCTCCTTAATGGAGTTCTGTGTGCTTCTTGAATGTGTGGAGTGTTTCCCAGCCTTAATTTAGGAAAGTTTTCTGCTATAATTTGATTGAACAAAGTTTCCATTTCCTGTCCTCTCTCCTCTTCTTCAGGCACCCCTATGATGCGAATGTTGTTTCTCTTCATGTTGTCACAAAGCTCCCTTAGAGTTTCCTCACATTTTTTAAGTCTCTTTTCCTTTTTCTTCTCTGCTTCTGTGCCTTTGTTTACTGTGTCCTCTAACTCGCTTATTCGATCCTCAGCGTCATCCATCCTGCTTTTAATTCCTTCCATTGTGGTCTTCAGTTCTGATACTGTATTTGTCATTTCTGTCTGATTCTTTTTTAATTATTTCAATTTCATTTTTTATACTTGTTATCTCTTTATTTAGGTGTTCATAATGACTATCCATTGTTGCTCTAATTTCTTTGAACATCCTAACTATCATTATTCTAAATTCTGCTTCTGGTAATTTGGTTATATCTGGTTCATTCAGGTCCTTCTCTGGGGATTTCTCTTGATTCATTTGGTTTGCATTCCTCTGCCTGCCCATTTTTTCTGTGTATAAGCAAGTTGTGGCCACTGGAGTCCAGTAGGTGTTGCCTTTGTGTTCTCTAGGTGTGGTCTATCTGCAGGCCCCCCACCCCCTCTGCCGGCGCCTAGGGTGGTTGGGTATGAGCGTTGCCAGCGCCGGCCCACTGTGGCTTTTGCTGTGATTTCTGCCTCTCCTCCGTGGGAGGGGCTGTCACTGAAGCCACAAGATTAGCACCAAGGGTAGAGGCGAGCACCTTTCCTCAGCTGCGGACCCAGCCTATTTCCGGACTTCCGCCCAGAACCAGCAGTCGGAGCCTGCTCGCTACAGTTCCGCGGGTTAGGCGGGGCTTTTGACGTGCTCTCAGCTGTAAGCTTTTGCCCGTCAGGAGCTTTAGCCCCGTCCTCGAGGCCAGGGCCCTTTGCGCAGGGTCGGAACCCAAGATTTATTGGGGCGGGCGTGTTTGCTGGCTTCCGCCGAGCTGCGTACTTCCGCTGGTCCCGGACTCTACCCCGCCCCCGCGTTCGGAGCTCGCTCGTGCACGTATTAACGCTATCCGGGGTTTCTCCGGCCAGATGGGGATAGCAGCCGTGGGCTCAGCTGCGAGCCTCCGCCTGTCTCGGGGTCCACCCCGTTCCCGCTCTCGGAGCCCGCTCGCGCACGTATACTGGCCAACCGTGGTTTCTCCGGCGGGCGGCGGGGGGGGGGGGCGGACTGGTAGCGTCAGCTCAGCCACGAGCCCCTGCCTGTCCCTGGTCCTAGCCCGGTCCCCGCGGTCAGGGCCGGCTTGCGCAGGGCCTGCCTGTTCCTGGCCTCCCGCTTTGTCCCCGTAATTGGGATTAAAGGCGGGCCCGCAGCTTCCGGACCGCTCTCGCGCTTACCCTCCGACCCTCTGGGCTAGACCGATCTCCCACCGGCTTGGCCTCTGCCCACGCCGACAGAACCGCCTTTCAGCGTCCTGCCTCCCCAAAACCTTAAGCAGCCCTCAGCAGAGTAGGAAGGGACCTAATACTCCACACTGTAGGCCTGGGAGCTCCCTCACTTGTTTCACAGCTCAAAACTGTCCAAACGCCTCTTCTTGGCTCTGGGACTGCAGGCTGGGGCTTGGTTCCTGGGACCCAGGTCCCTCCCTCTCCGCGAAAATCTCCTCCCGCCACACGGGTCTCTCTGGGCTGCCGTTTGCTCCGGGGAGCTGGGCAGCCCTCTTCGCGTTTTCGCTATTCCTACCAGTCTCAATGTGGCTTCTTCTGTGTTCCTTGGTTGAAGAGTCCACTTAGTTTTGTTCAATGTTGGTTTATCCAGGTGATGGTTCTTAAAATTGAGTTGTAATCCACTTTGGTTCTGGGAGTTGGAAGTTGGTACGTCCGCCTACTCCGTCGCCATCTTGCTCCCCCCTGGACTCTTTCTTGAACAACCTCTTCCACTACTTTTTATAAGATAATTCAGACAAGTGGGATGTGATGCTACATCGTCCTTGCTTTGTTGCAAGCCTCTTTGTCATTTTAAAATGTTCATCAATTCTATTAAAGGTTTAATCATATAACACAATACAAAACATTCTAAATCAATAGGGAATTATGTGTAGTCCTTAACATTCTAAAAAACCTTTCAAACATTTTAATGAGGCAAGTAGTCAATAGTGTTACCTCAATTATTCTGGTGAAATAACTAAATAATAGAAAAATTAAGCTTGAAGTAGTTGATGTTGTTACTATTAAATTTTTCATTTAATTAAAACAAATTACTTAAGTAATTAATGATTATTACATTTTTAAAAAGAAAGAAAATATGTAACTAAAGTAAAATTAATAACATTTTCTCGCCTAGGGATAGGTGTTGTTATAATTTCACATTTTTCCCTTTAGAATAAAAATAATATATACCTGCATGAGGTCTCTGTAATAAAAAATAAGATTATGTATAATATTATGTATTATTCTGTAACTCAAATATATATATATTTTTAATTATATATATATATATATATATAGATAGATAGATAGATAGATAGATAGATAGATAGATAGATGCATCTAGGAATGTGTATATATAGGTGTGTATAGATATGAATATTAGCATATATGTATATATATAGAAAGAGAGAGAGAGAGAATATACTTCTGTGGCAAAATTCAAGATTTATATAATTTTAATGATAATATAGTATCCTATTCAGAACATTACTATGATTTTGCTATTACAAGCAATGCTGTGGTAAATTTCATTATACAATACATCTTGGTGTACACATCCAATTTATTTATATTAACTTATTAATAGTATAACTCTTGTGTCAAATGATCTTAGGGCTTTTTATACTACTGTCAAATTGTACCCTAGAAATATGGTATCAGTTCATATTCTTACCAAAAGTGTGAGAATGTTTACAAGCTTATATTTAAATCAATTCAGATTCTTTTTTTAAAAATTTTGTTAATCTGATAATAGAATGGTATCTTACTTTTAATTAGTGACAAGTTAAAAATGCATAAGTATTTTTGAAAAAACCTAACTCAACCACTAAAAGAACAAAATAAACCAATAAAGGAGGTAAAATTGTATCATAAAAAGTAACCTAAAAGAAAGTGGAAGAGAAAAAGCCAACAAAGAGCAGGACAGGAAACAAATAACAAGATGATAGACCTTAACCCAATTGTTCTTAACCTGGGTTCTATCGAACTCTAGGGGTTCGATGAGTCAGTCTCAGGGGTTCAGAGAAGCCTCTGCTGTGGAGGCCAGAATAAAGTAATACCGTCATTTGTTGTGAGTTCATGCACTTTGTTGGTTTTGTTCTTTGAGCAAGGTGATGTTCATGCACGGCTCATTTTGTGCACCAGTAAGAAAACATATACCTATGTCTTGAATTTGGAAAAAAAATAATATTTTATTTATCACTAAAGAAGGGTTCAGTGAATGCGCATATAAAACTGGTGGGTTCGTTACCTCAAAAAAGGTTAAGAACCACTGCCTCAACCTAATAACATAAATATTAAATATGAATGTTTCAAATGCTCCAATTAAAAGACAGAGGTTTTCAGACTGCATAAAAAAGCAAAGTCCAAACATATGCTGCTAACAAAAATCACACTTTATAAACACAAAAGGGTTAAAAATAAAAGAATATAAAATGATGTAGCACACTAAAACTAGTAAAAAATGTTGATGCGGCATTATTTAAAAAATTTTTCCTATTGATTTGAGGAGGTGAGAAGAAGGAGAGAGAAAGAGAGAAAAAGATAGAGAGAAGTACCAACTGGTTGTTCTACTTAATTGTTCCATTGAGCTGTGCACTCATGGGTTGCTTCTCATACTTGCTTTGACTGGGAATGAAATCCACAACTTCTGTGTGCTGGAACAATGTTCTACCCATTGATCCACCCAGCCAAGGCTGACACAACATTATTAATATAAGACAAACAGATTTCAGAGGAAGGCATATTGTTAATATAGGGATAATAAAGAGAGTCATTCCAGAATTATAAATGGGTCAATTCATTAAGAAGACAAAAATCCTAAAGTAAAGGGTTTATACACCAAATTACAAAACTTCAAAATTAATAAAGAAGAAAATTATAAAAATAAGGAGACATAAAATTATTAAGGTTTAGAAGACTCGTGACACTATAAATTATCTTGCCTGACATTTATAGAACACTCCATATAATAGCACTACATATAATAATACATGTTTGTTTCATGGAAGATTTACAAAAACAGACTATAATCTGGGCCATAAAAATTTTTCTTTAAGTTTTAAAGGATTCAAACCATACAAATTTATTATCTGACTACACTAAATGAACTTAGAAATCATTAACAGAAAGATTTCTAGAAAAATTCCCATATAACTGGAAATTAAACAAAAATCTTCTAAATAAACTGTGAGTCAAAATGACATGACAGAAAAAATTAAAATTTAATAACTGAATGAAAATTAGAACACAACATATAAAAATTTGTGAGATTCAGTTAATACTATGTTTAGAGAAAAAAATTGTAGCACTAAACATCTCAAAATGGGTTTCTATATTATTTTTTAAATAAGGAAAAGAAAAATCAAATGATATTCAAAGTGGACAGAAAAAGGGAAATAATAAAGATTAGACTGGGAAAAAATGAACTAGAAAATAGAAAAACAATAAACTAATTAGTACTGTTCCTTTGAAAAGGCCAATAAAATTGATAATCCACTAGCCAAATTTATCAAGAAAACAACCCACATTACCAAAATCAAGAGTGAGAGGTCACATTATTACATATCCTAAGACATTAAAATGATATTATTGAAATATTGATGTATTATCAAGAATAACATTCCAAGAAATGAAACCATTTAAATGAACAAATTTTTAAAGATAAAAACTAGCAAAGTCCAATCAAGAAATAAGATGAATACTTCTCTATTTATTAATTAAATTAATTTGCAATGTAAAATGTTCACAAATAAAAATTCAGACCTAAAGTGACATCAGAGAAATGGGGCTGTGAGGAGTGCTCCTGATACCTTTCCCTAATACTTTAACAAATTTAACAACTAGAGACAGAAAAACAATCTCAGGAGCATCTGAAATACACATACATCAAACAAAGGTATGATTGGGTGAAAAGGTAGCTGAATATATAACCCACTCTGAAGAAAATAAGATGGAGAACGGAGTATTTCGCTTTCCTCACTGACCTGAGCAAGGGCTGCTTTCACTTGAAACTGAGAGAAAATGAGGATTGGGGGCACAGAAAAAGCTGGGCTAGGGCAGAAATGTTCAAGTTGAAGAGAGAGTGTGCCTGTAGCTCAGCCCATGCAGAGCTAACATCAGCAGCAAACCCCGGTAGAGTTGGATGACCAGTTGCCTTGTTTACTCCCGGTATCCTGGTCAGCAAGCACGGGCAGTGTGCAAGTGGAGCCACCTGGTGCTTTGGGCATGGGTGCCTGCATTCCCAGATGGAGCGGCTGGGTCGGAGACTGTCAGTAGTGACACTCTGTGTGTACTGTCACCAGAGTTTCTGAATAATGCCGGCTTCCCAAACAACAGTGTGCAGAAAGTGCACAAAGGCTGGCTTCCCTACACCCGGACCTGTCTGGGTGTGGTACCTCAACCAGCCATACAGGCTAACAAAGCACACTCCTGGGGAAGAGAACTGTGGAAGTGGTGGGGGGAAGGGTGCACAGGCAGCTTGCAGACAGCCCCTGAAGAGCAGACCTGTGGAGTGCTGAGGCATACATGCCCAGAGGCTCATAGAAAGACACCTGGAAGGCAATCAGCTCCCAGCCCTGCCTGATTATGCTGGCGGCTCTGTCTGGCAAAACCTTAGCTAGAACCCTTCATTGAGTGGGGACAAGAGGGATTTGGCAGCTCTTAGGGCCTCCTGCTCTCCAGGCAGTGGCTGGGGCAACTTCACAGCTGGGTCCCAGGCTGCTGGTTCAGGAAAGAGAGATTTGGGGAGAGGCTCTGGGAAAACGAACACTCCCATTGTCAGAGCCTGCAAATGCTAACAAGCCCCGCCTACCAACGGGACTAAGGCCTAGTTTATGTCATCACCATAGCAACCCAACAGCAAATCTCTGCCTAAGAGTGCCACAGGGGCAGAACCTGGGGTACAGTGCCACCAGCCAAAAAGAGAGAGAAGAAAGAAAAAGAAAGAAGATAACTTCTCAAAAACAGAAAAAAAATCTTCAGTCTTTATAACTTTTTCCATTTTTTCTTGTATATTTTATCTTTCTTTTTTCTTCCACCTTGGACATTTTATCCTCTTTCCATTTTATTCTTTTCTTTTCATTTTGAATGTTATTACCATTGGTGTTACATTTTCCATTCATTTTTATTCTATGAGTGTTACATTCCAAAAAACGTAATCATTTTTCCCTCTCTCTTTTTGTTTCTTCTTTTCTCTTTCACTTTTTCTCTCACTTGAATCTCACACACAAACAAATTACTTTACTCTGGATTCAATTTTTTTTCTTTGTGGCATTTTGTGTGCTTTTTACTTTGCATTTTATCTCTTCAGCATTTCCCCCAACTCCAGCTCTCCATTCTATAGTTTTTGTGCTATTTAATACAATAGAATTTTCATTTTTCACTCTATTTTTTTCTTTTTTCTCTTTTTTTCTTTTCTCTTACACTATTTCTCTCATTCAACCATCATTCACAAACAAATTGTTTTATTTTTGATACAAATATTTTCCTTGTGGCATTTTGTGGGTTCTTGCTCATTTTTTGCCTTTTTGTTACTTCCCCCCAACCCAGGCCCTCTGTTCTATGTATTTTTGTTCTACTTAGCACAATAGAATTTACAGTTTCTCACTGTATTTTCTCAAAAAATATTTTTTTATCAACTCTTAATAACAATACCACTTTCAAATGCCATTAAAGAAAAAGAAATCGAATATCATAAATACAAAAGACAGTGATGTAGCTCAGATAGATGAGGAAAAATTTATAGAAAATAATTTTAATAGCTTAGAAACCTTGAAGTTAAGTGACAGAGAATTTAAAATTAAAGTCCTAAAAATACTCAGGGATATACAAGAAAGCACAGAAAGGCAATTTAGGGAGCTCAAAAAACAATTTAATGAACAGAAAGAAAGAATACTTCACCAAGGAAATTAAAACTATGAAAATGAATCAAACAAATGAAAAACTCAATTCATGAACTAAAAAATGAGGTAACAAGTTTAGCCAATAGAACAGGCCAGATAGAGGAATTAGTGACATAGAAGACAGGCAACTAGACGTACTTCAGAGAGAAGAGGAGACAGACTTACAAATTTTTAAAAAAATGAGGTATCCCTACAGAAATTGTCTGACTCCATCAGAAAGAGCAACATAAGAATAATAGGTAAATCAGAAGGAGAAGAGAGAGAAAATGGAACGAAGAACATATTCAAACAAGTAATAGATGACAACTTCCCAAGCCTGTGGAAAGAACTAAAGGCTCGAATTCAAGAAGCAAACAGAACAACAAGTTATCTTAACTCAAGGCACATCATAATGAAATTGGCACAAACCAATGACAAAGAAAAAATTTTCAAGGGAGCCAGGGAAAAGAAGAATACAACATATAAAGGAAGGCCCATTAGATAATCAACAGATTTCTCAGCAGAAACTCTACAAGCTAGAAGAGAGTGGATCCCAATATTTAAAGTTCTAAAAGAGAGAAACTTCCAGCCAAGAATACTATACCTATCAAAGCTATCCTTCAGTACTACAATGGACATGATATGTATGCTTTCCATTACTTAATGGTAATCTCCCCTGAAAAAACCAACATAGAAGTACATAGCTTGAAAAAAGAAGTAACAGAGAAAAGAAGTATGAATTACAACCAAACAGAAACTAATGATAAAAAATAAAAGAGAAGAACCAAACAAGATACAAAACTATCAGAAAGTAATATATGACAATAGAAAACCATCAAATGTCAATAATTACACTAAATAAGCACAGATATCAAAAGATACATACAGACAAATGAAAATAACAATACAACATATCAGAGTCTCTGGGATGCAGCAAAAGCAGTAATAAGAGGGAAATTCATATCACTATAGGCCTATATGAACAAACAAGAGAGAGCCCAAGTAAACATCTTAACTTCACATCTTAAGGAACTAGAAAAAGAAGAACAAAGACAACCCAAAATGAGCAGAAGAAAGGAAATAATAAAAATCAGAGCAGAAATAAACAAAATAGAGAACAGAAAAACTGTAGAAAAAATTAATAAAACAAGGAGCTGGTTCTTTGAAAAGATCAACAAAATTGACAAACCCTTGGCAAGACTCACTAAGGATAAAAGAGAAAGGACTCATTTAAACAAAATCCAGAATGAAAGAGGAGAAATCACCACAGATTTCATAGATATACAAAGAATTATTGTAGAATATATAAAAAACTATATGCCCCTAAATTTAACAATCTAGAAGAAATGGATAAATTACTAGAACAATACAACCTTCCTAGACTGAATCATGAAAAAGCAGAAAGCCTAAACAGACCCAGAAGCAAGGAGAAAATAGAAACAACTATTAAAAACCTCCCAAAAATAAAAGTCCAGGGTCAGACAACTATACTAGTGAATTCTATTAAACATTCAAAGACTTTCTATTCTACTCAAAGTCTTCCAAAAAATCAAAGAAGCAATACTGCCAAACACATTTTATGAGGCCAACATACCAAAACCTGGCAAGGACAGCACAAAAAAAGAAAACTACAGACTAATATCTCTAATGAATACAGATGCTAAAATATTAAACAAAATACTAGCAAATCAAATACAATAACACATTAAAAAAATAATTTATCACGATCAAGTGGGATTCATCCTAGAATCACAAGGATGGTTCAACATATGTAAAACAGTTAGCGTAATACACCATATCAACAAAACAAAGAACAAAAACCACATGATCTTATCAATAGATGCAGAAAAGGCATTCGATAAAATACAACATCATTTTATGTTTAAAACACTTAACAAAATGAGTATAGAAGGAAAATATCTCAACATAATAAAGGTCATCTATGATAAACCATCAGCTAACATCATATTAAATGGCAAAAAACTGAGGACTTTCCCCCTAAAATCAGAAAAAACACAAGGTTATCCACTCTCTCCACTCTTATTCAACGTAGTGCTGGAAGGTCTAGCCAGAGCAATCAGACAAGAGAAAGAAATAAAAGGCACTAAGATTGGAAAAGGAGAAGTAAAGGTTTCACCTTTTGCAGATGATATGATCTTGTACATCAAAAACCTCAGACTCCACATAAAGACTACTAGAAACAATAAACCAATACAGTAAGGTCAAAGGATACAAAAATTAATATACAAAATTAATTTGTATTAATTGCCTTCCTATATGTCAACAATAAAACGTCAGATAATGAGCTCAAAAAAAACAATCCCCTTCATGGTTGCAACAAAAAATAAAATAAAATACCTAGGAATAAACATAAAAAAGAATGTAAAGGACCTCTATAATGAAAACTACAAAGCATTGTTAAGGGAAATCGAAACATATTTAATGAAATGAAAAAATATTCCTTGTTCTTGGATAGGAAGAATAAATATAGTCAAAATGAATATATTACCCAAAACAATATACAAATTTAATGCAATTCCCATCAAAATTTTAATGTCATGTTTTAAAGAAATGGAACAAAGGGGGGAGAAAGATGGCGATGGAGTAGGCAGACGTACCTACTTCCAACTCTCAGAACCAAAGTGGATTATAACTTAATTTTAAGAACCATCATCTGGATAAACTAACTTTGAACTAAACTAAGTGGATTCTTCAAACAAGGAACACAGAAGAAGCCACATTGAGACTGGTAGAAATAGCGAAAACGCAAAGAGGGCTGCCCAGCTCCCCGGAGCAAACGGCAGCCTGGAGAGACCTGCATGGTGGGAGGAGAGTTTGGCAGAGAGGGAGGAACCTGGGTCCCAGGAACCAAGCCCCAGCCTGCAGTCCCAGAGCATAGAAGAGGCGTTTGGACAGTATTGAGCTGTGAAACAAGTGAGGATACTTGTTTGTAAGAAAGAGACAGTTTTCTCAGACCCAAGATTCTTTTTAAAGGGACAGCGCAGAAAACCTCTCTCACAACCACACACCCGGGGCTCCGGGGAATGGGGACAGAGGGGAGGACCAGAGCAGTGGGAAGAGAGTGTGGACTGAAGGCACAGGGATGAACACTCTGAGGGACAGCCACCCTAACCCCTGGGCTAAGTCACTTCCCTAATAGAAAATGAATATTGCCCCTGGAACTAGCAATACCAGCAAAGGGAGACAGGACACTAGCCAAACAAGCTCTCCTGCGGCAATTACACAGAGCTACTTAGAGGGAGGGAGCTCCCAGGCCTACAGTATGAAGAGTTAGGGCACTTCCTAATCTGCTGAGGGTTGCTGAAGGGATAGTGCCGGCAGGACGCTGAAATGCGGTTCTGTCAGCGTGGGTGAAGGCCCAGCCAGTGTGAGCTTGGTCTAGCCCAGCAGGGGTGGGGGGATGCGCAAAAGCGGTCCAGCAGCTGTGGGCCCGCCTATAACCCTACCTGCGGGGAAAAAGTGGGAGGCCAGAAACGGTCAGAGATCTGCTCTGCGACCCTGTACAAGCCGGCCCTGACCGCGGGGATGGGGCTAGGACCAGGAACAGGCGGGGGCTCGCAGCTGAACTCACACCAACAGCCTCGCGTGGCCGGAGAAACCACAGTTTGCCATCCTGCGTGCGCGACCTGGCTCCAAACGCGGGGGCGGGTTAGAGCCTGGGAGGAGTGGAAGCTCGCAGCTGAGCACAAGCCAGCAAACATGCCCGCCCAATAAACCATGGTTTGTGACCCTGTGCAGGAGGGCCCTGGCCTAGAGGGTAGGGCTAAAGCTCTGGATGGGCAAAGGCTCACAGATGAAAGCACGTCAAAAGCCCCGCCCAACCCATGAAACTGTGGTGAGCAGGCTCTGACTGTGGGTGCTGGGAGAAAGCCCGGAAACAGGTTGCGTCCGCAGCCAAGCAAAGGTGCTCACCTCTACCCTTGGTGCTAGGACTTGTGGCTTGAGTGACAGCCCCTCCCGCACAGGAGAGGCGGAAATCACAGTAACAGCCACAGTGGGCTGGCGCTGGCAATGCCCATACCCAACCACCCGAGGCAGCGGCAGAGGGGGTGGCGGGCCTGCAGACAGACCACACCTCCTAGAGAACACAAAGGCAAAACCTACTAGACTACAGTGGCCACAACTTGCTTATACACAGACAAAATGGGCAGGCAGAGGAATGCAAACCAAACGAGTCAGAGAAATCCCCAGAGAAGGACCAGAATGAACGAGATATAACCAAATTACCAGAAGCAGAATTTAGAATAATGATAGGATGTTCAAGGAATTAGAGCAACAATGGATAGTCATTATAAACACCTAAATAAAGAGATAACAAGTATAAAAAACAAAATTGAAATAATAAAAAAGAATCAGACATAATTGATAAATAGAGTATCAGAACTGAAGATTACAATGGAAGGAATTAAAAGCAGGATGAATCACACTGAGGATCGAATCAGCGAGTTAGAGAACACAATAAACAAAGGCACAGAAGCAGAGAAGAAAAAGGAAAAGAGACTCAAAAATGTGAGGAAACTCTAAGGGAGCTCTGTGACAACATGAAGAGAAACAACATTCGCATCATAGGGGTTCCTGAAGAAGAGGAGAAAGAACAGGAAATGGAAACTTTGTTCAATCAAATCATAGCAGAAAACTACCCTAAATTATGGCTGGGAAACATTCCACATGTTCAAGAAGCACACAGAACTCAATTAAAGAGAAACACAAAGAAATCTATACCAATACACATCTAAGTTAAAATACCAAAGCTAAAGGATAAAGAAAATATTTTAAAAGCTGCTAAAGAAAAAAGGCTATCACCTACAAAGGAGAACCCATAAGGATGACATTGGACTTCTCAACAGAAACACTTGAGGCCTGAAGGGAATGGCAAGATATAATCAAAGTAATGCAGAACAAAAACCTAAAACCAAGACTACTCTATCCAGCAAGGCTAATGATTAAAATTGAAGGAGAAATAAAGAGCTTCCCAGACAAAGAAGCCTAAAGGAATTCATTAAAACCAAACCAATTCTGTAAGAGATACTAAGGGGTTTGTTGCGAACAGTTCAAAGGGAGGAAAGAATATAGCAAAATAAGAATACAGCTTTAGCCTGACCTGTGGTGGCGCAGTGGATAAAGCGTCGACCTGGGAACACTGAGGTCGTCAGTTCAAAACCCTGCACTGGTCTGGTCAAGGCACATATGGGAGTTGATGCTTCTAGCTCCTCCCCCCTTTCTCTCTTTCTCTCTCTCTCTCTCTCTCACTCTGTGTCTCCTCTCTAAAAATGAATAAAATAAAAATAAAATAAATTAAAAAAAAAAGAATACAGCTTTAAAGAATAAAATGGCAATAAACAACTACATATCAATAATAACCTTAAATGTAAATGGATTAAATGATCCAATTAAAAGACATAGGGTAGCTGTGTGGATAAAGAAACAGGACCCATACATATGCTGTCTACAAGAGAAACACCTTAAAACAAAAGATGCACATAGACTGAAGGTAAAAGGATGGATAAAAATATTTCATGCAAATGGCAATGAATAAAAAGCCGGGGTAGCAGTACTTATATCTGACAAAATGGACTTTAAAACAAAGGCTGTAGTAAGAGATAAAGAAGGTCACTACATAATGATAAAGGGAACAATTCAGCAGGAAGATATAACTATTATAAATATATATACACCAAATATAGGAGTTCCGACATACATAAAGCAGACTTTGATGAATATAAAGGGTGAGATTAACAGCAATACTATCATATTAGGGGATTTCAATACCCCACTAAAAACACTGGACAGATCCTCAAGAAAGAAAATCAATAAAGAAACAGCAGACTTAAAGGAGACACTAGATCAACTTGATTTAATAGATATCTTCAGAAATTTTCACCCTAAAGCAGTAGAATATACATTCTTCTCAAGCACTCACGGTATGTTTTCTAGGATAGACCACATGTTAGAACACTAAAATGGTCTCAATAAATTAAAGAAGATTGAAATCATATATAGTATATCCTCTGATCACAATGCCATGAAACTAGAAATTAACCACAAAAGAAAAAATGAAAAATACTCAAACACTTGGAAACTAAATAGCATGTTATTAAATAATGAATGGATTAACAATGAGATCAAAGAAGAAATTAAAAAGTTTCTAGAAACAAATGATAATGAGCATACATCAACTCAAAATTTATGGGACACAGCAAAAACAGTATCGAGAGGGAAGTTCATTGCACTACAAGCATATCATAAAAAGCTAGACAAAGCTTAAATAAGCAACCTGACCCTGCATCTAAAAGAACTATAAAAACAACAGCAAATAAAACCCAGGACAAGTAGAAGGAAGGAAATAATAAATATCAGAGCAGGAATAAATGACATAGAGGCTATTGAAACAGTACAGAGGATCAATGAAACCAGAAGCTGGTTCTTTGGAAAAGTAAACAAGATTGATGAACCTTCAACTAGACTCACCAAGAAAAAAAGAGAGAAGAGTCAAATAAATAAAATTAGGACAGTGGAGAAATAACAACTGACACAACAGAAATACAAAGCATTGTAAGAAAATACTATGAGAAATCTATGTCAAAAAATAAGACAACCTAGGTGAAATGGACAAATTTCTTGAATCATATAAACTTCCAAAAATCAATCTAAAAGAATCAGAACACCGAAACAGACCAGTTACAACAAATAAAATCAAAACAGTTATCAAAAAACTTCCCCCCCCAAAATGTTCTGGACCTGATGGCTTCACAAGTGAATTCTATCAAAAATTCAAAGAAGAACTAACTCCTCTCCTCCTCAAGCTATTTCAAAAAAATCAAGAGGAAGGAAGACTTCCAAACTCCTTTTATGAGGCGAGCATAATTTTGATCCCAAAACTGAGAAAAGACAACACAAAGAAAGAAAATTATAGGCCTATATCCCTGATAAATTTAGACGCTAAAATTCTCAACAAAATATTAGCCAACCGGATGCAGCAATATATAAAAAAAATCATACACCATGATCAAATGAGATTTATTCTGGATAGGCAAGGCTGGTTCAATATTCGCAAATCAATCAATGTGATTCATCACATAAACAAAAGGAAGGACAAAAATCACATGATAGCTTCAATAGATGCAGAAAAGGCATTGGATAAAATCCAGCACCCATTCATGCTCAAAACTCTCAGTAAAGTGGAAATACAGGGATCATTCCTTAACATGATAAAGGCTATCTATGACAAACCCACAGCAAACATCATACTAAATGGACAAAAATTAAAAGCAATTCCCTTAAGATCAGAAATCAGGCAGTGGTGCCCCCTTTCACCACCTTTATTCAACATAGTTCTGGAAGTCCTAGCTACAGCAATCTGACAAGAAGAAGTAATAAAAGGCATCCAAATTGGAAAAGAAGAAGCAAAACTGTCACTATTTGCAGATGATATGATATTGTATATAGAAAAATCTAAAGTCTATGTAAAAAACTACTGGACCATTTAAATGAATTCAGCAAGGTGGCAGGATACAAAATTAATACTCAAAAATCAGAGGCATTTCTATTTACCAACAATGAACTGTCAGCGAAAGAAATTAAGAAAACAATTCTCTTAACTACTGCAGCCAAAAAAATAAAGTACCTAGGAGTAAATTTAACCAAGGAGGTTAAGGATTTGTACTCGGAAAATTATAAAACATTGATAAAAGAAATCAAGGATGATACAAACAAGTGGAAGCATATACCAGGCTCATGGCTAGGAAGAACAAGCATCATTAAAATGACTATATTACCCAAAGCAATTTATAAATTCAATGCAATACCAATTAAAATACCAATGACATACTTCAAAGATATAGAACACATATTCCAAAAATTTATATGGAACCAAAAAAGAACACGAATAGCCTCAGCAATCTTAAAAGAAAAAATAAAGCAGGAGGTATCACTTTTCCAGATATCAAGGTTTACTATAAGGCCATTATACTCAAGACAGCCTGGTACTGGCATAAGAACAGGCACATAGATCAAGGGAACAGAACAGAGGACCCAGAAATAAACACACAGCTTTATGGACAACTGATATTTGACAAAGGAGGAAAGAACATACAATGGAGTAAAGACAGCCTCTTTAACAAATGCAGTCGGGAAAATTGGACATCTACCTGCAAAGAAATGAAACTAGACCATTAACTTACACCATTCACAAAAACAAATTCAAAATGGATAAAAGACTTAACCGTAAGCCGTGAAACCATAAGCATCTTAGAAGAAAACAAAGGCAGCAAACTCTCCTACATCTGTAGCAGCAATATATTTGCCGATTTATCTCCACGGGGAAATGAAATAAAATGCAAGATAAACAAATGGGACTATATCAAACTAAAAAGTTTTTGCACAGCTAAAAACAATAAGAACAGAATAAAAAGACAAACCACACAATGGGAGAACATATTCAACAGCACGTCTGATAAGGGGTTAATAACTAAAATTTATAAAGAACTTATAAAATTCAACACCAGAAAGACAAAAAATTCAATCCAAAAATGGGCAAAAGAAATGAATAGAAATTTCTCCCAAGAGGACATACAGATGGCCAATAGGCATATGAAAAAATGCTCAACATCACTAATCATTAGAGAAATGCAAATTAAAACCACAATGAGATATCACCTCGCACTAGTCAGAATGGCACTCATCACCAAAACAACACAGAATAAGTGCTGGCGAGGATGTGGAGAAAAGGGAACCCTTCTGCACTGCTGGTGGGAATGCAGAATGGTGCAGCCACTGTGGAAAACAGTATGGAGATTTCTCAAAAAATTAAAAGTCAAACTGTCTTTTGACCCAGCTATCCCACTTAAAGGAATATACCCTAAGTACACCATAGCACTGTTCGAAAAGAAGAAATGTGCCCCCATGTTCGTGGCAGCATTGTTCACAATAGCAAAGATCTGGAAACAGCCCAAGTGTCCGTCAGAAGATGAGTGGATTAAAAAGCTTTGGTACATATATACTATGGAATACTACTCAGCCATAAGAAATGATGACATCGGATCATTTACAACAAAATGGATGTACCTTGATAACATTATACAGAATGAAATAAGTCAATCAGAAAAAAAAAACTGAGAACAGCATGATTTCATACATAGATGGGACATAAAAGTGAGACTATGAGACATGGACAAGAGAGTGGTGGTTACGGGGTGAGGGGATGGAGGGGAGGGTGGGATAGGGAGGAGAGAAGGGGCACAGGGAATACCAGATAGAAGGTGACAGAGGACGATTTGACTTTGGGTCACAGGTATGCAACACAATTGAATGATAAGATAACCTGGAGATGTTTTCATTGTACATATGTACCATTATTTATTGGTGTCACCCCATTAAAATTAATAAAGAAAAAAAAGAAATGGAACAAAATATCAGCAGGTTTATATAGAAGTATAAAAAACCCCAAATAGCCAGAGCAATCCTAAGGAAAAGAAACTAAACTGGGAGCATTACTATACCTGACTTCAAATTATATTATAGACCCACAACAATCAATACAGCATGGTATTGGCAGAAAATAATAGACTCTCAGACAAATAGAACAGAATAGAAAACCAAGAAATAAAACCACATATATATGGTCAAATAATTTTTGTGAAAGGGGCCAACAACACACTATGGAGAAAGGAAAGCCTCTTCAACAAATGGTGCTGGAAAAACTGGAAAACCACATGCAAAAGAATGAAAGTTGACTACAGTTTGTCCTCTTGTACTAAAATTAATTCAAAATGGATCAAAGACCTAAATAGAAGACCTTAAACAATAAATTACATAGAAGGAAACATGGGTACTAAACTCATGGACCTTGGTTACAAAGAGCACTTTATGAATCTGACTCCAAAGGCAAGGGAAGTGAAGGCAAAGATAAATGAATGGGACTACATCAGACTAAGTAAGTTTGCACAGCAAAAGAAACTGACAACAAAACAGACAGCCAACTAAATGGGAGATGGTATTTTCAAACAACAGCTCAGATAAGGGCCTAATTTCCAAAATATACAAAGAACTCATAAAACTCAACAACAAACAAGCAAACAATTCAATGAAAAAAATGGGAAGAGGACGTGAACAGACACTTCTCCCAGGAAGAAATACAAATGGCTAACAGGTATATGAAAAGATGCTCATCTTCATCAGCTATTAGAGAAATGCAAATAAAAACTACAATGAGATACCACTTCACACCTGTTAAATTGGCTATTATCAACAAGACAGATAATAACAAGTGTTGGAGAGGCTGTGGAGAAAAAGGAACCTTCATCCACTGTTGGTGGGAAAGTAAAGTAGTACACCCATTATGGAAGAAAGTATGGTGATTCCTCAAAAAATTAAAAATAGCCTGACCTGTGGTGGCGCAGTGGATAAAGCATAGACCTGGGAACACTGAGGTCGCCAGTTCAAAACCCTGCACTGGTCTGGTCAAGGCACATATGGGAGTTGATGCTTCTAGCTCCTCTCCCCTTACGCTCTCTCTCTCTCTCACTCTGTGTCTCCTCTCTAAAATAAATAAATAAATAAATAGAACTTAAAAAAAAAGAAAAAAGAACTGAAATTTTTAAAAAATAATTAAAAATAGAGCTACCATTTGACACAGCAATTCCTCTACTGGGTATATGCCCCCGATACTCAAAAACACTGGTACGTAAAGACACATGCAGCCTCTTGTTCATCGCAGCATTGTTCATAGTGGCCAAGACATGAATACAACCGAAAAGCCCTTCAATAGAAGATTGGATAAAGAAGATGTGGTACATATATACTATGGAATACTACTCAGCCATAAGAAATGATGATATCGGATCATTTAAAACAACAGGGATGGACCTTGATAATATTATACTGAGTGAAATAAGTAAATCAGAAAAAAACTAAGAACTATATTATTCCATACATAGGTGGGACATAAAAATAAGACTCAGGGACATAGACAAGAGTGTGAAGGTTACCGGGGGCGGGGGTGGAGGAGGAAGAAAGAGAGGGAGGTGTTGGGGGGAAGGAAGGGGCACAAAGAAAATCAGATAGAAGGTGATGGAAGACTATATGACTTTGGGTGATGGGAATGCAACATAATCAAATGTCAAAATAACCTGGAGATGTTTTCTCTGAACCTATGTACCCTGATTGATTAATGTCAGCCCATTAAAATTAATTTAAAAAATTCAGACCTAAATGCCTTTAATAGTGAATGTTACTTAATATTTAAGTAATAAATAACATCAATTTTATATAACTATTACATGTGTGTGTAAAAATCTTAAAAGAGGAAACATTTTTCAACTTAGTTTACAAAGGAACATCTCTCTGATTCCAAAACCAGATGAAGTCATTATAAGAAAATTATAGACCAATATTCCTCATGAACATAGATGCAAATTTTTTAAAGTGATAATGAATGAAATCTAACGACATAAAAATAAATGGAATATCATAACCAAGTGTGATTTATTTCATAAAATCATGATTGGTTTAACACTAAAGATCAATCAATGCAATTAATCAAATAAACAGATAAAAATGAAACACCAAATGATCAGGGCAATAGAAGTAGAAAAAGCATTTGACAAAATCCAATGTCCACTCATGATAAAACTCTCAAGAAATTAGTAGTAGAAGAAAGCTTCCACCGCCTGATAAGAAGTGTATACATTAGGCCCTGGACAGTTGGCTCAGTGATAGAGCATAGGCCTGGAGTGTGGAAGTCCCGGGTTCGATTCCCAGCCAGAGCACATAGGAGAAACGCCCATCTGCTTCTCTACCTTCCCCCCTCTCCTTTTTCTCTATCTTTCTCTTCTCCTCCTGCAGCCAAGGCTCCTAGGAGGAAAGTTGGCCCGGGTGCTGAGGATGGCTCCATGGTCTCTGCCTCAAGTGCTAGAATGGCTCTGGTTGCAACAGAGCAATGCTTCAGATGGGCAGAGCATCACCCTCAGGTGGGCACGCCAGGTAGATACCGGTTGGGTGCATGAGGGAGCCTGTCTCTCTGCCTCCCTGTTTCTCACTTTAAAAAATACACACACACACACACACACACACACACACACACACACACACACACACACACACACAAAACATATACATTAAAAGCTACTGCTAATATCCATATCATATTTTACAGGAAAAACCAATTGCTTTCTCTCCAATATCAGGAATGAGACAGAAATATCTGCTCCAATGAGTCTACTCAACATAGTTCTAAATGTCCTAAACAGTGCCACAAGATATAGAAAAATAAATTTAAAAACACGCAGATTTGAAAGATATAACTAAAACCGTATTTATATGCAGAGAATGTGATTATATAAAATCCTAAGAAATCTTCAACAGAGACAACTAATAAGTGAGCTTAGAAGGATTTCAAGATGTAAGGCCAATAAGCAAAAATTAACTGTATTTCTACTAATCAGAAACAACCAGTTAAAAATTAAAACTAAATCAATCTTAAAAATGTCATTTATAATGCCACCAAAAACTATGAAATAATTAGAGATATATTTGACTAAAGATGTATAAGGTCTACCCACTGAAAAGTAGGAAACATTAGTGAAGAGAAATAGAAGAAGACCTAAATATGTAAAGGGCTATGACGTTTTCATGGCTAAGAAGACTCACAATTTTAAGGTATCATTCTTCCCAAATTGATCTATTGATTTAGTAAAATACTAATAAATATACCTGCAGGTATTTTGATAAAAGTTATCAAGCTTATTCTAAAATATATGTGGAAATGCAAAGGATCTAGAATACCCAAAATAATTTTGACAAAGAAAACATAGTTGGAAAATTTACAATATTTTATTTATTGATTTTAGAGAGACAAAAATGGAAAGAAAGGGAGTGAGAAGCATTGATTCGTTGTTCTATTTATTTATGCATTCATTTAGTTAATTCTTGTA
Organism: Rhynchonycteris naso; assembly: GCA_037038555.1. Classification (NCBI taxonomy): domain Eukaryota; kingdom Metazoa; phylum Chordata; class Mammalia; order Chiroptera; family Emballonuridae; genus Rhynchonycteris; species Rhynchonycteris naso. The sequence goes on from CM072999.1 coordinate 98,405,857, forward strand.
TGTGCTCTGAACAAGGATCAAACCCACAACCTTGGCTTATTGGGACAATATTCTAACCAACTGAGCTACCCAGCCAGGGCCACTGTTGGGCACCTTACATAAAATAGAATCACAGTTAGATACTTATTATAATAGATTATTATGCTACATACTTATTATAATACTTTTTTATATTATAAATATCAAATTAGCTAAAATTTAAAAGAACAATAAACAAAACTCCCAAACGTTTATATCAAGTGTTAACATGGATTAGCATGGATGTGGAACAACTGGAACTCTCATAGACTACTGAAAACGATTTCACCTTGGAAAACAGTTTGGCAGTATTTTAAAAAGTTAAACATTTACATACGGTATAATCCATGCATTCCACTCCAATGTATTTACCCAAGAAACTAAAACATATGTCCATGCAAATATTTGTACGCTAATATTCAGGACAGCTTTATATAGCTCACTTTAAAGAAAAACAAGTCCTCAAACGTCGATTATTAAATGGTAAATAAATTTTCTTATAGCCATACAATGAAATACTACTCAGCAATAAAAAGGAATAAACTATTGATACACACAACATGGATGAATTTTAAATATGCTGATTGACAATAAGTGAGTACATGCTTTATGATTATATTTATATATAAAATTTCATAAAATACTACATAATTTATAGTGATAGATAGCAGATAACTAATTGAATGCAGGAGAGGGGGAGAGGTAAATCAGTTACAAAGAGGCACAAGGAACCTCTTGTAGGTGATAGGTATGTTTGTTATTTTGGTATGACAATGGTTTTATAGGCATCACAGATACGTTAAAACTCATCAAATTGTATACTTTAAATTTTAGTTTATTTCTATGAATATGTCTTAATGAAGCTGCAAAAATAACTATGGAAGTATTCATTTCTACACAATTAATATCCATTTAATTTCATCTTCCATAGTTTTTTGCCAGTCTTATAAATACAAAATGATATCTCACTTTTTAAATTCTTTGATAATTTCACATAAGTATTTTTCATACATTTTATTCCCACCATTTTTCCTATTTACTATTTCTATTGTTATTGACAAGCATTTAAAAATTACCTCTTTTTGATAGTTAAAATATCCTGGGTATGTGAAGCTTCATAATTTTTTTTTTTTTTTTCAGGGACAGAGAGAGAGTCAGAGAGAGGGGTAGATAGGGACAGACAGGAACCAGGAGAGATGAGAAGCATTAATCATCAGTTTTTTGTTGCGATGCCTTAGTTGTTCATTGATTGCTTTTTCATATGTGCCTTGACCGCGGGCCTTCAGCAGACTGAGCAACCCCTTGCTGGAGCCAGTGACCTTGGGTCCAAGCTGGTGAGCTTTTGCTCAAACCAGATGAGCCCGCACTCAAGCTGGCGACCTCGGGGTCTCAAACCTGGGTCCTCCATATCCCAGTCCAACACTCTATCCACTGCGCCACTGCCCAGTCAGGCTCATAATTCATTTTTAATAAACTTTTACAGGCTTATATCCTACAAACTTAGTTAATTTTCTCAGACCCCATAATTGTGTTTGCTGTTTGGTGTGTGTGTACCGTGGCCTCAGGAGGCCATGCTTCAGGTGATTACAGTGCCCTCAGACTCTTAGAAGGCTCATGCAGAGAAGAATAATTTTGTCTTATAAAACAATTGAGACTGTCCAAGGGGACCTGGTTCAAGATGCTTACATATTAAGTTTAATTGCAGGAAGTATTTGCTTTGAAGATTCATAACCAAGTTTGTGTTTCATAATTATCAAGATTCTCTCTCATGTCCATTTTTTTTCAGACTTGTTTAATAATTATTAATTGAACCAGTGGAATATTGATGCTATTTTTTTTCTGGTTGGCAATGCAAATAAGTAGGGAAGTATACAGTAAGTAAGAGAAGCCAAAAAGGTAAGTATATATAGCTCATAAACAATTGAAAGTTGGCTACTGCATATTTTTCTTTTAAAAGAATAATGTTAAGCTTAACACACAAAAAGAATGTCAAAATAACTAACAAAAGTGAAGAGAAAATAGTACTGAGAGGTTAGTGTAGTAAAAATTTGCTTTGACTTTTTCACCATTACTGTTATAAATGTAGATAGTCTCTCAGATGTGAATCACATTTCTCCTTACAGAGAGGCCATCAGTTAAAAGCCACCAATAAATATGTCTTTCTAAATGTACATTCTATGACTTCATGTCCACACACATTTTGTTAAAGACCTATTTCAAAGAACATTTAATAATTCTTAAATGAAATCATTGTCATAAAAGTACACTTCAGCAACTTTTTGAGACTGACTAGTTTTTCTAGCAAGTTACACCCAGTATAATAGCTATTATTAATAAAAATACTATTTTCTTTTCATTGAATATCTACTATATACTAGGCACTATGCTAATTACTCAGTCTTCCTTAACTTCTCACAATACCTAGTACCGCCTACATTTTACAGATGAAGAAAGTGAGGGTTTCCCTGCTCAGAGTATGTCATTCCCATTATTTGAGATCTAGAGCTCTGTTTGCACTGCCATATTTCTGTTAAGAGGCTGGTCCAAAGATCTCTTAATGCATTATTGTTTTTTTTTTATTCTGGGTATGGGGGCATGGGCAGGAGGAGACAGAAAGTTGTTTTTGTAAATAAGTAAACAAGTAGGTGCCATTAGACCATCAAAACAAGCACACTTCATTAAAAGGAACATTTGGCAATCTTTTATCAACAGAAAATATTAGTATACTTTTGACTTTCTGAATACATTTATGCCGTTCTATGTCTTAGAAAGTTTCCAGGATGAACTTGCCTTGCAGTGGTATCAGTTCATACTTATTAAAAAGACCATAGTATCTGCTCTCTAGAAGAGTATGGTGTGAGGTTGAGTCACTAATATAAATTAATGCAAGTAATCCAATAGAAAGGACATCAAGACAATGAAACTGTGTAAGAGTAGAAGCACAACAGGAACAAAACTGACTTTGTTGTTTGTGTTAGTAGGAGAGTTCTACTTACATGAAAGAAGCAGAAGACGAGCATCATCATTCTGAGTTACTTACTCCTAATTTTGCCCAGTTTTGACAATAAACATTTATTACCTCCTTAGATAGTTTCTGCATTCTTTTAAATAGTATTTGCAAATTATAACAAGTTCATTACCCCTCTGCTTATACATTTCTTACTCCAATAAAAATCTAAGTCAGGGCAAAATATATCTACCGTGTTCATTACCAAGATGGTGTGGGCTGTCAATTTGTATAGAGCTGTTTTAGACTTATTAAAAAAAGGAGTCACAGGTAACTTTTGGGAACTGTATTGTTTAGGAAAATGTTTGTTGCACATAGCCTTTAAAATTTTCAAAGATAACACAAGTAATTTTCATGCCCTCTAATTTATTTATTTCTTTCTTTCCTTCCTTCCTTCCTTCCTTCCTTCCTTCCTTCCTTCCTTCCTTCCTTCCTTCCTTCCTTCCTCCCTCCCTCTCTCCCTCCTTTCCTTCCTTTCTTGACAGACAGGAAGGGAGAGAGATGAGAAACATCAATTCTTCATTGCAGCACCTTAGTTGTTCATCGATTGGTTTCTCATATGTGCCTTGATGGGGGGGGGGCAACAGCAGAGCAAGTGACCCATTGCTCAAGCCAGTGACCTTGGATTCAAGCTGGTGAGCTCTGCTCAACCCAGATGAGCACGTGCTCAGGTTATCAGGCTGGAGACCTTGGAGTTTCAAACCTGGGTCCTCCTTGTCCCCAATCCGATGCTCTATCCACTGTGCCACTGCCAGGTCAGGCTCTAATTGCTTTCTCTGATGAACTAAATGCTCCAATAGATTAGAGTTCCTTTCTTCCTTGTTTCTTTCCTACCTTTCCCAAATGCCTACTAGGTTGATTCCAAAAGGACACGCCCATCCTCCTTGAAGGAATTTTGTTACAAGACAGTCAGTTCTGTCGCCACAGTGATCAGAAAGAGTGGCTTTACAGGCAGCATGGTAACATTTTGAAGTCTGACCTGCAACCTTAACAAGTTATTTGTACCAAGATTGGAATAAAGAGAAATTAGCCTGATTGCAAGAAGAGAATTAAGAAAAAAATATATAAAGAAAATAGCCTAACAATATTTTTTACTTACAGAAATAATTTTTCAAGAAAAGCGGCAAAGCTGTCTTTACTTGGGTGTTAATTATTCACTGGAATTCCAAGTCATGTCTCTGGTGTAATTTCAAAGCCAAGGAGAGCTTTGGACCAATTTTTTTAAAACAATATTTTCCAAAATGAGAGTCCCTTCAAACCTGCGATAATTGGCCCACTTTCTGTTTGCTATGGTATAACTTTCTGGCCTCAGTCCCTCCAGAGATGGAGGGTCAGACTTTTAAACACAGCCCACTATATTCTGCAGCTATTTGAGACTATTTATTCTGACTGCTTGTGGTGTTGAATATCTGATGAACAATAACAATAACAAAAATAGCCATAAGGAAAATCCCACCGATCTCATTTTACGGAAGACATGATGGCAAAGCCACGGAGATGCTTCATTGTACCTACCACGTTGTTAAAGAGGCATGTGAAAGAAACTGTGGGGATGTGAAAGAAATACTGGCTGAGAAACAGGCAGAGAACCTGAAGCTGCCTATCACTTGCGCCACTCGCTGCCAAAGCTGTGGGTGCTGATAGCTTTGTTGTGTAATCTCTCTGAAGAATATGTGGGAGCAGAAAGCACAACATACCCAAGTTGTTACTTTGTCACAACTTTACAGAATACATAAGCACTTCAGTAAATACACAGATTTTTTTTGCAAACTGTAAATCATCTGTGAGCCACCACTGTTCAACTAATTACAGCAAGAAGCTGTGCTCATTAGCTGTTCTCATCTGGCTCACTGCACGACCTAAATAGTCCGTAAATGAGCCGGCAATTATTGCTGTATTACCACTACCAGCTCCGCTCACATCAAAATATCTCCACCAAATGTTATGCCTGTTGGTATTATCAAGTTAGAAATTTCATAAACATATTGAAGCAGTTAATTGGGAGATTATTTAAAAAATGTGAAAATAGAGTCATTAGTGAAAGAGTTTTCATCAACCCCCAGATAGGCAACTCCACCTATAGACAAGAATCTCCCAGTGCAAGCATCTTGAATAAACCATTGCCTGCTTCTAAACAACACTGGAAAACTAGGAAAGTAATAGAAATTTACCCACATTAAAGGGAAGGGAAATGAACTATTCATATTCTTACACCACCTAAAAATGGTCTCTTGATCTGGTCAAAATATAATCAAATGTGTGCTGATGGGCCTGAAGCCTGAAAGAACTTGAGACAAACAAAAAAGGACTCTGCAATGTCAGTAAAATTTCATTATTTCCAGACCCACTCACTATTGGGCACTTATAGGAGGACTAGGAATATTTTAGTTTGCTTCAATTTATTTTAAACTACATGTTTATACGCATGATAATGGTGAAAAGGATAAAAATAATGATTTTGATAAATAATTTTATGACACCTTCAAACATTTTAGAAGAATCTATTTACAATATAAATTTATTAATTGTATTCTTATCCATCAAAATGTTCTCACTAAGCTTCATTCTAGTTATTGTGGATATTTGAAAGTAATACATTTTTAAAACAGGCCATAATTCGTAATTTATATCAATTCAAATTCACCCAATCTCAAATGACCGCATTTAATGAGATCCTATTGTCATCATCTTCATTAAAACAAGGGGGACCCTTGATTTGGGAGGACTTTTTTTTTTATCTTGTTCTGCATGCTCATCAATTCATCACTGAGTATAATCCTAAAAAATAAAGAAGGAATAAAAAAATATGCTAAACTTTAATGGGTATTCAGATTCTATTTGCTTCCTGCTACATACCATTAAGGAGGAAATAAATAAATAAATAAACACTTTTATAAAGATATGCTTTGAGTATAAATAAATACTTTTTAGTAAATAAATACTATTTGATTACTGAATCCTATACTAGTTGCATACATATAAGATAAAAGCTTTTCCCAATAGATAGAGTATTGTTATCTTCTTGGACAAAGTTTTTGTCACAGTGTGGCTTATCTGACAGAAACTAAATGTAAAATTTGCACAGGATGCATAACAGAATCAATCACAGATGACGTGCTCCAAAGAGATGTTTTCTGGTGAAGCCACTCACTATAAAAATGACAAAGATCTTGAGAAGCAACTATTTTTATCTACCAACAAACTGACCTCACTGTGCAAGAAATGTGCATCATGTTTGGTCAATTCTTACCAGGTGCTCAGATTTATGAAAAAGTCTTCAAACCCGATCAAGGAATATCTGTTTACCATGAAGTATTTTTAGATAGCCGTGATATTCTTCAAGCTATAGGTATTAAGCTATGAAACACAGCAGTGTTTTTCCCTATCGGAATCTTCATTAATTTTAGTATAAGTTTTGATCATAAGAGTAATGCTCCCTTTATCTTTCTTCTTCTTCAAATTTTGTCTTACGAAGACAGCTTATTTCACTGCCTATCTCCTCTGATATGTCATGCCTTGCTACTCAGAATGAGATCTACAGACCAACAATATCAACATCATCTTGGAGCATGTTAGAAATTCAGTATCTTGGGCCCCAAACCCAAACAATGATTCAGAACTTGAACAGTTCTTTTTCTAAATTTGAGAAACACTGATCTAGGGAAAGACTAATTATGAGCCGCAGGTCTCTTCCCTCTAAGAAAGGGGAGTCAAAGCAGTATCAAGCTGTGCAGTACCAAAGACTGAGCAAAATAAACACATGGTTCTGACCGTTTTACTCACTGTCAACATTAAAAAAAGGCCAATTAATCCGAAGGCCAATCCTTACTGTTTAGAAAGATATATTGGATCATGTAGAAAGTTAAATCCTTTCACTGTTTGTAATGTAGCAATCATAGCAAGACATATTTTAGAGTGTCAGCTTTGTGCCCAGTGCTACACTCAGTTCAGTGGAGGCCTCAAAAAGCACATTCCACAAACACCCATCATCAACGGCCTTAGTCTTCAGTAGCTGTATTTATACTACAGTTCAGAATCCAGAGGTTCCCAAAATCCTTTAAACATTTCAATCACTTTTATTACGATATTACTAATATCACATATTTGAGTAGATATTTTTTACTTTCTTTTAAAATATTATGAAGTTGTTTAGTGACTATTTAAAGTAATAAATTGGCTAATGGCAAAGTTGATACAGGTGAGGCCTTCTTCTAAAACTATGCTTTGAAGAGGTATGATATTCCAAGACTTTAATCACTCAACTGTTAAGAAATATATAAAGAGCAATGTTGGCTTATATCCTAACAACAGTGTATTAATAGGATCTACTGAACTGAACACCTCCATGCATAACACTCAGCAGTGGAAATTCAGAAAGAGGGATTCTCAGTTTACTAGATAATATAGTACGATAAAAGAAGCACTAGATAGTGATACATAAAACTTCTGAAATAATTCCTATTAGGAGGTGCTTTTCTAATCCTCTAGGAAATGAGAACAATTCCCAGAGAGAACTGATCATATCCAAAGCACTTTCTCCATCTTCCAGAGAGCAGAATCTCTGCCACAAAGGACATAAGTAGATATTGCTTATTATCCTAAAGACGTGACTTGGCCTGGTTTTCTTTTAAATGGGAAGTGAGAGATGGGTAACTGAAGTAGGCCTGGCACCATGGAGACATGTGCAGCCTATTTACAGAAGGAGGATAGCCTAGCATGAATTAAGAATCTTTATCTTTGGAGTGAATCATGCCTGTCCTGACAGGATAACCATTTATTCAAGGGAAACTATTCTCCTTGAATAAAGTATTGTGCATATCTCTATAATTGCACTTCACTCACAGAAGACAAAAAAGCAATTGTATAAGATTTAAACTCCACCAGACCAAGAAATAATATTAATCTAAATCTAAAGGACTAGAACTTTGATTTGTCTTCTGTAGAATTCACTTTCTTAAAAGAAAACAAATGAAGTGAGAATATGGACTTGCGCCAGCCAAATTAAACTTTAGCTAAACATGTTTCTTTTTTATTAGGATTAGATATCTATTTTAACCTATATATGTCTTTAATGATCACTTCCCCCCTCCCTGTAAAAGTTGCTTTGGAAAAAATGGTTAACCTCTCCCTCAGCTAATGTGAAATAAAAAATTTTGACCTCCGGTCAGAATAAGTTAACATTTCCAGTGGCCAACTATGATACTGGGAAAGCATTGACCATCCTCTCAGAAAACCAGAGGGCACCTTCAGTGAGGGATCTTGGAGCAAAAGGCTCAAGGAAAGCTTAGGTTTGGGTGGAGTTTTCTATTCCTAACCCCTTCATTTCCTCCGTAAAGGGAAAGAGGATCTTTTGGAGCTTGAAGAGGTTCATCAATTATAACCTTTTCCTCCTGTCCAGAATTCTGAGATGGATACGAAGTAGTACAGAGATAACTATGATTAAAGCTCAGAGTAAGATAGGCAGGCCAAACATCATGAGGCTTCAATGTGGGAGTCCCCACTGTCAAACTGAGAACACAGAGTAGCATACCTCAAAGATAATAAAAGGACAGGAGGAAAGGGTCGATCTGGGACTGCACATTCTTCTGTCAGATCATGAAGCTGAATTCAATAAACCTGTACCAGGGAAAAGTAAAATAAGAGAAGCCAAGAGTGTTATGCTAATAGATGTCCCTTCGCATTGATGAAAGTATGAGGAAAGAAAAATAAAGGTTTCCCCCTCCCAACTTTGCTCAGCCTTTCACTCTCTAAACCCATTGTGGTAACTGGTAAGGCAGTGATGAGCTATCCTGCAGCAGAGGATATCCACAGTACACCATCAGGACAAGACCCACTCCTGTTTTCAAAAGATCCTTTCCTGCCTAACCAGGAGGTGGAGCAGTGAATAGAGCGTTGGACTGGGATGCGGAAGACCCAGGTTTGAGACCCCCGAGCTCGCCAGCTTGAGCGCGGGCCCATCTGGCTTGAGCCAAAGCTCGCCAGCTTGGACCCAAGGTCGCTGGCTCCAGCAAGGGGTGGCTCAGTCTGCTGAAGGCCCGCGGTCAAGGCACATGTGAGAAAGCAATCAATGAACAACTAAGGTGTTGCGATGGCAACGAAAAACTAATGATTGATGCTTCTCACCTATCTCCATTCCTGTCTGTCTGTCTCTATCTCTCTCTCTCTCTCTGTCCATGTAAAAAAAAAAAAAAAAAAAAGATCACTTCCCAAGAGCAAACATTGCTCCATTTTGGACTATGTAAGGTCAGCATAATTTGCCTCCAAATGCTCTGAAATGGGCCAGAGCCATGCCAAAAGTTAAAACTTCTACGATTACTCTATCACCCATAGCTTATTATTTATTTCTAATTCCAACTTTTTCAGCCTGATTAACAACATAGCTATAAGGTTCTACAATGAGACCAAAGATACTACAACAATAAAATGACAGCAATGAAATCTCAAATTTTAATATAAATCCCCTCCCATTATTAATTTCTTGGGAAATTAATAAATTGAACACTCTTATGTACCTCACTTTTAAAGTATTCACAAATTAAGTCCAATAAAATTAAAGCACAAATGAAAATAATCTTGTCATTGAAAGTTAAAATAGAAATATTTCAAGTTAAATTAAGGTCAGGCTTTTTACTCTATTCAGTTTCAGCTAGAGAGATTCCCTACTAGAAGCCTGGATGGCTTCTTTTATGAGCCCCACTTTTCAAGATTTCAAGAGGTTATGAATACATACAAAACTATAACAGCATCGACCCCATCTTCAATAAAATTTAGAATATGAAATGATTTCTATCCTCTAAGCAGTTCTTCCAGGCAAAATAACATTCAAAGACACAGGATATAAGTCTTTCCAAAGGTCATGGAAGAGACTCAGTGGTGTCTGAGAGAAGGTAAAGGGATGGAGAAAAATTTTGGTTTGCACTCAGCAAGGCTGTCAGTGATCTATGGCAAATTTCATTGTCCATGACTTTAAAAATTCAAGCCTGTCACAGAGAAGTTAACTTTTGGCATTCTGTATTTATCATATCCAGAGATAAATGGTAGGTAGAGAGGGTGACACTTATGCATGTTTTCACTCCTCATAGAAGGTTTACACAATATCATCCTGCCTTCTTGCTACATTTAGAAATTGCAATAATGGTAGCTTTATACCTCAGGTATAAACTGAAATGCTCTTGTTTCTGAATCAGCACATTCAGCTTTTGTTGAAAAAATTTAAAGTAGTAGATAAAAATAAAACTAGTCTTTTGAAAAAAATTGGTGAAAAACTCACAGAAGCACTCAGAGAACTGGGGTTCTCATTGGAACAGAGAACCACAGAGATGAAACAGAGATAAGAAAGTTACAGGCTTAGCCTAACCAGGTGGTGGCGCAGTGGATAGAGCATCGGACTGGGATGCTGAAGGACCCAGGTTCGACACCCTGAGGTCGCCAGCTTGAGCGCGGGCCCATCTGGCTTGAGCCAAAGCTCGCCAGCTTGGACCCAAGGTCGCTGGCTCCAGCAGGGGGTGGCTCAGTCTGCTGAAGGCCTGCGGTCAAGGCACATGTGAGAAAGCAATCAATGAACAACTATGGTGTTGCAACGGCATCGAAAACCTGATGATTGATGCTTCTCACCTCTCTCTGTTCTTGTCTGTCTGTCCCTATCTATCCCTCTCTCTGACTCTCTCTCTCTGTCCTTGTAAATAAAACAAACAAAATAAGAAAAAAAGAAAGTTACAGGCTTGGTTGTTCTAATGAATAAAGATGATAATAGGTACAGGGAGCTCCCTGAAGCAGATGCCAACCTCAAGGGAATTTTCAAGACAATTGTTGAGGCACCAAATGATGAGGAGAAACTAAAAGCTTTTGTTCCTATTTAGGAAATGATTATTTTGTTCAGTCTGCTAGTAATGAATGAGACTATGGAATGGGGCTTGAGTTGGGAATAGACCATTTTTGTTTTGGTTCACTCTCTATTTAGAAATTTACTGTCCAGCTTTTATCTCTTGCATATCATCTGTTGAAGAGGAATCTTTGCAGAAATTACTGAAGATCATCTAGCAAACAGAAAATAACATAGACCAACTTGTGGCATGAATGAGAATGGGCTTTCTTTGTTGTACAATATTTTAAAGCATTAGTACTAGACTTGTGATTTTGGGGAGAGCGATTCAGAAAATAAGTTGATGAAAATATTTACTAAAAAAATGTATTGACGGGTCCTCCATAATGAGGAAGATAAATCAGTAAGCTCTGAGTTTGTCAAAATTATCCACTGGCTATGCCATCCACCCTAATTTTCTTTCTCTGTCCAGACTTTTGTAACATTTAGCAGAGCTGAACCATTCCTTCAGGAGTAGTAGTACCCCTATTCCTTCCATTATGATATGTGAATTTCTTATAGTCTCCTGGAATTTGGTTTTCTTCATAGAGTCTCTTATAGTCTGCTGTCTAAAATTTTGCCAGTCTTCTTCTGTTAGGTATCTCTAGGACCTGCCATCATTTCTGATTTCATAAAAACTAGTAACTACTAAAGTACATATTCCCTTTTGATAGTGCTCTCCTTAAAAGCAGTCAAATGTAGTTGCCTAACCTATAGTCAATACTGATCTTCAATATCTCATTTTTGTCATCTTTGACCAGCCAAAGATCTCAACTTTTCCTTATATAAATACTTCTCCTTCTTGCTTATTATACTTCCATTATGCTTGTTCTAACACTAGGACCCCATTTTATAAACCACTCAGTTTCTCCTTTTTGATCCCTGGAGGTCATATGCAGGGGCAAGCCTTTTTAATTGCTTTTGGGTTCACAAAAATTTCAATAAGCTGTTTATTTTTGTTTCATCCCAACAAAATGGCTTTTTATTGTTTCTAAAAAAGACTCCAATTCCTTTTGAGGGGTAGGTCCTAAAATTTTGGGTAAGTCATGTAAATTTGAAATAATCCTTTCCAATTTTCTCTCTTTGTTCCAGGTGCATCATTTACAAGAATGGGATTCAAGGCAGACATTCTGTGCTGTCTTTGAGGCCTGGCACAAAGAAGTCAAAGTTAGTGTATTCTAGAATAAGGAACTTAGTCATTATTGAAAGTCCTAGCCTCCAGGTTTTGCAGAGGATTACAGTAAAATAGCTAAGAATTGTTCTGCTTCCAAATATCTAAAAGGCATATTTACAAACTCTCTTTTTCCTATAATCACATTTTTGCCTCCACTTGTACTTGCTTATAGTGACTCCCATAGCCTATTAGCCAAATTTTAAAAACTCTGTTGTTAAAGTACTATACAATTCTAAAGCTTCCTGACCTAGAGACTACCATAGTCTTTATCTCAGGGCACTATTTGGCTCCCTAAATTCCAATCTCAATGTTTTCCTTGAGCCAATGCACCAAGTCTTGATATTTCAATGAATCAATCTCACCTCCCAGAATCATAGGCCTTCTTTACAACATGGAGACTGAGATAAGAATGAATGCCCCAAGACAAGGGGAGGGGAAAGGGACTGAGCTATCTTTCCCAGTTCTGCTACAAGACACAGCAATTAGAATTCACTCTTTTTCAATGATGAGAAATGAGCAAAGGGCCAGAAAGAAGCTAGAATTGTTAGGCTAACCTTTTCATGTAAAGACAATATTATAACAGGAAATAACTTTTCTCAAAACCTGTAAAGTGTTGTTGAGAATGTATTAGCATAATAACAAATTACAGTTATGAGACATTGTCAATAGTAACAAACAAACCAAAAAAGGTAAGTTTATTTTGTAGTATGTTCATTATTAAGAATCTTAAGTGGGTGGGAGGATGGATAAAAAAGGTAAAGGGGAATGAGAAGTACAAACTTCCAGCTATAAAATAAGTCACCAGGATGTAATATATAGCATAGGGAAAAGAGTGGATAACACTATAGAAAAATAGACAATAATAATAACTTTGTACAATGATAGTTACTAGATATATTGTGCTGATTATACTATAAGGTATATAAATGTTGAATCACTATGTAGAACACCTAATAATAGTATAATGTTGTAGATCTTCTAAAAGGCTAAGCCTGGATATAGCCTAATATCACTACTCATATAGTCAATTGATTAATCTGAGCCCAACTCAGATTCAAGGGAAGGGGAAACAGATTCTACCTCTTGATAAGAGAAGTATCAAATATTTGAACCATCTTTACTTCACCACTCTTCCCTAAGCTGATGACTGAGCTGAGAGATGAATATAAAAAGGGAGACTTGGACCTGACCTGTGGTGGCACAGTGGGTAAAGCATTGACCAGGAACACTGAAGATGTTGGATCGAAACTCCAGGCTTGCCTGGTCAAGGCACATACAAGAAACAACTACTAGGAGTTGATGCTTTCTACTCCTCTCCACCCCCATCCTCTCTCTCTTGCTCTCTTTCTCTCTACTCTCTCTAAAAATCAGTAAGTAAATTGTTTAGAAAAACAAAAGGGAGATTTGAAAATTTTCAAAGGCATATATTCCTGAAAAATAGAACAGTGTATATACATGCACTTGGATGGAAAGGTATTATTGTCAAGCAACAGAAAGAAGGACAGTGCAGCTAGAGCATAGTAAATGAGAGGGAAAGGATTAGAAAATGAAATAGGTAAAACAGAAAAATTAAAGTTTTATTTTTTTAAAGTATTACTTATAGTGTAAAAATCCAGGGAGCGGCAAGATGGTGATGGAGTAGGCAAACGTACCAACTTCCAACTCCCAGAGCCAAAGTGGATTACAACTTAATTTTAAGAACCATCATCTGGAAAAACCAACTTTGGACTAAACTAAGAGGACTCTTCAATCAAGGAACACTGAAGAAGCCACATTGAGACTGGTAGGAAAAGCAGAAACGCAGAAAGGGCTGTCCTGCTTCCCAGAGCGAATGGCAGCCTGGAGAGACTTGTGTGGTGGGAAGAGAGTTTTGTGGAGAGGGGAGGGTCCTGTGCCCCAGGAACAAAGCCCCAGTCTGCAGCCCCAATATCTAGAAGAGGCGCATGGACAGTATTTAGCGGCGAAACAAGTCAAGATACTGTTTATGAGAAAGAGACAGATTTCTCAGAACTAGAATTCTTCTTAAAGGGACCGCACAGAAAACCTCTCTCATAACCACTCACCTGGGGCTCTGGGGGATGGGGAGAGAGGAAAGGACCAGAGCAGCAGGACGAGAGTGTAATCTAGGAAGCATAGGTAGAAACACTTTGAGGGACAGCCACCCCAAAGCCTGGGCTGAGTCACTCCTCAAATCTGAAGTGAATATTTCCCCTGGAACCAGCAAGACCAACAAAGGGAAACAGGACACCAGCCAAACAAGCTCTCCTGCAGCACTCAGAGCAGAGCCACTTCGAAGGAGGGAGCTTTCAGGACTACAGTATGGAGTGTTAAGGTATGAGTTGCAGTGCCCCCACCCACACAGCTGAGGGCTTGCCGGAGGGTGGGTGGCATTGGGATGTGGAAAGTGGTTCCATTAGTGGGGGCAGAAGCTGGGATGGCCACAACTAAGGGGTGGTGTGAGCTCAGTCTATCCCTGCAGGGGCAAAGAGGACACGTGAAAGTGGTCTGGCTAAGGTGGCCTGCCTGCAACTCTGCTTGTGGGGGTAAAGGCAAAAGCCCAGGAATGGCTGAGCTGGGGAAAACGGGTGCACTGCCTCGCCTGGCCTTCAGAGCCGAGGCTTGCGTCTGACACACAAGCTGGCTCAGCCTGTGGGGGTGGGGCAAAAGCCCAGGAAAAGGCAGAGATCCGCAGCTGAGCATGTGTGTGCAGTCCCACCCAGCCCATGGAACTGAGGCTTGCAGCCTGATGCTCGCCTGATGCTCGAGCAGATTACTCCTGTGGGGGCATGATGAAAGCCCGGGAAAAGGTGGAGACCCACAGTTGAGAAAAGGTGCTCACCCCTGCCATCAGTGCCACGACTTGTGGCCTAGTGCAGCACTCAACCCCACCTGCGGGGCTGGGACAAAGGCAAAAGCTGACTGAGGCTTGCAGACCCGGAACAAGAACATAGAACTTCCAATGGAGGAGGGGCAGAAACCGCAGTGACAGCCTCAGAGGGCTGGCACTAGCAACACCCTTGCCCGAACGCCCTGAGCCTGTGGCAGAAGGGGTGGTGGGCCTCCAGACAGACTATACCTAGGGAACACAGAGGCCACATCCAATAGACTCCAGTAGCCAAACCCTTCTTATACACAGACAAAATGGGAAGGCAGAGAAATACAACCCAAAAGAATCAAGAGAAATCCCCAGAAAAGGACCTGAATGAGTCAGGTATAACCACTTACCAGATGCAGAATTTAAAACAATGATTGTTAGGATGTTTAAATATCTTAGAACAACAATAGATAGTCATTATGAACACCTAAATAAAGAGATAGCAAGTATAAAAAAGGACATTGAAATATTGAAAAAAAGAATCAGTCAGAAATGACAAGTACAATAACAGAAATGAAGACCACAATGGAAGGAATTAAAAGCAGAATGGATGAAGCTAAGGATCAAATCAATGAGTTAGAGGACAAGATAAACAAAGGCATGGAAGCAAGTTGAAAAAAGAAAAAGACTCAAAAAGTCTGAAGAAACTCTAAGAAAGCTCTGTGACAACATGAAGAGAAATAACATCTGCATCATAGGGGTTCCTGAAGAAGAAGGGGAAGAACAAGAGAAAGAGACTTTGTTCAATCAAATCTTAGATGAAAAATTCCCTAAATTGAGGCAGGAAAAAGTCTCACAAGTTCAAGAAGCACAGATATCTCCATTAAAGAGAAACCCCGAAAAATCTACACTGAGACACATCATAATTATAATACCAAAGCTAAGTGATAAAGAGAAAATATTAAAAGCTGCTAGAGAAAAAAAGCTATTACATACAAAAAAAAACCCATAAGAATGACATCTGACTTCTCAACAGAAACACTTGAGGCAGATAGAAATGACAAGAAATATTTGAAGTAATGCAGAACAAGAACCTACAACCAAGACTACTTTATCCAGAGAGGCTATCATTTAAAATTGAAGGAGAAATAAAAAGCTTCCCAGACAAAAATACCTCAAGGTATTCACTACAACAAAACCAATGCTACAAGAAATGTTAAAGGGCCAGTTGTAAACAGATAAAAGGGGAAAAAATATAGCAAAAGAGAAATAGAGATTTAAAGAATAAAATGGCAATAAACAACTACATATAAATACTAACCTTAAATGAAAATGGATTGAATTACCCAATCAAAAGATATAGAGTAGCTGCGTGGATAAAGAAACAGGACCCATACATATGCTGTCTAAAAGAGACACACCTTAAAACAAAAGATACACATAACTGAAGGTAAAAGGATGGAAAAAAATATTTCATGCAAATGGAAAAGAAAGAAAAGCTGGCATAGCAGTACTTGTATCTGACAAAATGGACTTTAAAACAAAGGCTGTAGTAAGAGATAAAGAAGGACACTACATAATGATAAAGGGAACACTTCAACAGGAAGATATAACTATTATAAATATCTATGCACCAAATATAGGAGCCCCGACGTACATAAAGCAGACTTTGATAGATATAAACGGTGAGATTAACAGCAATACTATCATATTAAGGGATTTCAATACCCCACTAAAAACACTGGACAGATCCTCAAGAAAGAAAATTAATAAAGAAACAGCAGACTTAAAGGAGACACTAGATCAACTTGATTTAATAGATATCTTCAGAACTTTTCACCCTAAAGCAGTAGAATATACATTCTTCTCAAGCGCTCATGGTACGTTTTCTAGGATAGACCACATGTTAGAAAACAAAAATTGTCTCAATAAATTTAAAAAGATTGATATCATATCAAGCATTTTCTCTGATTACAATGCCATGAAACTAGAAATTAACCACAAAAGAAAAACTGAAAAATACTCAAACACTTGGAAACTAAATAGCATGATATTAAATAATGAATGGATTAACAATGAGATCAAAGACGAAATAAAAAAGTTTCTAGAAACAAATGATAATGAGCATACATCAACTCAAAATCTATGGGACACAGCAAAAACAGTACCGAGAGGAAAGTTCATTGCACTACAGGCATATTATAAGAAGCTAGAAAAAGCTCAAATAAACAACCTGACCCTGCATCTAAGAAAACTAGAAAAACAACAATAAATAAAACCCAAGACAAGTAGAAGGAAGGAAATAATAAAAATCAGAGCAGAAATAAATGACATAGAGGCTAAGGAAACAATATAGAGGATCAATGAAACCAGAAGCTGGTTCTTTGAAAAGGTAAACAAGATTGATGAACCTTTAACTAGACTCACCAAGAAAAAAAGAGAGAGGACTCAAATAAATAAAATTAGAAAGGACAGTGGAGAAATAACAACTGACACATCAGAAATACAAAGCATTGTAAGAAAATACTATGAGAACTCTATGTCAAAAAATTAAACAACCTAGGTGAAATGGACAAATTTCTTGAATCATATAAACTTCCAAAAATCAATCTGGAAGAATCAGAACACCTAAACATACCAATTACAACAAATGAGATCGAAACAGTTATCAAAAAACTCCCCAAAAAGAAATGTCCTGGGCCTGATGGCTTCACAAGTGAATTCTATCAAAAATTCAAAGAAGAACTAACTCTTATACTCCTCAAGCTATTTCAAAAAATTCAAGTGGAAGGAAGACTTCCAAACTCCTTTTATGAGGCAAGCATAATTCAGATCCCAAAACTGGGCAAAGACAACACAAAGAAAGAAAATTATAGGCCTATATTTCTGATGAATTAAGATGCTAAAATTCTCAACAAAATATTAGCCAACCGGATCCAGCAATATATGAAAAAAATCATACACCATGATCAAGTGGGATTTATTCTGGAGAGGCAAGGCTGGTTCAATATACGCAAATCAATCAATGTGATTCATCACATAAACAAAAGGAAGGACAAAAATCACAGGATAATTTTAATAGATGCAGAAAAGGCATTGGATAAAATCCAGCACCCATTCATACTCAAAACTCTAAGTAAAGTGGGAATACAGGGAACATTCCTTAACATGATAAAGGCTATCTACGACAAACCCACAGCAAACATCATATTAAATGGACAAAAATTAGAAGCAATCCCCTTAAGATCAGAAACTAGGCAGGGTTGCCCACTTTCACCACTCTTATTCAACATAGTTCTGGAAGTCCTAGCTATAGCAATCAGACAAGAAGAAGAAATAAAGGCATCCAAATTGGTAAAAAAGAAGTAAAACTGTCACTATTTGCAGATGATATGATATTGTATATAGAAAACCCTAAAATCTCAGTCAAAAAAATACTGGACCTTATAAATGAACTCAGCAAGGTGGCAGGATATAAAATTAGTACTCAGAAATCAGAGGCATGTGTATATACCAACAATGAACTGTCAGCAAAAGAAATTAAGGAAACAATCCCCTTCACTATTGCAGCCAAAAAATAAAATACCTAGGTGTAAATTTAACCAAGGAGGTTAAGGACTTGTACTCGGAAAATTATAAACCATTGATAAAAGAAATCAAGGAAGATACAAACAAGTGGAAGCATATACCGGGCTCATGGCTAGGAAGAATAAACATCATTAAAATGTCTATATTACCCAAAGCAATTTATAAATTCAATGCAATACCAATTAAAATACCAATGACATACTTCATAGATATAGAACACATATTCCAAAAATTTATATGGAACCAAAAATGAACACAAATAGCCTCAGCAATCTTAAAAAGTGAAAATAAAGCAGGAGGTATCACTCTTCCGGATATCAAAGTTTACTATAAGGCCATTATACTCAAGACAGCCTGGTACTGGCATAAGAACAGACACATTGATCAATGGAACAGAACAAAGAACCCAGAAATAAACCCACGCCTATATGGACAACTGATATTTGACAATGGAGGAAAGAGCATACAATGATGTAAAAACAGCCTCTTTAACAAATGGTGCAGGGAAAATTGGACATTTACCTGCAAAAAAATGAAACTAGACCATCAACTTACACCATTCAGAAAAACAAATTCAAAATGAATAAAAGACTTAAACATAAGCCGTGAAACTATGAGCATCTTAGAAGAAAACATAGGCAGCAAGCTTTCTGACATCTGTAGCAGCAATATATTTGCCGATTTATCTCCACAGGCAAGTGAAATAAAAGGCAAGATAAACAAATGGGATTATATCAAACTAAAAAGTTTTTGCACAGCTAAAGACAATAAGAACAGAATAAAAAGACAAACCACACAATGGGAGAACATATTCAACAGCACATCTGATAAGGGCTTAATAACCAAAATTTATAAAGAACTTATAAAACTCAACACCAGGAAGACAAACAATCCAATCAAAAAATGGGCAAAAGAAATGAATAGAAATTTCTCCAAAGAGGACATACAGATGGCCAATAGGCATATGAGAAAATGCTCAACATCACTAATCATTAAAGGAATGCAAATTAAAACCACAGTGCGATATCACCTCACACCAGTCAGAATGGCACTCATCAGCAAAACAACACAGAATAAGTGCTGGCGAGGATGTAGAGAAAAGGGAACCCTTCTGCAATGCTTGTGGGAATGCAGACTGGTGCAGTCTCTGTGGAAAACAGTTTGGAGATTCCTCAAAAAATTAAAATTCGAACTGCCTTTTGATCTGGCTATCTCACTTTTAGGAATATACCCTAAGAAAACCATAACACTGTTCAAAAAGAAGAAATGCGCCCCATGTTCGTGGCAGCATTGTTCACAATAGCGAATATCTTGAAACAGCCCAAATATCCGTCAGAAGACAAGTGGATTAAAAAGCTTTGGTGTGCTGCGACCCGATTCCTGCGAACATGGCGCTCTGAGCAGCGCGGAGCTTGCCGGTGGTGGCTTGCGGCCTGCGTGCCACGTTGGAGCCTCCTGCACCCAGCCAGCCCCGTGTCTTGCGCCTGAGGGCGGGGCCCATCCAGACGCTTTGCACCTGCCCCAATCTGCTCTAGTGCGTAAATTCACAGAGAAACATGAATGGATAACAACAGAAAATGGTATTGGAACAGTGGGAATCAGCGATTTTGCACAGGAAGCTTTGGGAGATGTTGTTTTCTGTAGTCTGCCTGAAGTTGGGACAAAATTGAACAAACAAGATGAGTTTGGTGCTTTGGAAAGTGTGAAAGCTGCTAGTGAACTCTATTCTCCTTTATCAGGAGAAGTAACTGAAATTAATGAAGCTCTTGCAGAAAATCCAGGACTTGTCAACAAATCTTGTTATGAAGATGGTTGGCTGATCAAGATGACACTGAGTAACCCTTCAGAACTAGATCAACTGATGGGTGAAGAAGCATATAAGAAATACATAAAATCTATTGAGGAATGAAAATGGAACCCCCCTAAATAAAGTAGTATAAAACAATCTAGCATAGTTGTCTGAAATTAGTGGTGGAGAGAAGATTTAAAATAGCAATTTTTAGTAATACCAAGGGAAAAAGAAACTAGCAATGCTATTGGAAGAAATTAACCCTTTAACCTTCTAATGATTGCAGATAAACACAATATGCATCTTTTTCACAATACCCTATGATTTTTTAGACTAGGTTACAGTTATGATCTTAAGAATTCCTGAAATTATCTGTGGTAAAATCTAGTGAAAAATTATGTATTTCAAGGATAACATTGTTATCTTAAGCCTTAAATAATAATGTAACTTGCTTATATCATTCACTGGATTTAGGTCAAAATATTTAATGATCTTTCCATTGGACATAACTGGCATTGGAAAAAAGTTTCTGTTGTTATGTTGTCAGATGATGAAAAATACTATATTAATTTAGAAATATACTGAGTTTGCTGGTGCTATTTTTAAATAGCGAAGCAGCAGCCTTGCAGGAAAACAAGAAAGATGAATAATAAAACATCCAACTTCATTTAAAAAAAAAAAAAGCTTTGGTATATATATACTATGGAATACTACTCAGCTATAAGAAATGATGACTTGGATCATTTACAACAAAATGGATGTACCTTGATAACATTATACAGAGTGAAATTAGTCAATCAGAAAAAAAATAACTGAGAACAGCATGATTTCATACATAGATGGGACATAAAAGTGAGACTGAGACATGGACAAGAGTGTGGTGGTTACGGGATGGGGGGATGGAGGGGAGGTTGAGATAGGGAGGAAGGGAGCGGCACAGGGAAAACCAGATAGAAGGTGACAGAGGACAATTTGACTTTTGGTGATGGGTATGCAACACAATTGAATGATAAGATAATCTGGAGATGTTTTCATTGTACATATGTACCCTGATTTATTGGTTTCACCCCATTAAAGTTTTTTTAAAAAAAAGAAGCTAGAGAAAGCTCAAATAAAAAACTAGACCTTGCTTCTAAAAGTACTAAAAAAAGAACAGAAAGTAAAGCCCAGAGGCAGTAAAAGGAAGAAAATAATAAAGATCAGAGCGGAAATAAATGACATAAGGCTAAAGAAACAATACAGAGGATTAATGAAACCAGGAGCTAGTTCTTTAATAAGGTAAACAAGGTTGATGAACCTTTAACCAGACTCACCAAGAAAAAAAGAGAGAGATCTCAAATAAATAAAATTAGAAATGGGAGTGGGGAAATAACAACTGACACAACAGAAATACAAAATATTGGAAGAAAATACTACGAAGAATTGTATGCCAAAAAACTAGACAACCTAGGTAAAATGGACCAATTCCTTGAAACATATAATCTTCCAGAAATCAATCTGGAAGAATCAGAAAACCTAAACAGACCAATTACAACAAATGAGATGGAAACAGTTATCAAAACACTCCCAAAAAAGAAAAGTCCTGGGCCTGATGGCTTCACAAGTGAATTCTACCAAAAATTCAAAGAAGAACTAACTCCTATTCTTCTCAAGCTATTTCAAAAAATTCAAGAGGAAGGAAGACTTTCAAAATTCTTTTATGAGGCAAGCATAATCCTGATTCCAAAACTTGCAAAGCCAACACAAAGAAAGAAAATTATAGGTCAATATTCCTGATAAATTTAGATGCTAAAATCCTCAACAAAATATTAGCAAACTGGATCCAGCAATATATGAAAATAATCATACATCATGATCAAGTGGGATTTATGCTAGGGAGGCAAGGCTGGTACAATATTTGCAAATCAATCATTGTGATTCATCACATAAACAAAAAGGACAAAAACCACATGATAATTTCAATAGATGCAGAAAGAGCATTTGATAAAATCCAGCACTCATTCATGATTAAAACTCTCAGCAAAGTGGGAATACAGGGAACATACCTCAACATGATAAAGGCCATCTATGACAAACCCACAGCCAACATCATACTCAATGGGCAAAAATTAAAAGCAATCCCCTTAAGATCAGGAACAAGGCAGTGTTGCCCCCTTTCACTATTCTTATTCAACCTAGTTCTGGAAGTCCTAGGTTGAATAAGAGTTATGAACGTCCTAGCTACAGCAATCAGACAAGAAAAGAAATAAAAGGCATCCAAATTGGAAATGCAGAAGTAAAATTATCATTATTTGCAGATGATATGATATTGTATATAGAAACCCCTAAAGTCTCAATCAAAATACTACTGGACCTGATAAATGAATTCAGAAAGGTGGCATGATATAAAGTTAATATGCAGAAATTAGAGGCCTTTTTATACACCAACAATGAACTGTCAGAAAGAAAAATTAAAGAAACAATCCCCCTCACTATTGCAACCAAAAAAATAAAGTACCTAGGAGTAAATTTAACCAAGAAGATTAAAGACTTGCACTCAGGAAATTATAAAACATTGATAAAAGAAATCAAAGAAGATATAAACAAGTGGAAGCATATACTGTGCTTATGGTTAGGAAGAATAAACATCATTAAAATGACTATATTACCCAAAGCAATTTATAAATTCAATGCAATACCTATTAAAATACCAATGACATACTTCAAAGATATAGAACACATATTCCAAAAATTTATATGGAACCAAAAAAGAACATAAATAGCCTCAGCAATCTTTAAAAGGAAGAACAAAACAGGAGGTATCACATTTCCTGATATCAAGTTATACTACAAGGCCATTGTACTTAAAAAAGCCTAGTACTGGCATAAGAACAGTCATATAGATCAATGAAACAGAATAGAGAACACAGAAATAAACTCACATCTTTATGCACAACTGATATTTGACAAAGGAGGTAAGAGCATACAATGGAGTAAAGACAGCCTCTTTAACAAATGGTGTTCGGAAAATTGGACATCTACCTGCAAAAAGCGAAACTAGACCACTAACTTACACCATTCACAAAAATAAACTCAAAATGGATAAAAGACTTAAATGTAAACCATGAAACCATAAGCATCTTAGAAGAAAACATAGGCAGTAAGCTCTTTGACATCTCTCGCAGAAATATATTTGCCAATTTATCTCCACGGGCAAATTAAATAAAAGACAGGATGAACAAATGGGACTATATCAAACTACAAAGCTTTTGCATAGCTAAAGACAATAAGAACAGGATAAAAAGACAAACTACACAATGGGAGAACATATTCAACAATATGTCTGATAAGGGGTTAATAACCAAAATTTATAAAGAACTTGTAAAACTCAACACCAGGAAAATAAACAATCCAATCAAAAAATGGGCAAAAGAAATGAACAGAAACTTCTCCAAAGAGAACATACAGATGGCCAATAGACATATGAAAAAAGGCTCAAAATCATTAATCATTAAAGAAATGCAAATTAAAACCACAATGAGATATCAACTCACTCCAGTCAGAATGCCACTCATCAACAAAACAAGACATCATAAGTGCTGACGAGGATGTGGAGAAAAGAAAACCATCCTTCACTGCTGGTGGGAATGCAGACTGGTGCAGCCACTGTGGAAAACAGTATGGAGATTCCTCAAAAAATTAAAAATGGAACTGCCTTTTGACCCAGCTCTCCCACTTTTAGGAATATACCCCAAAACACCATAGCACTGTTTCAAAAGGAGTAATGTGCCCCCATGTTTTTGGCATCATTGTTCACAATAGCAAAGATCTAGAAACAGTCCAAGTGTCCATCAGTGGATGAGTGCATTAAAAGGTTTTGGTACATATGTACTATGGAATACTATTCAGCCTTAAGAAATGATGACATTGGATCATTTACAACAAAAGAATACTAAGAACTATATGATTCCATACATAGGTGGGACTTAAAAATGAGACTCAGAGACTTGGACAAGAATGTGGTATTTATGGGGGGTGGGGGGTGGGGTTGGGGAGGTAGGTGAGAGAGGGGGTGGATGAAGGGGAGGGGCAGAAATAAA
The DNA here is from genome assembly GCA_037038555.1 of Rhynchonycteris naso. Lineage (NCBI taxonomy): Eukaryota > Metazoa > Chordata > Mammalia > Chiroptera > Emballonuridae > Rhynchonycteris > Rhynchonycteris naso. The sequence goes on from CM072999.1 coordinate 98,430,188, forward strand.
ACCAGATAGAAGGTGATGGAAGACAATTTGACTTTGGGTGATGGGTAGGCAACATAATTAAATGTCAAAATAACCTGGAGATGTTTTCTCTGAACATGTGTACCCTGATTTACCTATGTCACTCCATTAAAATTAATAACCAAAACATAAAAAAAAAACCAAATTATATTTTGCTCCAATACCCTAAACTACCAATTTCTTTAATTCCTTTAACTGTTTATCTTCATTTAAAATAGTTTACTTTGAAAGTTCTTGAAATACCTGATTTTGACATTTTCTTTTACTTCTTATGAAAAATGAAGACTTAATTGTCTTTAACCATACACCTATGTATATTGTCATCTTACACAAATAATTATATAACAATGATTGTGTTAAATTAGTGTTTAGCATTTTTCATTATTATATAAATAATATTGAAGTGATTTATATGGTATACACCTTTTGTATCTGCTTTTTTTAGAGCTTCTTGTTTTTACCTAAATTATTAATTGCCTTATTGTTTCATTCACTTACTTTTCAAAGTATTAATCCTAATTTAGGTTCAAATTTTTGACAAAGCTATCAAATTCTTCTCACTGAAATAGAATTTATTAGGTAATATATCTTTCTTCTTTCTTAAAATTTTTCTTACCCTGGCCAGCTGGCTCAATTGTAGACCATCAGCTCGATGTGTGGATGTCCCAGGTTCGATTCCCAGTCAGGGCACCCAGGAGAGGTAACCATCTTCTTTTTCACCTTTCCTCCTCTGCCTTCTCTCTCTCTCTCTCTCTCTCTCTCTCTCTCTCTCTCTCTCTCTCCCCCCCCCCTTTCACAGCCGTGGCTTGATTGGTTTGAGGGCATCAGCCCAATGCACTGAAGATGGCTCTGTGGAGCCTCTGCCTCAGGCACTAAAAATAGCTTGGTTGAGAGCATGGCTCCAGATGGGCAGAGAATTGGCCTCAGATGGAGTTTTCCAGGTAAATCCTGGTTGGGGTGCATGCAGAAGTCTGTTTCTCATCTCCCTTCCTCTCACTTGGAGAAGAAGAAGAAAAATAAACAAAAATTTGCTTGGAGATCTTCCTACTAAAGTTTCTACTCTGTTCAGACTGGTTGCAACCTAAACATGCTTCACAGCAGTAAGAATTGAACTTCCCTTCACTGTTTATTTAAAACTTCTATTTACCATACTATTATTGAATTCTTTGTTTCTTCCTTTCTTAGTTCATTGCCACATTTTCATATGCTTTATTTGTTTTCTGAGACAGGGTACATCAAAAACAATGTTTCTTTAAACCAGACTGTGTAATAATTTCTCTGGGTTCAGAATTCAAGAACAGATTTATCTTCTCTCAGAATTCAGAAAGTGTTACTTTTCTTTGAGCTTGCAATGGTATTATAGAGAATGTCAGTGTCATTAGAAGGCTAATTTGTATAGGATTTTTTCTTATTCTCTGGAAACTTTTCACTTATTATTTTGCCCTAGTATTTTGAAATGTATGGTATATTATAATGTGGTCTTTTCCCAACCATACTGTTGAACCCTGAGAAGACTCTTTCTATCTGGAAATTCAAGACTTTGGGGAAGCTTATGGAAATTTCCTTGTATTATTCCTCCAATAATTTCCTCCTGTAAACACCTCCTGTGTTCTTTCTGGAATTTCTTTTAATCAAAAATTTAATCCTTTTTGTTATGGAAAATTTTCTTAGATTATTGTTTGTTTTTAAATAATTTTATATCATCTCTTTTTCTGTATGGTCTTTTTCTCCTTTTTTAATCTTTTTTTTCTGGTATTTTTTTTTTTGAAGTAAAATGTGGGGAGGCAGAGAGACAGACTCCTGCATGCGCCCAGTTGGGTTTCATCTGGCATGCCCACTAGGGGGTGATACTCTGCTTGTCTGGGGTCCTTGCTCCATTGCAACCAGAGCCATTGTAGCTCTGGAGGTGGAGACCATGGAGCCATCCTCAGCACCCAGGCCAACTTTGCTCCAATGAAGCCTTGGCTGCAGGAGGGGAAGAGAGGGCTAGAAAGAAAGGAGAAGGGGAAGGGTAGAGAAGCAGATAGGTGCTTCTCCTGTGTGCCTAGACTGGAATCGAACCCAGGACTTTTACACGCTGGGCCAATACTCTACCACTGAGCCAACTGGCCAGGGCTTCTTTTTTTTTCTGTTTTTTTTTTTAGAATTTCTATTAATTGGACTTGGTTCTCAAATGTTTTCATTTTTTATCTTTACTATTTCTCATTCCTTTGACATTTTTGTCTTACTAACTGGGTTATTTCTACAATTTTATCTTAAATCCTTCAATTACAGTTCTGCTATCTGTGGTGGGCAGAAAAATGTTCCTACACCAAAGAAAGCCACATTCTAACCTCTGAACCTATGAATATATATTTTGTTGCATGGAAAGGAATTAAATTTGCCAATGAAATGTTGCTTGTTAATCAGCTCACTTTAAAGTATGGAGATTATCCTGGGTTATCTGGGTAAATCCAGAGTAATTATAAAAGGCTTATAAAATATAGAAGAGAGAAATAGAGGAGCTAGATTCACAGTGATACAATGTGATAAACATTCAATCAGCCATTTCTGGACTTGAAGATGAAAAGGAGACACAAGCCAAGGAATGCATGCAGTCAGTATCTGGGAGCTGGAAAAATCAAGAAAACAAACTCTCCCCTAGAGCCTCCAGAAATGAATTCTGCCCTGTGATAAGCAATTATTAGAGAAAAATATAGCTTAATGAGATCCATTTTAGACTTTAGACTTTCATAACCGTAAGATAATAAATTTGTGATATTTCAGCTATTAAATGTGTATCAATTTGTTGCAGCAGCAATAGAAAACTAATATACTGTATTATCACATTTTTAATTTGTAAGACCTTTGCCTTATTCCTGTATATTATTACTTTCTATATTATCCTATCCTTATTTTATGGGATAATTTGTTTTCTCAGGATGTTAATATGAAGTGTAATATTTTCTTCTGATACACGTATTATTTGTTTTATCTGAAATCCTTTCTTTTTTCATTTTCTTCTTCCTGTTTTTTCCTTTTATATTAGAGCCTTTCCTTAAAGGTTCCTGGTTGTAAATTTATATTTGAGAGTGAAGCACTAAAATGATTGAAAACTTTTAGCTTGGACAGGCTTATTGACTGGTGAGCATTAGTGGGCATTACCAGAAGTGAACATCCAAACACCAGGCCAGTTCACTGGGATTTCCAAAGGTTAGTATCAGCAGTGCTTTTTCTTTGATCTTTTCCCCAGAGATATTTGACCCATCTTCTCATTTGAAGTATGCTATGCCAATGGCCAATATTCTGGCAGTCAAGTGGTAAAGGGGGATTTTGAATCTTTTTGTTCAAGATGCAAATTGTTTGATATTAAGGAAATCAATTAATAACATCTCTGTTGCCCTGAAATTCTACCCAAATTTTAAACTACCTGAGAGGTTAAAGTCCAAATATCATCTTTCTCCCTGATTTGAGTAGAAGAATGTGGCTCAGCTGTGAGGACCAAATGAGCTTGTTCAATTTTCATGCTTTTGTCTAGCCCTCGGTTAGCATCCCTGAAGGAACGTTCAGGTTTACAGAGAAGACCTACTTACCCATGATCACTGCCTCCCACAAAGAAAGAAGAAAAAAGACTAATGAATTAGATCCTCCCAGCCATGAAACACTGATCAACAGTTACTTCAACAGACAGGTAATGCTTTCCCTTTCCATGGGAAAAAGTAAGACAGGCAAGATGCCAAAAATGTTACTATAAGGAAGCCCTTCCACATGTAACCTGAAAAATAGGAATACACATCCCCTGATACAGATTTTCAATTAATCTATCTTGTACCTCAGCTGCTCTTTGGATGAAAAGTCTGTTTCCACAAAAGATGTCTTCTGCTGGGATGAGGTGATTTGAAGACCTAAGTATTCATTATAGAAAATTCAAAACAGTCCTTACATTCTCAGCCCTCCTTTGTCCCAGACTATTGAATATTTGATATGCCTGTAATCCTGAATTTGGAAGCTTTTTTTTTTAATCCTCCCCTTATTCTTCCTTGACTAGATTTCTATTTTCTCACTCTTCTAAGTTATTTAGCACCAATCAATCTTTGTCCCATTTTAAAGTTTTATTGACATCTCTGTCTTCTGTCATATTTTTTTTGCTTGGGTGTGTCCTTGAGGTTTTTTGCCTTTTAAAATATGTTTACTGACACGTTGGAAAATTTATTTTTAAGAAAAGGGTTATCTTAAATCTATCATGTCTAACTTCAATTCCTTTTGTGTTCTGCACATATTCCACACTTTACACAATGAATATATGTTCTTTTTGTAACCACAAAAATGCACATTAAGTGCTATTTTTAAAGAACACAGAAAATTGTAGTCTAGAGAATATTTTTACTCTACTCATTCTAAATGCATTTATTTATTTAAAATCTTTCTTAAAAATAACTTCAGGCCTCTCTCATATATATAAATGGCTCAATTATTCTATTTTCTAATTTAAAAAAATATTTTCTTAAAAGGCAAATACTGTTTGCATAGGTGTTAGTAAATTATTAGCACTTCATACATAACACATATTGCACAACAACTAGTTTACAAGTTTAGAAAATGTAACAACTGAGCAAATTATATAGTGAGAATACTAATGTATGTTGAGTACAAATGTATACACATTATTATTACTGATTTCTAGGTGGGAAAATTGAGGATCGACAAGTTTAGGTAACTTACACAAGGTTTGTTATTCCAAAACCCATATTCTTTCATTATGCCATTTATTTCTGTAGACTGGTGTCTTATTTTTTTTCCATCAGTGGTTATCTAGATATTCAAACCAGAATTAACTATTGATAAAATAGTTTCCTATTGATAAAATAGGAAACTAAAACATCTGTGTCTTTTCTTTCTTTCTTGGCTCTCATTATTGACATGAGAAAGGTGGCACTATTAACAAAACATAAAAAAAAAACCCAAAAGATTATCTATAGTTATAACTAAGCATAATTGACCATAAAGAATTGTTCCCAGGCTAGAGTGCATCATGGCTTGAGCGCAGTCCAACACAGGGAAGTCAGCTGACCTATCTTGCTGATAAAAGAACCCTATGCTACATTTTACTGATATAGGACTTGGCAGCTTCACTGTTCTCTCAACTTCAGCTATTATCAATGCTTAATTTTAATGAATGAAGGGAGCATTTCAGTGTGGGTGGCTTGCTTCTTCTTTTTGTTGTTGTTAAATGTAGCAACAAACAATGAAATCAAAGGAATAAGAATACAAAGAAAATGGGTTGTGAATAAACAAAAAGGTCAGGACTCCAGTATTTAGTGCAATTTTTAGGGAACTACTGACTACACCATGATTGGCAGATTTAACAGTACCTTCTGCTCTTTTTGCCAGCAACTATGCAATTATTCCAGGTGTTGTAGTGGAATGACTCTATCAAATTTTATAGGATTAATCAGCATGTAAAAGTTGGCAGGTTTTAGACTCAAATACGGATTTCAGGTGCAGCACTTAGAACAGATGAAATGAAACACTTCTTCATTTATTTTTAAAAAGAAGTTATAAATTGGCTTAAGAATGAGTTCATTTTATGACATTTATCCCAAACATTCTCCCTTAAAGGTAGTATGCAAAAAAACCACCTATGTCTTAAGAGGTAAAATTTATCCCAAAATTTAGAATGTGCATTAATATTACAATTCCATATTTCCCCTTTAACACCTGGGGTAATATTTTAAATAGTACCTCTGTTGGTTATAACTCAATAATATGTCCTAAATAGTAAGTTAAAAAGACAAATATGGGTTCCATTTCCTCGATCTGTCAAGTATTTCTTTATTGGTGTTAAAGAGAGGCTCCAGAGGGATTTGGGACACTGTGTGAAGTGTTTTGTGTGATTGTATAACTATTTGGCATAAACTCTTCTACTCATCATGTCCAATGGCTCCCAATTGCCTGCAACAATGGTTTTCAAATATTTGTTCTTGCCCAAAGCAATTTAAGTATTCCATCAGTCAAAATGTCTCACTATAGCAAGACCACTCAGTAGACCTTAGTGATGAGGCATTGAGAGGACAATGAAGTTTTAAGAAACTATCCTAGAAAATTTTCTACCCTCTTCCACCTCTAACCCAATATTACCCATTAAGATAAATAATTCATTCAGCAAATCAATTCTGAAAACATTTCAGTATGTACCATATGAACTATACTAGGGAATAAGAGTTTCTATCTTGAAAGATAAACTAGTAGTTGAAGTTAGAAGTAAACATACATATCCTTGAATTCCTTTATTCTGTAGGAACAAGGAGTCCAATAAGTATTTTTAAATAAAAGACAAAATGATGTGGAGATTTTTTTCTCTAAATCTATTTACTCTGATTGACCAATGTCATTTTGTTAAATTTAATTGTCTAAATAAATTAATTAATTAGTAAAAAAGGACAAACAAATGTAATATGAACTAAATTTAAGGCTATACTCTTTAACTTTTTGTTATTGTACTGCCAGTACAGTAAGAAAAAGAATACTTTTCATACAGTACAATATTACAAATGTGTTCCAACATAAATTAATTTTTTAACTGAATTTATCACTGAAATGGGAACAAGAAGCTTAAATACTAATGTAAACAGATACAGGATGAATAAACCCAGAAGGCAGAAATAATAGAAGAGACAGTAAAAATTTCTCAACAAATGAATCCTGATTTACAATTTTTGACTCAAAATCTAGATCTGATTTAGAAAAGAAACAACAGCAACATGGAATAAGCTTGAAAAGTTGGAATCAGAAAGACACAGTAATGCAAAAAGTGATGATTGGAGCATGAGCTAGACTTTGGCAACGCAGTCAAGAGAAGGTGATAATTGAGAAGAACTTTGCAGCAGGACATAGAAAGCCTCAGCAATTGCTTGGGCTATGAGGAATGACAGAGGAAACTGGGCCTAGGTGTCTCGGAAGGCACTGCTATCATGAACCAAGGCAAGAAAAGTAAATTGTGTATTTTAGTTGCCTAGAGAGTAAATACACTGAACCAAATTGGTTATTAGATTATTTAAAACTATGACTTAAGAGGTGATCTTAGGTCTGCCAAAATGGGTTTGTAATTATGATCATCTCATTCTGGGACTAATAATATATATGGACTTGAATTATTATTACTTATCTGCTTCTCATAGATCTGATTCATTGAGATTGTGTTGAGAGGCAAAGCTTATCCTTTTCACAGGAACAAAGGACAAGGTCAAGGGAATGGAAAGACAAGCCACCAACTTGGAAAAAACATTTATAAAATATATATTTGATAAAAGATTGTTATCCAAAATATTAAAGAACTTTTAAAACTTAAAAATATTTTTAAAATGGGCCAAATACCTTAGCAGAACCTCAACATAAAAGACATACAATTGGCAAATAAGCATATTAAAAGATACTTTACATTAATGTCATGAAGGAAATGCAAATTAAAATGAGATGACACAACACATATAGTCAAACGGCCCAAATCTAGAACACTGACAACATCAAATGCTGGCAATGATGTGGAGCAAAAGGAACTCTCATTTATTGCTGGCCAATGTGAAAGGCAACAGCCACTTTGGAAGATAGTTTTGTGGTTTCTTACAAAACTAAATAGATTCTTACCATAAGATCTAGCAATCATGATTCATCATATTTACCCAGAGGAGTTGAAAATGTATTATTTCCACACACAAACAGACACACTGATGTTTATATTAGCTTTATTTATGATTGCAAAACTTGGAAGCAACCAAGGTATCTCTCAGTAATTGAATCAGTAAAAAATGGTGGTACATATAGACAATGGAATATAATTTCACACTAAAAAGCGACAAACTATCAAGTCATGGAAAGACATGAAGAAACAAATGCATATTACTAAGTAATAGAAGCCAGTCTGAAGAGCCATATATTGTATGATTCCATACAATATGACATTCTGGAAAAGGCAAAACTATAAAGACAGTAAAAAAGATCAGTGATTGTCAGGGGTTAGAGTATAGAGTGATTAACAGAATGAGCACAGAGGATTTTCAGGGCAGTGAAAATACTTTGTGTGATGCTACAATGGTGGATAATGTCATTATACATTTGTCCAAACCCACTGAATGCACAATGCCAAGAGTGAACTAATGTAAACTGTGCATTTTGGGTGACTATGATGTTTCAATGTAAGATCATCGTTGCAGTAAGTATACCACTTTGAGATACACAGGAAATCTCTGTTCTTTAAAAGCTTAATATGATGCAAATTTAAAACTCTAAAAACCATAAAGTCCATTTAAAAAAAATGCTAGAAGCTTCTGCAGTTTATTCAGGATTAATTTCCTTTACCAGGTACCATGAGAGTTTATGGAAGCAATTAAGGAAGGATGCCATACTTGCGTACACATTTTGGGTCTTAAAATGAGCCTCTGTTGCTATAGTATAAAAGTTAAATCAGTAAAATGATTCTAATTAAAATAGCTAAGTTGTGACCCTGGCCAGGTGGCTCAGTAGATAAAGCATCATCCTGGTACGCTGAGGTCATGGGTTCAATCCTTGGTCAGGGCACCTACAGGAAGCAATCAATGAGTTCATAACTAAAAATGGAACAACTAAGTATAACAATGAGTTTATGCTTCTCTCTCTCTCTTCCTCACCCTCCTTCCTCTTTCTCTCTTTCTCTCCCCCTCTCTCTCAAATCAATGGGAAAAAAATCCTAAACTGTTTATATTTCTATTAGTTCTCTCATTGTGTTTGTTGTGTTTTAGATATTTTGCAGAAGGTGACAACATAGAATTTCAATGCTTTGGGCAACGTATTTTTGAAGGGCGCTTTTCCAGATATGTGTTTTAAATATACCTATATACTATTTTTAAAGTTCCTCAGAATAATTACACTGTCATATACCCTCTATAGGCTACATTTTAAAATACTGGTTCTATACTTTTAAGAAGAGAAATGGTGGTTCATTTAAATAGCATTTACATTGCTATATTAGGCTGATCTAGGCATGGCAGCAAATCCAGGATTTGTGCTTGCAAAGACACGTCAAAATCTAAGAAAACAGCAGAAAAGTTTCCAAAGCTTTTCTAATTTCACCAGAAAGTATTTCTTCTTCATGGGGCTTTTTTTATCTTTGTACAGCAAAGCCCTACTTAACTCTCAGAGTGTAACATCCAGTTAAGTGGTTAACTAACTATAGTCCACAGGTAAAGTTGCTCATAATAAGCATATAAAAACAAAGGTTGTGCAAGTCAAAAGCATAATGTTTTGGCCTGACCAGGCAGTGGAGCAGTGCATAGAGTGTTGGACTGGGACACAGAAGATCCAGGTTTGAAACTCTGAGGTCGCCAGCTTGAGCGTGGGCTCATCTAGCTGGAGCACAGCTCACCAGCTTAAACCCATGGTCACTGGCTTGAGCCCAAAGGTTACTGACTTGAGCCCAAGGTCACTGGCTTGAACAAGGGGTCACTTGGTCTGTTGTAGCCTCCTGGTCAAGGCACATATGAGACAGAAATCAATGAACAACTAACATCGTACAAAAATGAATTTCCTTTCTAGGGCTAAGAAAACATCGTCAGTGTTTCAGTTGAAGTCTGATATCTAGGTTTCTAGCCATTGTCCAAAATATATTCCCCTTTCTTCACCAAATGGAAAGATGCACTCCTTTCAGATCCCACAAATACTATTTAAAAAAGGCTTTTCATTACCACAACCATGACCACACGGGGAACTGCTCCTTTCCATCATCCTGCATTAAGTTGCCATCATATCTATCAGAGGGATGGGCTTCCAATTTCTTGAGCCTTTTCCCCACATCAATCCAGTCTCAGGAATGTTCCCTCACACACCTGAACAAAATTCTTTCACTTCACTCTTCCAAACTGTAAGCAGATGTATCCATATAAAAAGCAACAAAGGGCTCTGCTATGGATAGAGGCCATTCCCGTCTGAGCAAACAGCCATCCATCCAGCTTAGAGCTGGTAACCACCTGACTGAAAGCAATGTAAGTAGTTCTGCTTCCTGGTGCTAACAGACTATGAGATGACACCTGGTTTCCTTCTCCTTCTATTATTTGGTCAGCTGCACCTTCCACCCACAATGCACCTCTCCTCTGTTCTAGGTAGTCAATCACAATCTGCCATCTTTTCTGATCAGCTACTGAAAGGAAGAGACCATGCATTCTATTTCTTCTTTCTTATCCTCTAGTGGCACTCAACACACTGCTGCATACACTGGAGGCAGTTTAGAATGGTTTTATAAAGTATGAAAAAGGGAAGAGGGAAAACTCAAATATTCCATCATAGATTTTTAAAAAGAATACATATTAAATATAAAGGGTTTTAAATTTAAATTTGGATTATTTCCCCTAAAATTGAACTCTCACAATATTTAACCAGGCCCTTACATTCCAGCAATGTTGTACATGTACAATAGTTTCTGTAAACATTACATCCAAAAACAAATTGTGAATTCTTTTTTTTTTTTTAAAGAGAGGCAGGAAGAGAGAGACAGGAACATAAAGATGCTCCTGTATGTGCCCCTACCAGGAAATTGAACTGACAATCTGAGCTCCAGGACAGTGATCCAACCAACCAAGATAGATAGCCAGGGCTTAATTTTTAGTGATTTTTTTGAGAGATAAAGGGAGGAAGGAGGAAGGAAGGAGAAGAAAAGCATTTGTTGTTCTACTTAGTCATGTATTTTTTTTATCTTTTCCTTTATGTGCCCTCACTGGGGATCAAACCTGCAACCTTGTTGCTTCTAGACGATGCTCTTAACCAACTGAGCTAACTGGCAAGGGCCAAATAGTGAAAAATTTTAAAGATATTAGAATAACCAGTCTGCTAGAAAAGCCCAGACCAGATTTGAGACTGAGTTAGTACATATTTCTTTTACTTGCTGCTATATCCTCCTTACATCCTGGCTTTCACACATCTTCTAAGGTTTTAGAATACTTTTGGCAATATCAGTCACCATACTGATAAGAAATATCAATATTTCTTACCACCCATAACCTGTACATCAAGAGATAATTGTGGAAATCTTCCCTGCAAAACTCTTTCAGCAAAAAAGTAGTATTCCTTCTGTGGAATCTCAGAATGTAAATGAAAAGGGTATCATGATCATATAAGCTTAGGAAACTTGAGTTAAATGAAGTCAAGCAGGCCTTGGCCAGTTAGCTCACTTGGTTAGAATGTTGTCCGGAAATGCCAAGGTTGCAGGTTCAATCCCCAGTTAGGGTACATACAAACATACAAGAATCAACCAATGAGTACAAATCAATAAAAATAAAATCTCTCAAATCAATAAAAAAAATTTTAATTAAGTTAAACAAGTTATTTTATTGAAGAACTTCTTTGAACTTTTTTTTAACTTCTTTTTTTATTTTATTTTATTCATTTTAGAGAGGAGATACAGAGTGAGGGAGAGAGAGAGAGAGAGAGAGAGAGAGAGAGAGAAAGGGGGGAGGAGCTAGAAGCATCAACTCCCATATGTGCCTTGACCAGACCAGTGCAGGGTTTTGAACTGACGACCTCAGTGTTCCCAGGTCGACGCTTTATCCACTGTGCCACCACAGGTCAGGCCTTCTTTGAACTTTTAACATGTTCAAGTGCAGTGTGAATCATGAAGAGGATATAAAATACAGCATTCCCCAACATCTCAGAACACTATTTAGGGAGCACCTTGGAGGGCCAGGAATGTGTACCTGTAGGGACTAGAAAGTCTCTCCACCCAGGGTCCTTTTTAGGAGAGCTAATGTGGTTGTAGTCCAAATTTGTTGCTCACCAAAATAGTTATTGCATAAATTGTAATTGCCTGGAGGAATTCTCTGTTGTTCCTGAATAACAGGACTGTTTTAATCTTATAAAGCTTCTGAATAATTAATGATCATCTCTAATCACATAAAAACATATGGATTCAGACACTAAAAGAAATTTCTCGTGAACAGTGCATTCAATTCTCTCTTCCTCACCATCTTCTTCACCCTCATATTCTTTAATTTTCTTCAAATCAAAGCTAAAGGGAAGAATAAGCCATGCAAATGTACCTTGTAGAGCCCTAACAAAGATAAATATGGACAGAGTTTAGAAGCTGGTTCACTTGAAATTCATGGCAGAGGTTCGTGGGCCCAAAGGTTTCAGAGTTTATGTGAGAATTGAAATTTTTGCATCTTTAAAGTTCTATTGTCTTCAAATATTCACTCTTATTTTCCCCAAAGCAAATTGGATGTTTTATATTATTCATAGCAAGTTATAAGATGAACCTCTCCTTTTCATTCCAACAAGACTACAGTTCTAATGAGTTTCAATATTTTTAAGAATTTAAAAAATAGCATAAAAGAAACTCCCTCTCTTTTGGAGTGATCTAAGAAGGATATGAAATATACTTATTGCAAGTACTGGTAAGGATTTTTTATCAAACCAGTTAAAACATTTATGACAATAACTTTAGAGAAATATTCTTTAAACTTCTAAACCACAATATCTTGATATGATGTATTAAAAGCCTGTTGGAAACAAAAGTTTAGACTCAGAGTGGCATGTGGATACCTGTTTTTCTCAGCAAAATAATTCAGCCATTGTAATTATTTTTAACAGAATTGGGCTTCACACTGTGGGATAATGAGCTGGAAAATATATTTGTTTTAAATAAAGGCATTTTCACACTACAAGAACACAGAAACATCTATGAAACCCAAATGTGCCTATCCAGCATGCCTGGTAAAAGAGCCAATTTGATGTTATTTCCAACTGTGTAGAAATAATTTGCTACAAATTCAGGCTACAATGCAAACAGGTGCTTCTTGAAAGAAACCCCATGAGTTTGGAATTGCCAAGGACTGGGACAGCTGGGAAACATGAAGATGTTCTTTTTTAAATGGAACCCAAGCTTCTGGCATCTATTTGGCATTACCTGACACCAAGCATTACCTTTAGGTTGGTCATCTGTAATCACAGGATCAACTGGCCCTTCAACTTACCCTTCAGATTTCACCGGAACTGTGGATTTGTATTAGCAACTCTCAGAAATTGAATGTTACACTGAGAATGTGTGGGAAGGTGATTCCCAAACAAGCCCCAGGTGAGCACATAATAGATATCAAATGCAATAAACTTCATCCTAAACTCCCAATAACTTCATCCTTTGAATCAAATAAAGAAACAGCCTGACCAGGCAGTGGCATAGTGGATAGAGTGTTGGACTGGGATGTGGAGGACCCAGGTTCGAGACCACGAGGTCACCAGCTTGAGTGCAGGTTCATCTGGTTTGAGCAAGGCTCACCAGCTTTGCCTGACCAGGCAGTGGCGCAGTGGATAGAGCATCAGACTGGGATGAAGAGGACCCAGGTTTGAGACCCTGAGCTCGCCAGCTTGGGCACGGGATCATCTGGCTTGAGCAAAACACTTACCAGCTTGGACCCAAGGTCGCTGGCTCAAGCAAGGGGTTACCTAGTCTGCTGAAGGCCCACAGTCAAGGCACATGCGAGAAAGCAATCAATGAACAACTAGGGTGTCACAATGAAGAGTTGATGCTTCTCATCTCTCTCCATTCCTTTCCGTCTGTTCCTATATGTCCCTTTCTCTGACTCTCTTTGTCTCTGCAAAAGAAAGAAAGAAAAGAAAGAGGGAGAAGCAAGATGGCGACGGAGTAGGCGGACGTACCAACTTCCAACTCCCACAACCAAAGTGGATTATAACTCCATTTTAAGACCATCATCTGGATAAACCAACTTTAAACTAAACTAAGTGGACTCTTCAACCAAGGAACACAGAAGAAGCCACATTGAGACTGGTAGGAATAGCGAAAATGCGAAGAGGGCTGCCCAGCTCCCCGGAGCAAACGGCAGCCCAGAGAGACCCGTGTGGCGGGAGGAAAGTTTGGCGGAGAGGGAGGGACCTGGGTCCCAGGAACCAAGCCCCAGCCTGCAGTCCCAGAGCCTAGAAGAAGTGTTTGGACAGTTTTGAGCTGTGAAACAAGTGAGGGAGCTCCCAGGCCTACAGTGTGGAGTATTAGGTCCCTTCCTACTCTGCTGAGAGTTGCTGAATGGTTTGGGGCGGCAGGACGCTGAAACGTGGTACTGTTGGCGTGGGCAGAGGCCAAGCCGGTGTGAGCTTGGTCTAGCCCAGCAGGGTCAGAGGGAACACGCGAAAGTGCTCCGGAAGCTACGGGCCCGCCTGTAATGCCACCTACGGGGACAAAGCGGGAGGCCAGGAACGGGCAGGGGCTCACGGCTGAGCTAACGCAACCAGCCCTGCCTGGCCAGAGAAACCATGGTTTGCCATTATACGTGCGCGAGTGGGCTCTGAGTGCGGGGATGGTGTAGACCCCGAGACAAGTGGAAGCTCGCAGCTGAGCCCATGCTACTATCCCCACCCAGCCGGAGAAACCATGGATTGCCATTATACGTGCACGAGTGAGCTCCGAACGCGGGGGTGGGGTAGAGTCCGGGACGAGCGGAAGTACGCAGCTGAGCAAAAGCCAGCAAACATGCCCGGCCCAATTAACCGGGGTTTGCGACGCTGTGCAGGAGGGCCCTGGCTTCAAGGGGCTGGGCTAAAGCTCCGGACCGGCAAAGGCTCACAGCTGAGAGCACGTCAAAAGCCCCGCCCAACCCGCGAAACTGTGGCGAGCAGGCTTTGACTGCGGGTTCTGGGCTGAAGTCTGGAAACAGGTTGGGTCCGCAGCTGAGCAAAGGTGCTCACCTCTACCCTTGGTGCTGAGACTTGTGGCTTGAGTGACAGCCCCTCCCATGGAGGAGAGGCAGAAATCACAGCAAAAGCCACAGTGGGCTGGCGCTGGCAATGCCCATACCCAACCACCCTAGGCAGCGGCAGAGGGAGTGGGGGGCCTGCAGACAGACCGCACCTAGAGAACACAAAGGAAACACCTACTGGACTCCAGTGGCTACAACTTGCTTATACACAGACAAAATGGGCAGGCAGAAGAATGCAAACCAAATGAATCAAGAGAAAATCCCAGAGAAGGACCTGAATGAACCAGATATAAACAAATTACCAGAAGCAGAATTTAGAATAATGATAGTTAGGATGTTCAAAGAAATTAGAGCAACAATGGATAGACATTATGAAAACCTAAATAAACAGATAACAAATATAAAAAACAAAATTGAAATAATAAAAAAGAACCAGAGAGAAATGACAAATACAGTATCAGAACTGAAGACCACAATGGAAGGAATAAAAAGCAGGATGAATCACGCTGAGGATCAAATCAGCGTGTTAGAGGACACTATAAACAAAGGCACAGAAACAGAGAAGGAAAAGGAAAAGAGACTCAAAAAATGTGAGGAAACTCTAAGGGAGCTCTGTGACAATATGAAGAGAAACAACATTCGCATCATAGGGGTGCCTGAAGAAGAGGAGAGAGGACAGGAAATGGAAACTGTGTTCAATCAAATCATATCAGAAAACTTCCCTAAATTAAGGCTGGGAAACAATCCACACGTTCAAGAAGCACACAGAACTCCATTAAAGAGAAATCCAAAAACATCTACACCAAGACACATCATAGTTAAAATACCAAAGCTAATGGATAAAGAAAAAATTTTAAAAGCTGCTAGGGAAAAACAGGCTACCACCTAAAAAGGATCCCCCATAAGGATGACATTGGACTTCTCAACAGAAACACTTGAGGCCAGAAGGGAATGGCAAGATATAATCAAAGTAATGCAGAACAAGAACCTACAACCAAGACTACTTTATCCAGCAAGGCTAACATTTAAAATTGAAGGAGAATAAAGAGCTTCCCAGAAAAAGAAAGCCTCAAGGAATTCATAAAAACCAAACCAATTATGCAAGAGATACTAAGGAGCCTCTTGTGAACAGTTTGAAAGGGAAAGAATAGAGAGAAAGAAGAATACAGCTTTAAAGAATAAAATGGCAATAAACAACTACATATCAATAATAACCTTAAATGTAAATGGATTAAATCATCCAATCAAAAGACATAGGGTAGCTTCATGGATAAAAAAACAGGACACATACATATGCTGTCAACAAGAGACACACCTTAAAACAAAAGATGCACATAGACTGAAGGTAAAAGATGGAAAAAAATATTTCATGCAAATGGAAACGAAAAAAAAAAGCCGGGGTAGCAGTACCTGTACCTGACAAAATGGACTTTAAAACAAAGGCTGTAGTAAGAGATAAAGAAGGACACTACATAATGAAAAAGGGAACAATTCAACAGGAAGATATAACTATTATAAATATCTATGAACCAAATATAGGAGCCCCGACATACATAAAGCAGACTTTGATGGATATAAAGGGCAAGATTAACAGCAATACTATCATAGTAGGGGATTTCAATACCCCTCTAACAACACTGGATAGATCCTCAAGAAAGAAAATTAATGAGAAACAGCAGACTTAAAGGAGACACTAGATCAACTTGATTTAATAGATATCTTCAGAACTTTTCACCCTAAAGCAGTAGAATATACATTCTTCTCAAGCACTCATGGTACGTTTTCTAAGATAGACCACATGTTAGGACACAAAAATTGTCTCAATAAATTTAAAAAGATTGAAATTATATCAAGCATTTTCTCTGATCACAATGCCATGAAACTAGAAATTAACCACAAAAGAAAAACTGAAAAATACTCAAACACTTGGAAACTAAATAGCATGATATTAAATAATGAATGAATTAACAATGAGATCAATGAAGAAATAAAAAAGTTTCTAAAAACAAATGATAATGAGCATACATCAACTCAAAATTTATGGGACACAGCAAAAGCAGTTCTGAGAGGAAAGTTCATTGCACTACAGGCATATCATAAAAAGCTAGAAAAAGCTAAAATAAGCAACCTGACCCTGCATCTAAAAGAACTAGAAAAACAACAACAAATAAAACCTATGACAAGTAGAAGAAGGAAATAATAAATATCAGAGCAGAAATAAATGACATAGAGGCTAAGGAAACAATACAAAGGATCAATGAAACCACAAGCTGGCTCTTTGAAAAGGTAAACAAGATTGATGAACCTTTAACTAGACTCATCAAGAAAAAAAGAGAGAGGACTCAAATAAATAAAATTAGAAAGGACAGTGGAGAAATAACAACTGACACAACAGAAATACAAAGCATTGTAAGAAAATACTATGAAGAACTATATGCCAAAAAATTAGACAATCTTGGTGAAATGGACAAATTTCTTGAATCATATAACCTTCCAAAAATCAATCAGGAAGAATCAGAACACCTAAACAGACCAATTACAACAAATGAGATCGAAACAGTTATCAAAAAACTCCCAAAAAAGAAAAGTCCTGGGCCTGATGGCTTCACAAGTGAATTCTATCAAAAATTCAAAGAAGAACTAACTCCTATTCTCCTGAAGCTATTTCAAAAAATTCAAGAGGAAGGAAGAATTCCAAACTCCTTTTATGAGGCGAGCATAATTCTGATCCCAAAACCGGGCAAAGACAACACAAAGAAAGAAAATTATAGGCCTATATACCTGATGAATTTTGAAGCTAAAATTCTCAA
Organism: Rhynchonycteris naso; assembly: GCA_037038555.1. Taxonomy (NCBI): domain Eukaryota; kingdom Metazoa; phylum Chordata; class Mammalia; order Chiroptera; family Emballonuridae; genus Rhynchonycteris; species Rhynchonycteris naso. Next base: position 98,447,721 of record CM072999.1, read on the forward strand.
CAAAATATTAGCCAACCGGATCCAGCAATATATGAAAAAAATCATACACCATGATCAAGTGGGATTTATTCTGGAGAGGCAAGGCTGGTTCAATATACGCAAATCAATCAATGTGATTCATCACAGAAACAAAAGGAAGGACAAGAATCACATGATAATTTCAATAGATGCAGAAAAGGCATTTGATAAAATCCAGCACCCATTCATGCTCAAAACTCTCAGTAAAGTGGCAATACAGGGAACATTCCTTAACATGATAAAGGCCATCTACGACAATCCCACAGCAAACATACTAAATGGACAAAAATTAAAAGCAATCCCCTTAAGATCAGGAACCAGGCAGGGGTGCCCCCTTTCACCACTCTTATTCAACATAGTTCTGGAGGTCCTAGCTACAGCAATCAGACAAGAAGAAGAAATAAAAGGCATCCAAATTGGAAAAGAAGAAGTAAAACTGTCACTATTTGCAGTTGATATGATATTGTATATTGAAAACCCTAAAGTCTCAGTCAAAAAACTACTGGACCTTATAAATGAATTCAGCAAGGTGGCAGGATATAAAATTAATACTCAGAATTCAGAGGCATTTCTATATACCAACAATGAACTGGCAGCGAAAGAAATTAAGGAAACAATCCCCTTCACTATTGCAGCCCAAAAAATAATGTACCTAGGAGTAACTTTAAGCAAGGAAGTTAAGGACTTGTACTCAGAAAATTATAAAAAATTGAAAAAGAAATCAAGAAAGATACAAACAAGTGGAAGCATTTACCGTGCTCATGGCTAGGAAGAATAAACATCATTAACATGTCTATATTACCCAAAGCAATTTATAAATTCAATGCAATACCAATTAAAATACCAATGACATACTTCAAAGATATAGAACACATATTCCAAAAATTTATATGGAACCAAAAATGAACACAAATAGCCTCAGCAATCTTAAAAAGAAAAAATAACAGGAGGTATCACTCTTCCAGATATCAAGGTTTACTATAAGGCCATTATACTCAAGACAGCCTGGTACTGGCATAAGAACAGGCACATAGATCAATGGAACAGAACAGAGGACCCAGAAATAAAACCACAGCTTTATGGACAACTAATACTTGACAAAGGAGGAAAGAACATACAATGGAGTAAAGACAGCCTCTTTAACAAATGGTGTTGGGAAAATTGGACTTCTACCTGCAAAAAAATGAAACTAGACCATCAACTTACACCATTCACAAAAAACAAACTCAAAATGGATAAAAGACTTAAATGTAAGCTGTGAAACCATAAGCATCTTAGAAGAAAACATAGGCAGCAAGCTCTCCGACATCTGTAGCAGCAGTATATTTGCCAAATTATCTCCACGGGCAAATGAAATAAAAGGCAAGATAAATAAATGGGACTATATCAAACTAAAAAGTTTTTGCACAGCTAAAAACAATAAGAACAGAATAAAAAGACAAACCACACAATGGGAGAACATATTCGACAGCACATCTGATAAGGGGTTAATAACTAAAATTTATAAATAACTTATAAAACTCAACACCAGGAAGACAAACAACCCAATCAAAAAAATGGGCAAAATAAATGAATAGAAATTTCTCCCAAGAGGACATACAGATGGCCAATAAGCATATGAGAAAATGCTCAACATCACTAATCATTAGAGAAATGCAAATTAAAACCACAATGAGATATCACCTCACACCAGTCAGAATGGCACTCATCAGCAAAACAACACAGAATAAGTGCTGGCGTGGATGTGGAGCAAAGGGAACCCTTCTGCACTGCTGGTGGGAATGCAGACTGGTGTAGCCACTGTGGAAAACAGTTTGGAGATTCCTCAGAAAGTTAAAAATTGAACTGCCTTTTGACCCAGCTATCTCACTTATTCCTATAGGAATATACCCTAAGAACACCATAGCACTGTTCGAAAAGAAGAAATGTGCCCCCATGGTCGTGGCAGCATTGATCACAATAGCGAAGGTCTGGAACCAGCCCAAGTGTCCGTCAGAAGACGAGTGGATTAAAAAGCTATGGTACATATATACTATGGAATACTACTCACCCATAAGAAATGATGACATCGGATCATTTATAACAAAATGGATGTACCTTGATAACATTATACAGAGTGAAATAAGTCAATCAGAATAAAAGAAAAACTGAGAACAGCATGATTTCATACATAGTTGGGACATAAAAGTGAGAATATGAGACATGGACAATAGAGTGTTGGTTATGGGATGGTGGGAGGAGGGAATAGTGGAATAGGGAGGAGGGGAGGGACAGAGGGAAAACCAGATAGAAGGTGACAGAGGACAATTTGACTTTTGGTGACGGGTATGAACACAATTGAATGATAAGATAACCTGGAGATGTTTTCATTGTACATATGTACCCTGATTTATTGGTGTCACCCCATTAGAATTAATAATAATAAAATATATTAAAAAAAGAAAAGAAAGAAAAGCGAGCCCTGGCCAGATAGCTCAGTTGGTTAGAGTGTTTTCTTGATATGCAAAGGTTGGGGGTTCAATCTCTTCATCTCTCTCTAAAACAAATCAATAAATAAAATTTTAAAAAGACAAAACCAAGGGAGATAAGGGTTAAATGAACAGCTGGAAAAATACAGATGGAACAGTTGTAAAGAGAAGGGAAAGGGAGTACGTGGAATTATAACACTGGCTCAGTGAGTTGAATTGTGCAGCAGGAACAAATGATAAAAAGAATGTAGTTCAAAGAAAGGAATTAGAATTTATCTTAGGTTTGAAGAAAAATTTTCAACAGTGCAAAAGTAATCAAGCATATTACATTTAGACTGGTATTATGTACTCTAAATCCTGGTATTATGTTTAATAAATCCTGCTCACTATTGATGATACATGATTGGGTCTTAAAACACTTCCAGTACTCATTCACAGCTCTGCCTAGAGTTTCTTTTTCAATCTTATGGAGATGTCAACAAGTTTGATAATTTCAAAACTTTATAGCAGATTTGGTTGTATGATCACGCTCTAATAATTTCAACATGTGGGAGAGACTTTACCCATACCACCAAGCAGTTCTCGAACACCAGCTGGGTGTCCTACAATTCAACTTAATTCCTACACTATCTGGAAATAGTGTTATATCCACAGGTTAAGGACTTGGTCCAATAAGACTGACCCCCATTTTCGAATGCCCAATCACAAGTCCAGGTTGTCATCTGTGCCCTAGATCAGGGTTCCTTAGGTTTAATTAACTTGATAGAGTGACTCACAGAACTTATAGAAACATTTCACTTACTTGCCTACCAGTTTATAATATAAAACTATAACTCAAGATAGCTGGATTGAAGAGATGCCCTGGACAAGGTGTGTGGGAAGCGTTTTGAGCTCTTTGCCCTCTCCAGGGTGTCATGCTTCCCACACCTCCACATGTTCATGGGCCTGCAAGCTCTCAGAACCCCTTTTGGGGTTTTTATGGAAGTTTCATTGCATAGGCACAATCGATTAAATCATTGGCCGTTGTTGATTGAGCTCAAAGTCTAGCTAGCCCCTCTCTCCTCCCCTAAAAATTTTAACCTTCTTATCACATGGGTGGTGCCCCTGGCAACCAGTTCCCAATCATTAGGTGACTTAGGGGCATTCCACCTTCACTAACAACAAAAGATACCTTTATCTGTCTTGTCACTTAGTAAATTTCAAGCAGCTCTGTGCCAGTAATAATAAAAAACCAAATATATATTTCTTATAAATAACAAAATAATAGGTTTCCTTATAATCCTCTAAAGCATCACTTTGCCAACAAAAATGGGCACCTCAACAGAGAGATCTATTCTGAAGTTGAAAAGGAACTCACCAGTACATATAGAACCTCTCATTACTGTCAACTGATGGTCATTGGCACCAGTTCAGCGCCAACAGGAGTCTCCAATTTTGGGTGTGGTGAAAAGGAAACTATTCAGTATAAAACAGCTCAATTGTGATACAGCCCATCTATGAAAACAGCATGGTTATGAGGTAGCCCTCAGGCCAGCTAGAAAGCTTTGCTCCGCTCCTTCCCAGCCTGCTTTGCAATGCACTGGTCTGCTTCACAGGACTTTGGTCTGGTGTGTTCCGTGCCAGTCTACTCTGGCCTGTGTTAGTCTGCTCCGCTCTGGTCTAGTGAAATATCTTCAGAGTTTTAGTTCAGCCAGGAAATACAGTCCTCAGTTTTCAGGACAAAGGGAAATGCACTCCCAAAGCCACAGGGGGACAGTAGTCCCTGCCCCTAGTCTCTGATTGGTCTGTCCTCCTGCAAATAAGGACTACAAATCCTTGCAGTTTGATTGGTCCAAAAGGTTGGTCAGAATAGAGCCACTCTGGTTAGTTGGAGTTCTGCAGCTCAGGTTAGGAAGGGAAAGTCTCAGTCCTATTGGTTGTAATAGGATTCCAAGAACTGTTTTAAGGCCTGACTCAGATGGCGGAAACACAGTATTAGCAGGCAGTTCAGTGCAGAGGCAGGTAGTTTGGTGCAGGCCGCTCCCTAAAGTGCAGTTTGTGTGAGAAATGGCTGCTAGGCTCTGTTTTTAAATTTTTTGAGCCCAGTTAGCCACCAGGAGCCCTTCCTAGTAGGTGTTTTCTTTTTCATGGGTCATAGTGCCAATGTGTCCTTATCAGATTCTCAGCAAGGAGCTTCAAGTAATAAATAAATAAACCCAAGAATGTACTTGAAAATATCCCACACTTTCAAAATCCATTAACCATTGAAAAGACAAGATTCTTTAAGGCAGCTGTTTAAGTCAGCATAAGCTGAAAGTCTTATTTTCAGTTTGGCATTCACATGATTAATTTATATACTGCTTAAGTGGTTTTTTTGTTTGTTGTTGTTTTTTTTTACAGGGACAGAGAGAGGGATAGATAGGAACAGACAGACAGGAACAGAGAAAGATGAGAAGCATCAAATCAATCATCAGTTTTTTGTTGCGACACCTTAGTTGTTCATTGATTGCTTTCTCATATGTGCCTTGACCTCAAGCCTTCAGCAGACCGAGTAACCCCTTGCTCGAGCCAGCAACCTTGGGTCCAAGCTGGCGAGCGTTTGCTCAAGCCAGATGGGCCCACGGTCAAGCTGGTGACCTCGGGGTCTTGAACCTGGGTCCTCTGCATCCCAGTCTGACACTCTATCCACTGTGCCACCGCCTGGTCAGGATGCCCAAGTGTTGAAAAAATAATTAAGTCAACTTTAAGTGCCATGTACTGTGAGACATTTCCCCTTTATTTTACATTGTGCCAAGCATATAAAAATGACTTGGTTGTAACCCTGGCCAGTTTGCTCAGTGAATAGAGCACTGGCCTGGAATGTGGATGTCCTGGGTTCAATTCCCGGTTAGGACACACATGAGAAGTGACTATCGGCTTCTCTTCCCCTCCCACTTTCCCTCCTCTCTCTTTTTCCCTCCTGAAGACAATGGCTTGATTGGTTCAAGCATCAGCCCTGGGTGCTAAGGATAGTTCAGTTGGTCCATGTGTTGGCCCCATATGGTGGTTGCCAGTAGATCCTGGTTGGGGTGCATACGGGAGTCTGTCCCCCTATCTTCCTTCCTCTCACTTAAAAAAAATAACTTGGTTGTAACAAAATAACTAGTACTAAATTAGTTTATTTTAAAATTCTGGAAGATGAACCCACACGTATGAAGCAAATATTTTCCTTCTAGAATTGATGTTGTTGCTCTCTGGGTTTACTTGTTTGTTTTTTGTATCACCATGGAAATGTAAAATATGGTATTTGAATTTTATTGACACTCAAAGAGAAAGGGTTCCCAGGATAGGATCTTCCTCATACTAACTTGTTTTTGAAAATAGTGCATTATCTTTTTCAGTCCAAGGAAAACATGCTCTCAACTACTAAGACCCAGTTATTTATAATCCCAACTCCTACCAAGAAGGGTGGGTCCCATTATATGCAGGGACCATTATTTTACTTGAGCCCATATGAAGTGTACATTTAAATTTTTGGGGTAGTGGATTAATTAGAAATAAAATGCTTTGTATACTAGAATGAAGAGGAACTTAAGATTTCTGGTGGAAAATCAAAGAAGAGAGGAATCAGGATTCTGAATACTGCAAGTATTCATGCAAATAAAGAGGAGCACCAGAGAAAAATGCTGAAAAGTAAGTAATAATTTTTCAATGGATTGAGAAATTTGAACTCAACTTGTTTCCTAATAAGTTGCCTGATTTCATTTTAAATAAGCAAAGATGGCTTTCATTAATTTGTGTATGCTATTATTTAAAGAAAAACATTGTGTTTTCTTATTGCATTTATTGGAGTGACATTTGTTAATAAATTTATACAGGTTTCAGGTGTACAGTTCTACTCTACATCATCTGTATATTACATTGTGTATCGCCACCCCAAGTCTCCCTCCATCACCATCTGTGTCCCATTACTCTTCTCCCCCTCCCACTCACTATCCCTCCTGCAATGCCAACACTGTTGTCTGTATCTGTTTCTTTTTCTTTGCTTAATCCCTTCACCTACTTAGTTAAGATATTTATTTTTAGAAGTTTTTTTGTCAAAACAAGGGATCATAAACTTTCAAAGACACAGAAATGTCTTGTTTATTCCAAGAAATGAAAGGCCTAGTACCTTATAATAAGACTCATTTCCTTGCATGTTCCTCTCAGAGCACAAGGCACATGGTGAACTCTGTTGCCTGCATCAACAGCTCGAATTTGTCCCTGGCAAACAAAAATGTCTAAAAAAAATATTCTTTGCTCAGAATTTTAAAGTGGCTTGCATTTTAAAAAACCTTTCAGCTATATTATTATCTTTAAAGTATGATTCTGACTTGTTTGCATAAATAAATGCATAATCTTATTTATGTATTTTTATAAAACAACTGTGTAGAGAAAAGATAGAATTACCCCAGAAAGCCCCCCCCAAAAGGAGCAAATAATTCAGCTACTAGTCTTGTAACCTTCTTTGTAGCTGAACCTCAGTTTCTCATTGCCTCAAATTGAAATGACACCTACCTCTATGATAGTCACAGGGATATTATAAGATTTAGAAGATAAAGAGAACATTTAAGGTTCTGTTCACTTGCTGAAGGAATTACTTGCTAATTGCTTTTTCTTTTATAGATTTTATTTTTTTAATTACAGAGGTAATATCAAAAAAGTCTTAAAAGAGAGGTATGAATTTTGCAAAAATATGAAAATTTTATTTTACCCCTCACTTTTGCCCATGCAGTTCTAAAATGATTGAAAGTAGTCATTTTCAATAAAATATATATTTTATTTTATTTTTCTTAAGTGAAAAACAGGGAGGAAGAGAGACAGACTACCTCATGTACTCTGACTAGGATCTACCCAGCAAACCCACTATGGGGTGATGGTCTGCCCATCTGGGGCCGTTTCTCCACTGCTTGGCAAGCAAGCTATTTTAGAGCCTGAGATGAGGCCTTGAAGCCATCCTCAGCACGTGGGGACAACTTACTCCAACTGAGCCATGGCTGTTGGAGAAGAAGAGAGAAATAGAGAGAGAAGGGAGAGGGGGAGGGGTGAAGAAGCAGATGGTCACTTCTCCTATGTGCCTTGACCAGGAATCAAACCTAGGACATCCACATGCCAGGATGATGCTCTACCACTGAGTCAACCAGCCAAGGCAATAAACATTTTATAAATAAATATTAAAAATTACTACACATGATAACTATTATGACAAAACATCACAACTAATGACATATTTGTCCTTATTCCTACAACCTAGTTTATATTTTCTATTTACTCCTTTCTTGTTCTCTCTTTTGCACTCCTTTATCCTGTGGACTTCTTAAGATATTAATATTCTGTTCTATATTCTTTTCTTTTAATTTGAAAGGTAAAGAACCTATTTATATTTTTTGGTAATTACTCTCACATTTTTGTCACATATTTATACTCATATTTTTTAAACACATCTAAAATTAATTAGTATTTATACTCTCTAGCTGTGTAAGGGGAAAAAAAACTTAGCATTCTTTAAATTCTTGACCTTTACCATGATGTAATTATCTCATAATTTAGTTGCAACTTTAGTTATTTCTACTGTGCATTGGCAATTATTTAACAACTAAAACTTTTACTAGATTCTGCTCAACAGAATTTCTTGTATTTCATATCTTCTTCTTTCTGCAATATATCCTTAAGCTTCTTTGGATCCTTGAAGTCTTATGCCTTAAAATGTCAGATAAAGACATATACTTCACCTTGAATTTGTTATATAGCAATAGATAACTAATACAGTAACAATATGTTCTACATAAACAAATTCTCCAAACCTGTTGCAACAAATGTTAATTTTTATTATTTTAACAATTTTAATGGATTACTTGAGGAAATTGGAAGGAAATTGTAAGCATAAAGTACATATTTGCTTTCAAAAAATTTTAAAATGGAAATAACATAAGTACCAAAATAGGGCTTTGAACTCACTTTGAAATGGTCAAAACAGCCCACCTTGTGGAGAAAAAAATCAAGGCAATAAACTAATTCAGGGTATCTTGCAAAGAGCATAAAAGTCTGAGGTTAAAATCTCAGACTTATCCACAGTGAGAGGGAAGCCATTCTCCATCCTGAACTCTTCCAAATGGACACCAGCATGATCAAAATGCCTGACAGTGAAGGTAACCTCAGGTTGAAGTGGAGATAGATGATTGCGGAGCTAAGGAGTTACTACTGAAACAAAAGAATAATTAGGATACCATTCATTACTAGACAAGAGGAAAAGTCTTAAGCTGTGGTGGAAGAGGTTAGAAAAGACAATGACTAGATACTATTGTAAACTTTGTGTCTTGACTTGTGGTGGCACAGCAGATAAAGTGTTGACCTGGAATGCTGACGTCACTGGTTCAAAACCCTGGGCTTGCTTGGTCAAGGCACATATGGGAGTTGATGCTTGCTGCTCCTCCTCCCTTTTCTCTCTCTCTCTTTCTTCACTAAAATAAAAATAAAAAACTTTAGCTGACCAGGCGGTGGCGCAGTGGATAGAGCATTAGACTGGGTTGCAGAGGACCCAGGTTTGAGACCCCGAGCTTGCTAGCTTAAATATGGGCTCATCTGGTTTGAACTTGGCTAACTAGCTTGGACCCAAGGTCGCTGGTTTGAACAAGGGATCACTTGGTCTGCTGGAGCTCCCTGGTCAAGGCACATATGAAAAAGCAATCAATGCACAACTAAGGTGCCACAACAAAGAATTGATGCTTCTCATCTCTCTCCTTGTCTGTATGTTCCTCTCTATGTCTCTGTCACTAAATAAATAAATAAATAAATAAATAAATAAATAAATAAATAAACTTTAAGACACATTTAATACAGTATCTTTGTATTGGCTATGTTAGTTTGTGGATTAAGATCTGAACATAATTGGCTCAATTTGCCTTTTTATTTCTTGAGAAATTTCCAAAATATTCCTCCAGAATTTGTAGATTTTAAAAAGGCTCTAGGTCCCAGATCCACTTAGGGCTTTCCACTCCTTTCTTTGCTTGATTGATTCAGTTTATGATCTCACCCTTCCACTTGCATGGTCTCTATTACATCATATTGACAGAGACGTGAAACTTAGGCCCTTTCTTTGGTCTCCTCTCTCCCTGAAATACATTAAATAATTTATTTCCATATATCAGTCTTTTCAATATTATGTGGCAGGATTTAGTAAACTTTTGGGAGAGGTGTCAATACCACAAACAATGTAACATTAAACATTAGATATCTCTATTCTTTAAAAATTCTCTCAACTAATTTTATCCACTTGGGCTCCAGGTTCTTCCAATAACCTTGCTTCTTTTTCTATCTTCTTTTTCAACTCCTCCCTTTCTTGTTCCATCCCAAGTATTTTATCAAGGTATCTTCCTAAGCAAAGATTGATCTCTCCCTCAGACAAATTTTAGTGCCAGCTGTTAAGATAATTGGTTCTTGCCGCACTTGATTGGCTAATTGGTAGAAAAAAATCAATTACAGATGCAATGAAGATCATTACACAATTCCTTGATATTGAAGCAGTAACATGAATCAAAGACTGAGAATTTTTCTGGCCAGAATGGAAGATGGGATAGTATATTATATACTAAGAAGATTGCATAATACTAAATATCAGGAATGATTTCAAAAGTAAGTATGTACACTGGACACCATTGAAAGTAACTAGGGAACTAATTCTTTGCTCTAAACTTTGTAAATAAATAATTAAACATTAAATTTTAACTGTATTTCAGGATAACCAAATAGCCGTTTTCTATGAGAAAGATTTTTGCTTATCTTTTCATTTGTTTTTAACAAAATTTTATATAAATGTGAAATGAATGATAGAATTTTTTAAATCATCATTCTTTAATTGCTGGTAAAATAACTGAATCAGGCAATAATCATCAAATACATGAAACCATTGTAGGCAAATCAATGGGAAACTTAAAATAAAAGGTCCAGGTTATCACTGTCTGATACTCTGATCAATTTTAGCATCATTCAAAGTGGAACAAACAGCCATTATGTGCCTTTTGACTTGTGGTATTTAAGTCAGTATACACATGACAAATATTTTCATGATTGTATTTGGGGAGGTATAAAATGTTTCAAACTATACTCATTATTATAAAATCACAAACATGCTGATTTAGGTTTTATTTTACTTTCTAGGTGAGTTCAAAATTATTATTTCCATTCAAAAAATATTTATTGAGTGTCTTTTATGTTATAGGCACTGTTCTAGGTTTTGTAGATTCAAAGGTGAAAGGATCCAAACCCCACCTTTAGGGACTTTACAGTCGCGTGAATGAACAAATGCTCCCAATCAACATCAGAAGAGTAAGTGCAACAGGGGAGGCTATACAAGTTGCCACCAGTTCCCCTGGAACTGAAAGGGAAGGCTTCACAGAGGAATGGACAGCAGATATAGGTGATGAGCATTTCACCAAGTGGAAATGGGGAAAATACCACCATACAGGAATAACAAGTACCAAAAATGAAAACAATGAGAAAATACAGTATATTCAGGAAGTATCCAGTGGTTTGGTTTGTCTAAAATAAGGGGTGCATGATGTGGTGAGAAGTTGATAGGTTTTCAGGAGATAAGGTTTAAAAATTATAACATAGGTTCTAGATTATGAAGTACTTTGTATATGATATTAATGATTTAAAACTTTATATGACAGATCTTAGGTTGCTGCTACCCCCCCCCCTTTTATTTTTTAAGCAGAAAGAGACAGACTCTGTTGATAAGAATGCAAACTGGTGCAGCCCTATGAAAAACAGTCTGGAGATTCCTCAAAACAAAACAAAACTAAACTGAACTAAAAAATACCCTAATATATATGCCACATAACCCAGCAATTCCAGTTTTGGGTATTTATCCAAAGAAAATAAAAACACTAATTTGAAAAAATATACACACCCTTATGTTTATTACAACATTATTTACAATAGCCCAAAGTATGAAAGCAACCTAGTTGTCCATCAATAGTAAACAGATAAAGAAGATGTGGTATTCATATGCAGTGTAATATTACGCTGCAATGAAAAAGAACAAAATCTCACCATTTGCAACAACATGGATGAATCTAGAGGGTAGTATGCTAAGTAAAATAAGTCAGGCAAAGGAAGACAAATACTGTATGGCTTCACTTACATGTAGAATCTGAAACAAAACAAAACAAAACACAAACAGACTTATGGAGACAGAGACCAAAGCAATGATTACCAGGAGGGAGGAGTGGTGGGATGAGTGAAAAGGAGAAGGGGAATATAGTCAATAATAGTGTGATAAGTTTACATGATAAGAGATGAGTAGTGGGATGATCACACTGTAACATATAAAAATGTTAAAACACTATAATTAATCCAAAATTATATACCAATTATACTTAAGTAAAAATAAATTAAAGAAATAAGAAGACTGAAAGGTTATATTTGCTTATGATCAAAATCACCCAGAAATCTTATGGAAGACACGTTGATGAAGGACATGACTACAGGCAAGGACAGTTATGTGATTGCTGCAGATGTGATAATGACATTTCAAGGCAACAATAGTGGGACCAACAGGAAGGGATGAATAGGAGATTTAGAAGGAAGACACACTAATATAATGTTCAAATTTTAAAAACAGATGGTGGAGTATGCCCATTCACTGTTTTCAGCTTTAAAAAAAAAATGTGTAGAGAAAACTTCTCTCCCAAAGCTTTCTTGTGTACTTGGTATGTTTCAATTAAGCAATAGGATTCCTAGAAAATTAATGAAATCTAATAGCCAAGAAATGTTATTATTTCACAACAACTACAAAAAAAGAGAATTGGGATCTACCAGATTCTTCTCTGGTCTCATAACCAAACTTTCAGAATTTATTTACATACAGAATAAGAATTGGGTTACTTACACTCATCTAGCATGAGGAAAGAAGAGAAAGAGGAATACTGATGCTTGGAGATGTGCGGATATATGTTGGGATGAGTCCTGCATTCTAATGGCATTTTTAACCATGCTCTTGAATAGCAGCACACTTGTACCAGCTGCTGAGTGCTTCTACTTTCATCCTTTTTAGCCTGTGCATTTAGATGGCCTGTACCACCAAGTTTCCTATTTTAGAATATTATTTGTGCCTGTAAGTTATATAATATTTGAAAGTACATATCTTCAGTATCAAGGGCAAAGACCAAATGGATGGAAACTATTTCTTGCTCCCTGTGGTATATTTAAGTTTACACCTGACTCTTAAGTCCCTATGCAGTATTTAAATCTGAATAATGTAACAAAACCACGCCTGATTCTAGGACATGTTCGTGAGCTTAGGGAACATGCAATCTAATAAAAGGACAAAAAAAAAAACACCTACATTTCCTATAATAGCTTAACAATAAACTCTCTACCTATCTCTGTTCAAAAATACATTACATTTTTTTCTTGTTTCTTCTCAGCACATTTCTTTGACGTTCTATAGAACTAAAAGGTATAGATAATAAGGAAGGGAGGAGAATGAGAGTCAGGTAGGAAAGACTGGCAGCAAAGTGTCCTATAAAGTGGAGAAATAAAGAGAAAAGACTATGGATCTCCCCTTCATACAAATAAAGGGGCTTGAAAGCCAGTGCCAAGTTCAACATCTATAACAAAAAAATTCCAAAAAAGAAACTTATCAATGAGTCATTATGCTGGAAAATAATTGTGGCCTGGCCTGTGGTGGCACATTATATAGAGCATCGACCTGGAACGCTGAGGTCACTGGTTCAAATCCCTGGGTTTGCCTGGTTAAGGCACATATGGGAGTTGATGCTTCCTGCTCCTCCCCCCTTCTCTCTCTCTTTCCTCTCTAAAATGAATAAATAAGATCTTTAAAATAATAATAATAATTGTAGCAAGTCAACCAGAATAAATAATGACCATTACCTTAAAATAAGATGAATAAAATAAAACGAATTTCAGAGTATTTACTCTGTGTGGTACAGCATAAAGGAAAAAGGTTGTTTTGGGGCCACAGAGGCCTGGATTTCAAACTTCCACTTTTGCACTTACCGGCAGAGTTGCTTTAAATAAGACATTTAGTTCTCCCAACCCTAAGCGCTGCATCTTTTACATAGAAATAAGAATGTCTAACTCAGGCCTGTGGTGGGAATTAGATGTTTGGGAAGCATTCTGCATGCCATTAGTCTACTACTAAATGGTAGTTATTATGCCATATGCACTAATGGTGACTTAGTTGCCTGGGTTACTGAATAAGACGCAAGCAAGTAGTCTTTGCAGGAGCTGTTGTAGGACAGGCAAAAGAAACTGAAAAATCTAAATGGAAAAATTATAAATGTTTATAATATAAAAACAAAAGAAAGGCTATGCTAAGGATAAAAAGAAAATATTTGACATCCTGGTTAGTAGAAACAAAATTAGTCTGGTTTTGTGGGGGAATGACCATTACTCCTCTAAGCCTACATTAAAAAAAGAAAAAAAGCCCCTCCCCAAGTTGTTCAGGACAATGTTAGGTGTTGATATAGATAGATGCTTTCTAGATCATGACCTACTAGACATTTCTGGAGAAGTTAAACTATCAAAGCCATTTTCACTCATCTGTCTTTTCCCCTTACTCAATAAATGTGTTAAGTGAATGAATGAATGAACCAATTGATCAATGGATCAATAAATCAATCAAGTCCTAGATTAGAAACCTAAAGTACTCATCCACCTTAATGCATGAAATAAAGTTCTGTGTTATTCTTTATCAATAAGATCACTGGACAAAGAAAATCATAGCTGTTAGGCACGGCATTTCTCAATGAGCTACTCTGAATTAAATGAGCTCTATTTTACTTTAGTCTCTTATTTAAATATGCTATATGCCATAAGTACATGCTGCAGAAGTGTCCAAAAGGTGAGTAACTTTCACTGTGTCTAATGGTTGCCATTCATTATATAAAGCTATTCCAACAGCAGAGATAATCATCCAGTCCTTGGTGACCTGGAACCCCTCCAGGAATCAACTTGTGATAGCAAAGTGTTGCCTGCCTCACATTACCTGCTTCTTTTTAAATGTCCCCTATCCTGTGGCAGGAAGACACTGCCCTGATTAGCAATCTACTTCCCCATTTCCCTTGGTATACTTCTTCTGATCCCAAACTTCAAATTGCCTCCACTCCCTCCCTGCAAGACATGTAAAATGACTCTATCATTAGAAGGCTCCTCACAATGCCACATCTGGTTACACTGATATCAGGTCACAATATGTCAGGAGAGGAAGAGCATTGTTAGGCATGCCATCTTGCCCCTTCCCACCCGTGTTTTGATATGACCACTATCTAATGTGCTAATAATTCAAAGGATCTTAAGATAGCTCTCTGTTGTCCAGAATTAATAAAGACACAGTAAGATTTTATGACAGGTGGCCTCTATGTTTGATATTACCAAAGACATTCCTAAAGTCAGGCTCCCTACTGCCTACCATTAATCCATAATGGCAGTACTGGAACCAACTCCGCCACTTAGTGGCTGAGTGAATGTAGTAAAGTTACTTGGGCACTTTCTGTCTCAGTTTCTTCATTTATAAAATAGAGATAGTAATAGCATCTACCTCTGCAGGTTGTGTTGAGAGTTAAATGAATTAATACATATAAAGCCTTACTTGGAACAGGGCTTGACACATAATAATTCTAGAGGAAAACAGCTGTGAGGAATTTTGAGTTCTATCTATTTGTAGAGCCACATTTGTATGTAGGGCTACTGCCACTCACACTTAATAAATTCTTTGGTTCTGAAATGCAGCTCATTTGATAAAGTGTATGAATCAAACCATGTCATCTACAGCCTTAAAATAAATGCAGTAGGGTGGGGCTAAACATTTATTCCTAGATGAATCTGTATTTATTATCCGCTAGGAAAGTGATATTGCCATGAGGGAGCATTGACATTTTTTTGTTTTCATTCACATTGGTGGAGCTTGAACTTTCCAATGACAGGCCATTTTGTCCCTTGGTATGGATGTCACAGACCAGAGCTGTGATGCTGTTTATTATTGAAGGTAAGCATGCATGAACCTTAGATATTGGTTCCCAAAGCCCCCTATTTGACTATAAGAGTCATCCACAGTGCTTGATAAAGATATAGATTCTAAGCCCCATTCTGAACATTGTAATTCAAGAAGTCTTGGGGTTAGGGTATCAGGTAATTCTGGGGACTAATCTTGGTTTAAGAATTACCCTAACCAAACAGTATGATACTTTTTTTTCCACTAAAGTAGAAACAACCACTCTCTCTGGGAATACTTAAGTTATTTTCTTCATCTAATTACACTAACATGTCTTGGAATTTCTTAGTCTGTTGAATTCTTCATTATGTTCCAAAGGGGAACACTTCTCCAAATTCTTCATCCTCGATCATGTGTTGCATTTAACAGCAAGAAGTCTAGATATTTTACAGATTGTGGTAGATCTCACAGAATCCATTTCCTCCTTTCCTCTAATCTCATAGTCACAGATTTTGGCAGATTAATGCAAATCTGTATATACTATCTTCTTGGCCACAAGGATGGATATGAATTTAATTTGGGCAAGTATGATAAGGTGTTTATGGAGGCTTCTTCAAAAGGTTCTCTCTCTCTCTTTCTCTCAGGATGTATGAAAAAAAATTCTCTCTGTCTTATCAAACATGAATGATGAAACATTAAACACCAACCTGGATGCTGTTGACAGTGGTTTTGAAACTATGAGGGAAGCCAGCATTAGAATGAAGCCAGTACTACGGAGAATCAAATGCAGAGACAGAAACAACTCATATTCTAAGTGACATCACTCAACAAAGGGTCAAGTATCACTTGAAGGTCACATTAGCATGGAATATTTTATACAGGTAACCCAAAATATATCCTTTCTTGAAGCTGGTTTGAGTTGCATTTTCTTTGAAACCAAAAGCATCTTTACTAATTCATAGTCCTTAATAAATAGCTCAAAGTTCCATAATGTTGGCCTTGCTCTCAAGATGACAGTCAGTCTAATAGCCCTTGTTGTGAAGAACACTAGCTCATCCTATTCTTCTAACTCATACTCAGGTCTGCAACTGTGTCCTTCCCAACTCCTTAAGAATGTTTCAGAGAAAAATACGGTACAACACTCTCTTAGTGTTCTTCTTACCTTACTGGCTGTTACCTTTCAGGCTTTGTTGCCAGTTCTTCCTCTTAATCTCTGACTGCCAATGTTGAGTCCTCAAACTGATTCTCTGCTATTTGCTCACTCACTTCCTCAGAAATCACATTCAACTCCATTTATGTGCTGGTGACTCCTAAACCTAGACTACAACCTAGACTTCTTTTCTGAACTCCAGACTCATACATCACAATGCCTACTTAACAAGTGCTCCTGGTTGTCTTATCAAACTTGGTGTTACAAACTTCTGAGCACCTGGTCTCTTTCTCTTCTTCTCCTTGAGATATTTTCCACCTGAAGCCTTCTCCATCTGTTGATGGCAACCAGCTTTCAAATTGCTCAGCTCAAAAGCTTTGGAGGCATCCTTGACTTTTATTTTTTTCTTGTATTCTACATCCAAACTGTCAGTGAGTTATATTGGTCCTACCTTCAAAATATATGCGGAATTCAACTACTTCTCAGCACCTCCATTGCCACCACTGTGGAAGGAGCTGATGGAAAACCCTCTAGCTAAAGCTGCCAGTCAGAATAGTCCTGTATCCTCCGGAATCAAGTCTATCTGGAACAGACTTATTTTAGTAATCCCACAGTATTCTTTTCGTTGTCTAGAAGACTTCCGTCCAAAAGATGGCTCTGGGATGAATGTAGCAATGAATTGTAGAACAGAACAGCTGATGCAGTCAATTATGCTCTTGGCAGTCAGAGATCAGAGAGGCGCACTTTATGGCCACCACACCATTTTTATTTTTGTTTTTTCATTTGTATTAGTGCCGTGATGGCGAACCTATGACATGCGTGTCAGCACTGACACGCGTAGCCATTTTCGATAGAGAAGTATGGGGCCGCATGCCTAGAAGGACGTTTCATCCTCGACTCCTGCATGACCAGGTGCAGTAGCCGAGGATAAAACATTTGCTGTAGTGTAGACACTCTGTGCTGGAGGTCTGTAGGCCAAAACAACAGAACTCTGGCACAGAGCATCTAGGTGTCTAGTTCTGGGACTTACGGTTAGGCCAGTGAAGGGCAATCTTTTGAGCCTGGTGTGTCAAAATTTGCCAAAAAACCGAGCATAACTCGGGTGGTGTGTCACTTTGAGAAAAACGGCTAACAGGAAGTCCTAGAACTAGACACTCTGTGCCGGAGTTCTGTTGTTTTCGCCTACAGACCTCCTCCCGCACAAAGTGTCTACACTACAGCAAATGTTTTATCCTCAGCTACTGCACCTGGCTGTGCAGGAGCTGAGGATGAAACGTCCTTCTCGGCATGCGGCTTCATACTTCTCTGGCAAGCAGCCGCATGCAGCCACGTGTCATCAAAAATGGTTAGTGTGTCATAGGTCCACCATCACGGGGTTAGGCCATTTTTCTCAAAGTGACACACCTCCTGAGTTATGCTCGGTTTTTTGGCAAATTTTCACACACCAAGTTCAAAAGATTGCCTATCACTGTCCTAGCATTATAGACTTATTGTCATCTATAGTCCTTACATGGTTTATTGCCTTGATTAGCCTCTGAGACCTATTCACCTGGATGAGGATTTCCTTCTTTAGTTCACAGCCTAGCCAAATCTCACTCCTTGTTGACCAGTGAAGCTTGGGGTAAAGTTGAAATCAACAAGGTTTAACTCTCTTTTATATATGAGGAAATATACAGGGCAGACCAGTGACTAGATGTTGGTAAATCTGCCCCATCTTTTACCTAACTTGCTTAGTACAGATAAATAAATGAGCCTATGTAAGTCCAGTTTCCTCAACTGTAAAATGAGGATTAAAAATATCATTTTGTAGAACAAAAATAATAAAATAAAATTTTGGCAGATTACTGAACTTCTCTGGGCCTCATTTTCTTATCTGTAAAGTATATATAAAATATTCCTTGCCCCAAAGTTATTGTAAAGAGTAAATGATATAATTAAATAAACTGTAGCTATTATACAAAGGGAATAAAAGACATTTACCTAAACACATGGATTGGTATCAATATCAAAATAGCTACTGTTACACTGAAAGATCTTACATAAATATAAGAAAAACTCTATTTTAAAATGCTATATAAGTAGAAGAAAAAGCTCTTGCCCTAAGGATAGGATTAGAAAATCTTTTTAGAGTTCATGTTTTCATTCTTTATTTCTCTCCTGAAATTATTTAGTATTTTGTATTTTCATTTAAGCCTATTTGAGAGAGAATTTTTCTTTTTTGACAGAGACAGAGAGAGTAACAGAAAGGAACAGACAGACAGGGAGCAAGAGAGATAAGAAGTATCAATTCTTTGTTGCGGCATCTTAGTTGTTTGTTAATTGCTTGTTCATTGACTGCTTTCTCATATGTGCCTTAATGAAGGGGGAGGAATACAGCAGAGTGAGTGACCCCTTGCTCAAGCCAGGACCTTGGGCTTCAAGCCAGTGACCTTTTGGGCTGAAGCCAGTGACCATGGGGTCATGTCTATGATCCCACACTCAAGCCAGTGACTGCACCCTCAAGCCTGCAACCTTGGTGTTTCGAACCTGGGTCCCTCACGTCCCAGTTTGATGCTTTTTTCACAGCACTACCACCTGGTCAGGCTGAGAGAGAATATTAAAACTCAGTATTTGTGTTTATCTGTTTCATTCCAGATATTTTATGTTCCTTCATTTATGTGTATATGAATGTATATGTGTATCACATGTTTGCCTAAATTTAAACTGAAGAAGTCTACCTAAAATTAAACTTTGCAAAAGAATAAATAAATGTTCACTATTATTATTTCTAAATTATCACCACCACAGTCTATAAGTTATTCTTAACTGCAGTATGCATATATGTAAGAATGCATGTGTGTGTGAATTTCAGTTTGTCCAAGAGGAAATATTTGCTATTTTTAAGACAGAAAATCAGCCAAAACTGACTTTTGAGATCATCCATATAGTCTTTCTCTTTTGTGGATTCTAATCTTTTTTTCTTTTTCTTTTTCTTTTTTTACAGAGAGATATTCAGAGAGAAAGACAGACAGGGACAGACAGACAGGAAGGGAGAAAGATGAAAATATCAGTTCTTCATTGTGGCATCCTAGTCGTTTGCTTTCTTATTTGTGCCTTGAATCAGGGGGCTAGAGCAGAGCAAGAGACCCCTTGCTCAAGTCAGTGACCTTTAGGCTCAAACCAGTGACCATGGGATTATGTCTATCACCCCCTGCCCAAGTCAGTGACATCACACTCAAGCTGGATGAGACTGCGCTCAAGCTGGGCCACCTCAGGATTTCGAACCTGGGTCCTCCATGTCTCAGTCACCATGTGGTCAGGCTGTAGATTTTAATTCTTTAACACAATATGACTGTTTATATTTGGTGCCTTATTTCAAAATATGTATTTATGTAATCAAATGTTACCACTCAAATATTTTCAAACTTTACTAAGCCACTGAGTAAATGCTCAGGGTTTTTATATATTGGAACACCATTCTAAAAGACTAGAAAATGGTCACATAAATTGATATTGACAGAATTCATATTTCCCACCTCTCTATCCAGTATGACTTATCTCATTATTTGATAGAATTAAATCATCAGAAAATCAAAAGATACTTTCTTTGCTAGTTATTTATTAATAATTTTTCTTGTTCCAAAAAATAATATGTGATAAATCTAAGAGATAGGATCACTCTGGTTGTGCCCTTAGATTAGTATGTTTGGTGTTTATGTGCAAGTTATCTTGAGAAGAGAGGTGAAAATAATTTATATTTTAAAAAATGTTATAAAATAACTCATCTCAAAAAAATGAAAGTTTGACTGCTTATAAAAACATTTTCTGTATACATAATTATTCAGAAATTGGTCAGATGCAGAATTAGAACTCTACTCTAGGATAGTATATCTACCAATAAGGGTTTAATTAGGAAAACTGAAGCCACCGTAGGTATTTTGATTAGATAGAAATTCAATACATAGAATTATACCCTAACACACTATTGAAAGGCCTAGAGGAATGAAGGTGAGAAGTTCATTTTTGGAAATTCTAGAAATGACGTGATCACAGGGAAACTGCGGCCCATGATCTGAGCTGTCAAATCTTCAAAGTGGGTTATTCTTAGAAGCGTAGCCCCAAAGTCAAAGAATTCTCCACAGCTCTCTACTGAGCAGAATACAAATCGGCACAGAAGGAGATGCAAGTTGGTGGGGTGATGGGTATACTCTTTGCCACTTTGCTTAGGAAATTCAATCCTAATGCTAACAGACTCCTTTCAAGTAGAGGAAATCATGCCTACTCAAGGATTATGACCTCACTTTCCATGGATGCTTTTTGAAGTTCTACATCCTATGGAAAACTGTACAACCTGATGTCCCCTTGGCAATAAATAAACTTGTATTAAGTGGAAAATCCCAAGTCTTAATCTAATCAGAGCCAGATGATCTTGTCTCATCATGACCATTTGGATTCAGTTTATTTGCCTCCCATCAACATGTGCTCAGCATTTCCAAAGCTAGCTCATGACAACTTTGCTAAGAATCTTTCCTCAGTCTGTTTTTCCCATATCTGATAATCCCTTTACTATCTCTGTACCTGGACCTTTTTTGCTTTACTACAAGCTTGACTTTGCTGTCTGTTCCAATGTGCATAGTAATTTTTAAAAAATGCTGATGGCTCAATATTTTGTATATGCCGTGCAAATTTATGTGTGACAAATCCATCAGGGACTGCAGGCAGGAGATGTGATAAAAATTCTCATTCCTTGAATCTACACAAGCGGAAAAAGTACCAGAATGTGGCAAATAAGAGAAGTGGCAATAGGTAATTATCATGACACACAGCTCATCTGTAATTAATCCTTTTCTTCAGCAGGACTCTGCAACTGTAGCATAAAAAAACCAGGTCAGATGATTCTTTAATTAAGGCTGTACAGTGTTGTTGCTTCTACAGCAGCAAAAACTGTTTTTTTTGTCTATAGGTGTGTGTGAAGCACCACAAATATTTTCTTAACATCTTTACACAGTGCTGTTTAAGCATCTTTGCTAGCATTATGTCTGGAGACAGACTGATTACAATTCAAAGGAGCTTTTCTGTTCTTCTCACACCCATGTTAGGAGCCACTAAAACAATCTAAATGTCATGCCAGTGTGAGGAAACACTCTTGCCAAGGAGCTAGAAACAAAACATGAGGTGCCATTGCAATTGGAAATGGCACTGTCTTGAAATTTACAACCCTCTTCATCAGCTACTCAGGCTCAGATCAAAGGCCTGTAGGGTACGCTCATTTGACAAGATCTGACTCGTAGTGAATCCACTAGTTACCCTGAAATATTGATCCCCAGCTGTGCTATTCAGTGGTGGGATGTATATTATGATAAGGTCATTCAAAAGGAAAATTTTAGAGTCACTTTAGTGTGTCTGAGATTCTTTTGCAGATTATTAAATGGAATAATGCTGAAAGTAGGTTTTAGCTGGATCCCATAATTAAAAAAAAACAACAACTTGTTTTGTGTTTACAAAGATGTTGCTATTGCCAAAGCAGAGTTCCTCTGTGATAGACAGTTAGTGCTCACCATTATATGTGTTATTTTGGTGAATGATCATCAGTCATATTTCCCAGACTGAACGCAGATTAGGTAGGGTCACATGACTTGTTTGTACACTAAAACCTGAGAAGCAATAGTCTCACCTCCATGTCAATGCCCTTTAGAATGGTTGTGCCTTTTCCATGTTTTTCTTCTCTCTTGGTTAATTTTAAAGGATCCAATGAAGTACTTCAAGGCCTTAAATATATTAAAAGCATATATGGAAGACCCCTATCAACTCCACTGACTTGCATTAGATTATGACTAGAGCAAGTAATAAATCTTAATTGTGTTAAGCCACTGTGTGTTGAGAGTTCTTGTTAACAGTGTTTCATCTATGCTGACAACATGTGCACTGTATTATTTATTACTATATATATGTGTTATTCTCCTTTTTCCCCTGTGATTAGTAGTATGTATTTGCAAGGTACCCAGATAAACACCAGGATGCAGTGAGACTTTTGTGGTACGTTTTGTGTGAATAAAACTTTTCTACACTACAGCAAACTAATGACATTGATTTTAAAAACCTTAGATTTCTCTTGACCAAGGTAATCAACGTAACAATTTAACCAAGTGACCAACACCAGTCAATAAGCAGTGTATTTCTGAATTATAAAGAAAATACCTAACTTAGCGTAGTAGACTTCAACACATCTACAAGTAAAATATGCTGCTCCACCAGCATTATGGAGTAGCCAGAAAAAGTTTTGCCTTGTTTGGAGGGCTCAGGGGATGGTCACTGTGGGCCTGCCACCCTATAGAAAGTGAGCAGTCATTCTTTCATTATAAATTATATCATACATTGTATAATTTATTGATTTCTTCCTGTTTTATTTGGTAGGATGATGTATTTATAACCTGTAAAGCATGTGATAAGCAATAGGGGAAGAATCCTTTGTAAACTTTGCTCAGTCTAGTCAGTAAGAAAAGGAATTTGCCTATGGCTTGCCTCAAAAATATGATACTATTCTCCCTATGAAGATTTCTGTGGTTTTGATGATTGATTCCACCAGATCATATTTTTGAGACTCTCAAACAAGTCTGGGTGCTTCCGTACACAGAACCAAATAAATTTGTTGTGAACATAGGGGGAGAGGTATCGAGGGGTTGGAAGAATGAGGAATAAACATGAAAGCCTTGATATTTTTCATTTTATCTCCAAAAACAACTAAATTCAGACAAGGTAAACCCTTGATAGATAATTTCCATTTTTGTATCTTTCTATTATACATGGTGATAATCACCTCAATGCTGTTGCTTTCTTTCAAAAGTAATTGAAGTTCTGGAAAATAAAAATTTAAGCCAGCCTCTTTCAGTTCTTCACCTTATAAATAATAGGAAGCCTATATTGGCTATTTGGCAATCATCAGAGAAGCAGAAAGCCAGCAGTAGTCCTTCTTTATACCAACTATACCCCTCTGGGTCCTACACCAAAAGAAAAAGAGAGAAAGGGAAAGGAAGGGAAGGTTAGGGAAGGGAAGAGGAGGGGAGGGGAGAGGAAGGGAAAAGCATTAAGCTGCTTCCACCAGTTATATAGTTTTGATTATTCACTTATTTTCAATATTAACAATAATAAAGCAAGTTCTTAAACTTGGAATTAGTTATGCAAGTAGTCTATGCTTTATTTTGTTTAAAAATTCTTAGCAGCTGCTACTAGGACATCAGAATAAAAGTAGCATCAGTGTGTATTATTATACCCATTTGAACAGGTGTAATACCTATATTTAATTCCATGTTATTTTAACCCTTATAGTGGTTCTTGTGTCAACTTTTTATCTTCTTTCTAGGAGCCCTTGCCAGTAATAATAAAGAATGTGTGAATAATTAAGAAACCACAGAGATCTCAAAGAATCTAATTTTAGGCAATGGTTTCTCAAATTCTTCATCAAAAAGTGGTTTGAGAGACAGATTATTTTTGTTCTGACCATCGTCAAAGTGGTGGGGGCTCAGAGCTTAAAATAGGTAAAATGGTGGAGGAAGAAGATAAAACAAGAGATCCACAGTTCAGACAATTGCTCCCTAGATATTAAAATTACCAATGTCATCCACCAATCAATAAACACCTTCATTGTACAATATACTATTGAAAAAAATATGGCATGAACTCAGAACACTTAGAACTGAGTATCTGGTTGGAAAGATATTATTTACATGGAAGAAATTATTTCAGAACATATAACTCTACTGGAAGCCAGAATTCACACAGAGGAGACATTGTTGTAGGCCAGCATAGGTAATTTTACATAGGCAGTGCCCTCAGAGGTTCCTGGGTCTGTCTCTTGCTTCAACAGTGTTTGGAAGGAACAGAACCACAGACCTGCTTCTTCCAGCCTCTGACTGTCCTCAGCCCCTTTCCAGTCACCACCTTGGGAACCACTTCACCCATCCTCAGCCTTCAAGACTAGCAAACACCATTTTTGACCTTAACTCCTTATTGCCAAACAACTATGAACTCCCAAATTCGTCAGAATTATTCCACCAAGGTGGAGGCTGCCATGAACCACCTAGTAAATCTGCACCAGC
This sequence comes from Rhynchonycteris naso, assembly GCA_037038555.1. Lineage (NCBI taxonomy): Eukaryota > Metazoa > Chordata > Mammalia > Chiroptera > Emballonuridae > Rhynchonycteris > Rhynchonycteris naso. The sequence continues at coordinate 98,472,387 of CM072999.1, forward strand.
GGGCCCACGACAACCTAGCTCTAGTGGGTGTGGGCCACTTCCATAAACTGGCCAAGGAGAAGAGAGAGGGCATGGAGTGTCTCTTAACACTGCAATACCAGCACGATGGCCGCATTCTCTTCCAGGATGTGCTGAAGCCTTCCCAGGACGAGTGGAGCAAAACTCAGCACAGATGGAAGCTGCCATGGCCTTAGAGAAGAACCCAAACCAGGTCCTTTAGGATCTGTGTGCCCTTGGTCTAACACGTAGACCCTCACATAAATGACTGTCTGGAAAATCACTTCCTGGATGAGCAGGTGAAACTCATCGAGAAGGTGGGCAACCACCTGGCCAACCTCCACAGGCTGCCCTGCACCCAGGTTTTGCTGGGTGCATCTCTGCAAGTTTCACCCTCAAGTATAACTAGGAGCCTTTGGAGCGCAGAGGACTTTGAGGGGCCCTCTGCATCGCCCTGATGTCTGGCTTTGGGCTGAGCCACTCCCTGAAACCACTAGGCACCCTTTTAACCTCCCTAGTGCCCTCCCCCATATATTGGACCAAATGGAAATAAAGTTTTCTAAAGGAAAAAGAAAGTTCACTTAGGCCTTTGAAGGGTAATTTTTTTGGTAGTGTGAATAAAATAGTGGCTTAGAGTTCTGGCAAGTCTTTCTGAGTCATATGATTACTCAGTGGAACCATAAGCCTAGAGCTCAGAATTTAAAGTCCTCACAGTGGAATAAGAAAATATTTCCTCACATTAGAAATATGTGCTATTCAGGGCCATCTTGTTAATGTCTTAGGTTTACTTGGAATAGGTGATATATGGGGGAAGGATGGCAAAAAGTTTATTTTATGGCTTCTAAAATAATAAGGACCTAAAAAGAAGGCTAAGCCATCATTTCTGTACAATATGCCAGATAGAAAGAGAAGGTCCTTTTGTTGGACACCTGCGAAATGACAGGCCACATCTGAGCACCGTTTTGAAATGCCTAGTTTTCTTCCCCTCATAACAATCAAGATAATTATATAGCCAGGATGTATCTCAGCCAGAAAACCAGTTTCCAAAGCCTAAGCCCCTTCTAGAATTCTGTGCTATCTTGTCTGGACAACATACTGGTCTAGCAACATTAGAGCTGCTTGGTAGAACTAAAGAGCAGAATAAATTACTCAAGGTACAGTTTACTCAAGTCCAGCTTTAATTTGGCCCAACTACAGATACATGGAAATGCCAATAATATATGAACAATTTGCCCCAAACCATAAAATTATATTAGTCTCATTAACTCCACTAAACTTTAAAATACAAGATTCACTATCCACACCCGCTATATGCACAGATATACACGAGGGCACATACAACACACTCACTCCACATACAGACTACCACCTGCCGCCACCACCACACCACACCATATAGACAGAAACACACACAATTCTTTTATTCTTATTTTCCTCCCTAAAAACGTTCAGCTCCAGGTACATCACCAAAGGCAACGGCTGCATTACTGAATTCACCAACCGAGGCAATTTAGCCTGAGTCACTTTAAGGAATCTGGTGTCTCAAAGACTGACTGCTTAATTGGCCCCACCAACCTCTTACTTCTGTAGATGCAGTGTCTACAAAAGAAAAATTAAAAAAATAAAAATTACCAGGTTTACCATGGCTGTTTATACAAACACAAAAGGGGAAAAAATAGTTGTAATGCCAGTGGCCAGGGCCAGGCAGGTCCACATTGGATTCGGGCAGATGGTAAAGAAACTACAGAGCCGTAAAGCTTTGAGCCATTCCATTTAATAAAGTCTCATAACAGCGGACAAGCACTCAGGCAGGGGAAACCGCATCTCAGGCAAACAAACAGCAAAATGGCCCCTCACAGTGGCAGGCAGACACTCCTCCTGAGCACAAGCGCCCATAGCCTCATATAGGCGCAGCCACACACTCACATACCAATCAGGCAAAAGGCCTGCAGCCAGCAAAACAGCGAGCAAGCTTAACACAGCTGCCCCACAATAGCCAAATATCACAAAAGACCATGAGAACCTAGGATATTGGACCCAGGCTGCAGGTCCTCATCTCACTCCCACTCTGGTTGCTGTGTCCTGTCCTGAGCGTAGTTCTCATGAAAACATGTATTTACTTGACCCTTGGCAAGGCAAGGGGTGAGTAATCATGGGCCCTGAGAAAGGCCCACCCTTGAAGGCAAAAGCAGTTATAGAAGGGTCTGGGAGTGTTTGATACAAGAACATGGCCCAGTAAATTCACGTGCTGATTAGACCTGAGATCGAGCAAACCTCTACCTCAAGCCTCAGCCCAACCTGGCAGGACATTGACAGAGAATGTGGAATTGGGACCCTGACACTCTTCCCTTCCCCAACATACCACAAAATAAAAAATTAATATACCGTTGGCTCCCTCCTTCAGACTTTTGATCCCTGCCTCTCCAGGCCAGCAGGGAAGAAATTTGGGAGCTCTGTAGTGTACTTCAAATCCTTCCATATAGATGGTGACATATTGCCTATGGATAAGCTAACTGTGGGAAATAGCTTCATTAATCTTTGTGTTGAAAGCTTGTTTAAAAAGTATCAGAGTATTTAAATTATTCATTCCACTGAATGCTTAGAGGAAATCAGCCTACTTTTTTATGGGCTTTGCTTTTGATTTGCACCAAAAGCTGTAAGTTTCAAGCCCTCCAGACACTAACTGGAGCTATACCTGGCATTTGCTCATCTCCTGGGTAATGTGATCCGATCTGGGCAGTGGTGTTTACAACTGGTCCTTTGTGACCAGCTAAAAGAGAGATGATGGACCTAGATCACTAAAACAGGCAATCAGCAGGCTTCAGGAAGAAAGCAACACGGCCTTTTTGTTGGTTTGAATGCCCACATTGAAGCAGGATGATTTCACCTGGTGTGGCACCCCCAAAAGATAGCATCTCCACCTCCCTGCTCATGCGCAAGTGCCTGCAGATGGGATTAGACTGGAATGTGTCACCACAGAAAGGCATGACCACACAGAATGCACAGATTTAAATAGGTGAAATGTTGTGAGAAGGAAGTAACTTAATATTATGCAATGACAAGCACTGCCCTCCTAGACCTGATACTCAGGTTGGCGAAACATGACGCATTCACATGAAACAACCAGAGAACAATGCAAGAAAAACTAGAAACAGGTGCTGGATTGTGTGCCAATAGACTATACACTATTAGAGAAATTTAGGGACAGCTTGGATTAGTAAAAGACTAGAGGTAAGCTTTGCTCTCAAAATGGAAAGATCCCCTGAAAGGAGGCAGAAGGCTGGCTTAGACCGGGCCAAGTGAGGCCAATACATGGAGGTTCTTTTTTCATGCATTCTACTGATTCAACGAATAGATGAGAAACCACTAAATGCCAGGCAGTCAGCAAAGTGCTGAGTATATGGTACAGAGCAAAACATAGAAACTAGGAAAACAATCAGGGAAAGAAATTTAGGAGTATGAAGTAGGGATAGTTGGAAAACACCCTTTCCTACATCAGAAGAAGTTTGCATGCCCAGTCTATATATATATATATATATATATATAAAAGATTGCTATTACAAAGAGCATTTTCCTAGCTGTAAATGAGCAATATAAACAATTACAAACCAAGAGGGAATGTTCTTCATTAGCACTTTACATTTTTTGTTAGTAAGAACACTTCTTTATTTCTAAATGTTATTTACTAAGTAAATAATACACAGCACTTGAATTTAAATCTCTAATCTAAATTTCACACATTCCCAATATTTTAAAATATTAGGGAATGAATAGTTGAAATTGTATAAAATATGAAGCTTCTTCTTTATAGTTATATAGTATAGTGACAGGAGTTCAAGAATTAGAGTCAAAAGACTAGCTTCAAGTTCCACTGGTACCACTTACTGGCTGTAACCTTAGGCAAATTATGAATTAGTTTTTAATTTGTTTCCTCATCTGTAAAAGGATTTAGGAATGGGGGTTGGGGGACTGGGTAAAAAAGGTGAAGGGATTAAGCAAAGACAAAATACTTATAGACACAGACAACAGTGTGGTGATTACAGGAGGGAAAGGATTTGGGGAGATGGGTAGGGGGATACATGGTGATGGAGGAAGATTTGACTTGGGGTGCTGAACACACAATGCAATACACTGATAATATGTTATAGAATTGTGCACCCAAAATCTGTATAATTTTATTAACCAATATCATCCCAATAAATGTAGTAAAGAAAATTTTAAATCTAAATGACAGGGTTATTGTGAGACCCAAGTATGATATGGACTTATGTCATAAACTATAAACCATTATACCAGTAGTTATTATTATTATATTCATTGTCTTTATGATAAAGAAAATGTATGTTATGTTCTACTTTGTTTTAGGTTTTTAAGTTTGGTTTTGGTGCGTTTTTAAATTTCTTTTATTGCCCAGAACAATGCTGGGGACATAGCAAATAACAAATGTTTGTAGCATGAAAGAATAAAATGGTAATGCTTCTGATAATCTTGATAGAATTTGTGCTCTGAATTATTTTTCTAGGAATGATGAAAAGGTCTTTATTACATACAGCGAGCGGGTTGACTGAGGTTCAAGTATGGCCCGGAATAGTTTTTGTTTTCTTTATTCTCTACAACAAGCCAACTGGCCATGTTTTTGGCATCTTGGACTGCAGTTTATTCTAACAACAACAAAAACAAAAAGTCAGTTTAGACAACAGAGAAAAAGATGACTGTTTATTGAGCCCGGTCCTATAGGCTGGGGTGTGAGCAGGCTTAAGAGACCCATTTTCTAAATGATGAGTGGATCTAAGAGAATGGAAAGGCATAATTGGTGTCCCCTTGAAAGAAAAGAGATATGAGCCCACACTTTCAGCTTCCACTCACCCAAAGAGTGAGCTAGAGAACCACGGACTAGTGCTTCCTTCTAGAATCTCTTATAACCAGACTTCCAGACATATCATGCCCTAGATTTTTATCTAGATTTCCTAGACTTTTACCTCTGTGTAATACACACAGACATATGGGTAACCCAGTAACAACCCTCAAGGAAGCTATAACGACCCTGCATGCATTTCCCAGCTCCTCAGCTGCTTTCCCATTCTGCCCGCCCCTGCACAAATCAGGTTTGATTGCCCACGCCTGTCACCTGGTATACAGAAATGCAGTTGAATGCTGTATTTATTAGCAATCCCTTCCCTTATGTTTAATTTATTGTTACATTTTTTAAATGTACAAACAGTTATACCAGTTTAATACACAAAACCACAGGTACCGTTTTGTATCTGTCAAAATTCCAGCAGCCTGTGGAGAGAGACAGTTGAATAGATGTCCTATGCTGCCATCTAGTGTTTTCGTTAAGACATGGGCTTGTTCATTTCTCTGGAAATGAGGAAACAAAGGCAGCTCAAGGAGCCCAAATTCTGGAACAGCTACTGATATGCATTATTAAACAGATGCGTTTATGACACTTGGACCATATTCCTTGAACCAAGCGACTTAACTTGTTTTCACACAATGGCAGCTTATATCCCTGCTCTTGACTGGCACAGCTCTGGCCTTCTATCCTGGAGGCACCTGGTTTAAATCCAAACTGATTGGGCAACAACATGCCCTTCTGAGCAGCTCTGCTACTCCCACCTGGCCAAGGTTCTGCTGGCTTGTCTCAGCGTCAAGGAGGAATGCTTTGATCTGAATGTCTTGTCCATTACTTCAGTTTTGGGAGAAGGTACAAAGGAGTTAGAAAGCTTTTTTAAAAAAATCATTATCTTTAAAATTGACTAAAACAGCAGCCATTTTCGTTTCAGTGGCCAAAAGTGACGTGGCTGAATTTTTCTCTTGCTCCTCAGCTCACGTGATTAGTACCACCAGCTCAACCTGTTTTTGCATCCTTCCCTTTATCATTTCCTGAATCTCAAAAATATCTTTCTTCTTCTCCGTTAATCAATCAGTGGTCTCTCCATTGTTCCCTGCTAGACTAAAAGCACTGTATTAGGCACTGGTTAGTGGGTAGAGGAAGGAAGAGAAAATAACACATCCACCATTCGCCTCTAAGAGGCTTTATCATCCCTCTCTTTCTAGACTCTTTAACCCTTTCCTCTCTAAAGTGTCTTCAAGTCCTTTAACTGTGTACTATATTCTCTTCTAGTTATAATAATATAGAGACTTCATTTGATTCTGCTGTACTTTTCTGCTATCAGCAACTGTCTACATCTTGTGCTTGTTTCTTTAAATATTTTATCTCAATGACATGAATTTCTAATATGTATCTTGTTGTTCAAATATGAAATGGACTGCCTGGAAAATTAGGCAGTGCCTTAACACAGGTGGGATAAATATCTGTTAGGGCTGCAGATCTTGAAAGTCATTCCTGAAACGGAGAGGAGATCACCAATAGATGACCTCTAAGTTCCTTTCAACTTGAATCCTGTCCTTTTAAAACTTAGTCTGGCCTTGGCCAGCTAGTTCTGAGTATAGATTGTCAGCCTGGCATCTGGATATCCCCAGTTCTATTCCCAGTCAAGGCACACAAGAGAAGCACCATCTGCTTCTCTTTCCCTCTTTCTCCTCCTTCTCTCCTTCTTCCCCTCCTGCAGCCAGTGGTTCAGTTGGTCCAAGTGTTGGCCTCAGGCACTGAGGATAGCCAGGTTGATTAGAGCATCAGCCCTGAATGAGGTTGCCTGGTGGATCCCAGTTGGGGTGCATGCAGGGGTCTGTCCCACTATCTCCTTTCCTCTCACTTAAAATAATAAAACAAAATAAAACAAAAACTTAGTTTTATTACAATCTCCACTTTTTCTCCAGCCACTCCCTACTTAACCTTGCCTATACTCAGGTCTTTCTAAAAACAGAACAAAATAAGCAGACAAACAAAATAAGCCTTCTCATAAGATCAAATGGTCGAATTCTGTTTCCCCTCCTTGAATCCATTGCTTCATTATGGCACCCTGACTGTACCTCTCTTCTCTACTTGTGGTTCTTCTTGGTTTCCATTTTTCACTGATCTCTGCTCTTCCTTCCTGGGGACTTTATCAAACTTGAATTGTGTCCATATGTAGGTTTGTGAGTTCACAAAACATATTTACTCACACTGTATCTTACACAATGCTTATGGTGTTGGCATGGGGATGACAGTGATGGTAATGATGTGCTCACAGTATTTTGTCTATTACTTCTATAAAGATAGTTCCCAAATCCTCCATCCCCACGATGACTCTCTCTGCAGACCATTACACCATAGAATAAGATACAGTAGTTCTTCTTGGCCATACCATTAACACTGTGACAAGTGATCTCTGGGCTCTGCCTTTCACCCCCAAACAGACATGTTGCCTAAGTCTGTCCATTACTATCAATAGCAACAATATGCCCAATCTTCAACTCAGCTCAGTACCTTTGGTTCATTTTGGATTTATCTGTCGTTTGTCCCTAATATTTAACCTTTTTCAAAGAACTTTATTCTTTTTGATTTCTTACAAATATGCACCTTCATTTCTTCTTCTGCAGCCATTGTTCAAGTTTAAATCCTCAATGCCTTATTCCTGGCTCATAGAGTAACTGCAGAGCAGCCCTTCTGGCCTCCCACCTCACACAACAGGCTTGGGAGTCTTTCAACCACTTTGCTGTCAAGGAACTCACCTTTTCAAACACCATTATAGCTTCTTGTTGCCTCTCAATACAATACCACATCAAGTTTCTATAGGCTCGTACCCTTTCCCATTTAAGACCTTATCCCAATTATATCCCATTTTCTTCTTGTTTTTTTTTGTTTTTTTACAGGGACAGAGAAAGAGTCAGAGAGAAGGATAGATAAGGACAGACAGACATGAACAGAGAGAGGTGAGAAGCATCAATCATTAGTTTTTCATTGCCATTATGACACCATAGTTGTTCATTGATTGCTTTCTCACATGTGCCTTGACTGCAGGCCTTCAGCAGATCAAGTAACCCCTTGCTGGAGCCAGAGACCTTGGGTCCAAGCTGACGAGCTTTTACTCAAGCCAGATGGGCCCGTGCTCAAGCTGGTGAGTTCAGGGTCTCGAACCTGGGTCTTCTGCATTCCAGTCCGATGCTCTATCCATTGCGCCACCACCTGGTCAGGTATATCCCATTTTCTTCAAGGACATTCTCCCTGTACATGTCCCAGGTTCCAGTGAAATTTGTCTCTTTGGCATCCCCTGTACAGGAATATTTTGCACATAGCAGTTTCCCCCCTGGAATGCCTCATTCACTCCTTCCAAAAAAGTAGACCTTATTAACCTTTCAAATGCACTTGCCCTGATCGCAATCTAAGATGGATCACACCTGTGTCTGATGTTGCCTCTACTCTGAGACCCTCAGTGGTGTCACTTTCAGGGAAATATAGATGCTCATATAAAGCTTGCTGACAGGACCTGGCTGATTTCCTCCTCACCCCAGGAACTGGTTCGTGCTCTCCTACAGAGGTGCATGTGTTATGCCGAAGCAGGAGAGCCAGGTGCTGTCTGATCTGTAGGATTTGTTGCTGAGGCTCCATGCTCATTCTATCTTCAGATTACAGATTTCCTGAAACAGGCCTCCTCCATCATACCCTAAAGGAGTAATGAAGATGAAGTAAGAGGACAATCTTAGAATTTTTGACATTGTGATTTGATGTACTCACTTGGCCATAATCATTTTGAAATCGCTGTTTTGATATCAAAATTGTACCTTCAATATATGAAATCACTGCTTTCTTTGTTGTGTCATTACCAATTAACCTGTGAAACCAACATTCCCAATTCTTACTACACCTTTAGTTCTCACAATGATGCATATTTTAAAACACTAAAAGTCAGAAGTTAAAATATTCTATCAAAGCCATGTTTCCATGTTGAAAAGTTTTCAGGATCAAAACGTCACTGCCAAAACAACCAGGTCTCACCATCAGGGCTTTGATGGGAGCTGGTGGTATGCAAGTGATCCACGGAGCTCTTGGAAGAAGGCACTGGTGCATGCACAGGCTTCAAGCTGGTAGAACAAACACCCAGGAGGAATCATGGCCAGTAGGTGTGGCTCCCAATGAAGAAGGTGTTAGGGGTAGACCTGTAAATCCTGGTCCCTCAGCAGGAAGTGTTCCTCATGAGCATAAAGTGGATAGGTAATTGGGCCCCTAACTAAGTGCTTAAGTCGCCTAATGCTCCTGCATCCATCACAGGCCAAACCTGAGGATGAGTGTTTATTACTTCCTTTCCCTGCAGAGCTAGAAGCAAAGTTGTAATGGGAAAAGCATGGCTGAGAGGGTCTCCACAGTACAATCTTCAGCTTTATCCAGAATGTACTTTAGAATTTTCTTCGATGAAAAGTTTCCTTTTCTCCCTTGGGTAGTCCATCATTGCTGAATCTAGTGCAGTATTCTGCACCCCATAATTGCTTGGTGTTAACTGTTCACACATCAGTGATTTGGCCCTGGCAATTCAAAACAGGTTGCTGTAGTTTGAAGACACAGAACTTCTTTCTCTCTGACAGAAAATACAGTTTGTGGGGGTCAGGAAAGAGACTTGTGTGTCAAAAGTATCATTTTCTTGTTCATGGATTTGTTTACTTGTTTATTGTCTACCCTTCTGAACCCCACCCTCACTAGAATAGGGGCTCCATAAGAACCAGACATTGCTTATACTCACTGAGATTGCCCTGTGCTTTGCACAGTGATTGGCACATAGTAGATACTCAGTGAGTATTTATTTTAAAAATAATTAATTTTTTCATTAAGAAAATGGGGGGCCTTTGGACTAAGTTTCTAAAAGGAGTGGTTTGGCTCATTTCCAAACAGCTCTGTGATTCTCTCTGTGTTTCCTGGGCCTTTTACTGCTCAGAATCCCTGCCAGAAAAGAAATACTAAAGCTCCATTTTTTAAATATGTAGATCCCTAACATTTGGTTGCTTCATGAATTTTGCATTGCATAATGACAAGTGTTTAATTTTATAAACTGCTCCTGTAATAGATCATTTTCAAGGAGACGCATAATCTGGAAATGCAGTGTAAAATGCTGTTGCCGAATCAGACAAATGTCTCCCCTGAGCCAGCGATCCTTTCTGTAGTAAATGTTTTCAAGCATTGACGGCTTGGAAGCCACGGAAATAGTCTCAACACCCAGCTGGCTGACTGAGTCACAAATGTGATGGTCCACAGATCCTTCTCTCTCCCAGGCTCATATGCACCAACCCTCAGAAGATCTCTGGAGTGAAGGAAACACAAACAATTGACTTGTTTCCTGAGGCACAAATAACATCACTGGGTCTGATTTCTAATCCTTTCTCCATTGCCACAAAAATGGAGGGGATAGACATAGAGAAAAGAAGTAATTATTTCTGGGTTCTAAGATAAAGATTTTAGTGTGCAATGCTATCAGTCCTCTAGATCAGCTCATGTTGGTTTGGCATTGTAGTTATAATAGGAAGCCACACTAATGTGTCAAATTGTGGCTAACATGCTTCGTGTTCCACATTTCTATCACTGTTTGCCCTTAGGAAACTCACTGACCCTCTCTGTCCCTTGTCCAAAATATATACTCTATAGTGTGACCTTTTAAAGAGAAGTCTGATTTAAGAAAATTGATATTAGTGTTCAATAGTGAGTGGCTGTAAAAGCTAATGGCCAAAAGAAATGAAACTGGCTTCATAAATTATAACAAAGATTACTTATTACAAGTCTTTTAGGCAAGATCATCCTCACTCTAAAGGCCTTGTGTAAATTCAGTAAAAGCATTGAAAAGAAAATTGGCTGTGTCAAGGATTAACCATGCAAATTCATAAGAAACATGGGGCCAATATACTTGATATGGTTTATCAAGAAAAGGGTATATCAGAAAAGACTTATAACCACCCACAGTCAATTCTCAGGGATGTCTGTTAGTCAACTAGGCAACTCCATGCAGGAGACAGAACATTGGACAAGAATCAGGAAACTTGAGCTGAGGTAACATTTATGAAGTGACTATTCCATCTCAGGCATTGGATAAGTTATACCAGCTAAGAAATTTATCCAAGGTCACACAGCTGGGGTTCAAACCGCAGAAGTTAGATTCTAGCATCACATTCTTAACCATTATACCACACTGCCTCCTGGTACAATAATTTCTGTCAAGTCACACTCAGTTTCCACATGTAAGTTTAGATTGAGCTTGTTAAGCTCTAAACTGTTTTCTAGATATAATATAACACTAGATTGGGCAAGCTAGTCTATTTCTTTGACAGAATATGTCAACATAACCTTCTTTGACAGAAGAGATATATATCTTTCCATGTTTCCGACTCTGTCTAATTCTACCCACTTCTTGATAGAGAGTCTATCTGTTCCAGCCCAATGCCCTGGCACAGCATTGATAAGTGCTCTACAGATGGAATTGACCAGTAACACTTGACTCATGCTTTTTGATGCCTTGTTCCAAATATTATCTACTTCATTCTCTCCATCCCCTCTCCACCACTCACCTCCAAAAGATGATCTTTCCTTCAACTTTTCTGAGACTGGTGTTCCCAGTCTCAGAAATAAAGCTATCAGAGAAGTAGTTCCCTATTTTTTACTAAACAGAATTTCTTTAAATTTTCACTATTCCTTTTCTTCTCTATTTGAAGAGAACTAGTATCTGTCTTTCTTTTCAAAACACCTTCTTCTGCCTGCTACATCTGATGGGAACTTGTTCTATAATCTCTCCTTTCTCTTACTTTGTTCCATCTTTTAATCTTCTCCCATGCATTTGGGGACATAAGTCTGGGAGCTGAAGCAGGCTTGGATGTTGCAGGGCAGCTGTGTTAGGCTGGCTTGATGGTTTGCCTGGTTTGTGCATGAGCATGTGGCAGAGCCACGTGTGTACTCTATGTAAGGCTATGGGTGCTTGTGCTCAGGGGAAATAGGGGATTGTGGATGGCAGGTTGTGGGCCCGCCACTGCGAGGGGCCATTCTTGCTATTTGTATGCCAGAGAAAAGGATTTTCCCTGCCTATATGCTTGTCCACTACTGTGAGACTTCATTAAATGGTAACAGCCCAATGCTTTCCGGTTCCGCAGCTTCTCTACCGTCTGCCCAAATCCGATGTAAACATGCCTGGCCTCAGCCATCGGCATTACAGACATGAAATAATGTTACTAAAGATCTCCTATGAGCCAGAAATTGATAAAAAATTTGCACTTAATGTTTTACTTAGTTCTCCCAGCAGTTTCTATGTTTTATTTTATTTTATTATCATTTTTATTTAATGATGGGAAATAATGCTGAAAAACATAAAGTGAGTTCGCCAAGGTCATGGGGAAAATAATTGAGTAGTATCAAGATTTAAACCATGTTTGACTCCAGCTTGAATATTCTATCTACTATATCTCACCTGTTTCTTAGTATAAATAGATAAATTCTTTCCTGCAAACCTGGTGCTTTAAGCTCTTTTCTTTGTCTTTCACTGACAAACTTTAAATACAGGGAGTGTCCATTTAAAGTTAGTTATGTGTAAGTGACCACAGTGTACACATCCTCCTGAGGGAAGACAAAGAGGAATGGCACAGTCCTCACCTGCCAGCAGCTTATTTAGCACCTTATCTTATTGCAACCTAATAAGAGTATCAGACATATAAATATAATAAAGTGGGGCAGAAAGAAGTGCTAAATAAAGCTATCAGAATCTTCTGAGAATACAGATAAGGAGCAAGTAACTCTAACTGAAGAAGTGTCAGAGCAGAGAATGTCATAAAATATTAGTTTTAGAGAACTCCTAGAAGCATTCAAGCCATTTCCTATTGACCTGCAATTCCACTTTGGGACTGTGTCTTCTCCCCAGCCCTTCCTCTCTGTTCTCTCACTGCCAACCTATACATCACCATTCTGCAGAAAGGGCTTCCCTAACTCCAGAGCCTCCCATTCTAATCCAGGCTACAAAAGATCCATTCTGCTGGGCTGCCCTTTATTATGCCCAACTCAGGTTTATTACCCACTGAAGAAATATGTTCCCTAGCTCCCTGCTGCCCATTGAGTAGGAATAAAATCATTAACCTGCTTCTCAACCATCAGAGGCCAACCCGATGGAGTTGTTATAAAGATTAAGTGTGATAACATATGGGAAAATATGTGGAAACCATAAAACATTCTAAAGATTTATATTAATATGTTATTAATATTATTATATACCCTCTACTTCAGCCGGTGTCTATTCCCTAAACTCAACCCTGACTGTAGCTCATGTCATCCCCATTCCTATAATGCCCTTCCTCCTCATTTCTAATTCTAAAATTTTATATTGTACATCTCTCAAGGCCTACCTCTAAAAGCTATAGTCTGAAGAAACATTTTCTGACCCCCTCAATGAAATATTCTTCCAGCTTCTCTGAGCATCCGGGGAGTTTTACTTTCAACTTTTCCAATGCATGTGTCACAGCAAGCCAAGTGTCGTAGATAACCGAGTATATGTCATAGCTTTCCTTCAACTGTAAGTCAAAGACCATTCGTCTGATAGGGTTCATGTGACTAGCACAGAGTTTTACATAAATTAGGTATTCAAATATCTGTTGAGTAGAAGACCGTAACATAGGAGGTTTTGTTACTCTGTATTAAATCGATTGTAGCAGGAGGAAAAGGGGGAATTCATTTTTTTCATTGTGTTCATTTACTTTATTTTATTTTTTTATTGATTTTAATTTATTATGTTTACATAGATTCTCGTGTTGCCCCGAATGCATCCCCCTCTCCCCCGTATTCCCCCAAGATTTCCCTTGCCACCCTGCCCATAGTGCCCTCCCCCTTCCCTTCAGGTTTATCACTTCCTATCCTCCCCAAAGGGGGAATCCTTCACATAACCCTTGCTGAGTCTAAAGCAGAGCACGGGGACGTAGAACATACATTTTCATACAAAACAGCACCATTGTGGTGACCATCGTGGAGAGAGGAAAACCCAGAACGGACCCAGGCCCAGTCCTGTATCTGCCCCTTCAGTTCTTATTTTCCAATATCAGTGAGCCACTGGGAACCTAAATGACAACCATTAGTTTTGCCATCTTTCTCCCAGAAATTCAGAATTCAGAAATGGGGGTTATTTTGAAAATCAAAATGAGTAGCTGAAAATCTCAGCTAAAAGCACACATTTTTCTACTGCTCTCCCTCAGTTCTCTCTTTCCCTCTGTGCTGTTTATCTCAAGTGAGTAGGGGAGATAGCATAAGTGACATCTTGTTTGAAACGGCTAAGTCGAATGATGCTGCAAGAAGAAGGTTGGGCCCATGGAGATCTGGGACCATGGTCAAAACCAAGGGCCTCCTTTGTCTGGTATAGTCCAGAGAACTCAGTCTGGTTGGCCTTTCCATGCTGGCTCTGACTCAAAAATCAGGCAGGCAGCCAGAGGATCTCTGAACTCTGACTCATGTAAACAGGGGACAGTGCCAAAGGCCTCCAGCCAGCCCCAGGCACGCAGACTGCGGAACTGCGTTCACCTCTCACTGACCCACCCAGCTGGCATGACGTTTTCTGTGGATCCTGTTTTTACTGCTGCCATGACTGCATGTTGTTGGGGAGCAGGTGACTTCTCTCCCCACAGTCACTTGGAATTCACACAAGGATTGAAAATTGTGGCCAATCAGGCTAAGCAGTGGGATCGTCAATTCTAGCCAGACTTTCTAGATTGGTCTCAGCTTTTATTAAGCTACCATCTTCCCTCAGAAAATTCAAAATGTTTCTCATCTGTCCAGATTACACTAATTCTACTTCCTGGATAACCTCCAACAGATCACTCATATCTATAAAACATTCTATCTTTTATCTCTGCAGAGTCGGTCAGAGAGTCAGGGATGGAGTGCAGTTCTCTTCTTTTTATGCCCATATTTTTTAAAGTAAAATTAGACCTCAAAGATGGACAAAACTTTATACCTGGAACAGAGTCAATGTAAAGAAATAAAACATTTGTCAAGGCTTGTGTTTGTTTACCTGAACTGCTCCTCATTATTCATACTCCAAAAAAGATAATTCCCAATCAGCTGCTTGCCAGAACCCGAGTGCAGGGCAGAAGTTAGGACAGGAACAGTACCAGAGCGACTTTCTGGGCCCATGTTTGCAATTTGGTGGCATTCTTCCTACCTTCCCAACAGGGTAACAACTGTATTGTTGCAAAAGGCTTAAGCATATGCCAGATACCCAAGAAAGAAAATGAAATCATTTCACTGAATCCAAGTCAGTGGTCCTAAAACTGATGGACCTACCAACTACCTGAGATCCCTGCCCTCAAAAATCTCTTGCCCTGTGTTGCTGGTCCCTGGGTCACACATACTTTTGGGGCCTCTTTGGGGAACTCTGGTGGTAATTTGTAATGATGGTGGTTGAGGCCAGGCAGGTTCATATTAAATTCAGACAGACGGTATAGAAACTGCAGAGCCAGAAAGCATCGGGCCATTCCTGTTTATTGGAGGCTCTCAGGGACAGGTGAGCAAATAAAGAGAGGAAAACCTGCTTTTTGCAGTGAAGGGCAAGGGATTAGAAAAACCAGCCCTCAAGGTGGTGGCTGAAGGATTAGGGAACCACAGCTCACAGTGGCAGGAGAGCAATCTGGGAGAATCGCCCTTAAGGGAAAGCACTCATAGCTTTTCATGGATATACACACGTGGCTCTCTGTCACATGCTTATGCACTAATTGTGCAAAGTGCTTGGAGCCAATAAGCCAGGGAGCAAGCCTAACACAGCTGTTTCCCCACACACAACTGTTTCTCCTAAACCATGAAGAAGATTCCCTGGATACAGTACTGTGCCATCCTGCTCTTTCTCCCATCAGCTAGCCCACCACTTAATTCCAAACTACTGCAGGCCTCGAGGGTATACCTGAGAGGAATATTTTTCCACAATGTCTGAAGCCCCAGATGCCACACAGTCTAGCAGCACCAACTGAGGACACTCTGTCTTGGCTATATGTGACATAATCCAAGCATCCCTGAGGGTACATAGAATGCTTTTCCTTACTACTTATTTGCTTGCTTGTTTATAGCTATTGCTTCCTATTTTTAAAAGGATATTAGATAAACTAAAAAATATGTATAGTGCCTGACCTGTGGTGGCGCAGTGGATAAAGCGTCGACCTGGGAACACTGAGGTCGCCAGTTCAAAACCCTGCACTGGTTGGTCAAGGCACATATGGAAGTTGATGCTTCTAGCTCCTCCCCCCTTTCTCTCTCTCTCTCTCTCTCTCTCTCTCTCTCTCTCTCTCTCTGTGTGTGTCTCCTCTCTAAAATAAATAAAATAAAAAGAAGTTTTTGAAAAAAAAATATGTATAGTAAATCATGTTAAAACAATAAGGGGTAAGTAGAAAAATAAAATAAATCTGGGATAAAGATTAGCACAGAGAAATGCAGGCAATAAAGTTTGCACAACTCCTAGACGTGTGCCACAAAATTGGTCATGAGCTTGTGAGTAGCCAAACAAAGAAAAATATGTTGTTATTGGTAATGTCTATGACGTAAAAATAACACACTTGCTATAAAGAAGCTAAGCCATTCCTAGTACTGAGATACTGAGATCAGAGAGAGGTATATCCCAGTCTCTCTCTCTCTCTCTCTCTCTCTCTCTCTGTCTGTCTTTCTCTCTCTCTCCCTTGCTCTCTCTCTCTCATATACATAAAAAGACCATTTTGGGTGCTGGCCAGGTAGCTCAGTTGATTAAAGCATCATCCCAATACACCAAGGTTGTAGGTTTGATGCCTGGTCAGGGCACATAAAAAATCAAGCAATGAATGCATAAATAAATGTAACAATATACCTCTTTCTCTCTCTCTTCCTTTCTTTCTCTCTCTGTAAAATCAATAAATTCAAAAGAGAGAGGGCACTGTGTGATGCCATGGATTGTGTAACAACATTCTTGTGATCAATACAGCAAGTTTCATATGACCTTGTCTCCTAATTTTCTTCGATCCAAGGATGATATAGCAGCAAAGAGCAGCTCAATAAAAACAGCTCTTCAAAATCATTCTTGAATAAGAAAAATAAACTAGTAAATAAAAGTCAGAAAAATAATTTCCTGAGAGAGTAAAATAAAATGCTTAAACTACCTAGCTTTCTTATGGTTTGGATTGATCTTAAGGATAAATATATAAAATCTGGAGTAATCCAGAAATCCTTCAAACCTTTCTGTGTGATTACTTTTTTCAGATGAAAATTTGGTAAGAGTTGGGCAACAGAAAGCTTAAGGTCATGTTCTCAGCAAGAACCTGAAAAGTCAATAGTTGCCAGTTAAGAGCAAAACCATAAACTTTGGCTATCAACTAAGCATCAGCAAGAATCAGCTCACTTTATCAATAAAGAAGGAGAAAGAAGAGTAGAAAAGGGAAAGGGAAGGAAAGGAAATGGAAAGGGAGGAGAGGGGAGAATTGGAAGAGGAAGATGGAAAGGGGACTGTTCTCTAGGATATATGGTAGACTAGATGACCATAAGGAGGGTAGCCAAGCAAGAGGAGGGCTGGGACCAAAATAATCACTTATTTTACCTCAATATCCTTAAGTCCAGATTTCTCGATTAATTCCAATCCCAACCAAGGAGATACAGTAATATTTTCCTTTTTCATAGCTAAGTTTTAAAAAAATGGCTGTATTTTAGCCTGACCTGTGGTGGTGCAGTGGATAAGGGCATTGACCTGGAATGCTGAGGTCGCCAGTTTGAAACCCTGGGCTTGCCTGGTCAAGGCACATATGGGAGTTGATGCTCTCTGCTCCTCCCCCCTTTTCTCTTTCTCTCTCTGTCTCTCTCCTCTCTCTCTAAAAATGAATAAATAAAATCTTTTTAAAAAATGGCTGTATTTTAATTATAGGCAAGGTGATATTTCAGGACATTTAAGGAAAGCTATCTTTAGCTCTTACATCTATTCAGAGGAATTCCAAAGTATTTTAGGTTCTTTTAGTGTAAAAGTATTGAAGATACTATGTAAATGTAGATCGCTATTATAACTTGATGACATTTCCCTTAAGCAAAAACTGCTAGAATTCACAAAATGCAGAATAAAATGCATATACTTCTTATTACTTGGAGGCAATTAATTAACAAGTACACAAACAATTTACTTAGTCACAGGAAGGTACAGTAATACTATTAAACACATGGGCCTAGAAATCTAATGCCAGTAGCTATCATATCTTTCCCAAGACAAGGGAGAAAATACAGAACTGACACCAGATCCTTCCAAGGGATCCTTTCTACTTCCATACCCACATCTCTCTCTCTCTCTCTCTCTCTCTCTCTCTCTCTCTCTCACACACACACACACACACACACACACACACCCTTAAGACTGGAGTGCAGATTCTTTAGGTGCTGACACTTCCTTCTGGGGCAGCTATAAAAAAATATTCATGTTGCACTATTAATTCAATCCTTCTAGAAACATGTTTTGTCTGTGAAACTACTGAAATGAAATCACACATGCTGCACACTAGCCACTATCTACCACCCCCACAAAATAAGTGGTACAAGAAGAGGGCAAAGCATAAATATAAAATTTTAAGAAACATTTTGACTTAGCTTGTATTTGACTTTGGAAACAAGAGTTTCAGAGTTTAATTTAAATCGTTTGGTCCTAGACACAGTACATAATTGGGAAGGACAAACTAGAATCACAGTAAACAGAGCAGAATAACCAGCCTCAGATGAACCATTTGCCACAGTTAAGCTGCACAGTAGATAATCAACATTGGTAGAAAATGGAGAGCCGCCTCTGCTGAGAATCTATGCAAAGGTACACAAAGACCTGCAATCATATAGGTATAAATGGAAGTGAGTACATACAGCTTCATTTGAGTTTGGCTCTAAAATTGTAATGCCTTTCTCCACATCTACTTTTTCAAATGTACTCATCACTCTAGTAACTTTATCTCCCTCTATTTTGAATTATTTCTATAATAACTGGAACTGGTTTAGTGGTCACCACATTAATCCAAGAATAAGAAACAAAAAGAATGCTTCACTTCCTATTCTACAATTTTAAATACAAATTAACAACAATAACAACAACAAAAAACCTATCTAAATCCCCCTTATGGATTTCGATGGTTCAGAAATATGCAGAGCACTTGAAAGCAATAAAAGAAATAACCTAAGAAAATTAGGCAAAATGAATTTGCAATTAGTTTGTGAGATTGTGATAAATGCATTTTGAAAGCAAAGAGTAAAATGTAACTTTGTTCAGTATAATTTGAAATTGGCTTTTGTGCTTAATATAGTTCACTTATAATTAGATGAAGATTTTGTTCTGGTTTGAAACACTCAAAGTTCCATCTTGAGATTGCTATGTACTATGTACACAGAACTTTGCAGCAAGAAAGTCTGCTGCTGCTGCCACATTTGCTTTGATAGCTTTTTATCCTAGTTTTATAGAAATGAAGAGTGAAAGAACACAGCTGGTTTGAACAATGGAGCATGTTCAACATTAGGCCAAATACTTTAGATATTGCAAAATATTGCAGGCTATATTTATAGCTGTAAGCAGGTTTTTGAAATTCATGCTGATATTGCCTTACTCCTGCTTATTGGACCAAATTGCCATTTAGTGATCAAAATCAAATTATCTTCTGGGAAAAAGAAAGAAAGAAAGAAAGAAAGAAAGAAAGAAAGAAAGAAAGAAAGAAAGAAAGAAAGAAAGAAAGAAAGAAAGAAAGAAAGAAAGAAAGAAAGAAATGCTTTCAAAGGCAATGACACTTAGACCAACCTCTTGGCAATATGAAAGCAATGATGACTTGAAACCCTTGCTATTTCAAGATGTCTTAAAAATTCAAGATCATTCTAGTTACCAACAGAGTTTAAAAGATTTTTATGTTGAACTGCCTTATTTTTTCCCTAAAGAAAAGGAACGTCCCGTCTCTGATAACCTCACTCCCTGCCACAAAATTGTGCACTGACACACATGCCAGCACCTTCCATAAAACTGCCCCAAGAAAATCAGGGAACAGGACTTCAGGTAACTACCTATACTCTAGTTAAACTTGCTTTTTCTGTGGCAGTTGTTTTTAATAGAATTTTTCTGTTTTTTAATAGAATCCTGTAACTTTGGGGAGTGCTCGCAGGGGTTCATATTCTTTCACATTAACAACATGAATAGCAGTAAAAAGAAGTGGGCAGTGGTTATAAGTTTAGTGACCATAAACTGAGGCAAGCAAAGTTTTGCAGGACAATGAGATTTCCACAGATTTCAAACACCTGCAAACATTAAGGGTTATCGACAGTGTTGCCCTATCCTTCCAGCCCCTAAATTCCCACAGCATCCGTTTGTTTAACCCATTGTCATTTATTATCATTGTTATCAGTGAGCAATTAACTGGACTTCAGATATCACATCTATAAAATTGATGCATTAGTACATATTTCATGACACTGTACATTAGGATTAAAAGCCACATACACATTCATACACACACACACACACACACACACACACACACACACAAATATCCACTACCAACCACAGGTTTAATATATAGCTCTTATTAGGCACTAAGCAAATTAAATAAATGAAGTTAAATTTTGCTAAAGTTAATTTTTGAAAAGTCATACAACATAGTAAATAGTGGAGGCAATACTAAAAGTATTTTTTGATGCTGAAGCCTGTGTTTTTTCTATGCAGCTTCTCATTAGCAGAGGAGAGTCCTCATGGTTGCATTCCATTGATCTTGGGGAGTGGCCACTGTTATAGCTACCCAAGAAATATTTGTGAATCAAAGGATCAAGAAAACCTAACAAATAGCTACGACTTGCAAGCAAAATATTTACATAATATTTTTAAGCTGATCCCCAAATATTTTAACTAATTCTCCCTAGAATAGTAGGGTTTGGTAAATCTGTGATTTCTACCCAAGGGAAGTAGTCAAAGTCTCTCAGCACCAGGAAGGGCTCCCAGAACCTGGAGGCTTCCATCAAGTGTCGCCTGTGGTTCTCATACTTGTCTATGTATAAGAATTACCTGCGAGCATTTAAAAATCTCTTGCCCAGGTCAGGTTGAAAAAGAATCTCTCTAAGGGTGGGGCCAAGACACCTGTAAACTTCCTTCAGGGGCCCCTGAGGTTAGCCTGCACTGTTAGCTGGACCCCTGGAACCTTTGAAACAGCTAGGAGGCCATCCCGACGAAGACAGAGGTTCAAATTTGTAGTTTAATCATCCACCCAAAGCACAGGACTTGGAAGTGAGTTGTGGTCTTACTATGCAAAGCACAGAGAGCTGCCCACCGCACTTATCCCCAGGAGTCAGAGCAGTGAGTCACCCAGGGGTGAGTACCACCCATACACTTAGTGGTGGGTGGCATGTGCTAGAAATGACTGGTAGCAGTATACTAATATAAGCTGTCACTGACCTAAAGGAGAAGACCATCAAGCTGCCTGCTCCCCCCCCCCCACTCCCCAAAAAATATTTGAGTTTCACTCAAGAGAGACAATTTCCCTGAGTCCCAAGCTCAGGCTGTGGATAGGAAAGGAATATAAAACACAATGCTGATTTTATTGAGCTCTTAGGCATAAAATAATGCTTTATAACAAATAAATTGAAGGTTTACATGATCCATTCAAATAAAAAATATTGAGCAAATCTCATTTTCACTGTTTCATTTTTATGAAGATCTTAAAACTCCAGTTTTCTCTCTGCCTTTTGATTTCTCATGGTACCTGATACTCAGAAGGTTGGTTCCTCACTACTATTGTTTCTGCCACTTTGAGAGACTATTGCTTTCACCATTGCATTTTGATTTCCTTCCTCTACAATTCTTAATTTATTCTGCCTTGAGCAAAGTCATCTTGAGTATTGTCTAACTCAGTGGTTCTTAACCTTTTTTGAGGTACCCAGAAAGCACTTAATAATACATGTTTGTTGCTTGCTTTCGGAAAGTGTTCTTAAAAGCAACTCTGTTGGGATAAAACATCAGAATATAAATACAGGCATACCTTGTGTTAGTGTGCATCACTTGATTGCGCTTCACAGGTGTTGCGTTTTTTACAAACTGAGGGCAAAAAGATTACAGTTCACTTTACTGGGGTGGTGTGGAACCAAACCTGTAATATCTCCAAAGCACACTGGTAGAGATCCAGGAGCAGAAGGTGAATAAAATATAAATTTCTCATATGTATATAGTGGGCTCTTGAAGGTAATCAAGTGTGTGTTACTAACAGGAACGAGGCAAGTAGCTAAGGAGAACTTATTTCTTTGGGAATTCTCGTGATCTTTAATAATCAGAATCACAATATTTGACTGTTGGATTGCTTTTTGTTTTTTATTAAGGTAAATTTTCTCTCTTCCTGGTCTGCAAGTTCTTCAGGAGCCAGAATATTCTTCATGATACATATTATACTTGACACATAGAATATATTAAACAAATTTGGTTAGTTAAAAAAGGAAGCCTGACTAGGCAGTGGCACAATGGATAGAGCATTGGCCTGGGATGCTGAGGTCCTAGGTTCAAAACCCTGAAGTTGCTGGCTTGAGTGAGGGCTCACTGCTTAAGTGCAGGGTCACTGGCTTAAGCATGGAATCATAGACATCACCCCATGGTTGCTGGCTTGAGCTCAAAGGTCACTGGCTTGAAGCCCAAGGTTGTTGACTTGAGCAAGAGATCACTAGCTCTGCTGGAGTCCCCCAGGTCAAGGCACATATGAGAAAGCAATCAATGAAAAACTAAGGTGCTGCAACAAAAAATCGATGCTTCTCGTTTCTCTCCTTCCTGTCTGTCTGTCTCTGTCTGTCTGTCTCTGTCCCCTGCTAAAAAAAAAAAAAGAAAAAGAAAATAAAAAGGAACATATTTCTCTCTGAGTCTCCAATATCTTAAGTTCCCTGAGGTCTGAAGTGTTGTTTAATCAGTTGAACAAGTCAAGGGCTACAGGTGACAAGCGCACCCAGAAGTATTGTGAAGCTCGCAGTTGTATTGATAAAGCCTCCACCTTCTGTTGTTAGATTCTTTTTCACCCTCTGCTCTAAAGTCAACATTTTTCCTCCTTTCTCTACTCCTCTCTTGCTACCATTCCTGCTATCCTTTCATCCACCATGCATAAAATTAAGCCCATTATTTTCTCTACTCAAATATCTGTCATCTCTCCAGTTTGCCCAAATAGAAACGTAAGGGTCATCATCAACTTCCCTCACCTTCCACATGGACAGAACAACTAAACACTGGTTATACCCTCAATGACTATTGCAGTCATCCCTCTCTTGAGCTTCACTGGTCCTACTTTAGTTTCTTCTTCATCATCTGCCTGGTCTATTTCCACATCATCTCAACCGATCATGCTGATTGTGGGCTGTCTGCACACCAATTTGTTTTCCCCTTTATGCCTGAGTTTTCTTTCTATAATGCAAATCAGACCATTTCTTTCTCACCACCACCTCTTCTCTCATTAAAAGTTACTGATGGTTTTCATCACCTTCCTAATAAGGTGTGAAGAGGCCCAAGCCTCTTTTACAGCATATACAGCTCTTGGTGAGCTGGTCTTTCTTTTTGCCAAGTTCTCTAAATTCGCTGCTGCTCACCTTCTCTGCTCGAGAACATATGCTAAGGGACCAGGATTGCCCATGGGAAAACATGATTGTGCTACTTAAAAAGCTAAAATCTTCTCATATATTATAGATGGTACTGCTTAGGGAAATTAAGGTAAGAATTTAATCAAGCTCTGTTCAAGGGAGAATGATTCTGTTCCTCTTAGACATGGATATTCTTGTTACTATAACAAAACAAGAAAACTAATGAACATCATAAATTAAGATAGGGCATCTTCTGAAAACATTGGATCTTCCCGTGGTACTCAGATCTTCTGTAAAATGTTGCTATTATTTCCAGGACTGAATCACGTAATTTTAAAACTACAGGAGATACCAAAATAATGTAACCCAATCATTTTATTTCACAGATGAGAAAATTTGAGCCCAGAATATTTAGAAATGTGTCCAAACTCACACAACTAGGAAATATTCATTCCTTTTACTACTCCCAACAGAAATAAAAGAAGATAGATTTCATAATATTAAATGATAAATTTATTTATGCATTTTTTTTCTGAGGAGCAAGCTCATTCATATGCCAGAGCCTCCATTCTAATGTGGTTTCATCTCTGTAACTCACTTTTTATTTTGCATTTTCAGTTAGACACAAGGTGAAATGTCTCTTTATGGAAATCTTGACTCACTTTTACCTGTCGCTGTGAGTGTATTAAAGTATATGTAGTTATAAAAAGATATGAAATATGAATACAATCTAGCTTAATTATTTCTGTCCTCTGAAGACTATGATTGCAGTTAGATGTCAGTGAAGTCTCCAATGGTTGAACTTCATGCTTAGAAAAATAGTGAGTAAAGAGAAAGGCTAGAGAAAAGTGAGCTGATAAAAAGTACCAAAAAAAGAACATTTATCTCCACCAAAAGAACGTGTACCCATGACAGAAAAACTGAAGCTTCGTTTGTAGATAGTATCAGTGAGTCAAAGATGATGACAATATTTGGCAGTTAAACCAAGCCAAGTTCAGTGAATTTATAAATCGCCAAGTTCATTTTTAAGGGAAAAAGCACTTGAAACATTTTTATTTGATAACTTACTTGTACTTCCTCTCTGTTCTTTTCCATTAGCCAGGCGTTGAGTCTGAGCAAACAGTCACTGACGTACAATTCCTTGAACAGGCTGGTGTTAGCAGCCCTCTGTAACTTTCAAGATGATTAATGTGCATCAGTATAATAATTTGCACTTGAGTTTTAAACAGCCATGTTTGCATTCAAAAGTTTTTATCACATTTATACATTTTGATTCCTGACCCTTCCATGATAGAAAGCTAAGGTTTTCCAAAATTCTGAATAAACCCATACTGTGGGCAATACCTTCTGCATCTCTCAACCTACTAGGGAATTAAGTTTGAGCTGGGAAGGAAAGAACACTTCTGCCTAATTCCTCTGGCCAAACAATTCTCCTGAACAAATATTTCTTAGGCATCATGCTCAATGTCAGAGAGTCTTTTCTAATTTCTGCTGCTTCTGTATTTTCCTTTCCTATGCCTCATGCCTGTCTTTCTTCTCTTTCTATTGCATCTTCTGTCCTTGAGAATTCTTGCACATTAGCAACTACCTCCCTGTTCCAGGCACAGGTCTGGAGAGATCGCTTTTATATGCCATCTCATATTAGCTTTATATACTAACGTAAGTCTCTACTCACAGTATGTCCAAAGTATATAGTTGTGGGAAAGGGGAAGAGGGTGCTCAACTATTATCTGAGCTCCAAACTTTAGAAGAAGCCTCATCTATCAAATGTGTGTGTGTGTGTGTGAGTGACAGAGAGAGGCACAGATAGGGACAGATAGGAAAGGAGAGAGATGAGAAGCATCAGTTCTTTGTTGCAGCAACTTAGTTATTCATTGATTGCTTTCTTATATGTGCCTTAACTGGGGGGTTAGGGGGGAGCTACAGCAGAGTGAGTGACCCCTTGTTTAAGCCCACAACCTTGGGCTCAAGCCAGTGACCATGGGGTCATGTCTATAATCCCAAGCTCAAACCTGGGAGCCCATGCTCAAACTGGCGACCTCAGGATTTCAAACCTGGGTCCTCCGTGTCCCAGTTCAACGCTCTATCTACTGCACAACCACTTAGTCATGTCATCTATCAGAACTTAATGCTAACTCAAGAAAGTTGAGGTAAAAGAGGAGATTTGTGTACAGAATTAAAATGAGTTGAGATTCTTATTTATACCCACAACTAACCTACCACTCCCTCTATCATCACCAAGGCAAAATGTTGGTGCTTTTCATGTTTCCCTTCAATGTCCCTCCTCTTAAATTATTTATTAATTGACTACTTTTTAAATTGAACTTATTGGGCTGACATTGGTTAATAAAATTACAGAGTTTCAGGAGTACCATACCAAAATACATCATCTGTACACTGCACTACACACTTACCACCCCAATTAATTGACTACTTTTGACTTCTTTTTCCCTTCAAGGCTTCCCACCTTGTTGATCTTAGTCATTTCATGTGTATCTAAAAATGTTGAAGGTTTGGCAGTAAGTAGCATAACTTTCCTGGATCATGTACGTTCTTAAGGATGATCTTGGCAAGTGGAATATCTAGATTATCCCTATCTGTATTCTTCCATGGACCAATGTGGCATGGAGACTCTAGGTTGAAGCTCAGTAAATACAAACAAGATCTCAGATCTGTCATTGTGGGCTCAAGCTATTATGGCATCAGAAAATGGAAGACTCAAGGAAGAGTCCTAACCTCACCAATGTCTCAATTCTTCTAAATGACTTCAGCATTTCAGATATCCAGGCTGTTTTTCTGAATTCACTTTTTACTGTTAAGAATTGTTGAAAGCAAAGCAATGGCAGTGCATGTCAAGACCCTATTATTTGATCCATCTTGTAATATAAACTCCTTAGGTTTAGCATTAACCACAGTATAAATTAATATTTGTTTTTATTAAACATAAAACCCACATTTTAATAATAAAGGAAGAGTAAATATGCTTCTGATTCCTCATTTATGAAATGGAGAAAATGGTATTTTCCTCATAGGGTTGTTGTAAAGGTTAAATAATATATTTACAGTGCTAGTGTTTTGCATTGGTTCTGGCATATAAAACATACTCATTAAATATCATGTATTATTACTAGATCTGTGATCTTGGTAGTATTTGTTGTCTATACATAACACAATAATAGATTACAATGGTTAATGCCTAAAATGCAGAAGGGGCACTTTGATCAATTTCCATTTGGGTATCAACATAGCTGGGTGGTTGACCTAATCTTTCATTTTTTATGAGTTGATATGACTATGTAGACCTAGACTAATTCCAAAATAACTGAAGGATGAGCCTGCATACTTGATCTGCTTTCAGCCTTTCTGTTGAGATTGATAGCAAAAGTTTAGAGTTGGATCCGTTTGGCATTTAGGCATTCACAGATACTAAAGAATATTAATCCAGTCAGACCATCAAGTTTTAGCTTGTAAATCTGTGGAATTATTAGCTCAGCTCTGAGGGATACAGAAGTTACTTGGAAATTAAAGGGCTGCAAAGTTTTTTCTTTCAATCAGGTTCAGATCTCATATACAAAGGAGATGATCAGGCTAGATCTCAAGGCAAGTGGGTTTCATCCTGTTTATCAACTCTAATCAACTGAGAGTGTCTTCTGAAAGTGTTAAGCTGGGAAGAATTGCAAGGTTGAATAAAGGTTCTTCAAGAAAGAATTATATGATTGATTAGTGATTTATGACATGGGAAAGAAAATTGGAATCACTCTCAAGTCTATTTGCTAGCCCTGGATTGGGTAATCTCTAAATGTCATGCAACTAAAAACCTCTATCAACAATTCTCATAAAAAGCCACTAAAATTGAAAAGTTCTGGGTCATACCATCCTTACAGAATCACTTTCACTCTTAAGTGCCACCATAAAGATTTCAAGGCAGTACTAACAAAATTGCCTTTGAAGGTACCTAAAGTAGATGGGTAAACTGCTAAAATCTGGAGTTTTTCCCAAGCTGTAGTGAGAAGAGATGCTGAAAAGTCTTCTTGATGATTCTTATGACAATAATTCACCTCTGAGCTTCAAAAGTTATTCCTATCCTCTCACCTTCAGAAATGATGAAGGTAAGTGAGACTGGAAGCTCTCAGGAAACTGAAGAATTAGCTTTATTTTTAAAGAAAGGGATATAAAGAGACCTTTTATCTTTCAAGGGATGGGAAGGAAGAATTATCTAACACCTGGGGGACAGATGCACAAAAACAGACAGGTGGTTCAGGCCCTTGGCAGGAGGAGCTGACTAGATTATCTCTGATGCAATGTGCATGGGGTTGTGGATATGTGGGTGGACACATGTATGGGGTTGAAAGAGCTGAACTCTAAGAGCAATGACTCTGGGATAATCCAGTATAAAACTGGGCATTCTTAACTAAACTAAGCCATTCTCTCTCCATTCCCCCCACCCTCCTCTCTCCAAACTGATCATACTCCCTTCAAGGACCATACAAGTTTAGCCAGTAGGGATCAGCACTATTGTGGTCTGTGTGAAACTTATATAGCCACACTGTGTAGCGTCACAAGAACCAAATTCCAGAATTATCCCAATTGGATATAGAATTAAGACCTTCATCTCAGGTGAGCTTTTTAACTCTCAAAAGTGGACACAAAAGAAAAATGCAGGTCTTACTGAAGAAAAATAAGAGATAGGCCATTTTTGTCCCCAGTGTTTTCAGAATAGTTTTTATGGGCTACACTAGAACCATAACTTGGAGATAGTCCTCTAATATAACTTATAGCAATCTATTGACATTTATTATGAAATTGACCCCAAAATGACTCTTAATTTTCTTCAATTACATCTGGGTGATACTCTGTCTCCACTTTCCACCTTCTGTCATCATAGGTGAAGGCTTCATTTAATCAATTCTTTAAATCAGAAACCCTGATGTCAGCAATCAATCTCCTCACCCAAAGTCAACCACCTCATTCATTCCATCACCACATCTCCTCCCTACCATCCACACATTATCTCTTAGATCTCTGAACCAGTCAAAGTCCTACATAGCATATGTTGAGGTTCTGGATTCAAGACTATTGCATGGGAATTTAGAGAAAATTATAGAGCCCAGGTATAACAACAATTTTCTTTTATCAATTAAGAAAAGTCTAATAGAAGACATTAAATATGAAAAGCAAACCTAAAGTCCAGAAGGCACAGGGCTCATGGGACACAGCAGGATATGTGGAAGCCATAAGTAAGTAATAGAACTGTACAGAAGATGGTGATGGGGTACAGGACACGCTACCCCCAAATATGGCACTTTGGCATATTAAATACTTCAAGCTGGAGGAATTTGAGAAATTTAGGGCTTTTCTGACCTTCCCCAAAGCAGATTATAAGATCCTCATGTGAGAGGTGTCCTTTCTATACTAAAAAAAAAAAAAAAAAAAAAAAGAAAGAAAAGTATCCTTATCTCCAAACAGAAAAACAAACTGAAAGAAAGCATAATAAACAGAACTTGCTGTGTCCTCCAGTTTACTACTCTTAGCTCATAGTCTTTTTTGTCCTATCACATTTTCCATTTTTCCACACTTCTTCAAACCTAGCAGAAAACACTCAGGTTTAACTACTTCTTTGGATCTTCATTTTCTTATGAAGGCTCACATGTCACATAAAATTTTTATTAGATAATTTTGCATGTCTTTGTCTTGTTAATGTGTCTTTCCTTAACAATATTCCCAGCAAAGAACTTAGAAGGGGAGAACAAAGAGATATTTTTCCTATCCTACAATGACAGTCATGCTATGTGCAAGCAGCAGGAGGAGGTAAGGAAGGGAGTGGTTTAAATTCAGTAAAAGAGCTTTGCTTCCATTCAATTTTAGTTCAGAGTTTTTGGACCTATTTCTCAAACAATATTGTCCAGGTAGTGCAGGGGTCCCCAAACTACTGCCCGTGGGCTGCATACGGCCCCCTGAGGCCATTTATCTGGCCCCGCCACACTTCTGGAAGGGGTACTTCTTTCATTGGTGGTCAGTGAGAGGAGCACAGGATGCATCCGTACCCATAGTTCCCATTGAAATACTGGTCAGTTTGTTGATTTAAATTTACTTGTTCTTTATTTTAAATATTGCATTCCCGTTTTGTTTTTTTACTTTAAAATAAGATATGTACAGTGTGCATAGGGATTTGTTCATAGTTGTTTTTATAGTCTGGCCCTCCAGTGGTCTGAGGAACAGTGAACTGGCCCCCTGTGTAAAAAGTTTAGGGACCCCTGAGGTAGTGTATGGCCAGGAGCTGCCATCATTGTGGCTGTTCACATGCAAGTTCTCATTGAATTCAGGCAGATGGTAAATAAACTGTGGAGCCAAAAAATGGTGGGCCATTCTTTTATTGAAGTCTCACACCAGCAGATGAGCAAACACACAGGGCTCCCAAAGCTACTGATACATTCACTGGTTCCATAACCAGAAGAATCTTCTCCGGTTTCTCCTAGAATCAAAGGCCCCAGCAGTCTTAGCGAAGTTTGCAAAGCCTCTCACCTCTGGTTTCCCATCTGCACACCTTCTCTTTCCCTGCCAACATGGCTCCTCTCTCAGCACTCTGCATTGTTTCTGCTCTCACTCTGCAAACATGGCTTCTTTTCTGCCTCTTCTCCTTCTTCTCTTCTTTTCAAAACTTTCTGGCATAAAAACCTTTTCTCTAGCAAGCATTAGCAAAAACAATGGCCCTTCCCAAGAGGAAGGTAGTTTGCAATTTCACAGACCCACATATACGTAGTGCTGCCCAGCCTCCAATGCAAACTATAAGCGAGCCAACATAGAAATCATATTTTACAAACTTATTTGACCAACAGGTAGGCTTAAGACAAATTGTTTAGCAACATTTTAACTTCAATGCAAGCCAACAAATATTTACTAAGTCTCCAAGCTCCACGCACATCCTTGAAGATATTAGTAGAAAAAAGGAGAAGATACCAACAAAGAAATTGGATGTTTTTAAAACAAAATTATTAAGATCTACCTGCACTACCAAAACTACTAAATGGAAATTTCCTCCCTTAGTTTCTGCTCAACAAAAATCATCATCTTTTTTCTGTCAGGTGCTTGTATTTAAGGCAAATCAGTTTCATATCTTAGCATAAGGTGACCAGACGTCCTGCTTTTGGCAGGACAGTCCCAATTTTTAACAATTTGTCCAGTGTCCTGTGGCATTTTAAAAAAAGTCCCGATTTTGGGGAAGAATGCATGAAAAGCTAGGGAACAGCGGGAGAACGGGAAAGGAATATACGGTTTTTGGCGGGGAGACCCCGCCTCCACCTGGAAGTGCCCACACTGCCACAAGAGCTGGCTGCTCTGTGCGACCCAAAACAAAGAACTTCGGGCAGGACGTACCTGCTAGGGCAGTGGCTGTCACGTCCCCTAACTACCCATAGGCCCACATCCTGGACACCGACACCGGCGTGGGGCTGGGGGCTCCGCAAGGCACTGACGGTGCTGCCCTGCCTGCTCATGGAGCTTTGCATCGTTTTTTGGGACCGTGTAACCCGATCCCTCTGACTCACTCAAAATTTCCCATATAGTAATATTTCCAAAAATGATCTTTTTAATGAGGTATCATTATTAAAAAATATATTGAAAAGGAAAAGGTTAAATTTTGGGCATCAGCAAAACTCACAATAGAGAACAAATGGTTAGAAATATTTCATCATTTGGAAACAAACCATATTCCATACAATAATGATCTAAAAATTGTGGAATACGCACTGTCTTTACCAGGAACTAATGCTGCAACCAAACATATTTTTTTCTA
Source organism: Rhynchonycteris naso (assembly GCA_037038555.1). Classification (NCBI taxonomy): domain Eukaryota; kingdom Metazoa; phylum Chordata; class Mammalia; order Chiroptera; family Emballonuridae; genus Rhynchonycteris; species Rhynchonycteris naso. The sequence continues at coordinate 98,503,607 of CM072999.1, forward strand.
CAGTAAGTAAAGTATGGGCATCAGAAAAATTACAATTAAGTGTTGAGACTTTGAAAGCCATTTTATGTGTGAAATACAATTTAACAAATTCTTGTGAAAAATTTCATGACCTTTTAAACAATGACAGCAATCTACTAAAAAAAATTCACTCAAATGAGAAATATGCCAAAGAATAAAATAATACTATACATAATTTTTAATGTATTATATTTGTAAATTGTACTTATGTTGAAATTTTAAAAAATATATTACAATACTATTTTTGCATTCTATGAAATTTTTTTTTTGCTCCATATAGACCAAATTTTTAATTAAGACACCCCCCCCCGCCATCCCCCCTCCCCCCAGGTCAATGGTGTCCCGTTTTACCAATTTTAAAATCTGGTCACCTTAATTTAGCAGTCTCTCACCAGTTTCTGATGCCTTTACAGACTCACTTTCTCCTTCCCTGACTTCTCCTCCTCCTCTTCCTCCTCTTCTCTTTTTTCTCTCTTTTTGTTTCTCTCTCCAAAAATCCTCGACTTCTCATACATAACTTTGCTAACAATAAGAAGTATTTTCAGCAAATCCAGTGTCCTCTCTTCCATTCTGTATGGCCAGCAGCCCTGGCCATCACAGCCAGGCACATGCAGGTTCCCATTAGATTCAGACAGATGGTAAAGAAACAGTGGAGTCAAAAACTGGTGGGCCATGCCTTTATTCTAGCCTCATACCCAGCAGGTGAGTAAAAACACAAAGGGCACCAAAACCCACTAACACATTCTCTGGTTCCACAACCAGGAGAATCTTCTCCGAGTTTTCCTAGAATCAAAGGCCTCCCACCAGCCTCAGTCCCCTTTGGTTCCCCATATTCTTCTCTCTGCACAAACTCTGCACAAACATGGCCTCCTTCAGCACCCTTCCTCCCTGCTCTCAATCTGCAGAAAGATGGCCTCCTTCTTCTTCTCCTTTCTTCTTAAAACTTTTTGGCATGAAAAACCCTCCTGCAGCACACATTAGCACAACAAAGCCCCTTCTCAAGCAGGAAGGTAATTACAGTATTACCTGGTAGCCTCATTCACGTGGGCAGTGGCCATTTCTAACAATATAAGTGCACAAACTCCCAAAATACAGATTTTACAAACTCATCTGCCCAACACATTCCTCTATTGTTGCCACCTCCACCTGCTTTTATTTTGTCCCTGACTCTAGCATATTCACCGTTTCTATCAAAGCTTGTATACTTAGGATGAGTCTGTCCAGCTCTTTCTTTCAAATGTATATTTCATTCATAAGGCTTAACAGACTGACTCTCCAAAGGACATTTGCATTTTTACAGGTGGAAAAATCTTAAGTAAAAAAGAATAAAGCTATTATGGTAAGTTTTCAATCATTGGAAAACTAGTGGAGGAAGCCACTGAGATATCAGAGGTGTCTTCCAAAGCCCCTGAAAACAGCTGTATCTTCAATTTCATTATACAAATCCTATTTTCATTTTTCTAAGAGGTCCTACTCTTGGAAAAGAGAACTATCTTGGCCCTAATTTAAATTCTACCCTTTAACTTTCTGGGGTGGTGTTCTTTCATCAGTGCCCAGGACTCTGTATAGCAATAATTCTCCTGGGGCCTTCAAAAAATTCAGTGTCTGGAGGGCTGGGAAATGAAGGAGTTAATGATCTTAAGTGCCCATCAAGACAGAGTTAATGGGTCTTAACAGAAACCTGAGCAGGAGACTAACCACCTGCATTCAGACCAACCACTTTTCTGTGGAATCCTGGGTGGTCCGCCTAAGCAGGTTTCTCCATGCCCTGGGGGGCCAGAGCCTCTGAGAAGAATCCAGTTCAATAATGAGCATAGGAATGATTAATAGTGCTTCTGCCCTCAGTAAGAGATGGGGTAGGCAGCAGGGTGCTGGAAGAAAAGCAAACAGCTGGATATTAGATTGCAATGTGGACAGAAACCACTTACACTTTAGATTCAATATCATTCTGGTGATTGAGGGATGGAATTGAAACCCACTCCTGACTTAGCATGGCAAAGAGTAAGCTGCTGTGCCATTTTTATTAAATGTTTATTAATTTGTTCATTTATCATTAAAGACCTTTTTAATATTCAGTAGCATTGTTTTCTCTACTATCTGAAAAGGTATAGCAACTAGTATATTTATACTTAAAAGAAAGGAAACTGCATATGTGTGCCCTCTTACTGGATGTATATGCATTTATATATAGAGAATATGTATACATGTACGCATATATAATATATAGATTGTAAAACACTAATGGATTTGTATTATCAGTGAATTTGCATGGCCCTGTTCAGCACAAGCATTTGGAATGGTGGGAAGTGTAATGACAGTGTGGACTCTTGGGGAGGGACTGAGGGATATGGAGGGATGAAGGCTTGATGTGTGAGTCTCTAGCTCCTCCTCCAGGGGAATCTCATGAATCAAGGTTGCTTGTGACATTACAGTTGGCAATTTAAACAATCAGAAAAAAAATTAGATGAGAAACAGAGTTGATATTCCAGAAGTCAAATTTAAACTGGAAATCAAATTTAAGCACACAGAGAACTCACAATATATATAGAGAGCACACATATATGTGTGAATATTTGTGCTTCATATTTTTCACACACATACATGCAACAGCCATGTGATGTGTGGGAGCACATGAGTGGGTGACAGATCCTGAATTCAGACCTGGCTCTACTGCTAATTGGCCAGTATAGTAATTAGGCAATTGGAGTCAACTCTAACTCTCCATTTACTCACCACTATAATGAAGGAGTTAGATGTCCTCATGGTCTTTTACAACTTTAAGATTTTTAAACATTTGTGTACAGGTCATCACTAAGCAGTCAGGAGGAACTCCTCTTCTTTAATGTGATCCCTAACCCCACCCTGTGTGCTCAGCTATGTGGGAACATCCTGGATGCTGGAATGAGGACACACAGCTGTACAGAGAAGAAGATGGAATGCAGTGAGTAGAAAGGAGTCACCAGAGGACAGAAGAAGCTTCAGGACCAGTATGACAGAGTGCAGGTCATGTTCCTTAGAAGAGTGCCCTGTGGAGGACATGGTGGGTGGGAAGCAGGGTGTTTCTCCCTGACTCAAAATGGTGGCTGAGAGCATAGAGTTTAAAGTCTGATGGGTTCATGTTGAGTCCCAGCAATCCCAGTCACTCAAAGGTGAGCAGTTACTATCCTGTCTGTTGGGCAAATATTTGTAAAATTTGTATTTTTTGAGTTTGCTCACTTTTAGAGTTAAAAAATGGTTCTGGGCAGTGCCAAGTTTATGATCTGGGAAATTGCAATTTACCTTTCTGCTTGGGAAGGACCATTGTCTTGCTAATATTTGCTAGAGGAGAGGTTTTCATGCCAGAAAGTTTAGAAAGAGGAGAGGCAGAGCGATAGAAGCTAGGTTTGCAGAGTGAGAGCAGAGAGAATGCAGAGTGCTGAGGAAGAAACCATTTTGTGCAAAGAGAAGGTGTGCAGATAGAAACCAGAGCTGAGGGGCTTTTGCAAGCTCTGCTGAGACTGGTGGGACCTTTGTTTCTAGGAGGAACCGGAGAAGATTCTCCTGATTGTGGAACCGGAGAATGTGTCAGTGGCTTTAGGAGCCCTGTGTGTTTTTGCTCATCGGCCAGTGTGAGACTTGAATAAAGGAATGGCCCAACATTTTTTGGCTCTACTCTTTCTTCACTGTCTGCCTGAATCCAATGGAAACCTGCACCTTCATGGCCACAATGGCCGTGACTACTGGCCATATACTGTCCTAATCCTGTGTCCTCCCCTGAAAAATGAAGGTCACAATATCCACCTCCACAGGCTCTTTTAAGGCTTAAATGAGAATGTGGGTGACATATTTAGCATGGTGCTCAGCACATAATAAGTATTCAAAGTATACCTGTGTGTATATTTTAAATATATATATAATTTTAAATTTCTAGTAAGCTTGATTTATAGAGATTTATGGAGGAAAGACCATTGTTATTTGGCAGTAATAAAGTGAAAACTAATTATTTATGAAGTATAAGGTTTTCATTTTCCATATAAAAGAACATTTGGAAATCAGAAAAAAAATAAGTATGCTGAAAAGAAATAGAGAAGTAAACACTGTACTTTAGATAAATGGTCAACCACTGAGAATTGTTTCATGGAACCTCCTATTCATGTCATGTTGGCTGCCTATAATATGGATGACTGGAACCTCCCCTTGATGATCCCAATAATAAAGCCCCAAAGATTAAGCACCCTATCTATGCTTTCAGGTATGTACTAAATGCTTCCTGTGGTCTTCCACAATGAAAGCTCTAGGAGAGCAGGGCCATGTCCAGTTTGTCCAGTGCTGGGTTTCAAAAGCCCACAAAAGTGACTGACAGGTAGTAGTGCTCAAAAAAACAAACAAACAAAACCATGCTATGGTCATCCTATGCATTTATTCTATTCACTGTTTCTTGTCTGTCTCCTCCTGCTAAAAATGTAACATCCACCAGGCAGTGAACATTGCTTTGTTCACGATGTGTCCCATGTGCCTAGCATGATGGCTGGCATATTGTGTGCTTTTTTAGATAATAATAATATAAAATTTATTTTTTAGAATAATGACTGAAAAAGAGAATTATTCAGAAATAGTAAGATCTCAGTAATCTAGGCTGCTCAAACATCTTCTTAACCTTTAGTTTCAAATGAAAGTTTCAAGGAAATTGGCTTTCACTGGCCCTTGAATGCAGAGCATTCAGCTAAATAAGCAGACCTTTCAGGAGTTCATGAGAAGATGAAGACAAGGGGAAAAAGTCAGCTCCATATCCAAGGTTGCAAAGGCTGTTCCACATTCATCGAAACTCATGCTCTCCTACACTGGTTTGTCAAATCTTCTATTTAAATATCTTATTATCTAAGACAATTTTGTACTTACTGTCATGAAGGCTTATGAAACCTGCAAACCTGTCTTGCTGGTACAGGTACAATTTAAGCCAGTGATTGTTCCAAAAGAGAAAGAAAAGGTGAAGAATGACACCATTGTGAAGATTTAGATCAGGAAGGCAGAAAGCCCTTAGAGCTAACCTCTGTTCTCTGGGGTATTTGTTTAGGCTCCTTAGACAATGCATGTAGCCTCCAGATAGAGGGTGGAAAATTGTAAGTCTTCATGTATAATTTTTGTTGTATCTAAACTGATAGTTGAGGGCTAGGAGCTGAAACAATATTTTATAGAAGTATCATGTTGAAGTTTCTGCAGGTTTCAAAATATTTAAATATGTAAATTTCAATGGAGAGATGTTCAGATTTTTTGATAGTCTAATGATTTTAAGCATCTCATTTCTAGTCACACACTGACAAAAGATGTTCAGATTGCAGTGTGAGATGGTTTCTATGGTTACAGTTGTTTCCTAGCATTTTAGTGACATCTTTTGTGAGCATTGGCTGCTTCACTTATTTATCACTAATCTATGTGTAGAACTATAGAGTTAATAGCCTGGGGCGGACAAAAAATTTTTTTTGAATGGCTGTATTGTTTTTTAGCAGCATTTTTCAATAAGGTGACAATGCATTAGAATACTAATGGTATGTATGGTATTTTAAGATGTCAAGTTTTCAATAAAATGATAATGAAAATTTTGCATTTCATTTAATAGTTAAATATTCATGAATTTTCACAGCATGATGAACTGAGTGAAAAATAAAGAAACTGTATAATGTATAATACTAAATATCATAAATTAAGTTTCTTTTTATAGAAGCTATTCAAGAGTGTTTAAGATATGATTCTTCGTAGATTTAGACCAATCTGGGCAAAATTAAAGGCATCTAAAAAGGAAACTTGTTTAAACCAATTTAACATATTTTAGCACAGCATGTTTACAATGTAACAATATAAAGAAAATGACACATTACAAACAATATATACATTATATAAAGATTACGATGACTAAGTGGGGGATGTAATCTTTGGGCAAGAATATTTTAAAGAAAGTGGTTGTAAAGTAGGAGATGGAGATATGCATGAGAGTAGAGCCAGGTGCCATAATCATGAGTAATAAGATAAAATAAGCAGCAGATATTGAGAATCTACAAATTCTGTCTAATGATGATCTATTTCAGGCATTAGGCTAATCTCTGGAGATCCTAGGGGTAAGCATCATGCCTTTCCTCTGGTCTGGAATGATCCAGTCCTAAAGTAAATGTTAGAGTAAGGAAAATCTTTGTCCCAATATTAGAGATTAAAAGACTTTTCCTCCAAAAAATCAAGGATCATTTGTTGTCTTGCAGCAACATACACCCCAACGGCCTTTATCAGGAATACAACTATGGTGAGTACTTGGGAGGTGCTGTGTACGAAATTAAGCTACCAAAGAGGAAGTGACTAATAGAACTCTAATGTGCTGTGATATAGAAGCGTGGGAAAGAGCCATTATTTGACTCCTTACCACAGAGATATTGTCAATTACTGAATAACTCACGACCTCTTCTGCCAACCTCCTGACTGTGAATTTTTCAGTTACACTCTCCTGACTGGTCTGGTATTCCAATGACACATCATCCTATTAGGACTCTTCAATGGGATTGAGAGAACCTTAAGACTAAGACACAGAAGACAAGCTTGGCTTATATTGAAGAGCAAATCAAGAATAGAACAAAAATTAAGTAGATATAAAATCATAGTCTGATAGGTGCTGCTGAGGTGCTATCTGAGAATGGAGACTTAAAATTCAAAACTTTAAATTTGTACTGTTTAAAATGTCATCAGGGTATTGCTTTACCTATACTGGTAGTTAACTTGGTGTTACACCTCTCACAGGTATATATGTCACTAATTTCTTAATGCTTAAATATATGTAATAAATACAGACGCATACTGCAGATGGGAGTTGTTGGGCAGATAAAATATATTATGCTCACTTTGTTAAAGATGATGCTGCCCACATGGAAGCCCGTCACCCAGGTGATATTATTTGCCCTTATGCTTGTGATGGCTGTGGGGGAAAAGTTGTAAGCAGGCTGGGTCATTATAGCGTAAGGCTTTGTTTTAAGAGTAAGCTCTTCTCCACACCCTTGACTGATTGGATGATGTAGGGTGGTGATGTAGGGAGGAATCCCATTATGCCTCAGATGGGTGGCTTTGTATCAGAGACTTTCTTGAATGTATAATTGGATTAAAGGTTTGGATTATCTATGCTATAAAATGGGAGAGAACAGTAGCTTGAGCTCTCTCTCTGTTCCTGGGTTCCTGAGATTAGTGTTAGAGAGGAGAGCAGAGTAAGGCCACGTGAAGGCCAGGAGAAGCAGCCAAAATGGCAGAGTGCTGAGGAAGAGTTTGCGCTGGAGGAGATGGGAAACAGAGGTGAATACGTCTGGTGAGCTGGAAAGCTTTGATGCTAGGAAACTCGGATAAGTCAGTAGCTTTGTAAGCACTGAATGTGTAAGTTTTGGAGCCCAGTGTGTGTTTTTGCTTGCCCACCGGGTGCAAGCTAGAATTAAAGTTGATGGCTCACCAGTTTTTGGCTCCGGTGTTTCATTGCCATCTGTTCAAATCTAATGCGAACCTGCGTGGGTCGGGCTGCTGTGATGGTGGTCTCGACTACTGGCTTTACAGGAGTCAAAGACGGTTCCTTTAAAAAGTACTTATACATGATAATATTACTGCAAATTCTACTGCTTAACCGATTTAGCATTATCTTTGATGATGCTAAATGAGGGATTATTTTATGTATTAAGGAAATGAATTAACAGTGAAAATAATTGTTAAAAGTAAAAAATAGAAATTTTATATAAGATTTTCTTCATTTTAATAGATTGTCTAAACCCAGTTCATTTTAACACAGTGGTTTTTATTTATTAAATATCAACCAGATAAATTTTTATTTTATTGGGAGAGAGAGAAAGAAAAACAGACAGGGACAGAGATGAGAAGCATCAATTTCTTCATTGCGGAACATTGGTTTTTCATTGATTACTTTCTCATATGTACCTTGACCAAGAAGCTCTGGCTGAGTTAGGGACCTCTTGCTCAAGCCAGTGACCTTGGGCTCAAGCCAGCAACCTTCAGCTTCAACCCAGTGACCTTTGAGTTCAAGCCAGCAACCATGGGGTCATGTGTGTAATCCCATGCACAAACCAGTGATCCTGAGCTCAAGTTGGTGAGCCACACTCAAGCCAGATGAGGCTGTGCTCAAGCCAGCAACCTTGGGGTTTCAAACCTGGGTCCTCAGCATCTCAGGCTGATGCTTATAAGGATGAGACGGCGCTTGATTACCAGGAGTACAGGCTTTAATAGAAGAGAGAGAGACCTTCCAGGCACTTCTCCAAGAGAAGAACATTGAAGCAGTTTTTGAGGTAAAATTATATAGGGTTTAAGCAAGTGGGCATTGAGCAAGTGGGCATTGAGGCAGAAGTACTGGTATGCTCCCTTCTGCGGTTTTGTGATTTCGGCTTCCTGGAACTCTCCTCTTTGGGGCTATTGACCAGCTTCCTGGAACTTTTCTGCCTCGGGGCGATAGTCCAGTAAGTAAGGGTGGGGTCAGATAGACAAGCAGAACAGCAAAAGGGAAGTTAGAAGTTCTGATCATTCATGTATCTATCAATGCTCTATTCACTGGGCCTCCACCTGGTCAGGGATCAACCAGATACATTGTTATTCGGTATCCTGGTTCTACCGCTTACTAGCTGCATAGTCAGTGGAAACAACCCCACCTTTCATGCCTCAGTTCCTTCATTTGAAAATGAGGATAACTGGAATATCTACCTTATAAAATATTGTGTAGACTAAATGAGATCAATACATTTATAACACTTTGCATTAAGCTTACCAAATAGTAGCAGACAATTAACATTATCTTCATCCCCCTTATAACTGTTAAAGAAAGCTAAATAAAAGACCCGTAGAGATATGATGAATGAGAGATGTTAAAGACTTTCATAGCATAAATGAAAACTATTTTTAAGTGTACAGTTCTGTGGCATCAAATACATTCACATTGTTGTACAACTTATTATAATTTAAAAAGACAAATACAAATGAAAAAAAAAAAAAAAAAAAAGATTCCCAGTCAGGGAACTTGGGAGAAGTGGCCATCTGCTTTTCCATCTTGTTGGGCAGATAAAATATAATATGCTCACTTTGTTAAAGATGGCGCTGCCCACATGGAAGCCCGTCATCCAGGTGATATTATTTGCCCTTATGCTTGGAATGGGTATAGGGGAAAGGCTGTAATGTAAGCAGGCCAGGTTGTTATAGCCTAAGGCTTGGTTTTAAGAGTAAGATTTTCCCCACACCGTTCACTGATTGGATGATGTGGGGTGGTGCACTCTCATGAGGAATCCCATTATGCCTCAGATGGGTAACTTTGTGTCAGAGACTTTCTTGTTTGTAGATTGGATTTCTACAGTATAAAGTGGGGCGGGCCGGGAACTTACTCTCTTGGTTCCTGAAGTATTAGAGAGGAGAGCAGAGTAAAGCCACGTGGAGGCCAGGAGAAGCAGCCAAGATGGCAGAGTGCTGAGGAAGAAGCCAGTTTGTGTAGAGTTTGTGCTGGAGAAGGAAATGGGGAACAGAGGTGAATAAGTCTAGTGAGCTAGAAACCTTTGATTCTAGGAAACTTGGATAAGTCAGTAGCTTTGTGAGCACTGAATGAGTGGGTTTTGGAGCCCAGTGTGTGTTTTTGCTTGCCCGCCGGGTGCAAGCTAGAATTAAAACTGATGGCTCACCAGTTCTTGGCTCCGTTGTTTCATTACCGACTGTCTGAATCCAATGCGAACCTGCATTGCCCAGGCGGCTCTGATGGTAGCCTTGGCCATGACTACTGGTTTTACACACCTTTTCCCTTCCCCTCCTCTCTCTCTTTCCTTCCCACAGCCATGGCTTGATTGGTTCCAGCTCATTGGTTCTGAGTACTGAGGATGGCTCCATGGAGCCTCTGCCTCCGGTGCTAAGAGCTAGCATGGTTGCAAGCATAGCCCCAGATGACCAATATGTCTGCCCCAGATGAGGGTTACCAGGTGGATCTTGGTCCGGGCACATGCAGCAGTCTGTCTCTCTATCTCCCCTCCTCTCACTTGGAAAAGAAGGAAAAACATTATTTTTAAATGATTAGTGACAAAAAAACCCAAAAAACATTTTTGGGGAAATAATAACAGAAAAGGAATATACTGAGTTAATCAATACATTGAGGTTAAAAAAAAATTACCCCTGTCCATAATTTTAGGCACTTAGTCAAATAACCTATTAGATTTTAGTCTTAGTTTGCATGATGCCTGAGACTAAGACTTTGCTTTTAAATATTATTTTATAAAAAAAATCTCTCATTAATTTTAGATAAACTCTTTTAGCTTCAAACTTGAGAATAGAACAATTCCATCAGATCACTATAACAAGTGTCCACTTCAGTGCCTCAGGAAGTCTATGATACCATTGTGATCAGCACCCTTAGCAAGGCAATCTTCTCTGTTAGAAAACAGCAGTGTCTTCTATCAGAACAAGTGAAGAGAGTATTATCAACACAAATTGTGTCTAATGTACTCTCCCTTATGTATTTCTAGGCGGATGACCAGCCTCATTAAATACACCCCAAATGGGTTGGGAATGCAACTGAACATGGGAAAGAAGACATTTTCATCCTGAATAAACACAGCCAGCACAAACATCACCTAATATAGGTGCTGCTCTGGCATTTTCTCCTTCATTCTGAGGTGTTTCCTGTATGTCTCAGAAGATAGGGAACTAACATCCTGCCTGCAGAAATTCTAAACAAGTAAATGTTATTCATTTTTAGCTAGGATTAGACTAACAGCAAATTTGACCTTTGTTTTGTAGGCCTTATCCTTTTACCCCAAAGTTACTCTGATTTTAAATAACTCCATCTCTCTGTTTTATCAAGAAGTAGCAACAATCTACTACTACCAGTTATTATGGCATTTCAATCAACTTGTTTCATTGAAGTTTGAGAAAACACTTTGTTGAAACCCAAAGAGAAATCTGCCACATTCCCATTCAGGCATATGGCAGAGAAATAAAGCTTAATAACCAGTAGTCAGAGTATGCCTTCTCTGAGTGGAATCCACTATGGACAAAAACAATTTATGCTGCCTTAGACAAAAATAGTTCATCGATGTTATTATTCTCCAAGAGATCATAAAATAACTCCTTCTCATCTGATATCCCAAAACTAGGAGCAAAAGAGTTCAGATAATGTTGAGATCGATAAAGTCACAAAAGCAGAGTCATGTAAGAAATACATCTTGAAATTACTATCTTGTGCTTTTTATTACAGTACCAGCCAAAGAATAGCCAGGGCCATTATTAAGGGTAGTATTACAACAAGTTTTAGTTCAGGGAATCATTGAAATTAAACACAATAAAGATATAATATGTATCTACTAATAGTAGTGAGTGATTGCAATGCTCAACATTCTGAAGTGTTTTTCCCTTTCAGAAAACAGACCTCTGATTATTCCCCAAGGCTTAACTAATTCAGAATAGTGAATCATCAAATTTTATCTTTTAATATATTTTGAACTGACATTTGAATATGAATATATATTTTCTAGAAAATTAATAGAAGCAAATGAACAAGGCTTCATTAAAGTGCAAACTCAGGTGAAATGAAGAAATATCCCTTTTCTTCATTATGTCTCACCCTTTACCTCTTTCCCAAAATCTTCTATGCTCTAAGTTTTCTCCTTTTAGTCCTTGTCTTATCATCCCCTCAGCTGAAAGTGCCCCTCTATACAAACTCCCCTTTCTGCAAAGGGTATATGTTTTAAAATAAAAAATTTTCTCTGCTTGCCAAGTGAATAGTGGGAGTTCTGAGTTCAATAATAAAACAAAAAAGTGTATAATACTTGCTTTCATTGGCAATGCAGTGATTCCCAAACTTTGTTGCACATTAGAATGACCCAGAAGGCTTTTTAAAAACCTGAAGCTTAGGCCATACCCCATGCCAATGAAATCAGAATGTCTGTGGGTGGGAGCCAAAAGAATATTTTTTAAAGATCCCCACAGAATTCCAATGTACAGCAAACTTTGGGAAACATTACAGTATATATTGGAAATCAAAGTTTGTTGATAATTATATGCCAAAACCATCTCTTTCAACCAATAATCAAGAGTTGGCACTATTTTGATTTAACATTTTCAATTTTTAATAATCCTAAGAAAGTAAATTCAAAGTAAAGTTATCAGGATAAATGATAAAAAGCATCTCTTCTTTTTAATCATTATTAAGTCAACACCATACACTGTTCTCACCAAATATTTTCTTCTTAAACATTTCACTTTTATGGTCTTATTTTTATTATAATTTTCCTAACAGGGCTGGCAGAGACTTTACTCATGGGGAAAACTATATCCACTCCCTGCAAGCAATGGATTTTTCCAGAAAGATTGCACTCTGTAAATATGGTTTGGTTTTCCAACATGGTTTTGGTTCTGTAATATAAGAAGATTCAAACCACACCCATTCTAATCTATTACCTTTTATCCTCAGACTCTTAAAAACCTCACTGAAAACATTTGTACCTTCTATTCATAGATAATATAAATATTTTTCCATTCAAAACTCTTGTTCTCTACATTTTTATGAATGATTGATGTCAGCACATTTAAAAATTGATTTTCATCACTCATTAATTTTTCTAAGAAAAGTAATTTCTGTATTCTAAAGTGAAGAAATTACTTGTTTATTTTGACCACATTTCTTAGAATACTGCTTTACTAGCCTGTCCCCTTTGCCTGAATGCTCCTGTGCCTCCTAATAATGTATGTGTATTCAAACAGCTGGCTTCTTCTTTTAGGCTGTTTGGACTGAGACAAATCCTGGAAACTGACAACTTTTAAAAAATATTTTTGTGTTATAGAGTCTAGTTGGCTTTATTACCTGAATGCTTCTTTCTTTTTTCTCTGATTTTTTTGTCCAATAATTGATATATTCACAAATAAGAATAAAAACAGAAGAAAAATTAAGTAGTCCTCTTCAAAGATTCCTTTGTTGTCATGAGAGCTAACAGCAAACACTAATTTTTCTAATATTAAAAGCCAACTGAGTTGATTCTTGTTCATACTGTGATTTCTGAGTACATTTCTTAGAGTCTCCTAAAGATATTTTGGAAGTCTCCTTGAAGGTCAGAATCTTATGGTTTCTAAGTCCTTATATGATGCTTTATTAACCTACCTACCACAATTCTAACTCAAGTTAGCAATAAGTCAATAAGTATTTACTAAGGGTAATGGTTGGCATTGTTCAAGGCATTATAAAGAATTTAGAAGAAAATGAGTCCAAGAATCACCCTTGGAACTTGTTACCTGGTTGAGGTGAGGATATGCTATTGGTTATAAAACACAGCTATTTTTTTTAAACCACTAAGAAAAACATGTACCTTATTAAATTTTGACATTAGTATGTATGTCACGATGCACTGACACTTTAAGATGCATTTTGAAATGCAAAAAAAAAATTATCTTAGTATAAATTCAGTAGGTATAACAACTAGGCAGTGATACACAAACAACAGTGCGAAATACAATCAATGTCTATGCAGAGGGGAGTGGAGGGCTGCTGCAGAAGCTGTCACTCAGCTACTTGGGTGCTTTGCAGAAGGACTAAAATGAAATTTAAACAATGAGTCAAAAGCACTAGTAAAGTGTCCGGAGTTTCATCTCATGGCAATGTGGCAAATTCCTACTTATTCATTTTTATGAGAAAGGCACATTGAATACCACACTCCCATCTGTTATGCCGTCATGTTCTATATACAAAATACTTCTATCCATTCCCTTTTCTCCTTTTCCACTTACACTAAACTAGTTTCTCTCACTGTCTATCCTACCAAGTCTTTTTAGGCAGTATTTAAATTAATCTCTATCCACAGCTCTGAGCACAATGATTTTATATTTATGAGATGGCCATAATGGCTAATCAATGATGGCTATACTACTTACCATATTTTTTGTTCCATAAGACACACCTAGGGTTTTATAGAGGAAGATAAGAAAAAAAATATTCTGAACCAAATGGTGTGTTAAAATACTTAAGAAAATATACCACAATATATTTCAACAATACAAACTTAACAGCAGTATTAACAGCCATTAGCACTGTTATTAACAAATGAGAAGAGACTTTAATGTTCAGATACTCTTCTATTTGTCTGGGAACCTGCAGCAGCTAAAAAAATGAACATTTTTCCCTTCACTTTTGGGTGGCGGGGGGAAAGTGCATCTTATGGAGCAAAAAATACGGTAGTTTGACATTCCATGCCCCTGATATATGTTAATTCCTATTTTCCATTGCAACAGCAGTTCTCTTAACACATTTCTATTTAATTGACTCATCAAATCAATGCTCTCCATTCCCCATATAAAACATGGGTAACTCAATACTCTAGACTAGCAAGTTATACATCTGTGCTCTTCTCCTACCAATTAGCTGTATGCTTGCCCAAATCTATTTATGACAGTTTCACTTGTTCTTGCAATTATATGACTTAATTAAATATGAAAACTGATCAAATATAAGTACAGTAGGAAAACTGTTTCTATGAAAATTAAGTTATATCCTTGAAAAAATCATCAGGCCAAATTAATAATAATAATAATAATGTCAAATTAGGAAGGTAAGACAGCTATAACAGATTGAGAAAACAAATAATAAATATCCAGAAGGATATCTCACTCAGATTATTTTGAAGTGTTCCCAGTTTTGTTCTACTTTAAACAAACCAAACTGGGTTTATATAATCAGTCATAAAATGGTGTGTTATGGGCAGGGACTAATCACTAGACTCATACTCCAAGAAAATGATTTGGTTCCTCCAGAAAAGATTGGAAAATAAATGTATACCTGTACTTTTTATTTTTGTTAAAAGACCTGTATGTGTTGTTTTTTAATGGTTTCCTCCCCACTTTTTCTGTTTTCAATTTGTAAGCTAGCTACAGTTCCCAACTCAGTAAATAGAGAAACTCTGCTCCTACCCTGAGCTCCAACCAAGCTTTAACTCCCAGCCCCACACTACTTTTTTTTTAATTAAATGAACTTTCTCCACATCTCAAACTGTTTATATCTACCTAATCCTCAAGTATCTGTGTGGATGACCCTATCCCTGTGAAGTATTCCCTAAGCCTTCCTGCCAGAAATTAGAATCAGAAGGGTTCTATTATCAGCCTTATCATCTAAGGTGGGAACCTAATCAAATGTATTAAATTCTAAGTCTTAATCAATCTCTTCATCTGTAAAATGGGGATAATACCTACCACCTAGGGTTGTTACAGGATTAATGTATAAACACTAAACATAATGCCTGCAATGTGAATGGGTTCAAAGATGAGACACACCAACTTCCTCTTAAATAACCTTGTTTTGAATGCTTACAGTCCCTTGCTCTCCCTTCAAGCTGCTTCTTATTTTCTAGCTTGTAATATAACAGTTTTAGTGCATGTCTCTTCCCCGCTACTAGACTATATTCCTTCACTACTAAGCTGTGCAGCTAATACTTTTTGTGTTCATTTTTTCTTACTCTTAAATAAATAAATGAAAGGCTGAATGATTGATGAACTTTTGTTCTGGGCAGGCAAATAAATAGAGTCCTGACAAAAGGATAAGAAAAAGAGAAACAATTTATAATATTATCTATGTTTTGTATTTAACTTTCTATAAAACTTTATTCAATAGAATAGATAAAATGTTAAATTATAGCAGTTTAGAGGTCGGTGCTTTTATATTTCTTTTTTTAAATAGCTTCATCTTTTATTTTTGCGTTGATTTTGTCTTTCTCCTAAAAATGATGGGCTAGATTATACCTGACAAGTAGTCTTGGAAGTCTCTGTAGAATTCCAGCATTTGCAATGCAACATTCTTTGGGAGAAAACATTTGTTTATTTTTCCCCCAAAAGGATTGAAATTCTGCATTTTTTTAAATTGAAAATTAACTGAAACATTTTGCAAATAAGTGCTAGGCCTCAATAAGGTGCAAAATACTGACTGTATTAGCTAGTTATTTACAGAGATGTGAAGATGCTCTTGCCAACATATATTCAATTTAGGCTTTGGATGCTTTGTGTGATCTCCCAGGCAGCACTTGTTTAAAATGTTGAAATTTTCTTAAAGTTTTCAAATTTGCTTTTTTGTCCTTATATTTTAAAGCAGCAACAACTTTAGTTCTTTAGAGAAGACTCTAGAGTTAATCTATATATATATGTGTGTGTATATGTTTATACATAACATGTAAAATATACTTTTAAATTACCATGCTTTTCTATCCTTCTATTGTCTTCTAATTTGTGTCATTGAACTTAAACTTTCTCAGTCTCAGAATACTGAAACTGAAACAACAGAGATATTTTTGTGGAAATGACCTTTTAAGGTCCACACCCTTTTTGGTTAACTATGCAGATTCATGTAATTTTATAATCACAGATTACAAAATTTTTAAGGGACAACAAAAGTTCACTTATCTACCTACCTTGTGAAGCATGTGACAGGACCCACTTAAGTCACATACTCCTCAACCAGGGTATATGCTCCTTGATAAAGCTCATTTCAAATTTTAACAAATTAATATTTATAATAGAAACAGCAACTTATATTTGTATATGTAAGAAACATTCATTACTGCTGTCCTAGCAGGAGGTTCAGACATGTCTAGTCATGTTTAGCAAACTATTGAATAGGGCTTTGTCATACATTGCATAAGTTATATACTTAACAGCTCTAGAGGGACTTTTCACCTGGCCTATTTCATGACAACGAGCAGGGAACCTTTACTTAGGGTGGAACATGGGTGCTGAGTGAACAAAACAATCAGCAACATGAAGGGAAGAAGGGCAACAGTAGAATCTGAAGTCCAGCTATACTATTCACCAGATGAACATAAAAAGCAAACTGTGGTCCAGGCTGATTCATAAGCAAATGAAGTTTCCCCTGGAGACTCCCAGAAATGCCTGGAACAGAGAAAGTTTTTGAAGGGTTGTAGTTCCTACAAGAGAAGGAAATTATGTTTAAAAATGTAGATGATTTTCCTGAGGTCACCCTTATTGACTGACTAGAAATAGAAGTCACTTGGAGTTTCATAGTCATGAGTGACCATGATAGTCTGTGACCCATAACTTTGTGAGTGGCCTGTTTTGCATTCAGTAGAAGATTGAAAGAGCAGGCCGCATCTGAGAATGTGCCATAATGTCATTAACACTATCTTTATAAGAGTAGCCTGAGGATTACTAATTATCCATGTGCTTTGAGATATCAATAAACAGAAAAAAATACAAACTTGCATCTTGTCCTGATAAAATTATTTTAATAAAATATCTTTTTATTATGAAAATGACTAAATACTGTCAGATGTAGTTCAACACCCATCCATATTACACCAAAATTATAGATCTTCTTAGAGAACAGCATTGAAAGAGAACTATTTTTGACATTCTCTAGTGCAATCTGCTGAAATGAGTAATAGCTGTACTTAGGTCCAATCCTTGAAAGTGTTAAAGTTTAATATCATTACATATGCATTCTAATGTTTACTTACAGTTGCATAGGCTTTGAGACAAACAGACCTGAGTGGGAGTGCCAGCTTGACACATGCGAACTATGTGGCTTGATCAGTCACGGGGACACTCTGAGGCCACTCCCTCTTCTGTACAATAATGCTTATAACACCACCTTGCAGAATTATACGAAGGCATAGTGATGTCATTTGATACAGTATAATTCAGGTGATATTAATAACTATTATTATATTTGTTAACTAGATGACTAAAGTCCTCTTTTTAATTAATTTTATTGGGGTGACACTGGTATACCTAAGTACACAGGTCTCAGGTGCCCAGTTTTACAATACATCTCTGTGCACCATATTGTATGTTCACACCCCCATGCCAAGCCTTTGTTCATTGCCATTTATTCTACCTATAACATCCTCCACACCCCCCCTTAGGTCCTCTTAATTTTCAGTCTTCTTTGATTAAGAAATCTATTTCTTTTCTCACTTCAACAGAATAAAAAACCGTAAGTTCTCATAAAGAAAATAAGACACTAGGAAGATACAATCTAAGTCTGTTCACATACTGACAGGTATAAATCGGTTAGGATATCACATGACCTGAAGCCAACTTGGCCTTTTTCCTGATATTTATGAAATAATTGTATTGGGTATTTTAAAATTTTACCAATATAATACATATACAAATTGACAATTCAACAAATGTGGGAGTATATAAACAAAAATATCCATAGTCTTCTCTTTGTCTCTTTTCCCCCATTCAATCCTCTCTCCTTGAGAAAAATCAGCATTTCCTATTTGAGGTATGTCCTTCCCCATATTTTCCTATGATTTTACCAACATATACCAATATCTAAACTTGTCAACATTATCACCATCATGTCAGCAACAAACCCCTTGCACATGTCGACTTCTGTGTTCTCCTGTGTGTGAGCACTCTCTCCACTCACACCTAACCCATGATGTGCCATGACTAGATAGAGAACATCCTACTAAAAAACGATTACAACTGTCCACAAGAACCTATTGGAGTTCTTGTGAATAGAAGAAGTTCCACTCACTGAATAGATGGCTAGTGTAGCCCAGTAATTAGGGCAATCTTTATTGTTCAAATCAGGACACCTTTGACAGTGAAAGGGCACATTATTAATAGTACACATCTGGGTAACGGATCTATCAGGCGTATGGTCTTCCTACATTTTATTCATACTGATGCCTCTCATTCCTCAAAACATGGCCTTAATGATGTTGTACCCATTTCGAAATTCTTCAATGTCTTCCCATTTTCTAGAACAGTATTTCTAAAACATTTTGTCTCAGAATATTAATCTCCTAAGTGGCATATTTTTAAACTCAAAATTGCAAATTGACAACCTCAAGATGCCACCTCTCCCTATTGTCTTCATACTATACTACATTCATATGACTAGCCTGGCCTCCGAAGGTATTTGAATTTAGGATACTTTCTTAGTTAACATTTCCAAACTTATTTAATAACAATCCTTCCTTCCTTCACCCTGACTCCATCCCAAGTGTATGACTTGTCTTTCAACTAGGTTGTTAGCTCCCATAACCCATTGATTAAGTCAATAGATGCTTTCTATATATTTCTTCTTAATTTGTTCTTTTTTACAAGTTTTATCAAGTTATAATTGATATATAACATTGTATTAGTTTAAAGTGTACATTATTTGATATATGAATATAATATGAAATGATTACTATAATAAGTTTAGTTAATATCTATCATGTCACATGTTATACTCTTTTTTCCTTGTAATGGGAACTTTAAGATCTACTTTTTTAGCAACTTTTAAATATATAATACAGTATTGTTAACTATAGTCATCATGTTGTACATTACATCCCAGAATTATTTTTCTTGTAACTAAAAGTTTGTAGCTTTTGATCACCTTTACCAAATTCCCCCATCCTTTCATTTATCTGTTTTCTGGAGTCAGCCTGTCTCTTGCCGTATCAGTGAATACCGGTGATATAAAGGATACACAAGTTTCTGTCTACCCCTATAATTTCTTTGTCACCGAAGTCATTAATTGGGAAAATATGAAAGGCATAAAGTTCTCTCCTTAGAAAGTAACCTTGATTTAGGAGAAAATAAAGGCCCTGATTTGGGTAGGAAAGCCTTTCCTGTAGCCCCTTTCTATGAGTATTAATTACTTACTTGTAAAATAGCAAGCAAAGAGCCTAAAGGTGTAGCCGAGAAAATGGGGATCCCAGTAGTTGAAAAGCTGTGCAGAAGTGTAGAGGGCACTATGAGATACAGGAACAGGGAGTGCATGATGGGTCTTTGAAAAGCCCCTGAAGTTGGCTCAAGACCAGTTATTTTGAGTTGCTTCTTTTGCAATAAGAATTTTCATTGTTGTACTTGAGACCAAAAATATCAGTAATTCCTTCAGATATTCTAGGAACTTTGGTTTGAGGACACAATAAATATCAATCCTACTTCTGACTGCTATTGAGTAGTTAATGGTTAGATGGGTTTCCTAAAACATTAATTTAGTTATCTTCCTTGCCACATTATACCAACTTTGATAGGCAACCAAGAAGCAAGTTTGGTGTACATTGGGGTCATGGTACAATGAGAGAGATGCTGTCATATATTGGTCTTTGAAAAGCTAGAACAATTAGAAAAACAATTGATGCTGATGCTGATAGTGGCAGCAGTGGCGATGGTGGCGGCAGTGGTGGTGATGGTGATGGTGGTGGTGGTGGTGGTGATGATGGTGGTGGTGCTGGTGGTGGTGCTGGTGCTGGTGGTGTGGTTGTGGTGGTAGTGGTCATGATGGTGGCAGCAGTGGTGGTAATGGCAGTGATGGTGGTGGTGGTGGTGGTGGTGGTGATGGTGGTGATAGTGGTGATGGTAGTGGTGGTGGTGGTGGTAATGGTGGTGGTGGTAATGGTGGTCGTGATGATGGTGGTGGTGGTGGTGATGGTGATGGTGGTGGTGGTAATGGTGGTTGTGGTGATGGTGGTAGTGGTGGTGATGATGGTGGTGATGGTGGTGGTGGTGGTGGTGGTGGTGGTGGTGGTGGTAATGGTGGTGGTGGTAATGGTGGTCGTGATGATGGTGGTGGTGGTGGTGATGGTGATGGTGGTGGTGGTAATGGTGGTTGTGGTGATGGTGGTAGTGGTGGTGATGATGGTGGTGATGGTGGTGGTGGTGGTGGTGATGGTGGTGGTTATCATGATGGTGATGGTGGTCATGGTGGTGATAATGGTAGTGGTGGTGGTGGTAATGATGATGATTAGGATGATGTGATGATAATCTGGTAAGGTAAAAGGGGTACACAACCAGGAGTGAGGATGCCTGGATACTAGCTCAGCTTCGCTATGTACTGGCTTCATGACTTTGAACAAATCACCTAATTACTATAGGACATTGCTTTCTCATCTTTATGAAAGGAAAATTAATACTTTCTTGTGTACCTTTTAATGTTACTACATGGGCAAAGCAAGAAAGAGATGAAATCACTCTATAATCAGCAATGTGCTTAATGACACAGATTTACTTGCTTGCCTTTTCCAACTAAGTTATCATGGTGAGTTGCTGATCAGATTGCTAGCTTTCACATGGGATCACATGAGGTAAAAAAAAACCAAAAAAACAAAAAAGAACTACCCATACATAGAGTTTGTTGGCTTTGAGAACTTTGCGCAAAATATGCAATCAAATTTGTGAGGTGTTAATAAGTGAAAGGTTCACAGTCTTACACTTAATTCAATGTAGCTCTGCATATACAATTTTTTTAGATAGCACATTTTATGGCATTTATATTTTCAAAGTGTTTTCTGAAAGCAGGTGAAGGGATTGGCCAAAAAACCATCTATACATAACACAGAGACACAGATAAAAGTGCAGTGAAAAAAGGTGGGGTAATAGGGACAAAAGGGAGAAAATTTGGGACAAAAATGGACTTTTCTAGGGGAGATGGGTGCATGATGCAGTGTACAGATGATGTTTGATTGAGTTCTGCACTTGAAACCTGTATCATTTTGTAAACCAATGGCATCTCAATAAATTTAGTTAATATATTATTAATTAAATAAATAAATAAAAAGATGTTAACCCACAACAGAAAAGAAGCATTCTGTTTTACACATAGAAATAAAAGGAGAAATGTTATAGCTAAAAAGGAAGTGTTGATGTGGGATAGCTCTTAGAAAAATCAAAATTCTAATCAACCATTATTTTAGGGCTCCAAGCAGGGATCTCAGTTTCCTCATTTGCCAATAAGAATAAGGAAAGAGATGATATCCAATGTCCTTCTTAACTGTAACATTTCATAATTTCTATGAAATTACCTATTCTTTCCCATGTTTCCAAGTAGAGATGACACTGAATGGCATTCTCTCCTGAGCCAGCTCTGCTGTTTACTCTCATAGCACTGGTTCTCCTAACATCAATGGGATGTGACAAGCAAAGAGCAAATGGAAAAATGTGCTTTGAAACTGGGACATAATATACATTTCTATCTCAAACAGGAAAATTTGTTTGTATATTACATGTAATTTGCAGGACGTAAACATCAAAGCAAAAGCTTGCTAAAGTTAGCACACAAGTACTTTGGTTAAACAGAGAATTAGAGATGAACCTGGCCATCACTAGTGAATGAGCTACCATACACAGGCTGGATCTGAGTCCCACAGATCATGAATGGTTGAGGACAGTCTATAACAGAGGTCCCTAAACTATGGCCCACGGGCCAAATTGCAGCCATCTGAGGCCATTTATCTGGCCCCTGCCGCACTTCTGGAAGGGGCACCTCTTTCATTGGTGGTCAGTGTATGGAGTACTGTATGTGGCGACCATCCAATGGTCTGAGGGACAGTGAACTGACTCCCTGAATAAAAAGTTTGGGGACCCCTGGTCTATAATATGGGGGTGGTACTAGAGGTCAGCACTATCACTGAAGACCAACTAAAGGTCTGTAATGACCTAGACGTTCTTCAGTGCTGTTTCCTGACCTCACCAAGTTCCTGTTTCATAAGGTTGCAAGGATAGCATGTTAAAAGTTATTGTAAATAGTTCAAGAGCTTTAGGGTTACTAAATAATCTTAGTCTTTTATGCCACAATCATTACCTTGACACTGGAATGCTCCTATGTTAACCTGCCCCAATACCTTGCAGCGTTTTGCAGATACATTTCACACAGTGCCCTCCCCTCATTAAACTTTCTCACTCCTTTTAATTCAGGTTTGGAAACAAAGAGAAACCCTAGAGCTGACAGAACTCCTGATAAGTTTCCATACATATCTACATTACTTTCTACATGATACTGTTTAGAGAAAAAAAATCTCTTAATTTCCTCTCAGAACTTCCTCTAAAGTCTACCAATTTTGTATCAGGAAGTGCTTTACTTCTGTCTGGTTCTGTCTTGCTGTAAAAGAAAAACTTTACCTCTTAGTTCTCAATATTCTATTACCAATAAAGATACAAAAGGGATGACTGAATAAGAGATTTAGAAGTTCTTGGTTTCCATGTCTTCACCATATGTCCCAGCACTATTTGCACCAAGCACTCTATGAGTGTCCCTTCATGAATCTGAGCTTTTACACATACTGTTTTCTCCAAGTAGAATGCTCACCCACTCACCCACCCACTCACCCATGCCTCTGATGCATCCTTACTTATGCTATAATATTTAATTGAAGTATGTCCTTCTCCTGGAAAGCTTCCCTAACAACTCTCTCTCTCTCTCTCTTTCTCTCTCTCTCTCACACACACACATACAACGTTAGATGTTTTTATGTCAGCTCCCATAGCAACCTTTACTTACTTAATCCCTACTTCTTACATTGTAAATGTTGGCATATTCCCCTCTCTAAATTTAGACAAATAACCCTCTTGAGAGCAAAGACTATCTTATGCATGTCATGCATGTCTGTATCTCTGTCACCTGGCACAGACCCTAAATGTCTGTCACTTAGCACAGTACCTGGACTAGAGAAAGTAATGAAGAATATTTAGTAAATGAATAAATGTGTGCATCTCAAGCACTAGTTTCTTTCATTACTCTCTAAAGCAATCTTTTTTGCTTTCATTTAAAATTAATAAAATTTAACAAGCTCTTGATGATAATTTGGAAGTCTCACTAGGACTTCTCAGATGGCATTTCTCTTGTGTTTCAGAATGTGTCTGCTTTGCATGACAGTCCAGATGTCAGCCTTTCCATATTTTCTCAGAATTACCTTGAGTCAAATATGTCCCTCCTGTGTAGTTCCAAACCTTCTATCTGGGCAAGCAAACCTGTTCTTAGCTAACTGTTGGCATTATACTGCTGTATTCATAAAGGATTGTCAGCACGGTGCAGTATTATTATGTGAGATCATTTGCTCATGTAAAGACACATTAAACCTAGCAGTTGCTTTGTCTCTTGTCAGGAGAATTGTGCTGTTACATTTGAGATGAGAGTCTGCAACATCAACCTGCTACTGCTGCTTTTCTACCCACTTTAGAAGAATCAACAATTCGTGCTTGTTCCCTTGTTTTTCTCTCTGATAAAAATTTAGCTGCTATCCAGACAGGAATTTTACCAAGTGCCAGAAAAATAATATATCTTGGGGTAAGGGTCATTTCATGCAAGTTTCTGTCTTGAGGGTTTGAATCCTGTCCTTTATTCTCATTTCAGTGGCTGGGGCACTGCCACTCCCACAACTTACTATATGGGCTTCCAAACTGGCATTCGGGATTTCCCATTGTCTCATTTTACCAGGCTTCATATAGGATGCCCTCTCCAATGCCAACCTCTTAACTTGAATTACCACCTCCTAGTTTGTTGCCAAAACTTTCAGAAACCTGCTCTGCTGGCCAGGCTAAATCATTGCCTACTTATACAGCAGGGTCAGTGGGTGGTAATTCCAGTCCTGTTCCTCCCAGTCTGCCCCATTCTACAGATGTTCAATGTGCCACATCTGCCAGATCCTGAAACATGACAACACAATTGAATTTACAGGATATCTCCACTTTAAAAAGAAAAGAAAGAAAAGATTGCTGAAAAAAAATTAAATCCAACTCCCTGCCTCTTTCCCCAAGATTTTCTTTCCTACTTCACTCATTGTTTCCAAAGTACCTATCAGAAAGCACAATATCCAAATCAGGCAAAACAACAAGAAAATAAAAGCTCAGAGGTTCTCGGGAAAAGTTGGTGTCTGCACATAAGAGAAGGTGTTAATGTTAGCTTTATCATTGGCCAGGCCTACGTTATTTCCGGTTTGTGCTGGTAGCCTCTGTGATAAACTATGAAACAACACATTTTCAACATTACATTTGCCTCAGCAGGGGCCGTTTTGACAATATATTATGGCTCTGTTATAGACTGGCCAAATCGCATTAATCACTCTCTTCAAGATGTAGGTTGTAGCAGTTGATCCATTTTTAAGTTTGCTTAGCTACAAGAGCTTTCTGACAAAGGCATATCCTGTAAAAAGTCACCCTTTGTATTCTGCGCCCAGTAACACAGCACATCTCACTCACCTTTGACTGTCCTGTGCTCTATGTTGCACACTTCCTTGGTACTGTCCGGTCTTGTTCTTACTCTTTAAATTTTTTAAGGATTCAGCCAGTATAAGGATCTGATTGTCTAAAAAGCCATCTTTTCATTTGTCTACATGTTTAATATATCAAGTAAACAGCATGATATAATTATTTTATTCTTGTTAAACTTATAGAAAGCTAGAATTTTACAGGTAAAAAACCCTTGCCTCTGCAGATATGGCTGACAGCAGGTGTCTTTCCAAGAGAAAAATATAAAGTATAAGCCTATTTTTCTTAATGCACTAAATGAATGTCACCCTTTTCACTCCTCCAGAGTCTCAGAAAATTTTAAAGTAATATGGGTTCACTTTTAGACATTAAAGTATATGTAAGTGATTATATGCATCTTGATTTAATGCTAAAATACTAGTTCATTTCAAATATCTGTACTCTATGAAACCTCTGGTTTTAACAAAGTTTTAGGTACAAGTTTATATTTTCTAAAGAATTTTTAATATTTTATTTTTTAAATTCTTGGGAAAATCTATTGTTTTATTTATTTTTAAAAAATTTATTCCCTTGCATTCTCTGCTCACTTTTAGGAATATCATCTTATTATGTCAGTTGTAATGAAAATGTTTTATTAAAATACCATTTTGCTTTTTTAAAAAGTCATTTATTCTCTCTTCCCATTACCACCATCATTTTATGAGAAACACTCAACTTTAAATGATCTACCATCCTTTTCTTGTCAGTAACCTTGCCCGGGTTGTATAACCCTGATTGCTTGTTTAATTAATAATTGCAGTTTCCTGGTAGCACGATACCTGGTTATTGTCAGCCTGGAAAGAAATTCCAAAGGCACTGGGGATAGAAATAAAATAGGTCATCCATATATATATATAATAATAATAGAGAAAATGAACACTGTATTACAATGGAAAATAAAATATATAACAGAATTTTATGTAATTTCACTAAAACAGAGATCATAGGCATATGAGCTATAATTTAACAGCTGATGACAAAATGATATTTAAATATATACATTTTATTACCAAAAGAGTAAAATTGTTAAAGAAATGCAAATTGAAATAACTCTAAGATGTTATTTTACTTATCATATTAGGGAGAAAAGATGATACTACACAATGTTGGCAAGTGTCTGCAGAAACTAGCCCTTTTTCTTTTTGCAACTGGGAGTGCTAATTGGCAAAACTTTTTGGAGTGCAATTTGAAAATACATATTTAAGTTTAAATATTGCATCTCCTTTGGATTAACAATTTTATCTTTATAAATGTACCATGCACTTATATTAACACAGACATACAAAAATGTATGTACAAAAATATTTGCTGAGTTGAAATCACGGTTCTATTACTTCTCAGATATGTGAGCTTAGGCAAGTTATGTAGTATGTCTAATGTCACTGTCGTCATTTGTAGGATTATTTTGAGACGTTAATAAAATAATGTCTATAAAGTATGTAACAAAGTGCCCAGATCTCATAAATACTTAAGAGGTGTTTATTACTTTTGTAGTTAATATTATTATAAATATTATGCAGCATTGCTTATAACAGCAAAAATCAGAAAACAACCCAACTGTTTATCAACTGAGGTATGTTAAACCCAGGTTCATTTAATGGAATACAATATAATCCTTAAAATAAAAGAGATCAATCTATGTGGAAACCAAGATATCCTTTGGGTAAAATAATCTAGTTTTAGTATTAATAATATTATTTCATGTATGTGAAAACTCACATTAATATATTTTTAGTAATATCTCTTGAGAATGAGAGAGAAGAAGAATATAAACCAAAATATTCATAGATTTACCTCTGAAAAGTGAAATAATGGAGTACTTTCATTTTTTCTATCAGAAACTTGCCAAATATTTTATTTTTATACAATGAGCATGTTATTACTTTTGTAATTAATAACAAGGTTATTCTTGCCAATTCTTAGCAAAGAAAGCTGTCTCAAGATGAAATACTTACATATGAAAGGAAGTTTTTACAGCATAGGGAATATAGTCAATAATATTCTAATAACTACATATGGCGTCAGATGGGTATGAGATTTATCAGAATGATCACTCAGTGATCATTCATCATCTAATGTCTAATCACTGGGGTGCACACCTGAAACTAATATGGTATTGTATGTCAACTATAATTGAAAAATAAAAAATAATTTAATTTTAAAATATAAATAAATAATTTTTTTTCCTTCCCTCTACTTTAGTTTAGGCCTGCATGCTTTTTTTCAGTGTATTGAATGTGTAGAGCATGGCAAGAGAACCCAGGGAAGATAGATCCATATAAAATTATGGGAATACTTTTGAATAATTCAATGGGAGTTGGGAGATCTAATTTATCAAACTACATACCTGTTTTCAATTTTTCAGTTATGTGTATGACATATTATTCAGAACATTTTCATCCTCACGTTCCCAGGACCCAGTTTATAGAAAGTGTTCAATAATTATTTGTTGAATGAATGAGGACGGAGTCAATGAGTCTTACTTAAACACAGCCCTTTTAACTTATGAGTAACTGAACTTACATGTCCTCAATTATCAAAACTAAAACAGCAGAGATATGTGATGGGCAGGGAGAAAAGAAACAAACCCAGAGGATTTCCTGGAAGAGCATAAGAGAAATCACAGAATCAGAGAACTTTAGAGCCAGAAGACAACCACAAAAATACCCAATCTAACAGCTATTTCTATGAGGAAACTAAATCCCAGAAAAGGTGAGCCACCCCCCAGTGGTCAGATTGCTAGTTATTGGAAGAGCAGGACTTAACCCAGATCTTCCACTTTCAATTTAATTTCCCTTTCTACCCAGGTTGTTACTGCTCATCCAGAGTGTCATTACTTCCAGAAATTGGCACAGATTCTTCCTTCTATTGAGGAAGTGACAGTGGTGGTGATAGGGAAAAGTTTACTCTAGTAAAGCTATGCACTTTTACAAGTTTATTTCATCTTAAAATGCTTTCTCCCAGTAATTGTTTACAATGTAGACAATTGCAGCTTCTCCACTCTACTATCATGGTGTCCCTTTTAAGATGTTTCTACCTTCTTACCTCTCTTTTGATCACATGATCAAATGTGAGGCTACACTAAGGCTGTTTGATGTCTCTTTGTTAATTATGGCTAGGAAAAAATGAGAAAATGAGGCAGAATACTTTCTCAAAGTATAAGTGAGATGAAAATACCATTATGAATTTGGAAGCATGGTTCCTTTTTGAATGGGCTCCTCAATTATCTTCTGCCCATTCAAACAAATTCCTTTTTAGTCATTGTTTAATAGCACTTCTGCCTTAGCTATGGCAGCACGTAGAACAGGGGAGATAAATGTCAAGGCTGAAGAAAGGTATGGCTGGAAATGAAAGATGCAAGCAGAGGGGACATACCTGCAATGCTAATCTAGGAGAAAGTGAACTCTGAGCAATGGTAGAAGTTTTACTCAACTGAATTTACTTAAGGTATTGGCAAATGTGAGCCTGGCATAATAAATGGGATTTTTAGGAAATTGTATTAAACAGCTGTTTATGAGACCTGATATTTTGCCATAGAATCTAGTTCATCCAAATTTAAGTGGGCAGAAAGCTGATTGATTCAACAATATATCTTGTACTTAATCCAGCCCCTTAAGTTTCTCCCCCTATAACCATGTTACACAAGGGCAACCCCATACTGGCAGTTGGTTGTTAATTACATTTGATGTGCAGTAACACAAGAGAGCTAATTAACTTGCATCAAAAAAGCTTTATTTACTGTGTCAAATTAAACAAACTCATAAAGTGTTCAGCCACAATGACTCTCAATTATCATGTAGTCCAAGTAATGTAGTGCAAACATATTCCCAGGTCTCTCTCAGGTATCACTTCAGTCTCACAGGCCTTCTGCACATGTACAATTATAAACTGATGTTTTTTAATGAATAGAACTAAAAGTTAACCACTCTTTGTTTTGTGTATGTGAGTGCAAGTATGTGTCGAATGTGCATGTGTACTTTGAGGTACAGCTGGACGTATTGGTCATGTTCAATTCTTAGTCCTTTCTTATTTCACAGTTCAACAGAGTTTTCCTAGATTTAATAGAGAACTGTCATAAAAAAAGGGTAGGGGGAGAATGCATATTGTTTCTAAGCCTATGCTATGTGTTAAGCATGATTGTTTAAACCTGGTCATCTTCAGACTCTTCTTCTAGATAGTGTTAACTGCTTAATAGAAACATCACTACTCCATGGTGACTCAAATACAGAAGGTATAAAAACTCTGTCTTTCTCTTTTGGTAGAGAAAAATAGTAAGATGTGGTCCCTCAGCCATCAGAAGGCAACAGAGGTTGGTAGCACAGTAAATGGAAGAAACATTGAATTTGAAACCAAATGAAGAATAATTAAAGTAGTCCATGCATCTAATTAGTGGAAGAACCCTGACAGTCTAATTCAAAAGCGTGCTCTCAACAACTCTCAACAAAGTGGCTTTTGGCAAGTAATTGAACTCACATTTCATTATCTGCAAAAATGCAGATAACATTTGAGAATGTTTCTAAATGGAACTTACAATAAATGAAACTGTAAATTGCTGATGTGATTATAGTTGTTGATTGGTCTCACCAAAAAGGTTCATAATGAAAGTCTCCCAAATGTCATCTTTCAATGTAAAGTTCAATACATACAAGGCAATAAATGAAGAAAGAGAAGAACTCTCTCGGTGAACAAAAACCTTTTTCTACATGACAATTTGGAATACTAATATCTCTGGAAGACATTGTTATTTTGAGCACTGTGAATAAAGAGGAGAAGCACTGAGAGATAGAAACAAGGTCAAGAAAACTGCCTGCTCTTTAATAACCCTACTAATATTTCTGACAGTGAGCCATCTTGAGTCCCTCATAGAAGTGAAGGCAAAAGATTGCCTCAGAATTGATTCGCTTTTAAAATTGAACCAGAGTAACCTCTGCAAATTTAGCGCAGGGGTCATTTTTGGTCATTTCCTGTTAAACCTCAATCCATAAGGAAATCTTGCTTTCTAGAGATGGACGGGAAAGCACCCACAGTACAGGATGTCCTAGTCCCCACATCTTGACTCTTGACATTTATGAAAAAGCGGCAGTTTGTAGCTGAGGCCAGAGTCACTCAGTTCCTGAAGGACTTTTATCCTCCTTCTGCCTAATCAGTGTTTCTGTCTTCTGGACAGACATCAAGTTTGGGCAAAAAAAGGCTCACCAATAATGCACTGTATTTGGCAATAAGTCACAGCAGGATCTGGTAAAGAAATCACAGTAGTAAATGCAGCTGAGTGTGGGCATAACAAAGTGTCCTTTATTTACAGGAGCATAACCTGTAATATGCAATTTCAACACTGAGGTACACCATAGTGAGTCTAAAAGACTGCTGATTCTCTAATGAAAACTTTGAGTGATTCCAAAGGTCTAAGGTCTTGTTTTCTGGATATTATGTACTAAAAAGGCAATGTTATTATTCCACCTCAGATTATTCATATAAATCAATGGCACACTTCTACCAACATTTCCAGTCCAGGGTATTACAATGATCACAAAGGTCTCTTAACTGAAAGGATGACAAAAGACTGAACAATTCTTTTTTTTTTTACTTACTAGCTTCTTTATAACCTACATCACACTTAAATAGCTCCCAAAGCCCTATACTTCACAAGCAGAATTCAGCTGCTTCCCCTTCCCCTATGACAATTATGAGATAAAATGAAAACAAAGATTCAAAAAAAAAAAAGCCTGAAATAAATCATTTGTGAGAATGGGGTGATACAACTTGTAATATTGAAAATCTTGTACCATCATCTACAAGGAATAATCTTATAGGTCTCTCTATCCCATCAGGAAAGATAGGCACATAAAAGGCTGACCAATTTATTATAAACAGGCTTTTTTATGCTAGACTGATTGCAGAAATGTTACTAGAATGGAGAATTCTGAAAAGGACATTAAAATACAGCTACAATGCCAAATGGAGTAGTTGGTTTTTTAGAGCTTTGTTCAGACTGAATGTGACAGTCCCTTCTACGTATGGAAGTGTCCATGGGTGGCCATTAAATCAAACTGAGCATCTTACAAGACTATTCATATTGACCAGAGTATGGTGGCTCATTTAGCCAATTCTGCAAATGCATATTTCAGGGAGCTGGAGAGGATGCAAAGACCCTTCAAGTACTGTTCAAAGCTCTCTTTGATTATGATGCTCCCTCTGGGAACACAGGGGTTACTTAAGACCCTCTACCTTTCATTCTGAATGTTAAGAAATCTACACCAAGCAAGTGACAGTGCATTTCTTTCTGTTCTGATCATTTCAGTGAGATTCAGAGAAGATAGTCAAAATCAATAGCACTTTGTAATTTCCCCCTTGTATTTTAAAGGAGAAAATTGCATAGAAATCCACAA